>OZ010631.1:27416592-28616592 GCA_963932165.1 Pimpla rufipes
GAGCTGGACGAAGTGACGAGCGTGAATCCGACTCTTGTGCATCGACTATGGGAACCGAGACGGGAAGAGTCTTTGTTCTCGAAGGTCTCGCGGTCTCCGTAACTGGCGCAAATGTATTTTCGGAACGGTGCCTCACCTATTGATTACCTTCGATTCGTCGCGGGGTTGCTGCACATTACTGGAACGCACGACCTACGGTTGTCGATGGGAGGAGAAACTTCGTGAGATGATCGTTTTTGTTTGTTTCACTTTTACGTGAATTTGCAGTTTTTTAGTTGCAAACAAAATTTCACTCGCCGAGTGAGATAGCGCAGGACGAATAAAAAATAATTTTAAATCTGCGTTCGTGGGAGGGAATTCTGTATTACAGCATCTATGAAACGTTATGATTAGTTGTGAGAAAATGTTTGGGAATTATTGAAAATTCCGTCTTGCGGTCTCTGTAACTGGCGCAAATGTATTTTCGGAACGGTGCTTCACCTATTGATTACCTTCGATTCGACGCGCGTCTGCACGTTACTGAAACGCACGACCTACGATTCTCAAACGGACGAGGAACGTCGTGATGATCTTTCTGTTTGTTGCAATTTTATACGTATTTGCTGTTATTTACCAAAAAAAATTATTACCAAATTTTTTTAAACAAATTCGCCAAGTGAGATAAGCACCAGTCAAACGAAACAGAATTTTATACATCTACGTTCGCGGTGAGAGGATTGCGAATTGCAGCATCCACGAAAAAATAGATTTGAGAATATATCTGAAAATTGTCGAAAAGCGTGAACATTTTTACCACCGGAAAAAACGTTAGAGAGAAAAAAAAATGTTTCAAATGCCTTTGAAAACATTTTTGCCGTTTGAACGGTTCCTATTTTCAATCGCCGCAACCGAAGTCTCGGATGAACATATTTCACAAAGTTACTCGCTCGTGGCGCAGCGCAAACTCGTTGGACGAAATAATCAGTTGGTTGGCCGTCCGCTCTATTTATACTCAGGCCAATGAGCCAATTAATTGTTGACTCAGCGAGCCGACTGGGTGGGCCAGTCAATCAGTTGTCGGCCAAACCAACTGACTAGTCCGGGCATCCGTAAATTAGCCCCTGCCACACAATCATTTTCTTTGGAGCACACAAACTGTGTATTCAATTATAAAAATTACTAATGCGAAAGTATTTATCATCCGACGAAGGCAAAAATTCTGCTGGCACGTCTTTTGAAATAAATTGAAAATCATATTTTTAATTTTTTTCTCAGGCCAATGAGCCAATTAATTGTTGACTCAGCGAGCCGACTCGACAACTGATTGAGCCAGTCAATCAGTTGTCGGCCAAACCAACTGACTAATCCGGACGTCTGTAAATTAGCCCCTGCCACACAATCATTTTCTTTGGAGCACACAAACTGTGCATTGAATTATAAAAATTACTAATCCGAAAGTATTTGCCGTCCGACGACGGCAAAAATTCTTCTGGCACGTCTTTTGAAATAAATTGAAAATCATATTTTTCGTTTTTTCTTGTTTCACCCCAACCATGACCACCAAGGTACCAGAATACATTCCACGGAACTTCAATTTCCGATGCAAAGCTAATGTGGCGTGCGCCTTTTATCGAATGACCCAGACTCGGAGACAGTGAGCGCCCCGCTAATGTTATACAACACTCGGGTTGGATATTTTTAGAAGCCTCACCCTCTTTCTATCCCTCTCCTGTTGCGTGTATAGTACACATTTAAATCTATGACCGAGACAATCACCTCGTCTCCTCCTTCGGCTATTGTAAAGCGCATCGCCCGCGCGCGACACACACAGCCGGCTTGTATCGCGCTAGCAATAACCAAGTGTGAGTAAATAAATTCAATGGAGCGCGGGCATCGCGTCCAATTCGGAGCGTCTCTCCAATATTTTCGGTACCGACAAATCGTTCCATCGAAATCTCAGCCGTCTTTATCCTCGCCGAAAGAGCCGGGACGAGCGGCGGGTGGATGGGGTAAGAAGCGACTCGAGAGTCGAAGAAAAAGCTCAACGCGAGGAGACGACAGAGAGAGAAGGAAAAAGAGAGAGCGGGGGGAGCTCGACCAACAGTAGAATCTGCGGGAGACGAAGAAAAACGTAGTCTCGCGTATTTCAATGTCGTCTAGCCTGCAGGTCTCCCGAGGCGGTGCGACGACGGGCGAAGCCGGCTGCACGCAGCTAAAATACGGCGACTCAAGAAAAACCCCCAGGAAATTCCTTTTACCGGTCCTCAAAACAAAACAAAAACAAAAACAAATAAATCAACCAAGGAACAAATAATAATAAAGAAATAAATAAAAAGACAGCTCTACATTTTTCCCATGAAACCGCCGGAAAAATCGGGAGAAAGCGTTCGCGACGAAAAAGTCAAATATCAAAAAATAAAAAAGGATAAATAAAAAAAAACAAACAAATAATAATAAAGAAATAAATAAAAAGCTAGCTCTAAATTTTTCCCATCAAACGGCCGGAAAAATCGGGAGAAAGCGTTCGCGACGAAAAAGTCAAATATCAAAAAAATAAAAAAAATAAAAAAAATCAAACAAATAATAACAAAGAAATAAATAAAAAGCTAGCTCTACATTTTCCCCATCAAACGGCCGGAAAAATCGGAAGAAAGCGTTCGCGACGAAAAAGTCAAATATAAAAAAATCAAAACAAAAAAAACAAAAACAAACAATTAATAATAAAGAAATAAATAAAAAGCTAGCTCTACATTTTCCCTATCAAACGGCCGGAAAAATCGGCAGAAAGCGTTCGCGGCGAAAAAGTCAAATATAAAAAAATCAAAACAAAAAAAAACAAATAATAACAAAGAAATAAATAAAAAGCTAGCTCTAAATTTTTCCCACCAAACCGCCGGAAATATCGGCAGAAAGCGTTCGCGACGAAAAAGTCAAATATCGAATCTCCGCCCCAGCGTGTATAGTAGCAGGAGCACCGTAGCCGCCCGCGAGAAATTTGGTTGTGTGAACGGGCCTGTCTGGCATCGATCGAAAGCCGACTCAGGCAGGGTGTACAGCGGAATCCGTCTCTCTCTTTCTCGCCCGCCCGCTCTCGCCCGTCCCTCGCACCCTCGGCGAGCGCCTCTCTGTCTCGCGGGGGTTTAGGTCTGCGCGACGAGCCTACCCCAACCTCCCGACGCGAGAGCAGAGCGTATCGTATCGACGACCTCTCCTCGTCCTCCGCAACGCGACGCGCGTATTTCGCCGCCCCCTACGGGCCACCCGCGTTACACCCTCTACGTCATCCCACTCTCTCGGCTCTTTCACCGGGTATAGCGCCGACGCTGCTGCCACCGCCACCGCCGCCGCCGCCGCCGCCACCGCCACCCCGGAGCTCAGAGCCGTCGGTGCGTCTGTGGGTATTTTTTAAAGAAAATTGCCCTGCGAACTCTCGTCCGTCCCGCTCGCTCTCCCTTCCAGCTCGCGTCTCCCGCAGCCCTTCACCATTTTCTTCATCCACATCGTCGTCGTCGTCGTCGTCGTCGTCGTCTCGTCTCGTCTCGTCTGGGACGAGAGAGCCTGGGACGAGAGTAGGGAGCCTCGCGTCTCGGGACACACGAACCTCCCTAAGAATCCCAATCTATCCTCTGCCCTCTCCGCTCCAACTTAGTTTTAAGGGGAGTAACGTAATCCCCCGTCTATTCATTATATCGACGGGACTCGGGTCGGCCCTTTATCCGTCTCGAGACTCCTCGAAGCCGCCGTCCTCGCCGCTTGGACGGTAGACCGAACCCTGGTCGTCGTACCTGCAAGTTAAGCACACGTCGATCAGCTCTCCGGGGGACACATTAAAAAGGCAGTGTTCGAGATGCGAGGAGATAGACAAGGTGAAATGTTTTGCGGAAGTAACAAAGGGTGTTGGATGAGCAGCCAAGGGCGCGGCGACGCCAATGCGACTCGAAGTGCTGCTGCTGCTTCTGCTGCTGCTGCTGCGAGTCACTACGTCGCTTTCTACGACTTCTTTATCTCATCTCTCTAGTTTTACTTCCTCCCCGTTGGCTCGGCAATGCGGAGGATCCTACGGATAGAATTCGCACGACCAATACACGGAAGGAAGAGAAGCTAGCGAGGAGCGGCAGCGGCAGCGGCAGCGGCACCACCGACGAAGCGCAGGGAGGAAATAATAACGACCCCCGACGTCGCACTGCTGCAGAAAGGTTGACGACCCGAAGCTCACGCCAGCAGAGCCAGTGGCGAGGCGACGCCCTCTTCGCCCTCCCGGCTTTGGCTGGCCCGTTCGCCGCGGCGACTCACACCCTCCATACCTTTCCCTTCGACTATAAACCCGGCGAACGGCGCCCGACAATCGGCACAGCTATTGGCCCTTTGGGCCACGCGGGAGTCTCGCGTTTCGCCGGCTCTACGCTTCGAATTCAATTAATTTCGCAGCGCGAAAAGGCGGAACGGCCGCGCGACTGCAACGCCGATTGTTTACAAATTGCGCGACGAGTTCTATGATAATTTTTGTTATTGAAAAATATTCGTCGTCGCGAGATATTTAACACGCATCTCGCGTCTATTGATTAGAACGATGTAATTTATGAGAACAAGAAAAGAAATGCAACCAACAGATTTTTTTTAACGTACGCGATACACAAACCGTCGACGCAGTTTCGTGTTTTCTGTACCGCAAATTTTGCAGGCCACCCGCGACGCAGACTGACCAACAACTGTGCCACTCGGTCCACCCTTCGCGAGCCTACAACCTCGCGTAGCATCCTTCGGTCCCCGGCTCTCCGGTCGCGCGACGAATTCGTCGATACTCCGAAGCGTTTGAAAAATTCCTCCGGTCCTGCAACCTCAATGCAAATATTAGCTCAGCCATTGATTAAACGAAAGCAAAAAAAAAACCAAAAAACAAATACAAATATTAGCTCAACCATGGATAAAAAAAAACCAACAAAAAAAAACAAATACAAATATTAGCTCAGCCAGTGATAAAAAAAACCAACAAAAAAAACGCTGCTCCGAAAACTCAGTGGTCAGCTCACTTTTGAATGAACGTAAAAACGCGGTTTACGCAGGCATAATTCCGTGTCTCCTTCGCCTTCTCGGTTTATAGGCCATTCACAATACAGATTGACCAATAACTGTACCGCCGTGTTCAACCCTTTGCGTGCCTACACCTTCGAACCGGCACGAGGATCCTTCGAACCCGTGCTGTCTCCCTCTCTCTCTCTCGTTTATACGCGCTCCTGCCGCACGCATCTCCACGCATCATTTTCCCTCTTTCGCTTTGTCGTCGGCCTCGCACACTCGGCGTTCATCCCTCTCCGACCGATACCGCATAGTCCCGCAGAGCGTACGCCAATCCCCTACCACTACTGTCGTACTATTACGAGCCAGCGCGACTAGCATCACCAGTCCAGCCGCACACGAGCAGCGCCGCCAGCAGCAGCGGCAGCAGCAGCAGCAGCAGCAGCCCTCCCTTCCTCGCTCGCCGGAGGGCTGGATGGTTGCCGCGAGAGTATCCTGGTGCTGGCTGCGCACCCGGCCACCCTCAACGGGCCGAGCGAGCGAGCGAGCGAGCGAGCGAGCGAGCCCCGACCGTCTAGCCAGGGTCGGGGTCGTTGAACGTCGATAAAGATTTTGACTCGACAGAGAGAATGCCGCTCCGGCTATGCCACACGCGTTTCTTCCTTCTCCCTCGCTCTCTCACTGTCGATTTAGATGCCTCCACACCTCGCAGCGGCGACGGCGTTGCTGGTCCTGTCCTCGTGAAAATCCCTCTAATGACGAGCAGCATCACGAGATCCTCGCGGAAATATCACCTGCAGCATACTAACCGATTTACAAATGACAAATGACGAACGAATGCGAAACGTGCGTGTCTCGTTGGTATTATTTGTAATATTGGAGCATCACGTTGGTGTGTTTCGTAGTTTCTTCTTGTCTCTCTTTCTCTTTCTTTCTTTCTCTCTCTGTGGATAAATCAATCCGGAAGCCCGGGCATCAATATCCACCGGAATTCATCAGCAGCACACTAACCGATATATAAATGATAAATAGTCGGGATGTCGCGGTGCTCGGCCAATGGTATAACTCGGGGGGTTTTTCATGGGCGCGCCTATTCATCAGCGATTCTGTGACGGGCACAAATGACCCTCCCGGCGTCGGGGTTAAAGGTCGTTGGGCACAAGGCGGAAAGAGTGTTCGGTCCGATGCACCGGGGCTGCGGCTGCGTCCCGGGCGGTCTCTCGCGCCTGTCAAGCTCCAGGGTCAGAGGTCGTTGAACGCCGGTAAAGATTTCGAGGCGACGGAGAGAAGGAGGCGGCGGTGGAGGCGGAGGCGAGAGAGAAGGAAGAGAGGCGAGAGCCGGCGATGCCGCTGCGGTAAACAGCAGCCGTGTGTACCGAGCGGGCGCGAGCGAGAGGATCAGACCGAATGGGGTGCAACGTCGTGTGAGATACGACGTTCACCCTGACGGTACAACCACAGTGGGTTCATATAAACGGCCACGTGTGAGTCTCGCTGAGAGTCTCGCGCAGGGAGAAATACAGGAAAATCGTGAGAAGAATGTCTAAATAATCGCTGATTAACGCCAGCCCCGCGCGTAATTTTCAGAAGAAAACGAAAAACAGACATTCTTCGTCGCGCTTTTCCAGTAACATTGGAACTGCTCGATAAACGAGTGACGCGAAAAGTTGATGAATATTATAGTGCGGTGTGAAGGAGAGAGGGAGATGAAAACAGGGAGCGATGCGCGAGTATTGAATAAACATTATTCTTCGGGCGGGGAGGGAAAGAGAGGGAATAAAACTCGTTAAGAGGAGCGATCGATGTTTGCTTTCTTTGACGGGGAAAAATCATTTGCGAGCGCCGTTCATGCGGAGGGTCCGTTTGAAAGTATAAAAGCGAATCAATTACCGGCACGTTCGGCGTACGCGCGGCTCGTTGGGATACTCGGCCGCGATTGCGGCGGCCTGTATGGCGCGGCGTTTGCGCCAGTGCCAGGGATAATATCCAAGACACTGCAGCAGCATCCCCGCGTCAGCGCTGCAGGAAAATGCAGCACTCGCGTCTCCCCCGTCGAGCACAATCGCAGTGTTCCGCATTTCCAGGAGCTCGCCGACATCGCGAGGGACACCGCGCTATAGAACCGCAGACTGCTGCAACTGCAGCAGAGCCACTCCCTATTCCCTCGGCCTCCCTACTCGCGCGGTTTTCCGCGAGGCATTGCCCCGGATACGACTTGCGCTACGCCCTTGCGCTTTGCTTCTCTCCGCCGTCGTCTCATCGATGCCCGCGCGACTGGCCCGCGCGGGTGCGCGACCGATGCCAAGAGAACGAGATTACGCGATTCTCGAGGACCCTTCGGAGTCTCGCGTGGTAAAAAAAAAAGTGGATCGAACGTTCGGGCGACTTACCTTGCTGAAATATCCGACCGTGTGACAACCCTCGGAGTCGCCGATCGTCATGACGTAGAACAGAAAGGGCTCGACGTCGTAGTACAGGGTCTTGTGGTCGAGGAAGAATTTCGCCAGGAGGCAGAGATTCTGGCAATACTGCTTGTAACGCTTTCCGTCCACTTCCCACACGCCGATTTTGTCTTTTCTGGAAAGGGGAATAAAAAACGAGATGCAGATGGGTGAAGTGTGGGTGGCGATCGGGTTTATTAATTTGGCGATCGGGTTTATTAATTCGGCGATCGGTTTTTTTTAATTCGGCGATCGGGTTTATTAATTCGGCGATCGGTTTTTTTTTTAATTCGGCGATCGGGTTTATTAATGAGCCTTTTGACTTACCTGTACACCTCGTGACCCGGCGGATGCCTCCACAGGCATTTTTCACGGTGGCGACGCAACACCTGACGACTCTTTGCGTATCTCAAGCAGTACTCGCATAAGTAGAGCTTCGGGGCTCGGCTGAACTCCTCCGGGTAGGGACTCTGATACCACACTTCCATATTCCATTTGCCCATTTCGACGCAACGCGTGCCGCCGCCGTTTCTCCCCTCGCCGTCGTAATCCAGCTCGTTCAGCTCTTTCTCCTGGACAGACGGAATTTGATGTCATGACGATAACGCGATTTGGGCGGAGATGGAGGAAATTTGTACGAAGGTTTGCACGCGACGATAAAAATAACTTTAAACATTGAAAGAATTGTGGGAAATAAAAATTGCGTGTTATTGTAAATAATTTGGCACAAACGTCATTTTGAAAGAGTCTATATATTATTCAGTTGTTCCCCTATGGAAATAAAGTATATTCACGATATATAAGTTATATACCATTATCGGCCAAAAGATCTGTATCTGCTATGTATATTTCATATATCCATCAGATACATTTTAATGAGATACATCTGAGATATATCTTAAATATATAGAAATGTTTATTATATATATTTCGACCAAAAGTTCTATATCTCTTATATATTTTCAAATATACTTTATTTCCGTGGATGTTGGAACAATGTTGTGACAAAATAATATCGAAAAAAATCTTTCATTTGAATAATAATGATATCTTTGTCATAATCGCGAATAACTTGACATAAGGTCTTCAGAAATACCTTCAGAGTACCTTTTTACAGAAACTAAACTGTAATTTTCTTGGTGTAGCGTTTAAAAAGATTTCCAACCATCCACGAGAATCCGAAAATTAAATATCGTAGATCGTAGCGAAAAACTCACGATTTTTTCACTAGCCAACGCCTGCGCTTCCATGAAAAGTTTGAGGTCGTAATCGGGCGTGAGATTCGTGAGGCGAGGTTGCCGATCTTTCTCGATGCCCGGAGGTTCGCCGCCGCTGTCGCTGTCGTTGCCGTCGCCGCTCGGCCTTTTCCACTTGCTCCGCAGATCCTTCACCTTCAGCTGATAGTTGCGCTGCTCGTTCGTCTGATGCATTCCCTTCGGCGATTTCTTTCCCAAATTGATGATCGCCTTTTTGCGCTCGTCCTCGCGTTTCTTTCTCTCCTTGTAGAATTCCCTGATCAAAGTGCGTTCAACGATAATTACGAATTCACGTCGTACGGTCATCGCGAATTGTCTTTTTAATGCAGACGAAAACTCACACACATGCCTGAGGCGTGGTATTGTGGTACAACGGGCAAGCCTCGAGGGTGAAATGCGTGTCGAATTTGCCGGACAAATGGCCGCGGGAGTCGCACGACACCGCGAGTGGACATTCGCGGTCCTTGAGGCTTCGGCCTCGAGTCAAAGTGCCTTGACTCCCGCGTCCACTCGTCGTGCTGGAACCTCCGCTGCCCGGACCGGCTCGGCCCGACGATGAGAAACGCCTCGCACCGGTGCTGCCTCCCGATCTTTTTACCGGCGATTTGCTCGAACTCCTCTTCATCTCGGCTGCTCTCGGGGAAAAAAAAGATCGTAAAAATATAGCAGAGCCCAGGGTAAAACCGACACGTTTTTAAACACTTCGTGGTCTTAACACTCTGGGTCGATTCGAACCGAGATCGATCTTTCGGCGTGAAAACGAAATAGTTCCCTGTGGCCAATGGGACTTTGTCCGGAGTAAATACCTTTTTTGTGGCGTGCACTAGGATATAATTTTTTTTATCAAAAGTACTATATTTAGAGAGTATCAGGTTAAAATTAGAGTTAAATCGATCTTTTATTTACGCAGTTATGATTTTTTGAGTGAAAAACGTATTTTTTTTCGATCCTTCACCTTCATTCATTTTTAAAAATATGTTGCAATTTAATATTGAGAGATTTCTTTTTTGTAAATTATCTACAAAGTTTAAAGTATATTCTGTAATTTTTTGATATTTTTCAAGCCGATAGTTAGGTCGCAATACGCGGTCAAAGATGGTCCGGATGAAATCGACCCAGAGTGACCACCGTGGTCGGTGGGCGAAGTGTGACCACGAAGGGTTAAAAAATAAAAAAAATCTACCTGTATCGGACTCCGAATCGCTTTCCTCCTTCACGACTTTCGTCTGCATCTGCAGCATTTTGTTCGTCTTGCGGTTCTGCAGTTTTCTCTTGCCCTTCGGCGTCGTGGGCGCCGAGCTACCTTCCGCCTCCTCCTTCTCGCTGTCCGAGGCGTCGCCGTCGTCCTCGCTCTTCACGATGCTCTGACGTTTCGTAGTTTTCTGCGGTTTCACCGCCGCCACCGCGACCGACGGCCTCTTCGGTGGCGAATTGCTCGTCGTGCTTCCGCCACCCGAGTTGTTGTTGTTGTTCTGCTGCTTCTTTTTCACCTGTTGGGGCTGAGGACTCGCCACACTGTCCGACGAATCGGAATCCGAACTGCTGTCCGACGAGCCCGAACTCCCCGAGCCGCCGGAACCGCCGGAGCAGCTCTTCGAACTCGCGGAACTCTCGGATTTCGAAGGTTGCTGGGGTCTCGTTACCAAGCCTGCAAAACGACGTGTGATTTATGGCAAAAACATTAAATTAGTTGTTAAGTTAATTCGAAGCGGAGATTTTACTCGGTCTGTTGCTGATCGCCGGTCGCGCTTTCGGCTCGCTCGGCTTGGCTCTCGGCTGCGGAGGCTTCGAAGTTTTTCCCGCGTTTCCCGCGGTCTTCTGAACGTTCGGCTTGCTCGGCGGCGACGCGGAGTCGCTCTCGCTGCTGTTCTCCGGACTGAATATGCTTTTCTTCTTCAACTTCTTTTGCACCGGCTCGGCGGCCGCTTTCGCCGGTTTGTCAGTGAGTTTGGTGTTCGTACTGACGTTACCTGAAAATCAATTGATTTTTATAACAAATTGATTCACCTTCTTCCACTGATAAAGACGAAAAAAAATGATGACGATTCTGCTTAGAGCTTACCGGAGAATTTGTTGCCTTTTCCATGAACCAATTTTGCAGTCGCCACATTCTTCTGTTGCATACTCGTGGAAGGAGGTTTATTCGCAGGTCTCTGAGGCTTCACAACAGGAGCTATCGTTGCGGTAGCTTTTGGCTTAGCCGGAGGTTTTCTCTTCGCCGATTTCCCCTTAGTCGGAGACTCCTCAGACTCGGAGGAGTAAATGATAGACTTTGACTTCGGCTGGACCTTCTCCTTGCCCTTGGCTTCCGACGCCACAGCCGTGTTGGCGTCATTCTTGGACTTTATGTGTCTGCTAACCGCGGCAGGTATTTTCTTCTTGTTCCTCTCGGAATCGGATACCTTTGGGCTACGCGCCGAGCTGCTGGAGTTCTCAGAATCGGAGGAGCTGGATTCGCTACCAGAGCTCGAGGAGCTGGAGGAAGACGAGCCGGAACTGCTCGACGAAGTGGATTCCGAGCTGGTGGTCTGCGAATAAGTGAATCATTGATAAAATCGTGACCAATATTGCACACAGATATAGTTTACTTGAAATTCGTGTCCCTCGGTCCAATCAGAGTCATTGTTATTCACTGATGCTTCAGCCGCTTACCTTTCGTTTGGGTGTCATTGTTGCGCTTTATCGAGCTGCTATCGTATCGATATATCGCGCACTTCACTATCACTCATCGCACTAAACATTCATGTTCGAAAAAGAAAAAAGAAAAAATAAACACTCGAAGTCAGCTGTTGTTTGTCAAAGAAACTTAACCTAGACGTTTGTTTCTGTGTACACCACGAAGGTTAGATATACCTTGTTCTTCTCTCCTCCCTCTTCTTGCGATTTCTTTGGGCCTCTCGTGGTCTCAACGGGGTACTACTCACTTCGCATTATCTGCTGGTATGATAACGTGTCGGCCGTCGCTCAATTTTCTGTGTGTACCGTGCGCAGCTACGGACGATGTTTTCGTACGATAACGAGAAGTCAGACGGAGCGAGGGTACGACGCGCGGGAAAGTCACCGACGGCGGTGTTATCCACGATAGTTTTATGCGGGGATAGGAATGACGCTTCGCCAGTCGGTATAGGTTGAACGCGAAGCGCTATCCGCGATATTTGAAAATGAAAACGTCGCTACAATGAAAACGTCGCTACCCCTGAAAACACTGGTTAACAACCTTTTTTAATCGATTTTGAAAAAAATCATTCTTAGTGTGATTTTTTTTGTCAGAAATCGTAGATCTGGCTCCGGACCGAAAATCGCAAAAATCGACCTCAATTATTTTTCTTTTGAAAATATCGACTTGTAACCTATACCATTGTTCTCAAGTCGCATATTCTACCCCCGAAAACACTGGTTATTAACCTTTTTTAATCGATTTTGAAAAAAATATTTTTTTGGCGACGAAATGTTTTTTTTTTGTCAGAAATCGTAGATCTGGCTCCGGACCGAAAATCGCCAAAATCGACCCTAATTTTTTTTCTTTTCAAAATATCGACTTGTAACCTATACCATCGTTCTCAAGTCGCATATTCTACCCCCGAAAACACTGGTTATTAACCTTTTTTAATCGATTTTGAAAAAAAAAATTTTTTGGCGACGAAAAAAAAATTTTTTGTTCAGAAATCGTCGATCTGGCTCCGGACCGAAAATCGCTAAAATCGACCCCAATTTTTTTTCTTTTCAAAATATCGACTTTTAACCTATACCATCATTCTCAAGTCGCATATTCTACCCCCGAAAACACTGGTTATTAACCTTTTTTAATCGATAAAAAAAAAACATTTTTGGCGACGAAATTTTTTTTTTTTTTTTTTGTCAGAAATCGTAGATCTGGCTCCGGACCGAAAATCGCTAAAATCGACCCCAATTTTTTTCTTTTCAAAATATCGACTTTTAACCTATACCATCATTCTCAAGTCGCATATTCTACCCCCGAAAACACTGGTTATTAACCTTTTTTAATCGATTTTGAAAAAAATATTTTTTTGGCGACGAAATGTTTTTTTTTTCTCAGAAATCGTAGATCTGGCTCCGGACCGAAAATCGCCAAAATCGACCCTAATTTTTTTTCTTTTCAAAATATCGACTTGTAACCTATACCATCGTTCTCAAGTCGCATATTCTACCCCCGAAAACACTGGTTATTAACCTTTTTTAATCGATTTTGAAAAAAAAATTTTTTTGGCGACGAAAAAAAAATTTTTTGTTCAGAAATCGTCGATCTGGCTCCGGACCGAAAATCGCTAAAATCGACCCCAATTTTTTTTCTTTTCAAAATATCGACTTTTAACCTATACCATCATTCTCAAGTCGCATATTCTACCCCCGAAAACACTGGTTATTAACCTTTTTTAATCGATAAAAAAAAAACATTTTTGGCGACGAATTTTTTTTTTTTTTTTTCTCAGAAATCGTAGATCTGGCTCCGGACCGAAAATCGCCAAAATCGACCCCAATTTTTTTTCTTTTCAAAATATCGACTTGTAACCTATACCATCGTTCTCAAGTCGCATATTCTACCCCCGAAAACACTGGTTATTAACCTTTTTTAATCGATTTTGAAAAAAATATTTTTTTGGCGACGAATTTTTTTTTTTTTTTCTCAGAAATCGTAGATCTGGCTCCGGACCGAAAATCGCTAAAATCGACCCCAATTTTTTTTCTTTTCAAAATATCGACTTGTAACCTATACCATCGTTCTCAAGTCGCATATTCTACCCCCGAAAACACTGGTTATTAACCTTTTTTAATCGATTTTGAAAAAAATATTTTTTTGGCGACGAATTTTTTTTTTTTTTTTTCTCAGAAATCGTAGATCTGGCTCCGGACCGAAAATCGCTAAAATCGACCCCAATTTTTTTTCTTTTCAAAATATCGACTTGTAACCTATACCATCGTTCTCAAGTCGCATATTCTACCCCCGAAAACACTGGTTATTAACCTTTTTTAATCGATTTTGAAAAAAAAAAAAAATTGTCAGAAATCGTAGATCTGGCTCCGGACCGAAAATCGCTAAAATCGACCCCAATTTTTTTTCTTTTCAAAATATCGACTTTTAACCTATACCATCGTTCTCAAGTCGCATATTCTACCCCCGAAAACACTGGTTATTAACCTTTTTTAATCGATTTTGAAAAAAATATTTTTGGCGACGAATTTTTCTTTTTTTTTTTTTTTTTTTTTTTTTCTCCAGAAATCGTAGATCCAGCTCCGGACCGAAAATCACCAAAATCGACCTCAGAAATTTTGTTTTTTTCTTCAAAATATCGACTTTTAACCTATACCATTGTTCTCAAGTCGCCTTATAAAGCTTTAAAAGGTTACTGGGATCTGAGAGAACTGGGATCTGAGAAAACCGTTTCAAACTTCGCCTCTACGTCTGCATATACAACAGACGTGAAACGTCCGAGACAAAAGGTAGCAACGTTGAGGGAGAGGATAATTGCATGATTACTCAGCCAAGGTCTTGCAATTTCGTATCCAGCACCCGAAGTTAAGTCATCAATGAACCACATTGTCATTGTACTCTCCCTCCACGGAAGGACGGACACTCCAGATCGTAGCGAAACTTTTTTCTCATACCGCGAGTATTTATTGTCGCGAAAAATTTGTACATGGAGACATTTAAACGCACATAAATTCAGTATACCTAAGATATTGCACAAAAATGGCACAAAAAATGTGTACAAATGTCCATCGAATTTCACGGGCTTTGGCCTTTCCTTTGGTAGCGCTAATGGACCAGCTAAGTTCGCTGTTTGCTAGTTTGCTTTGGCTTTAAAGCCTTGAGGATTTTTCTGTTGCCATCTCCAAGTGTCTGCGCCTGGTGAACACAAAGATGTGAATCATATTACAGGATCTACAGTAAGCACAGAAGCACAATGATCTAAAGTCCAGTCGTTAACTTACACATTTCATCCATATTTTTCGTGGTCACCCAGCCCAATTCCTTCTTTGCTAAAGTCGGGTCAGCGTAGCTGGCCGATATGTCTCCAGGTCGACGTGCGACTATTTTATAGGGAATTGGTTTTCCCGAGGCTTTTTCAAACGAATGAATGACCTCCAGCACCGAATATCCTTTTCCGGATCCCAAATTTATCGCGTTGAAGCCTTTGGCGCCCTGAGACTTTTGGTAAACAATTGCTCTCACGTGGCCGAGAGCAAGATCCGTGATATGGATGTAGTCTCGAACGCCTGCAACATTTTTCGACGTTCACAGATCCCTCGAATTTGAATACCGGCGTTCTTCGGTTATCTTATCGTATTCCGCTATCAACGCATCCTGCACCGGGACTGATTATTTTTATCCGTTCGAAAGTAAAATATTCACCAGTTCCATCGGGAGTGTCGTAGTCATTTCCGTAGACCTGCAACAATTCTCGTTTTCCAACAGCCACTTGCGCTATGAAAGGCATCAAATTATTCGGTATTCCGTTGGGATCCTCGCCTATCTCTCCTGACAAATGGGCACCAACGGGATTGAAGTATCTCAGCGATATCACAGACCATTCCTGAAAAAGAATTCAAGCATTATCTACAGCGGGAAACGAAAGAAAATTCGCATTGATTATTCTTCACGTACCTTATCCGAACTGCAGAGATCCTTGAGAATTTCCTCCACCATATATTTCGTTTTTCCATAGGGATTCGTGCAATTGCCCGTTTTCATGTCCTCGGTGATCGGTAATTTTTCCGGATCACCGTACACAGTGGCGCTGCTCGAATATATGAAATTCTTTACGCCGTTCTCGCGCATCGCTTCCAATAAATTCACCGTCCCGCCGACGTTCGTTTTGTAGTACTCGAGCGGTTTCGCGCATGATTCGCCGACCGCCTTGAGCGCGGCAAAGTGTATGACGCATTGGAATTTGTACTGAAACACGATAACTCCGATTCATTAGATTTTTTTTTTTTCCGCAAAGCGAAAACTGCGTTGTTTGCACCGAATCTAGGCAGAGCACAAAAAAAACAATCCTTGCTATTGTGTACCTTTTTAAAGATTTTCGTTATCGCGTCCTTATCAGTGATATCACACTCCTCGAAAGTTACAGATTTTTTCACCAGTTTCTCAACTCGTTTCAGAGATTCAGGCTTATCACTTTCCTCCCCTGCACATATCAGCAATTAGTTTAATGAAGTTATCATGATTTTGAGATCTCAGTCTAATATTGTTTTTGTAGAAAGCCAATTAAGTAGAGTCACTCTGTATCTCACCTTTGTAGGCATTGCCAAGATTATCAATCACCACCACCTGAAAGCCTTCTTCGATAAGCTCCAATACTGTGTGAGAACCAATGTAACCAGCACCCCCCGTCACCAGTACATTCCACGGATTATTTGCCATCTTGTCGGAAACTTTTTGTGCGTCGATTGTGCTTTAAAAATCCCTCCACTCTTTAGTCACTGTTACCGCCAATTCTACTGATTACCCTTAGGAGATAGCCAATTTCTATGCAGAAGAATTCAGAGCGAATATTAAGATCAGCAGTCTTTTTATTGCCACAATCTTTTGAACAGATGTAAGGCAAAATACCACATTTATTTACCATCTAAGCCCAAATTCTGATCACTTAAGAAAGATATTAAAATTTCATGGCAACAGCTGGAAACCCACATTGGGTAAAAACATCTGCTGCCGATAGCTCTCATATTTGTGTAGTATCAAAACACATGTATTACAAATCTAGGTATTGAAAACTCATAAAAAAATGTATCAGTAATTGGGGCATTCAGAGGAAATAACATGATATTTTCAGAAACAGCGTCGCTCACGACGCAACTAAATGTATTTTTGAGAGTTATTATAAGACGTTTGAAGTTGTATTTAGAAAGCAAATAGATAGATCATAGTTAAATAAAGTCATCTGTACAGAGATCAGTTATATAATAAGCCACAGAAGAAAAAAAAACCAAATCTACTGAACCGTGGAGCTTCTTTGTCAAATATTTTTATTCAAAACTACCAAGGATATATATTTCTTTAAAAAATTCCAAAGAAAAACACATGCATATAGGTTGATCTGTGGAGCACTTTGTACATGATCAAAAAGCAGAATTTATAGAATTACGAATAACAAGCAAAACAACGAGAGCAAATAATTAGACTTATAATCAAAAAATTGTCTGTCCGCGGAATTTTTATTCAAACGGCGGCAACGACGTCGCGTTTTAAAACTAACCTCTCCAGTCGGAGGATGGAGGCACACTGACGTTATCACAGAGCAGCGATAACGTATATATCCACGGATCGGATCGCGCCACGTCCTTACGTAATATTGACAGTTGACACGTTGCGGATCATCGTCAGCGGTGACACGCGAACAATGCGTTATCCCAACGAAAACTGAGCCATGTGAACACGTCGACGCACTAGAGACGATAGTGCACAATGCTGTGTCAGAGATGTTCGTGACACTTGGTGTATACAAATCGCTGATAACGCAAACAAATCCTGCCGCACCCTGATGCCATTTTTATCCCACGAAGTTCGTTCAACGTTATTTCGCGATAACGACGGAGCAACGACTTTTTCACTTTTGGAGCAACAGTTTCGAGTTCATCGTGAAATAATTTCGCTCTCGAACCATCAGACTGACCATTCGTACGCCATTTGCGTTATGCGCGGTGATGCGCCGGACATCAAGAGATAAATAAATAACAAAAATAAAGAAACAGACTGCAAATGGGCGGGAGACGCAGAAATTGAATATTAATCGAGGTAAAAATTAATTATATTTAAGAAAAATAAAAAAATAATGGAAGCTTAGATAAATATTAGCATTTGCTGTAGGTTTCTCAATAGTTGCGAGCTCTTGCATCGACATATGGTGCGAGGATAATAATATATAAAAACAGAGTGAGAGATAGAGAGCCCTGCTTAGTAATTCCGATTGAAACTAATAGAAACCGATAAAATGGACAAAATTCCTATTGAAAAATAATCCGTTCAAATAGGTTTCAATTGGTTTTTTGTCCGTTTTGTCCGTTTTATTGGTTACGGATCTTTTAACCAGGGAAACGAAGAGTTGCTGCATTACCAGCGGTCGGTCAAGCGACACCCGACCGAGGATATTCCCAAACGTGGTAAAGTGCTGCGATCTATCGACAAAAATGCTTCCTAGCAGGGCGTGCACGCGCGATTGCGTCATAAGAGAAACCTCGATTTTCCCTACCGTTCCCCCAGTTCGCGCCGCCATTTTGACTCACGCGTAGTAACATCGAAAGTAGTCCCACCGCCACGGCGTTCGAGAGTCAAACGTTTCACGCGACGATCCACGAATCACCCCGCAAACCCGTTGCATCGAACGACCGATTTTGAATCAACCGATCGCCCCAAAATAGTCGCGCGGGGTCGTCGAACGCGCGATACGCGATTAAATGCGCGATGGGACTATTTGAAAATGGCGCGGGCATGGGTTGTGGCCGTGTGTAGCGTCGCGCCGCGATCCGGCGAACCTGTTTTGTGTTCGTAGCTGTCGGTAGAATTGGAACGCGAGTGTGTTTATGCCTTTAGTGGAAAGTGCCCTGCCCATTCGATGCGATAAAAAGAAAGAAAAAAACAGCGACATCGGTGTAACGCGGTAACGGTGTAATTTTAACAACATTTTTTTTAAACCCTCGCCCCTCACATTATTACGGACTTTTGACGGGGGCTACATTGGCGCTGAAATCTTAAAGGTGAGTCCCACGGAATTTTTCGTTTACCTCTCTTCCTGGGCACGTCTCTACTACGGCCGTAGTAGTGGCGAAGACGTCGGCTTAACGGTACATCGGAGGGATAAAATACTATTGTTCGACGGGAATCGTGCTCGTGATTGATCACGAAATATCGCTGCGCTCGCATGAGTCAACGGGACGTATTTGCAATCCGCGTATCGTTCGAAGTACGTATGTGTCAAATATTTTTTTTTTGCACCGCGGCATCGGTGTCGAGCGTTGTGCGAGGATTAAAAATACGTGTTTTATCGGTCGTCAACGTAGCCCGAGGGTCTGGCTACGCGGCTAACTGCGTTTCCCTGAGTCTCGGGAATACGGGACGATTTCTCTAATTCAACGAGGTCTCTCGCGTACTCAGGGTGGTTTACCGTGCTGGGCGCACCTATATAGCACACTCGGCAAGTTGACGTTTCGTGCATACCGCACGCTCCAGACGACGATCACGTCGCGTATCGCAAATTTTCATTCGATTGCGGTGCAAACGAATTTTTTTCTTTATTTTTATTGAGATACGCGAGTTTTCACGTTTCTGCGTACGCGGCGATGTATTTCAAAAGGCCTGTAATAATTGCTTCTCTCGTGTCAGTGAGATGAGATGATTAATGCAAACGACGCCGCCCGCGTAATCTCGACGATGCATTTCTTCCGGCAAAGGGCAACGTGGAACTCGTGTTTTCGTTTGTCCACGCCTATTTATATTAGCCTGTTGCACACGTGCATCGTATTGTCATGTGTATAGACTCGCACGGTGGATATACATGTCGATATATAGTCGGTGAATTAAGTATATAGATTCAGACCCCGCGGCTCTTTAAGCTGGCTCGATACGTTGGTACACAAATCGACAATCAAACGGACGAGCCGGTGAGTCGTGATAAACGTCTGCGTTGCGATTGCAAAATAAGAGAAATTCTTATGTGCATATTTATTTATTTACAATTTAAATATCGCAATCAGTTTCCAAAATAAAATAAATCCTCATGCGCATATTTATTTATTTATGTATTTATTCATTCATCAAAGAGATCAGACGATTTTACACAGTGAATAGCAATATCGCAGACACATAAATACAGTAATATTACACAGGTAACGCTGCACTACCCTTAGCGTACTTTGTTAAGCTTCCGCCTCTCGCTTGAATGCATTTTAAACGCCGACGTAATTAGTGAGCCGTGCGAATACTCGGTACGCGAAATCATGGCTAATGAATAGCCGCGGACGTATTTAACGAGTCAAAAGGGAAAAGGACGCCGGGGAGATCCACGCGGAATTGCTCAACGAGTTCGGTGAGAGTGAGAAAGAGCGGATAGGGGGGAAACGGCAACGTCTGCACCCGTCGTGCTGCACAAAGGCGGACAAAGACACGGAAAATCGATTTTCTTCACGCACTTAGGTCTCTGCGGTTCGTCGTCGCTCGTGTGTTCCGCGAAACGTGCGAAAACCCGCGATAGCCCAACTGCAGCCTATATTGAACGAGTCACGCGTCCGTCTTCCCCCCTCGTGTTGTTGCCCGCTGAGATAATAACACACAATGTATCTCGCTGCGTTCGCGATTTCTCGCTTCCTCCCACGACGAGACAGAGACAACCGTTTGCAATCGGTGTCTGCGAGGAGGGTAACTCGAAGAAAGCGCGCGGCAGCTTCGCAAGGCAATCACGAATTTTCAGTCCATCCGCCCGACGTTGTTTACAATTTATTGCCAATCCTATCGATGATACTGAAGTTTGTAACGTTGGAATGCAACGAAATTCAGAAAAAAACATGAATGCTAATTAATCCAAATGATGAAATTAGGTATAAAAAATCATCATGGCGATTAATTGCTATAATAACTTTTTATACATAATTTCATAATTTGGGTTAATTAGAATTATTATTTGTTTCGGAATTTCGTTGCATTCCGTTGCGCAACGCAATCACGAATTCTCAGTCCATCCGCCCGACGTTGTTTACAATGTATTGCCAATCCAATAGATGATGCTGAAGTTTGCATCGTTGGAATGCAACGAAATAAAAAAAAAGAATTCTAATTAATCCAAACGATGAGATTAGGTATAAAAAATCATCATGGCGACTAATTGCTATAATGACTTTTTATACGTAATTTCATAATTTGGGTTAATTAGAATTATTATTTTTTTTTTAATTTCGTTGCATTCCAATGATGCAAACTTCAGCATCATTCCAAACGGCAAAATGAAAACACGCGAAATGGGGAGAATCAGTGGCAGAATAATTGCCGCGCGACGATCGAAATTAGGTCAATAGCGTCCCGTCGCGATATATTCCCATGCGTATAAAGCACAATAGAGCCGGAAGAGAAGTGGGGGGGAAGGCGAGGGATGCAATCGGGGATACGTGCGTGTCGAGAATCGCGCTATTTCCACGCTCTACACATCGAGCCTAGTTACACCGTAACGACCTTCGCATCGCGGCGAATTAGCCGAGCTATTCTCGATGCGCATAGCCGTCCGTGTATTTGCTTTTCTAGTAATTCAGTCGGGCGTGACGGGGCGTCGTCGTCGCTGAGTTTTCCCGTGCGAACGCCGACGGCTGCCGTCTGCGCGCCACGAGCCAAGACGCTCGCGAGCGGCGGTGACGATCAAATTATGACGCATCGAGTCGCCGCCGGGCGGCGCGAAGCGAGAGAGAGATACATTTATTTCGTGCTCTATGACAGAGTCCTCTAAGCGCATCGTGGCAAAAACCTTACAGCCATTTCAAGAAATAAATACAAAGCAAAGCATTACAAAAGAAAATAAATTAAAACTAAGAACTAAAACAAAAAACTAAAGAGAAAACTTAAAAAATAACAAAGCGCCCAAAAAAATAAACAAGATCATACAATAATAAAAAATATAAGCAAACATAGCAAACAAGCATGTGAAAAGAAAAAAAGAAAAAAAAAACAAGAACGCAAAGAGCGCGAGAGAGAGAGAGAGAGAGATACATTTATTTCGTGCTCTATGACGGAGTCCTCTAAGCGCACCGTGCCAAAAATCTTACAGCCATTTCAAGAAATAAAAAGAAAGCAAAGCATTACAAAAGAAAATAAACTAAAACTAAGAACTAAAACTAAAACTAAAAACTAAAAACTAAAGAGAAAACTTAAAAAATAACAAAGCGCCCAAAAGAATAAACCAGATCATACAATAATAAAAAATATAAGCAAACATAGCACACAAGCATGTGAAAAGAAAAAAAAACAAGAACGTAAAGAACGCGAGAGAGAGAGAGAGAGAGAGAGAGAGAGAGACGACGGCGGGAACGCGTAAGTCGTGTGCAAGCGGTGAAGCCAGAAAGAAAGAAGACAGCCGGACGGATGGGAATATCTCGCGACTGCGACCTTCGCATTTTATCGACCGAGCGGATCGCCATACGGAGTCGCCGTGAGAAATGTTTAGTACCCGCCGTGTCTCGTCCTATTCGCCCTGAGCCGCGCGCGCGTCCCTAACCTAACTTTTCTCGGGCGTCCCGCTGAAGCCTCACGGGAAATCACGACGCTCGCTCTCTGCGCAATTACACCGCACAATCGCATTCCCCGGTCTCTCCCTCCAATGTGGCCTACGCTGCACCGACACCGAGAATCAACGGGCGAATCTCTGGCGCGCGACAAATAAACGACGCTCGTAAAGAGAAAGAAAAAAAAAGAAAGACCAACAACACGAGCGGAGTTGGCGCGTTATTGCTATTAGCGCTAATGGCAGAGCCGTAAGCCTGACCCCCCCGGGGTTGAGCGTCGAGCCGCCGCCGCGCGCCACGGGAATAATTGTACGGTGACCTTAATTAAGATCACTTGCCCGGGATTTATGGCATGGGGTCGGGGAAAAAGATATCCACACGCCCTTCTTAAATCCGATACGTGTTTGCGCGCTTGGCGCACCCACGAGAGTTCCGTTGGCGGGCGTCGCGCTCTCTCCCGCCACGAACGCAGCGCCTTCGTCGCGAGTCGCCGAAGGGCCTGTCGATTTATCGATCACGTGGTGCACGCGCGCTCGCTCCTGTTCCTTCTCGGCTGATGTGCGCGTCGTCTGCGTTGCTTCCTCGTCCAGTCGTGGGAGGATCGACCAACGTTTCCCCGAGATCGCTAGGTTTTATCTTGACGGCGGTTGGGAATAACGGAAGTTGGGACAGACGTGAGTTGAAAGAACGTAGCTTGCAACTGTCCCGAATCATCGTATGGAAGTCAAGAGCTTGCTAGTGATATCTGTGATATGAATGAAATTTCAGTAAAATTTCTCGTTATACTTTCGCTCGTTATACTTTCGTTACTACATCCTATCGTAATCCTATCGTAAAAGGGGTATGGCACATCGAAAGTCGAACATATCGAAATAATGAAGTCAGTATAACTCGTGTCGTGATTGGTCAGTAATGGTTATGTCGCAGAGCCAACTTCAGACTGCTATGATCGCTGCAGTCACGTATCGCGCGCGTTTTAAATAACTACATTTTTCATATAGTGTCGAATAGAATATTCCACATTACGTGTGTTCGTTAGTCGGATGAACATACTAATCTAAAAAAGGGCGAAGTCAAATAGAACTGTATAAACATACAAATAATTTATTTACCCACAAGAAAAGACAAACGAGAAGAAAAAAGCAGTGCAAGCGAAGCAAGCACGTTGTTGCTAGTAGGAAAAAAAAAACTAAAAAAATAAAAATTGAAACGTGATATTTTTCCTCGGATCCTTAAAAATTGAAACGTGATATTTTTCCTCGGATCCATGTCCGCGCAGCAGAGCGCCGAAGGAACCAACCTGCCTCTGGCACGAAACTCGCCTGACCTATGGATCAAAGCGCTCGCCGCAGTAAAGCAGCTCGATGGCCGGTCGATGATGCGCGATCTAAAAAAAGATGGACTCTCTTTCTCGAGAGTGAGAGAGGTGGAAAGCCGCGGAAGCGTCATATATCCACTGCGAGCTGGAGGTTTTTTCTTCCACGAGAATAGGAGGCGCAAAGGTGAATGCAATCGCTATAAAAAGAATACGAGGATCGTGGGGCGAGGCAAGGAAAGGCTGAAGAAGAAGAAGAAGAAGAAGTGGGTAGCGGCGAGAGGTGGCAGGGAAGTGACGTTGTGCCCGCCACGTTACAACTCCGTGACCGGCGTAACAATGAACTTGATGGGTTGACGCCTAACGGCTCGATCCTCACGCTTGGAAACCTGTGCACTCTGCTGTCCCACCTATATAACTATAAATACACTTACACCGCCGCACACGACTGTCAAGGTTTCCTCTCCAAACCACCGGACGGTAGTTCCTTTCGATTTTCATTACCATAGCCACCACCGCTCTGCTCGTGGAAGCGTGCACGCCACTTGAGCGATACTATTATTAAATGTTCTTTACACACTTCGGGGGGGGGGGGGGGGGGGGGGGGGGGGGAAATGCAACGCTCGAGACTGACTGACGTGCATTGCGCTTTGTTCCTCGCGCATCGGCGGAACCTAACCTCGTTTATTAACTGCGCTTTGTACGCTGGAGAAAAAAAAATTCGACGGCCGAAAGTGTGACCTTCGTTTCATCCGAATTGTAAAAAAGAAAAACATTTTTTAAACCGTTATTGCGCGGTGTCATTTTAAGGGGAAGTGATACTTTGCTCGGAACTTCATCGCCCAATGCTAAACGCCTATGGTTCTGTCTCTGTCGCACCTTTTTTTGTTCGATTCTCCTGAACAAACGGCTTTAAGAATCGAGGAGCCAGAAGATCAGCCCAATTCTGCCATACTACCGCACATTCTATCAAAATCGCAGCTCTATCTGCCGTATATTTCGGGAGAAAATAACTTTCAAACTTTCGAAGTGAGTATCACTGCCTCTTAACCCCAAATTTGTACGGTGTGCGCAGATAGTGTGGATTTAGGCACAGTAGGCAAGAGTTAAATTAAATCTACTTAAAATGATCTATCTGTCGCAAGAAATGAGTCAGTTCTCTTTTTTTCCCCACTGTACCATCGACAAAAAGTATCGCCTAATAATATTAACTGTTTTTTTCGTCGGCGGGATTCTCGTACAAAGAGAAAAAGGTTAATTCCGTTACAGCGCCAGTTCCCGTGGAGCCCGATAGCGGCGCGGCGGTTATTTCTTTTCGCCGGGTACAGTAAGAGTGCAGGAACGCGTGGGCATGCGACAGAGACAGAGAATGTCACAACGTGACCCTATTTCACCCGGACGACCCTTTGACACGCGACTAAGTGAAACACTCACGCACACGAAGGCAAGACGGATGGTATACGAAGAAAAGGATACGCGCGACTACCGCCCCCGCTGGTGGGAAGCGAGAGAGAGAGAAGCGAGACGGAAAAAAAGGCATCTTTGAGGAAGGCAGCGCGCGCGGTGTGCGCGGCGGTGGCAACTGAGACGGGCGTAGGGGATACGCGGCCGTTACAGCCGGTGGTGGGTTCGGGCACAATGGATCTCGTGCCGGGAAGCGATTCAGCGAAGTGGGGGGAAGCGAGGGGGGAGTCCCTGCGCCGGCGACACGCGCTCTCCACGCTCTTATTTTCTTTTTGCGCGTCTCTCTCTCTCCACGCCCGAGGATCCCAGACGACGACGAACGACGACGCCGGGGGTGTAATTTTTTGATCGTTCTCTTTCATGATACCCTCGCGGAAGCTTTTGCCACGTGCCTGATGTATCTACTCTTTTACCCTTTGCTTTCCCGTGCTCTTCGTTGCTTAACACATGAGCGCACCGGCGGAGAGCGCGGTAATCTCGTCGGGCGATCGAGCGGGGGAGAGCGAGACTAGTCGCATATTTATATCCCCCGCGCATTTACATCTCTCTCCGACGGTTACACGTTATAACTCGCGGCGAAATTACAACGCCCACCGGGACGCGACTACGCGTGTTGAATTTTTTTTTTTTCGTGGTGTTGCGACGGAGTTACGATTTTGCGGGTAATTGTATTTAATAATATGTTATTTATTAGTAAATGTAATACTATCTTTCTGCATAATAAAACATATCTCGGCGCCGCGTGGGTTAATCGAGCAGGCCGGGGTCAAATGACACACCCAAGCCGAGTTGTTAGAGAACGTTTAATTTTTATTTAATTTCACAAAAAATCGAATGTTGATTCGAGAATTTTGCGAGCACGTGAGCCACTATAACCGTTATGAACGTTATTAATTATTAACTGAGTAATATTAATAACTCAATATTATTATTTTATTATATTATTTTGGAAAGTTGTTTGTCTGTCTCAGCCCCCTTAATTAAAGTCTGCCCTTAATAATAAAGCCTTCTCTCCATTAATTCAAGTCTGTCCCAAAGTAAAGTAACTAAAAAAATAAAATAAATAAAATAAAATAAATAAAATAAAATAAAATTAGAAATTAATAATAAAATAAAATAAAATAAAATTAGAAATTAATAATGAACTAAAATAAAATAAAATTAGAAATTAATAATAAAATAAAATAAAATTCGAATTTTTTATTCGTTTTATTTTATTTTATTTATTTATGAGCGCACGAGCCACTACAGCCAGCTAGAATTATTAATAAAATATCATATATGATATAATTGAGAATTATATTTCGTAGAGACGAGAGAACTCGGCCATGGACTCGATTTCACGCACTGAAAATTATACATAGTAGTCGGATTCAATCGGATCCAATCGGAAGTCGCGTCAATTGTCATTCAATTTGCAGAATAGCCCGACGTATTTCAGGGAACGCTGCGAGACGGATCGGGCACGTTCGGCCGTGTGATACAGCGAGAGAGAATTGTGTGTAGGTAACGTTGAGGATCGCGTCATCGCTGCGGTCGCACAGCGCGAGCCCCCGGCGTTACCTCATCGCCCCGGCGACGCTCTACACGCGTCCAGACGAGCTCGGGCTTTTAAAGGACGCCGGGTTTCAGCGCTGACGGCATTTTACACGATTCAAACTAATGGCAAGACGTTTTCGCCGGTGATGTCAAAGTCCCCACTGGGCACGCTCGCCTTATCTCGCTTTGGGCAATCAGCTTTTTCTTCCCGTCGCCAGCGAGATATATTTCTCGAACTTCTCGCGTTTCGCAGAGTTTTGCTCGGGCGAAGTGCATTCCGCAGTCCGTAGATTTAATTCATTGCATAGAGCAGGTAGAAACACGATTGGATCGGGTGGAACCTGCGGTTGGAAGGTCTAGAAATATTCAACGAAGAGAATCGGCTCCGTCTTAAAATTAAAGATAGTTGTAATTGATAATTATCATTATAAAATAAAGATAAATTGTTGACTCTAGTCAGTAGCTCTTTATTTTTCACTGTTCATTTTTTTCTCACAAAAAAAACTAAATGTGAAAAATGTCGAACTGTCGGTTTTTTTTTCAAACGCAGGATTTTGCTTGCTCCACACCCCCATGGAAATAAAGTATATGAGTAATATAATATATATCTCATAAAGTATATATTATGTATATATTATGATATATATTATGTATCCATTATGTATCTGAGATATAGAACTTTTGGCCGAACTATATATCTCAAAAGTATACGAGTAATATATAAAAAAAATATTGTGTATATATACAAGATATATACAGGATGTATAGTGGATATATACGATGTTGCCACAAAAATACTTTTATTTTCCTTTATACGAATTGAGATTAGCAATGCAAACAATATATAACGTATACATAATTTTATATGATATATATGTGCACGTATACATGAATATATAGGTATATAATATATGTATCGCGCATAATATATGTATATCTAAAATATATCTATGTAGCATATCCCATTATATATCCTAGGATATAAAATAGATATATACGAGATATAGAATTTTGGCCGGTATATATAACATATATGAATTATATATCTTACAATATAAAATCTATATATCTTACATATATAAATTATATATCTTACAACATGCTTATATTCCACATATACTTTATTTCCGGGGCAAGGAAGCAACATTTTCGAGATTCGAACACGCTGGGCGTAACGAAAAAAGATTCGCGGGGCAAGCAGCAGGGGCATCGTCAGGGCTCGTTCCACCTCGTCGGGGCTAGGTATGCAAATTAGCGACGCCGTTTTAATAAGCGCCACCGACGCCTGATTACCCGTAATCTGTGCTTGCGTGCCCGATCCCCGACCGAGAGCCGCACTCGGACTGTTTTGTCATTGCGCAATTCAGCGTATACACTCCGCGTGCTCTTTTCCTGCGCGCCGAGATACACACGGCGCACTCGCTGGTTCGTCGGTGGTAAACGGAACGCGAACTGACTCACCCGGTAATTCATTCACGGCTATTTCGTCGGATCGCACATTGTGCCATTGTCACGCGGCTAATCGAATCTCTTCTTCCTCCGTGCGGGCATCGGGCGCGCTCCGTGTCGAAACCCGGGGACACGCCGCTCGAGGCTTTTCGCGCGCACGTAACGCGGAGAATCTCCGCGGATACGCAGCCATGGAACTCCGTGGTTTCTGCGCTTCATTCGTTTCAATGTAACCATGAGTGTGACCTAGCTCGCAAACGACAATTGACGACAATTTAAATTGTCATTCTCGAGGTCCGAGCTTGAAGTCACCGCTGAACACGCGGGTGCCCAATGAGAGTTGGAATTAGTTCCATTTGCAAAGCTTACGGCATCAATCGTTATGGTTATCGAAAAAGCCTCGAAATGCGATGCATTCATTGTTGGCGTTTTTTTTCGCAATATCACATATTTTGAGGGAAGAAAAAAAAAATTGTGAGATCGATTTTGGAACTTTTGGCCAAAAGTCGGGTTTGGGATTTCTGGCAACAAAAATGTTGACATTATTATTATTTTTTTTTTTTTCTTCAAAATCAAGTAAAAACGGGTTGAAATCAGTATTTTCGGGGGCACAATACACGATTTGAGAACAATGGTATGTTAAAAGTCGATATCTAGGCAAAAAACCGTGAGGTTGTTTTTGGAACTTTTGGCCAAAATTCGCATTTGGGAATTCTGGCAACAAAAATGTAATTTTTTTTTTTTTTTTTTTTTTCTTCAAAATCAAGTAAAAACAGTTTCAAACTAGTATTTTCGGGGGGTACATTATACGACGTGAGAAAAATGGTATACGTAAAAACTCGATATTTTGAGAGAAAAAAGAACGCGAGGTCGTTTTTGGCAAAAATTCGCATTTGGGAATTCTGGCAACAAAAATGTCAATTTTTTTTTTCTTCAAAAGTAAGTGAAAACGGTTTCAAACTAGTATTTTCGTTAGGTACATAATACGACTTAAGAAAATGGTATACGCAAAAAAATCAATGTATAAAAAAAATGATAAAATACGTAGGTTCCACTCGTTTGTATGTGAGAATGCGGTAGCCACGAGTCGCTGGTTATCGAAAAAATGTCACATACGAACTGAAAACTTGTTCAACAAAGTCTGTACGTGGTCAGTTCCCGGGTTCATTTACTTCAGTCGGCGGTAGGAAGCGATGCACAATCTCCGAATGAGGTCGCCGCGAGACCGCAAGACACCAGACGTAACGAGAGAAGATAGAGAGACCGGGATAAAATAGTCAGACTTATACCGTACAGGTGCATCGCGAGGTCTCGCCCAGCGGCAGCACCGCGGCGACTGCGGAGGTTCATTGAACCACGCGTACGCGTGACCGGGAAATATAAGTCGCATAAGCGCACGACGAGCGTATACTTTCGACTACTTCCAAGTGGCTCTCCGTTGTCTACGTCACCACACCAACTACGTGCGCTCCTCACTTGGCCAAGGTTTCAGCATACATTTTCAGCACCTGTGCGCGAATACCGCAACTTTTACGGTCCCTCCGGCGTACGCATGCAACTCCGATTTTGCTCCCCAGTTGCTTCTCTAAAATAAAAAAAATAATTTATTCATCTGAATAAAATAAAATAAAAAAATAAAAATGTATTCATCTGAATAAAATAAAATAAAAAAATAAAAATTTATTCATCTGAATAAAATAAAATAAAAAAATAAAAATGTATTCATCTGAATAAAATAAAATAAAAAAATAACAATTTCTTCATCTGAATAAAATAAAATAAAAAAAATAACAATTTCTTCATCTGAATAAAACAAAATAAAATAAATAAAAATGTATTCATCTGAATAAAATAAAATAAAAAAAATAAAAATTTATTCACCTGAATAAAATAAAATAAAAAAATAAAAATGTATACATCTGAATAAAATAAAATAAAAAAATAAAATTTATTCACCTGACTAAAATAAAATAAAAAAAAATAAAAATGTATACATTTGAATAAAATAAAATAAAAAAAATAAAAATTTATTCATCTGAATAAAATAAAATAAAATAAATCTTCCCAGCCCCGTTAAAGATTTTCGCAGAAAAAAAAGACGCACTTATTTCCACCAGGTTTTAACTCGGGTTGGGGAAAGTCGAGATCCCAACCGAGAAATGCCACGCATGACAAAGAGTCAAGCTCGCGAGGCAGCGGCGCATCGCAAATTCCCCGCATAGAATGTATTCACCGTCTGGTGGTGGAGTAATTGAGCCATTATGAGCTCGGGACACAGTGAGCTCGATAATGAAAGAAGACGACGAGGAGATGTAGGCTCATCGTGCAAACTGACTCCGTTGTATGAGCGTCTTCCCATATGGAAATAAAGTATATGCGAAATATATAAAAGATATTTCTAGGTATACAAGATATTCAAGATATAAAAGATACTCTAGGTGTACAAGATATTCAAGATATAAAAGATATTCTAGGTGTGCAAGATATTCAAGATATAAAAGATATTCTAGGTGTACAAGATATTCAAGATATAAAAGATATAAAAAATATTCTAGGTGTACAAGATATTCAAGATATAAAAGATATAAAAAATATTCTAGGTATACAAGATATATTTTGTCCGAAAACTTCTATATGTCGTATATATCTTAGGATATATACGAAATATACGCGAGCGAAAAATATATCTAAGATAAATCCAAAATATATTCAAAAGGTATTTTTATTGTATTATCGTCCGAAAAGTTCTATGTGCCAGATATATTTTCGTGTATATTTATTTTCCATGGGGGTTGGTACGAAGAAGCGTATCAGAAGAGAAATATCCGTAAGAGTGCACAGAGAACCATCTTCGACTCGGTTACCCTCGATATCATCGCGTTATTTCAGTAACGACGAAACGACGATAAGAGGGAAGATTGATCGACTCATTAGAGTTCAATAGAATGTCTGTACTATCGGTGGAAACGATGTACACATACGGAGAGTCTTATCAAGGGCCGGCACTCGGTGTGTGTATTGATATTCAGGTTGCGGCTGCGAAACGGGCTCGGGAAACGTCTGGGAACTTCGTGTAAGATTGTGAAACGCCCGGCCGACACGATAGCAACCAGTAGAAACTACGTCTACTACGTTCCGTACAACCGCGAGCCGTGTGTGCTGTCTGCACTCTTATAACTCGCGAGCAGCAACCCTCACGAATATTGATTATTTTCAGTACGGGGCACCGTCTGCCCTCGGCTACGCGGCCCCAAATGGAATGTTAACAGGTGTCTCACGCGATATTTCCTTTTTCGCCCGGCGAGGGGACCGTTTTTTTTTTCACTGAAATCGTTATTACGGCACAACAGCCGCGAGCGCGGGGCTTTATTGCCGGGGGGGAAGAAAAAAATGTTGTTGAAACTCCACGACGAGACTCGTGTATTGTGTCTCTGTCAAGGTTGGCAGCGTCGTTTGACGATACGTTTTGTTGTTTTGCTTGCAGTTAAGACTGGACGATGCCGGAAGAGCAGAAATCCGGAGGCCCCGCGACTGACGCAATGGCGGAAAATGGCACCAGCTCTCCCAGCAAGAGTCCAGTTAACAAGGGCAAAACCACGGTCGCCAAGGTTACCCTACTCGACGGCACCGTCAAAGATTTTCCCATCGAGGTGAGGGTTTTTCGCGTGCGGCTGCGTTACGACGTCGTTAAAGCTGCGGTTTTTATGTTTCTTCGACGAGCAACGAGACGGTTTGATTGCAGAGAAAGGCGAAGGGCCAGGAGCTCATCGACAAAATATGCCAGAGCATGAACCTCCTTGAGAAAGATTACTTTGGCCTTATTTACGAAGACAAACATGACCCGAGAAACTGGCTGGATCTCGACAGAAGGATTGGAAAGTTTATTAAAAGTAAGTTCGACGAGATGTGAAGTCAAACGTTGTTTAAGCTATATATTTTTTTTTTACGTTAAAACGCTATTTAAGAAGAATTAATATTGTTGATGGTCTTGGTGAATAATTGTGCTTCTCTCGCCGCAGACGAACCCTGGAAATTCAACTTCGAAGTGAAGTTTTATCCTCCAGACCCAGCCCAACTCCAGGAAGACATAACCCGGTACCAGTTGTGCCTGCAAATCAGAAACGACATCATAACCGGTCGATTGCCGTGCTCCTTCGTGACCCATGCACTTTTGGGCTCGTATCTCGTGCAATCCGAGGTCGGCGACTACGACGCCGAGGAACACGGCAGAACTTATCTCAAAGAGTTCAAATTTGCTCCAAATCAGTCGCCGGAATTAGTCGAGAAGGTGATGGATCTTCACAAAACGCATAAGTGAGTTTTTTGTTTAAACTTGAAGAAATGATTCAAAAAATACAATAGTAAAAAAAATATTAATAAAATAATAATAATAATAATAATAATAATAATAGATAATAACAAAATATTAATTAATAATATAAAAACATTTCAAAGCAAAAATACAAAAAAATAAAATGTTTTAAATATACAAAAGCACTTTAAGTAATTTCGCCTTTCGACAAAATTTAAATGGAGCATTCACGCGTTTCCAGGGGCCAAACGCCATCGGAGGCGGAGCTAAACTACCTCGAGAACGCGAAGAAACTAGCGATGTACGGTGTCGATCTCCACCCGGCCAAGGATTCCGAGGGTGTCGACATCATGCTCGGAGTTTGTTCCTCGGGTCTCCTCGTCTACAGGGATCGTCTGCGAATCAATCGGTTCGCCTGGCCGAAGATTCTCAAGATCTCGTACAAGAGGCACAATTTTTACATTAAGATAAGGCCGGGCGAGTTCGAGCAATTCGAGTCGACGATCGGCTTCAAGCTCGCGAATCACCGAGCCGCGAAGAAGCTGTGGAAGGTGTGCGTCGAGCATCACACGTTCTTCCGGCTGATGAGCCCGGAGCCCGTGAAGAAGGTGGGACTCTTGCCGCACTTGGGCTCGCGTTTCCGTTACTCCGGCCGAACTCACTACGAAACGAAGAAAACGCCGATCGAGCGACAACCGCCGCAGTTCGAGAGGTCGCTGAGCGGCCGCCGACTGACGTCCCGAAGCATGGATGGTACGTACCGTGATGTTGACTCGCGAATGCGTGTAGTAGATGCTCCTATTGTTCCCCGATAATCCTCGAAACCCGCGTGGTCTCACCGTGTAGCTTTAGGTGGCCCGCGACCGGTCGAGAGCTACGGATCCGAGCCGAGCAAGAGGCACACGATGAGCTACGAGCCGGAGATGATTCCGGACATGGAGCACATCGACAACAAGCCCAGCCCGATCAAGAAGCAGAAGGACAAGGTGAGCACACGTCGATCGCCTGATACATCATTCGTTCGATGTATCAGGTAATACGAATATTTATCTAGACGTTCGTTGTCACCTGCGAAACTAAAAAATCAAAGATTTAAAAAAATGCCAACAACTTAGGATCATCCGGCCGAGACTCGAAAATCTCATTGCAATGTGTATTATGAATTAATCGGGACGTAACGTCGTTAACATTGAAACACCAATTTGGTACAGAGAAAAGAATGACGCTGCGGCAATTCATAGTACATAAAACACAATCACTGTGCACTGTTAGCTCTGACTCGTGAACCTTTTGAGGTCTCTCGCGACGGAGCAAAAAAGAACGGGTGGGGGGCAAAAAAAAAAAACAAAGAGAAAGCGGCGCGAAAGCACCGATCGGACCTCGAAAGGTTGAAGCCAAGAACATCTTTTTATACGTAGTCTGGCATGTCACTACTAGGTATTTATGCCCGATGTACACTAGACCTGGATGTATGTGCAACGGAATTTCTTACGATACTCGTTACATACATATGTATAATCTCATGTCGGAGTTTGCCGGATCTCTCGATCGTTACATTCGTCAGACCTAGATACAGCGTTGGCTGAGCGAGCCTGCAAGTTTAGAGACGCAATTGCATGGAGATACGTTGAACGGTTGGCGAACGGTGAGCCGAGGCATCGCCGCGTCGGTATTTTTTTCGTGTAAAACGCAACGTGCGATGCGTGGCCGACTGGCGAACGGAGGGCCGACGAGTCATCATTCGGGTCAATAATTTTCCAAAATCATGTCATATAACGCGTAGCGCGATCCACACTCGAAATCATGAATAACTTCGGTTGAGAGCTTCATGGTCATATTAACTAACCGTCACGTAACTAACACCGATAGCTCACTCGAAAAACAAGCGTTGGGACGACATCGGCTAGCAGTACCAGTAGCCTGGAAGGGGAGTATGACGCAGATCGTGTCCAAAAGGTATAGATATTAAAGAAAACAAACAAGCAAAAGAAAAAAGCAATTCACAAAATCGTGTCATGCCCATCTATCTATCTCTCTATCTCTCTCTCTCTCTCATTATCCACTACTATATCGCACTATGTAGACTTTGGTGATTTTTACGTGTCGTACCAATTTGGTGTTATTATTGGAAATTCTTCTGTTGACTTTCCGCAAACGGTAGATACCAATGCATGACAAACATTTTACCGAAGCGAAAAATTATACGCAGAGCGAATCTATCGTCGCGTGGAGCATGCACGAGCTGCCTGTATCGGTTGACGTATGACATTGAGTTTAGCTTGACGTTATCTTTCGGTGTGAACTCCGCCGGCTGCGCGCCCATGTCGTGTGTAACAGAGCCCGTGAATTTATTCGCAGAAACCCGTCGGAGGAATCGCCGTTCTGCCGACCGGAGGTCTCACGAAGAAGAAGAAGGACAAGCAGAACGAGAACGAGAAGGAGAATCACAACGATCTCAACAACGCCGACGTGATCAACGACAGCGCGATGCTCGGCAACATCGACGAGAACTCGAAGAAGACGCCGAAGATCGAGGAGTCGCCGGAGAAGCGCGACAAGGAGAAGAAGGAGAAGGTGAAGGTGAGTAACCTGCGGTTCCAAAAAGAAAAAGAAAAAAATTCGGCGCCAGCCGCTCATTCGGTTGCGCCGATTACAAGTTACAATAAAATTTAGCCCAGTTTACAGTCAGTCTCGTAGTCGCATTTGTAGATCATTGAAATGCCAAGTAGATAATTCAAATGCCCGTCAACCGGGATGAGTGTGTATTTCGATTACCGCGTGGCACGCGGCGGTATCGCATGTATTCTTTTTTTTTGTTTCCTTTCTTTTATCATTTAAAAAAATATTCCCAAAAGACTCCCGTCGGCGGCCTCTCGCTGTTCCGGAAGCGCGACAAGGATCAGTCGAAGCAGAGCAAGGACAAGAAGAACAAGGAGCTGGACGATTCGGCGGACAAGATCGACCCCGAGTCGAAAATCGCCGCGTCGGAGAAGCCGGCGCAAAAAACAGCGGGCGAAAAACAAAAGCAGATCGCGGGCTCTCCGGAATCTCAAAAACTGCCGGGCTACACGAAGCCCTACGACTACGAGGAGACCGAATCCTCGCCTACGAGGAAGCCCTTCACGCCCCACGGTTTCTCCTACGAGGACCGACCCGCCTCACCAGGAGTTCACGATCAACAGTCACCGACGTCGGCGAGCCGCAAGGCCACGGGTCTCGCGTTCAACTACGCGCCCGGCGAGGAGAAGAAGGTCGCCGAGTCGGCGGAGAAGCGCAAAACCAAAGATCTCACGCCGAACAAAACCCAACCCGACAAGAGCCAACAGGGCCTGAAAACACCGGGCCTGAATTACGTCGAATCCGCGGGACTCAAGGAACAACAAAAGGCCGTTCCAACAGGCGAGGCGAACGACAAAAACGCCTCGCTTGCTTTCATCGCCGGCGAGCAGGAAGGCGAGAGAGCGGAGCTTCAGCCGGGTGTCATAATTCCCGGCACCGTGGAACCCAAACCATCCTACCGCGTTCTTCCATTGCCCGAAGGTTCGCGGGTGATCGGCGGAATAATTTACACTCGCGACGGCAAACCGTTGGATCAAAATTCCCTGGGCCCCGAGGGCAGCGTCCTGATAGACGGTAAAGTCTGCGGGAAGGACAAGAAGCCGATAAAGAAGGCGGACTTCGGTCCCCAAGGAATTCACGTGGTTCAGGGCGTCGTCGTGGGCAAAGACGGCAAAGCCCTCTACCAAGCCGTCCTCGGTACCGACGGTAATTCCGTGAAGAACGGCGTTATCTACGGTGCGAACGGCGAGCCGCTCGACCAACGCGGCCTCGGGCCCGATCACACGCTCGTCAAGGACGGCAAGATCGTCGCGAAGAACGGAAAGCCCGTTGTCTTCGAGCGGCTGGCGATCGACGGGACCTACGTGAAGGAGGGTCTCGTGTTCGCCCACGACGGCAAACCCCTCACCCAAGGTTCCTACGGCACCGACGGCAATCGCATCGTCGGCGGTGTCGTTTGCAACAACAACGGAAAGCCCATCAATCAAATCGCCGTGCTGCCCGACATGACTTACGTTTGCGACGGTCTGATTTACGGCCGCGATGGCAAACCCCTGTCGAGCGGGGATCTCGGCCACGAGGGTCATTACATCACCGAGGGAAAGGTTTACGCTAAAGACGGGAGACCCGTGAAAAGCGAGTCGTTCAGCTCGGACGGCGCTGTGATTAAGGACGGCGTGGTTTGCGGAAAGGACGGCAAACTTCTCAACCAGGGCTCGCTTTTGCCGAACGGCGCTCATATAAAGGACGGCAAGATCGTCGGGAAAGACGGCAAAGCGATCAAGCACGCGTTCTACAAGACAGACGGGAGTTTCGTGAAGGACGGCGTGATTCATGGCCGCGACGGTCATCCGCTCAGCCAAATTCCCATGATCGCTGACGGCAGTTTCGTGAAGGAGGGCTCGATCTACGAGAAAAACGGCCGACCGCTCAATCAGAGCCTCTTCAAACCCGACGGAATCATCATTCGCGAGGGTGTCGTGTGCAACGCCCAGGGAAATCCGCTGTCTCACGGTTTCCTCGGGGCGGACGGGCTGACGATAAAAGACGGCGTTGTGCTGGGAAAGGACGGAAAGCCCGCGAAGCAGGAGTCCTTCGGCTCGAACGGGAATTACGTGAGGAAAGGCGTGATTTTCGCGAAGAACGGAAAGCCACTGAATCAGGATTCTCTGGTGCCGGAGGGCGCGGCGATCAAGGACGGCCGGGTGTACAACAAGGACGGTAAACCGATGAAAGCCTCGTTCTTCAAGCCCGACGGTAGTTTCGTCAAAGACGGACAGATCTTCGGAAAAGACGGGAAACCGTTGAATCTCAGCTCGCCGCTTCCCGAGGACAGTTTCATCATGAACGGCGTGATTTTCGACAAATCCGGAAAGCCACTCGACAAGGATATCTTCGGCTCCGACGGTTCCTACGTGGTGGCGGGTTTGCTGCACGGCAAAGACGGCAACGTCATTGCCGAGGGTGTCTTCGGGCCGGACGGCAACAAGATCAAGGACGGTTTGATCGTGGGACGCGACGGGAAGCCGCTGACGCAGGACGACAAGGGGCCCGACAATCTCGCGATCAAGGACGGCAAGATCGTGGACGCGAAGGGAGCGCCGACGAATCAGGGCTCGCTGCTGCCCGACGGATGTTATATTCAGAACGGCGTTGTTTACAGCAGGGACGAGCAGCCCCTGAAGCAGGGAGCCTTCAGACCCGACGGAACTTACATCAGAGACGGCTTGATCTACGGCTGGGGCGGGCAGCTTTTGAACGCCGGCACGGAATTGCCTCGCGATTCTTACGTCGAGGACGGTCGGCTGTTCGGGAAAGACGGAAAGCCATTGAATCACAGTTCCTTCGGGCCCGACGGCGGTTTCATCCAGAACGGCTTCATCTACGGCAAAGACATGAAGCCACAATCGCGCGGTACTTTCGGCAATGACGGAAGTTACATTCAGGAAGGCTCGATATTCGCGCCCGACGGAAAACCGCTGAACAACAAGCAGAGAACGACGATCACCATCACGATGGTGAGATACGGTTTGCTCTGCGGACCCGATGGAAAGCCTTTGGAATCCGGCGCGTTCGACAGTGCGGGAAGTGTCGTTAAAAACGGGAGGATCTACGACGCGAGCGGAAAGCCGCTGGATCTTCACGCGTTGGGCGATGGTTACTCGGTGAAGGAGGGTCTGATTCACGGGGCTGACGCGAAACCTTTGACTGTCGGGAATCTCAGTCCCGAAGCGAGTTACGTGAAGGGCGGAAGGGTTTACGGGCCGGATGGAAAGCTGCTTACGCAGGAAGCTTTTGGGCCGGAGGGACTGAGGGTCGTTGATGGAGTTGTGGTCGATTTGTCGGGGCATCCGCTGAAAAAGGCGCCTTTCGACAACGAGGGCAACATCGTGAAGGAGGGCGTCGTGTGCGCGGGCAACGGGCGTCCCCTCGACAAGTACTACACGATAATCACGATAACGCTCGTGCGACGAGGCCTCGTTTGCGACAAATCCGGGAAACCAATCAGCCAAGCGCCTTTCGGGAACGACGGAAGCGTCGTGAAGAGCGGCAAGATTTACGACAAGAGCGGGAAACTCTTGAATCAAGAGATCTTCGGCGATGACGACAGTTTTATCAAGGACGGCGTTATCTACGCGAAGAGCGGACAACCGATGGATCGAGACGAGCTGCCCAAGGAGTCGACGAGCACGACGCCCAGGATTACGGGGACGAAAACGAAAAAGACTGCCGTATTGGCCAATACGCCGACTATCGTGAAGACGACGACCAAGCAGTCGATGATTAAGGATCAGGAGGGAATGACGCAGAATATCGAGGAGAAAGTGGAGGATCTGACGCCCGGTGGCACTGGACAGGTTGTCGTGTCGACAAAAGTCAATAAGGCAAGACTATGTTGTTTTCGACGGACACAGGCTGATCTCGAATCCAGGCGTCTCTTTGTTTTTATTTCTTGCTACGTCAAATATCACTTTTTAAATTTTTTTTATTTTTATTTTTTATCGCGAGAGAAGTAATTATTAAAAATGGTTATATTCAAAATGAGAACCGAGAACAGCACTCAAGACTTTAATGTTAGCGTTGATATCCAAGCGATTGAGAAAGTGCCAAAGATTTTTCGCGGAAGATTTCATCTAGTTTCGATTGTCAATCAGCCTCTGTACGCTACGTCGTTTTCTACAAATTAATGAAGCACAAAAACAATGAAGCGCACCGTCACTAATAACACTCGCAGGTAAAGTTCTTCCGACTAACAACGGCCCCGTCACCCCGTCACGCTCGATCCTCCCGCATGTGTATTTTTTTTGTTTTCTTAAATTTCATCGGTCTGTTTACCGATGAATGTTCCTTAGTGAAATTATATGCGAGTGCTCGTGATATTTTTTGTATATTAGTGTTATATATTTAATTAATTCATGGCCTATTAGTGACTTGGTAGTTATGTATGTACGTAGGCCGAGGCACCGGAAGACAGTAGAACCCCGTATATGACGGCCACCGCCGTGACAACCCGCACGGCGACGATGCACGAGGATCTCGAGAAAAATCAGAAGACCAGCAAGGTTTGTCTTCACTTATTCACGTATCGTAAAAGTTGCATATATATTTTGCTGCGTCGCAGCGTTTTCGAGCCCGTAAACGTCGTTGCCCGTCTCCCAGTTATCTAGCAGTTTTGTTTGAACGATATAGGTTGAAGAAAAGACCGTAGCGCACACAACGGCAACGAGCGCCACGAGGCAAGAGCAGCGAGTCGTCACGCAGGAAGTCAAGACCACGAGTCACGTGCTCGGCCAACAGGTACGAGGGACACTATTTTTATTTTATTTTTCGGACTGGTTAATATTATTTAATTAAGTGTGGCTGTACAATATATATATTTTTTTTTCATCACTCGGGCACAAAACTCCGGCGAGCAATAATCAAAGTTTCCACGACAAAAAGCTAATCTCATACGGTTACATCAGAACATTTTTGTGGTATTATTTACGTTCAGTGTAATGTTGTAAAACACTCGGGTACTCCACAGAACCATGTAAAATATTTGCAAACTACTACTAATTCACGCTCACACGCAGATCACCGATTTCCTGGTATATTCGCTTCCTCGATACCCAGGTTCATACATTTGTTTATTTTGTTTTTTTTTGTCTCGTGGACAAATTCTCATAACCGGGAGAATCTTAACGCTCAATGTGTCATTATTGTTTATATATCATTTATTTATAATGAATTTTGGCGGCTTTGCTAACACGTTGCATGGCATAGCTGTACACACGACGGCTCAGTACATCCAGTTCGAGCAGCGGCGATTCGGGTACGCCCATTGACCTCGACGACGATCAGCAGGCTTTCTACAATCAGTATTATCAGGTAATTCATTCACGAGGATCATTAATTCGTTTATTGGAATGGACTTCCGGCAGCCGTAAGAAAGTGCAGAGCGTTTAATAAACAAATACTCGACGCATGTTATGTCGTTTTGTGTTCACATTAAACATTTTTTTAACATTTCGTCTTTAAAAATTGTAATATAAGAATAACAAAAGAAATTGGCAGAAGGCAGTCACCAGTCGGCAGGTCTTTTAAAAAAATCTGAACCGTTTAATAATTAACAGCGAGCGATTGTTGACTGTCTCTGCTTAATCCTGAAAATCGAAGGGATTTCCGAGCAAAGATAACTCGGCAAATCGACCTGGAAGATTGAATCTGATACAAGTCTTCGAATTAATCGTCCACAGGGAGACCCTGCAGGAATCGTTGTGACCGAGACGCACGTATACAGCGGCGAGCCCGACAGTAACGTTACCGCCACGACAACGGTGCCTGTGGTGGCGACCGAAACGAGAAAAGTGGAAATCGAGAACGAGGATGGCAGCTATAGCGCGACCGGAGAAATCGTCAGCTCGCAGACCATCTCCAGCAAGACCCGAACCATTGAAACCATCACTGTTAGTACAAGATGACGTCAGATTATTTCTTTCTGCTGCAACTTTTTTGTGATAACTAAATTTAAAAACAAATTACAATTAATTTGCAGTACAAGACGGAACGAGACGGAGTTGTCGAGACTAAAGTCGAGCACAAAATAACGGTACACACGGACGGCGATCCGATCGATCACGATCAAGCGCTGGCCAAGGCCATTGACGAGGCAACAGCGATGAGTCCCGACATGAAAGTGGAGAAGATAGAGATCGAGCAGCAAACGGCGCAGAAACGAATTCAATAAGTCGGCCGAGTTGACGGCGAACAAGAAAGGGTATCCTGTCTCAAACGCGCGGTACACATTTTCACGATCTTCATCACAAACAGAAATAACGCATTTTTTCTATTATAAAGAGGCTTCAACGCCTGACTGCCGAGTAAGCGAGGCAGCAAATCGATATTAGCTGATAAAAGTTAACGCTTTCAAGCCCAGCTTTCTCAATCGCAAAAAAGAAGAAAAAAAGAAAGGACGAAGAAATAACGCGTAGCTCGGCCTTAAGTATCGCAAACGAATTTTTTATTTTAACGCGGATGCGCGTTTCCCGGTAAATTCCAACCTTAATCGTATATAAATACTATATGTACTAAGATCACGCGTATAAATATCTGTTTATACGTAATATTCGCATACGTACGTGCGACGTACGTATGAATGCGGAACATTTCGCAGCTTCGAGTCGACTCGCGGCGCGAAGTTGCGAAGTTGTTTCGCTCTCGTTCGTGCAGTCTCGAGAGCCACGCGCTGAGGAAAATATTTCTAGGGAAGGAAAGAAAGGAAAACGAAACAATATATTGACAGGGTACCCTGGCGATTGTACTGTGAAACAGTAGAAAAAAAAATAACAGGAGGTAGACACTGCGACGCTAACGACTCTGCATACAGCTCTGGCACGCTACCGAGATTATCGCTCCCGTATAGCGGAGAAACGACGGCATGAACCTTCGTTGGTGCACCGAATAAAATTCAATGCAATCTGTGCGAAGATTTACGCGTACGCACGTACGATACATAAATATACGAAGGGATAGATCGATAAGTAAGCGCCATTCGCAGATCGTCCTACCAAGTAACGATCGCCCGTATTTACGATATACGAATTGAGAAAAAAGAAAAATCTTAGACGAGAGGGAGACGAACGAACACCTTATTTGTGCGCAACTGTGAAAGTGACTTGTGGCTTCGTTGCGATTCCGGATGTATGATATCACTCTAAACTTTAAGTATTTTTACTTTGAAAAATATATATTATTATCATCATCGATGCAAGCAAGAGAGTCAGAGCTGTCTGGATATAAAGTATATTAATATATTATATATAAAAATATATATATATATAAATATATAAATATATGCGTATATGTAAAATGCGGCGCGTGAATAGTCAAAATCGTCACGCCCCATAAGAGGAAAGTACATTCACTGTGTAAAGTACGTATTGAGAGAGCGAGAAGAGAGAGAGAGAGAAAAAAATAGTAGTTGCGACAGACAGATTCGACGGAGCCGTTGGGATACGTGTAGATTTTGCCAGTTCAAGCATTATACGGCAATTTTAATAATTATATTATATTATTGATAGATTAATACCAAGGGCAGCGATGCATTGGTCAGCGTATATGTCTAAATCTAGCCGTAGCTTGTGTAGTTCTAGAGAGTATGCGTGCGAATGGGATATGTCGATTTCTTTTCTTTTCTTTTTTTTTTTTTTAAATAACTACGTATTTGCGTTCCGACAGTTTTCCTCGCGGGAAACGTTCAATGTAATGCAATAATAACAGAGCCCTACCGGAAACCGCGAAAACGAGCCGGTCGATCGCGCTTTTTACGCGCGCGCGGCAGCTCAAACGGGTGTCGAGCGAGCACCGCGACCACTGACTAAGCTAACGCATTTTATTCGTGTTTTTCTACATTAGCATTTTACTCATTTTCGACGCGTCGCGGAGATGTCGGTCTGACGATTGGGCGGAAAAACGCGTTGTGCATACGGCAAATTTTTCGATCGTGACGCGAGCGCGGCGCGATGTCGATGAATAATTTCACGATGGCCCGCGGCACGTGGCTATCAGCCTACTAATAGTATCTAATATACATAGACTGATTTAGGCCTCGTTCACGGATTATCGTAGGACGAGCACCGCTACTTTAAACGTAGCGTCATCTTTTTGCAAGAATACACAAAAGAAAAATAATAGACCCCGTTTTGTCCGTAAAGTTAACGTCAGCTCCGTTGTTTTGTATCGCGACATTGGCATTTTCTCGTCATGCCTCACCGCCCACCCCCACCCCTGTCGATGTGAAAAAGCACTTCTATAATATTCACACACTGAAAAGTTTCACACGCACCACTGATATTAATGTGTCTAACATTCCACGCTTACCGGCAACTAACACCACATTGTGAACACGGATCTTGCCGAGATTATTTATTGGGTCTTTCGTTTATGGTTGTATTTCCTTTTTAATTCGCGCAGTGTTTTTTAACGACGTAAATACACGCGTACTTCTCGTCGCGGCGGCGGAAGGAACCGAGATATATAACGGATGCGAGGCGTAAGAGCCGCGCGTGGCTGCGTAGCCTGTGCGAAAATTAACGCTGATCGTACGCGGATCATTGCGTACTTGTATCGTCGACGCGACACGTAAACCAAGCGTCGACTGCTCCGATCTGATTAAATATTTTATTACGATATATCGAATGAAATACTTGGTTCTTATACCCTGCCGCAGCCGTCGCGTTAAAGCCACCGGCGCTATTTTGCTTTAGGTCTTATATACTGAGCGTATGAATTTTTCGAGGCAGCGTACAAATATAGTTTTTAAGTTTGTATTATGGAATACGTGTCGATAAACGTGTTGAATAATATCACCCGTAAGAATATAGGAAGAAAAGAAGAAAAAACAACAACAACCGACGTATGCGAAAAGCATTTTGAATGAAAACAGACGACAAAAAAATTAATAAAAAAACTTAGGTTTTATAAAACTCGTTTTTTGTACAAAATCGATTAGAGGGTGGGAAAGACGCTTGCGTCGGCGATTTCCGTGCTTTTTTGCAGACTCTGCTTGCCGCTCGTTTCTCCTCGCCAGAACGGCCTCGGCGCTATCCTGCTGTTGGATTTTGTTCCAGCCACCGCTGCAGCTAGAGTTACAAGCAGTGTTATAACGCAACGCGCTAGACGTTACGCATATTTCGAAGTTAAAAGATCCGATTGTTAAATCCCTGATTAAAAGGAACCAAAAAAAAAACGGACAAAAATCCGATTGAAACCTGTTTGAACCGATTATTTCTCAATCGGAATTTTGTCCATTTGATCGGTTTCTATCAGTGTCAATGGGAATTACTAAGCAGGGTAGCGACTAACCGGACTTCCAGGCGGGAAACACTTGCGGCTGCGAATCGGCCGAAGCGGACGTGACGTTAAAAGTGAACTTCGGCCCAGGACGCTGCTGAATTATCGCCCGCGACACGGATCTCTCGAAAGCTGGCGGTAGCTTCAGCGAGCCTGGAATAAGATGGCAAATTAGTAGTTTGCCTCGCGGCTGCTAGCGGTAAACCCGGAGCGTCATTTTTTCGTATTTTCCCCTACTCGTTATGTCGTCGCTGAGCGTCATTTTGCTGCGTCGCTGGTTCCGACGATGTTGCTTCTCCTCCTCAAATTTTTTCATAAACTGCCGGCTGACTTCGGTAATACGTTTGCCGTCCAGACTTTCTGTTAGTTCAACGCAAAATAAACTTCGCATTTATTTCCGACCGTCAGTTCTGATCACCATAGACGATAATATTTTTACCTAACAATTCGGTATTGGCAGTCACATTCTCTCTGTACCTATAGGTCTGAGTCACCGGATTACCCTGAAGATACAATTTGCTCAGCCTCCTCAAGTTTTTAATGCTCTCCGTCAGATCCTCTATGTCGTCTATCATGTTGTCTTTGGCATCCAGTATTGCCAAGCTCCTGATTTTGCTCAGTGGCCTCAGTGATTGTATTCGGTTGCCCGTCACATTTAGCACTTGCAGTCGATCCTACAATTTTATTGAAGGGTACTGGAAACTTTTACACCCTTTATCAAGTTCCTAAAGAAGACTATTGGATGCTCCAAAATATAGCAGCTCTGCTGTTAATAATTGTTATTTATTTTTTTTACTATAGAATTGCTATTGTTTTTTTTTGCTCCCAATATATATTTTTTTGGGCAATCCGCTGGAAACTTTAAAGGCATTTTTTCAACTCACAGACAATGCATCCAGAGTCTGTGGCTCAAATATCAAATACTCTCCTGCAAGAAGTTGTTGGTTCTCAATCTGCAAGTCGTACAGATTTTCCAACTTTTCCAGGCCCTCCACAACGGATATCCGATTGTATCCCAGGCACAGCGTGGTGAGATTTCTGAGACCCTCGAGATTCTCGATTTTCGTCAGTTCGTTGTGTTGCAAATAGAGATGAGTGAGATTATCAGCGAAATCGAGATTCTCAATTTTCGATATATGATTGTTTTGCAGATAAATGACCTTTAAACTCTTGCAGACCGACAGATCGCCCTGTAAACGCGCAACAACGACGCATAAAAAATATTCGCTCGTCGAATTTCAAAGTCACGAGACTCACGATTGCGGTGATGAATTTCTCGTTCATGTAGAGATGCGACAGTTTCCGCAGACGATGCGCCTCGATTCCTTTGGTCAGAGATTTCAACGACTTTGCGCGCGCGCATTCTCGCTCCACGTAACTCGCCGTCAGCAGCACCATATTGTGTACACTACGATACAAACGAAAACAGAAAAATATTTATATCACTCCGTGCGAGAAGTCCGATTTCTCACACGCTCCGCTCCGCTTCGCGTGCGAGAAATCGCACTTCTCGCACTAGTGAAATAAAATCGTATACGAAACTCGTGCTACGAAACTTTTTCTCAACTCGTGTGATTGCAACACTCGCCTTCGGCTCGTGCCGCAAACTCACACTCGTCTCAAAAAAGTTTCGTCGCACTCGTATCGTAATATACTATTATCGCACTAGGCGCACGAAAAGCGATGCTTTGCATGGATGTTTTGCGGAACAAAGGCGGCTCATTTCATATTGAAAAAGACGGATTCGCGCATGCGCAGTTCACGAGTGCTTCACTATCGTCCCCCCCAAGTAACAATTTTTGTGTTGTTATGGAAAAGTTATCCGAATGGGATACACATGTCCGGCAAAATGTTATCTGAAAGTTATCTTATGTCCTAAAGTTAACTTTCGGACATCGGATATCTTACAGATAACATTTTGGCGGACATATGTAACCCATTCGGATAACTCTCGTAACAACACAAAAATTGTTACTTGGGCTCCGGCGTCGCGCGTGAAAACCGTTTTTTTATTTTAAATTTTTTTTTTAAATTTTATTAGTCGTTTATTTCGAGCAGGTAAACAAAATTACGTAGTGTAGTTGGAAACACAAACGAATACAAAACCAAAAGAAAGAAAGGTGAATAAACCAAATGGCCCTATTCGGGCTCTCGTCGGTTGAAAAACGTAGCCAATATGTAGAGCTTCTGTACCGTTGGAGTTTTTGGCGCGAAATTATATAATATTTTTGTTGAGCTCCAGAAAAATGCAGTAAAAACTGGCGGTACGTGAAAACCGTTTCCTGCAATACCTGCGTCCGCCTGTTTCCTAAATTCGAGTCTCCGGTGTCTCCGATCTAACCGCAAAGGATGCTCGTCGTAGCAACGTGAAATTTACGACGTGACTGCCGCCCTCGCTCAGCCCGAGCGGCGAGCTTCGCACCCACGTCGCAATCACCAACTTTCCGCCTTTGTATTCCAGAAAACACTATTATATGCAAATAACTGTCAACCGCCCACGCTCGGATATCGATCAAACATCACTCCCGCCACTATTTATCGACTGTCGCGTCGCTTACAGCCCAACAGCTCGTACCGCCTGTGCGTACGGCACGAACCGAAGTCCTCACACGAAGAAAGAAAAAAAAAACAAAGCCCTGATTGGCTTTTGTCATATCTCGTTTATTACAATAGCTTCACGTAGGTACAGGTATAAGAATCTCCGATGAACGTTTGTATTTCACACAGCCGGCGCATCCTCCGACAGTACAAATATTTTGTCCCCGCTCGACACACCCGCAGCGGCATTTCATAATAAAGCAAGTATATATTTATATAATAAAGTATGTGTAGATGATGCCTCGAAAATCCGTCTTATAAAAAATCACATTCCACAGTGCCGATCAAATCGCGACTAGTTATGCAAACGCCACCCGCGCGTTGTATATAATCCGTATATCTACAGTGTTTGCGGCTATTTTACAGAAAATTTCGACACCGAAACGATTCGACCGGATCGTCCCCACGCGACGTTTCGGGACGAGAACGACTCGAGTGTCGATCTTTAATTTCACCACATTATAGACCCGTTTCGCAGATCCTTGTAAGCCGAGGCCGTGATCACGCCGTGATTCTGGCTGTAGCTGTTCAACGAGCGCATCGCCCGGACCGTAACGCTGGGTTTTTGAATACTGTTGTGCCTCAGATGACTCTTGACGCTCTGGCTGCGCGTCGTGACGCCCAGCTTCAGTCGATTCTCCGCGAGGCTGGGTGGCGCTGCTTTGGTTTTCTGCAGACATTCGTGACCACCGAGGGCCTCGTTCGCTGCCCGCGGCTTCGCCGGGACGCGTCGGTCGCGCATTTGCACGCTCGGCACCGGCAGAGTTTGATTGAGATAATTTTGTATCACTTGACTTTGGCAACCGATCGTTGAATTGCGATACGCTCGCTGATTATTATTGAGGGCGCCCGCCGAGAAACGCTCGCCCGTCGCAACCGTCGACACGAAGTGTTTCGTCACGTTGTTGTTGTTGTTGGTGGCGCTGTTGTTATTATTGCTACTATTGTGGTTGCTGTGCGGCATTCGTGTGACGTACTTTGCCTGAACGCCGGGGCTCTCGAGGCTCGAGCGTTTTGGCAGCGCGAACTTGGACGGATTGTTTAGCGTTGCGCTGACGGGAGCCACGGGTTTCGGTAACTGATACCTGTGAAGCTGGGGCTTCACGCCCTTCCGTAATTTCGGCTGGCACGTCGGTATGTGGGATCGTCCTCCGACTCCGTACTGCAAATCAAACGTTTCCTACGTTATTCGTGACTTCACGGAGCATTTTTTTTTTAATCAATTTCTTTTCTTTTTTTTTTCTTTTTGTCGTGTCGTTTTGTTTTTCGTCTTTGTGTATCAACAGGCATTTGTGACTAGACTATGATAAAAGCATGCGCGCTCGGACGCGTCTCGTCATTGCCAGAGAGGATTTACAGTACCTAAATATATCCGATATGGCAAGTGGCCTGTAACGAGATACATCTTCATTGTTTTTCATATTTTTAGCGACCCACCTATTGTGTATCGTTAAATAAGGTTTAAGAATGGAAAAAAAAGCGTAAGAACGATGCTCACCACGTTGACCTGATCCGACTGTATCGAGCGCTGAGACTTCGAGAGCTGCTGCTGATGCTGACTGAGATAGAGACAACTTTTCGCGTGGCTCGGCGCGATATTGCGGAAAGTCCCGTTTATCAGGTTCTGCGTGTATTGATGATGCGCAGCGGCTGCCGGCGGCTGCTGCTTCGGTGGGTGATCCTCTTTTGTCGCGATTTCCTTGCGAATGTCGTCGCTCGAGAGGTGAAAGTTCTTCCTGGCCGCCGCGTCACCCTGGCCGGCGCTGCTCGTCTCCTTTCTTATGTGCTCGGACAAACGTCGGATCCTAGACTTGGACCTAGCGAAAAACCTCATTTTTATCCTACGCAAAGAAGAAACCCAGCTGATCGAGATACACCCAACCGGATGGAAATTAGCGCGCGGTCGACCGCCGCGCGTCCGACGTGTTTCTCACATATTCTTGTGCTTCCGGTGCTTCTCGTCCATCATCGCGTACAATTTGTTCCTGTATTCCTCTATCGACAGTTGCACGTCGTCCCGCAACGGCGGAACCACGTTCGCGCCTTTCTCCGGCTCGTTCGCGCGGCTGTGAAAACTGAGAGGTGATACAAAGAAATTAGTTGATTTTGACGGCGGTATAAATGGATTTTTTTTAGGTTGTGTGAAGATTTTTTGGGACTCACTCGGCGACGTAAGAGTGCTCCAGAGCCTGAACCGCCGTGAGCCTGTTGTTAGGGTTGAACACTATCAGCGTGTTTATTAGATTTAACGCGCTGTTCGATATGTTCGGCGGCAGAAGCTCCCTCAATGTGCGGCGCGGCACCGCCGGCCTTTTTTCCAACAGGTTCAGACCGTATCCAGCTCCAACCGAGGCTAGATCTAGAGGAAAAAAAATATAGCGATGGGATCAGTTTACTGATTCATCCCGATTTTAGTCTCCGCTTATTTTTATTATATATAAAATATACATGTACTAGGGTAATGACACGCGCTGGCGCGCGTGTCTGAAAATCTTGCAAAAATCGACCTCAGAAATTTGTTCTTTTCAAAATATCGACTTTTAACCTATACCATCGTTCTTAAGTCGCATATTCTACCCCTGAAAACACTGGTTATTAACCTTTTTTAATCGATTTTGAAAAAAATATTTTTTTGGCGACGAAATTCTTTTTTTTTTTGTGAGAAATCGTAGATCCGGCTCCGGACCGAAAATCGCCAAAATCGACCCCAATTTTTTTTCTTTTCAAAATATCGACTTTTAACCTATACCATCATTCTCAAGTCGCATATTCTACCCCCGAAAACACTGGTTATTAACCTTTTTTAATCGATTTTGAAAAAAAAAAAAATTTTTGGCGACGAAAAAATTTTTTTTTGTCAGAAATCGTAAATCTGGCTCCGGACCGAAAATCGCTAAAATCGACCCCAATTTTTTTTCTTTTCAAAATATCGACTTTTAACCTATACCATCATTCTCAAGTCGCATATTCTACCCCCGAAAACACTGGTTATTAACCTTTTTCAACCGATTTTGAAAAAAATATTTTTTGGCGACGAATTTTTTTTTTTTTTTTTTTTTTTTTTTTCAGAAATCGTAGATCCGGCTCCGGACCGAAAATCGCCAAAATCGACCTCGGAAATTTTTATTTCAATATATCACCTATAATAGGTTAATCAATTTTGCGCTGCTGCGCTCTTATAAAGCTTTAAAAGGTTACGGGTACTGCCCCGCCTGTCCTCTTATGAAATTTTTCAAATTTAACAACTAACTGATTTTGTTTATCACGGACTTTCCTGGCAACCAATCACAGCTCTAATAGTTTGCTAACAATGCTTTCTGTTACTCATGAACTTTTTAAAAGAGGGATAATAATAATAATATTAATAATAGATCAAATATATGCAAGCAAAAAATACATCTGACACAAAAACTGCTGAATAGTTTTATATGTCAGATACATTTTTTCCATATATTTCTCTGTCATAACTGTGTGAACTGAGATTGCAATAAAAAATAAATCAGTCATTCTGAAGCAAGAAAAAGTGTGTCTGAAAAATAAGCGGCCGTCTCTTCGAATTTCCGACGTCGAGGCGCGGCTTTTACTCGGCGCTAATCGTGTACCTTCCGGTGTCGGGGGCGGCAGTGTGGCCATTATTCTCTCCACTTGATTGATCGTCGACGAGCCCGGAAAGAGCGGCTTTCCCAGTAGCATTTCACCGAGAATGCAGCCCAACGACCACATATCGATTCCCTTGGTGTACCTGCGGCGACACGACGAAAAATACGTATTTTATTTCTCGCATATTAATCACATAAACCGTCGCAACGTTCGCGAGGCACGAAACACCAAATTGGATAGTAAATTGCCAGCGATTTACCTTCTCGAAGCTATGAGTATTTCGGGGGCCCGATACCAGCGCGTCGCGACGTAATCCGTGAGGGTCGGATCGCTGCCGGCCTCGCCGTCGCCCTCGCCGATCTGCGTGACCGATCGTGCTAATCCAAAATCAGCGATTTTGCAGTGACACTGAGCGTTCAACAGTATGTTCGACGGCTGCATTGGCATGGATAACAAAAGGTCGGAGAGTCAGAAGTTGAAGGACTTTCGGCAGCGATAAATTTGACTTTTATTTTGTTGCTCTGTATTCAACAGATTTTTAAATAGGTGAAGGGTGTCCAATACCGAATGCTTAAGTTGATTTTTACTGTACAATGAGGTTCCAAACGGTTTTACGAGACCGCAAAAAAAAAAAGGAAATTGGTGCCCCAATATGGAACAGCTTTTTTCTGGGTACCCGAACATTTTTTTTCGCAATTCTAAAACCAATTCTGTTGTTCCTAAATCGCGCTTATCGTTTCAAAATTAGTTTAAATAATGATTATAAATGGTAACAAAAAGGTTGACTATTTTTGGACAAAAATTAATTCAATTATTTTTACGTAAGTGAATACCAATTTTTGAATAATTTTATAATCATTTTTAATAATTTTATAATCATTTTCATATTTTATAATAATTTATAATCATTTTATATAATTTTGTAGATTTTTAAATTTCCCGTTTTTGATACTCGGGTGTTCCGTATTGGATCACCGGTTCGGTATTGAGCACCCTTTCCCCACGAATTTACAAATCTCTCGACCCACCTTCAGATCTCTGTGTATCACGTTTCCCGAATGAATGTATTTCGTTGCCTTGAACAATTGGTACATTATGAATACTTTGTGGATATCCTTGAGGATATTTCCCTTCTTGATAACATTGTGCAAATCGGTTTCTGCAAAAATTGGCCAATCATTCCACAATCCTTCATTCGAATACATCTCAATTTTGATATAACTCGTCGCGCCAAAATTGCGCACAAACGACGTTCAACAAAACGTTTTGCCACGTATCCTCACCCATGTATTCAAAAACGAGGTAAATATCTTGGTCGTTGTTCGCCTTGTGCAGGCCAATGAGCTGTATGATATTCTCGTGATTGGAAAACGACAGCAAGAACATAATTTCCCGAAAGGTGCGTTGGGCGTCTGTCTGATTTCTGAATGCGTCGAAGATCTTTTTAACGGCTACCGTTTCCTTCGATCTTCTGTCCACGGCCTTCCATACTATACCATAAGCCTGTCCATCGACACATTTATTTTAATTATCAAATCTAATAACCCAATAATCACAATGACATAACAAACATGCCTATATCGCCTATAAATCTACAGTCTACGACAATTTCATTATCACATCATCGTATCCACCGTGTGTAAGATCTTTTTAACGGCTACCGTTTTTTCCGATTTTCTGTCCACGGCCTTCCATACTATACCATAAGCCTGTCCATCGACACATTTATTTTAATTATCAAATCTAATAACCCAATAATCACAATGACATAACAAACATGCCTATATCGCCTATAAATCTACAGTCTACGACAATTTCATTATCACATCATCGTATCCACCGTGCGTATATCTATAAGTAGCCGAGGCTCTACGGCGATCCATAAGAAGCAATGAGTCAGTGGTGCCAGTTTGTTTTATCTATATCTCCATGTGCACTGTAATTGCCCCAGCCATGTGTCCCTTACGTGGGCGATCGAGTTGTGAATTCAATAACACCCGAAGGTGGTGTTACACACTATAGAGTTTCAGGTTGCCGCGAATAACGACACGTGGTGTACCCAAGGGCATTGCTCCCGGCCATGTTGGTTGCGCCAATTCGCGATAATTAAATAGCGAAAACAGAGAGCTCGAGGGTACCAAAAAAAAAAAAAAACCGGGGCGACTCACCCCCTTGCCGAGTCGTCGGACAATGTCGTATTTTTCCGTGACGTGGCTGTCGATCTCCGAGACTTTTTCGTTACCAATCTTGCCCGACATCTTCGGCCTGGCCCTGTCGAAGCGCGGTTGCGGTACGATCGGGCGCCCCGGTCCGACGACTCAGGTACGAACGATGTGATTTCTTTTTCTTCTCCCACGAAAAATTTTCCAAGGGTCTCTCGGACGTTCCGCGCTCGCTCGACGCTGCCACCACGGCAAGACGCATTCACGTTTCTCGCACACATCCGCACCGATACCGATCTCGTCGCATTCTGTTTTTACACTATCCAGTCGGCTCGCGGCTTTTGACACATCGATGCGGCCGTGTTTACGCTGTATACATTTCGGTCGCCAAGGTGACCGGCGTACCTGCTGCTGCCGCCGCTTCGTTCACCACCTGCGCGGTCGCCATCCGCATCAATGATTAACGCGGCCTGCGCTCTTGCGCCGAAAACAACCTACGAACAGATCGACAAATCGCTTTGAGCCTCCTCGCGACACGCGGTGAAAGAATAAACGCGCGAAAAGCGAGAATTATCGCAAAATGTATTTATTTCATGTCTCATTCCGTGGTACAAAGAATTACGTGTAATAAATGCGAATGATAATTGCAAACGTTTTTTTTTTTTTCACATCACACTTTAATCGTCGCGAGCGACTTTTATTTTTCTTTATTCTTTATTTTTGCCCACAACCAAACCCCCTTCCAAGCATTCGAACGAAAAATATACGTCGTATGTAAAACAAAGAGAAAGTGGATATTTTGTCCTTCCGATGTTTGAGATAAAAACGAAAAATGCCTTGCGATGGTCCCAAAGTATCGATTGAGATGCGGAAATTAAGGGAAAACAAGTGCAAAATGCGCGTTAACTACGGAGACACTTTGCTAATATTTTACATCAACACTGGAAGGATTGATAACGCGATTCTAGAAGCTATGAATATATATATTGTTGCTCCGGCGGAGGGCCGCGAGTTACTCAGAGATTTGTGATTTCTTATGTACATTAGAAACTTTATACTCTGAACGGACGTCTAGCACCCGTCTTGCTCTCTCTCTTTTTTTTTTGTAACGATTTTCCACTGTTTTCAGGCTGTGCTATGTGTTTTCGATGTTCGCACGTCTCATGTCATCGAAAACCTCGGTGAACTCGGCTCACTTCCTCGGCTGTTGAATTACGATGGGACGAGAACAGTGAGCCGGACGAGCGTCGTGGGTCGGCGTTGGTTTCTCGTGGAAATGCTGCACGGCCTCTGGGGGAAAATCGGCGTTTCCTCTCGCGATTGCGCCGCTGATCATCATGGTCCTTGGCGGGCTGTAATCACAGTAACGTTGAAATAGAACATAGAATAGGTCAAATAGATTAGCATCAAGCGTCTGATTGGCTTAGATTGCTTCATGGCCTCTCGAGGCGCAATTGTTTTAATCAATAAACTAGAGCAGTCTATATAGGAGTTTATAAAAATTTTCTATTTAATCAATTCATAAAGAAAACAAAAAAGAAAAAGAAATTGAATCAACCGAATTGGATCCTACAAATAAAAAAATGAGTGTTCCACGAGCAGAACAATCTAATCAATAAACTAGAGTAGTCTATAGAGATGTTTATAAAGTTTTTCTTATTTTTTAAACAATTCATAAAGAGAAAAAAAAAAGAAATTGAATCAACCGATTTGGATTACACAAATAAAAAAAATGTGTTTTCCACAAGCAAAACAATTGGCGTAGCAAACATAAATAAACACTCAAACAAACAACTTATACAACGGACTAAATATTTCTTAATCAACCGAATGTGTAAAAATATGTACAAAATTTGGAAAAAAGACAAACAATATTGTTAACATTCAATATAAGACAGGATGAAAAAATCTTAAAAAAGGCATCAACAAGACTTGCATCACTCAAAATCAGAATAAGTCAGTAAAAAAAGCAGAAGAAGTCTGCCTTATCCTGAACAACTCGAGGCTGCTGGAGTGACCTTGAATCAGCTTGCAGTGTCGAGAACAGACTAAAAAAAAACCCTACACTCATTCTCTCAATATTTTGTCTTCTCACCTGCTAGACGGCTTGCTGCTCTCCTCAGAGTCCTTGCTGGGCTTGACTTCCCTCTCCTCCTTCGGATTCTTGTGCTGAGTTATCCTCATTCCACCAGCCTTCACTGCAATTACAAAAACATCGATAAACAATCGACGGAATCCACCTGGTCGAATAAAGCGAATCCGACTTACGGGTCGAATACATGTCGGATATTACGCGTCGCTGCAAAGTTATAACGGCAGGACTCGAGGCACCGTCGCAGTACGACGTGCGACGCGGAAAAAAACTAGAGCGAGAGAGAGAGAGAGAGAGAAACAGCGCGACGGGCTCTGCTTCTGTCTCCCTCTCTCTCTCTCGCGTGTCGCCGCATCGTAATACGTAGCACGATGGACGCTGTTTGGTCCACCATAACCTGAAGGTCACGACGACTTACCCGCTGGTGGATGTCCTCCCTTCAATTCGCACTCGGCAGGGCTCGACATTATTCCTCGTCGGACTTCCGTCCCGTCCAAGCCGTGAATATATATTGGATTACTGGAAGTGGTGCAATATGGTAGCTCGCGCCGTACGGTTTTTTTCCTGTCTCTCGCTGGACGGTCAACACTCTTCGACGGATCGCAACAGATTGCGACGTGAGTAGCGTCGCGGTGAGTGTATCGCTCGGTGTGGCGCTCTCGCGTTCGGTGTGTGTGACTTGTATACGTGTACAGTGGACTCTCCGATAAGTTAAGGTCGCGGGACCGAAAGCCGATTAGGCCATTCCGATGAGTCAAGATCCCCACTACTTGCGCGAACCGTTCCCGGGCGCCCGAAAAACGACGAGAGGGGAAAAATCGGTATTTCATCGGTCCTTGTCTCGCACGAAACTAGCTGCCGCGTTACCTATTTGTCACAATGCGTTCGAACGCAGGTGGTGTGACGTGGAAAGGGTAATCCGCTTCCCTGCCAGCAGGTGGAAAGAGCTCGGAAAAGGGTCGATCTTGACTTACCAGAGCGTTAAGGGCATGTGAAATACCGACTGCGGTAATAAAAACTGTAATGGACGTTTTTGACGGATACTTGCGTTTACAGCTAAAATAAGAAATTCATTCCCTGCACTGGTGAAATCCGCAGGGAATGAATTTCTTCTTTTAGCTGTAAACGCAAATATCCGTAAAAAAACGTTCATTACAGTTTTTATACCGACTGGGCTCGACATGGATGTTTCACATCGCCTTAATCCTTAAGGGAATGTGAAACTTACTCAGTCGGTAAGAAAACTGTAATCAATCGTATGGAGATACCAACAATATTTTGAGCCACAGAAAAACATCAACGGAAGCGCGTTTTAATTCTCCGTCCAGTGATACTTTGTTTTCATCCACAATAAGAATAGTTTTGAAATGGTGTTTAATCAAAAATTGCGTCTATCTCTCTCACACTCACGTGTCACGTGGTACATGTTTCACATGCCCTTAACTTATCGGAGTGCCTTAACTTTTCAGAACTTAACTTATCGGAGAGTCCACTGTACAGCGGCCTGGAGATTCCGTTGCCCGCTGTTGTGCCGGCAGCGCCCCGTTCGAGGTGTGACGTGAGTTGTATAATGCACACACCGTGTCCCGACATACTTTGGAACGACGTGTAGATAATGTGTGGAGGAAAACACAACACGCAGCACGTAGGCTTTGCGCGCGATAAGCCGCGGGTATCGAAAGTTATCAGTGGGACCGCAAATACGGCTCGAAAAAATATATGTATATTTTTTTTCAGATATTTCGTGGATCCTGCTTGACGACAATCGCTTGGCATCGCGTTGCCGGGTTTCGACACACGTTTCTGTTGTAATAACGTCTGCTTCGAATGCATATATGGGAATTTCCAGTGCGCGTCGATGTGGACGATGTGGATGTTCGATTGTTTGAACCTTTCCTGCCTCTTTTGTTATTTCAGACTGAATACATTTTAAGGTGTGACGAAACTGAACTACATACACAACAGTGTACGCAAATTTTTATAAAATTTCCATAAAATATTTCGAAAAAAGTGCTTGAGAAAGTAAAAAATCATAATTTGAAGGCCAACCGCCTAGTCGAGTTTCTCTGAAACGGCATGTAACTCGCGATTTCTCAGTAAATTGACGCATCTTGTAGTACGCACGATGATTAAACATCGTGTTAAATCGAAAGACGTGTCAGACTCCAGTTTCTCCGACTCTCCGGACCGGATGATTTAGGTCCTAACCACGTATTACGTGTCACGATTATTTGCATCGGTGACTGTAGTCCAAATATATGAGAATCGGAGTGTCGACGCTTTTTGCAGCCTGAGGATCGTCGCGCTCGTCGTTGATTAATACGAGGGGTCAACTCCGCAAAGTCAAAAGAATTTATTCGAACACCTCCTGCCGATGCAGTCAGCGCCCCCTGCAAACTCAACAGCGAACTAAAAACAGTCTCGACACGCTTATTGGCCGCCTCGAATCACCAGAATAATCCTTCGCAATTTGCTGCGCGCGTCATAGTCCTGAAAACCCACCAATCGACGATCGTTTCCCCGCTTCCGAGCGTCCCGATTGGCCGCCTCGCGATTTCATTCATCCACGGCCATCGACTCCGCCCACTCAGCGCAGGGACTTGAAATTCCATTCAGTTGCCTCTCCGAAGTCGGGGCGCAGAGATCGGCCGGAGAGAGAGACGCGAGCGAGTGCCGTTTCGGAGCGCCGAGCTGATAGTTTAGGAAGTGAGTTCCTCCGACTGAATCGTGGGTTGCCTTTTATGGTGATCCGGAGCTCGACGAGAAAACATCAACGAAGTTTGTAATGCGATAAGTCCGAGTGAAAACAGGGACGATAAACAAACAAGTAAGATCCAATGTACACGAGAGCGAAAGGTCGTGAGATTAATTTCAGTGTGGTGATAAACGCGAAATTTATTTCACTCGCAATCGTTCGCGATGTGAGTGATGAACCATTTGTAAATATAAGAATGACGACATCGCGCCCGACGTCCCGGAATATCCGAACGCGGCGGTGGCCTCACCGATGTATCGCGGCGCTGTGGCGCATTTTTTTTTTTTAATCTGACCTCAAATTTGTCGCTCGGCGAAATTCCCCGGCGAACGCCGTGGAAACGCACTCGATTTTCTCGTGACAGTGAGGATAACGAGTTGTCGACTCGGGCGTCATCCGAGTGTTGAGCAACGCGCTTTACGACGACGACGAGAAAAAAGGAAGCGTGGGAGATCTGGTTTCGGCCGCACCTCGACGCTTCATTTTCGCCGTGGCGACTGACTCGACGTACGATTACATTTTTCCGACGCGACGCCGCGCTCTCTCATCTCTATTTTCGTACCTGTGTGTATATACTTGACTCTCTCCCTCGCGGCGACAGACATTTTCCTCTCACGTCGCCCTCGGGAGTCGCGCTCTCCGGTCTCCGCTACGCGCGCCTCTCTTTGTTTCCCGTACAAACACCGCGTTGTTTATTTATTATCTTGTAAATTATCGGCGAGCGCGCGCCGCTCACCGTGTGTGTCGCGGCGTTATCGTGGTGAGTCGGGGGGAGAACGGGTCATCCGGTACAGGGAAGACTGAATCAAGCTCGCCAAGAAAACTGACTCAGTGGCATAAGAATAGATGCTCTCATATGCGATACGCTTAACATGACTAATCCAGAGACTTTGCCGAATACACTCGCGAATTTAACCCACATTTTGTGCTACAGGAAGGAAGAGGGGGGGGGGGTGGATAATACTTGAAAACTATTTTATTTCAAGTCTTTAATTACTTTAGTATTTGCTGCAAGCAACTATTATTCGTAGCATTTTTTGTACACTGTGTACAGAATTATTGTTTAAACATTGCTAAGTGATCAAAATATGAAAATAAAATTGTGTACTAGCAGCAGTTATGACATTTTTTAACTATGTAAAAAATACAAGTTAATGAGTAGGAATAATGAAATAATTGTGTTACTAAGAATTTCTTGTAACATATTAATTTTTTGTACACCATGTACAGAATTATTGCTTGAACTTTGCCAAGTAATCAAAATATCATGAAAACAAAATTCAGACCTAGCAGCAGTTATGACATTTTTTAACTATGTAAAAAATACAAGTTAACGAGTGGGAATAATTAAATAATTGTGTTACTAAGAATTTCTTGTAACATATTAATTTTTTGTACACCATGTACAGAATTATTGTTTGAACATTGCCAAGTGATCAAAATATCATGAAAATAAAATTGTGTTCTAGCAGCAGTTATGACATTTTTTAACTGTGTAAAAAATACCAGTTAATGAGTACGAATAACAAAACATTTGTGTTGCTAAGAATTTTTTGCAATCTATTAATTGCAGTTTAATTTAATTTCCATCATTTTCTGGTCACTTGGTCATTTTTATCTACAGGACTAAAAACAAGTCATTAGTGCAGTGGAATTAATTTAACGATGACACGTTTACCTTTCAGCCAGGATGTTGGGCAGCTTAGGATGGGCCACGGTCCTGGCGATCGTAGTGTGCACCATTGGCGTCAGGTCAAATTATCCTCCGCCAGAGAGATTGACCGGCATGAATCCCTGCATCAGCAAACAGTCCTGTCACGAATGCATACAGACGCCTCACTGCGCCTGGTGTGCCGCTCCTGTGAGTCCCAAAAATGGCACAAAGTTTCCAAAGTTTCTCTCGCAAACTCTCCTTCGTTACGCAAAATAACCGCCGATGTCTCGACTTTCAGAAATTTACGGAGAAACGGTGCTTCCTTCCAAACATAAACACCAAGATCTTTGCGACGTGTCTTCCCGAATACACCGTCAATCCCGACAACGTGTTCACGATGATGCGGCACAGAAATCTGACGAAGGGTGGCTACTTTGCCAGTGGAGGAAGCGCATCTGCAGGAGGTGGCTACAGCTCCAGCTCCTCCAGTAGCAGCAGCAGCAGCAGCAGCAGCAGCAGCAGCAGTAGCAGCAGCAGTAGCAGCAGCAGCAGCGGATTTGCAGGCCAACAAGAGGAGGCCGTTCAGATGTGGCCTCAAGAAGTCAATTTAAAATTAAGAATAAGTAAGCAGCTGTTCGATCGCCTCGCGATTTCCTTAATTAATCGCGTTTTAATAATAACCGGTTCATTTTTTCTTACAAATAAAAGACGAGGCCTATCGTATGACCTTCGCCTACTCGCAAGCCGAGGATTACCCGGTCGACTTGTATTATCTCATGGACCTCAGTAAATCTATGCTGGAGGACAAGCAAAAGCTCTCCGACCTGGGACAACTCCTCGTGGAGAGTATGAGCAAAATAACGAGCAACTTCCGTCTTGGCTTCGGCAGTTTCGTCGACAAAGTCGTCATGCCCTACGTCAGTACCATGCCGCAAAAGTGAGTACCCTATTTTCGTTTTTTTTATTACGAAAAGGTCTCGTGGCATTGTCGAAACGAATCTGACGGATATTTATCGATTAAAATAAATTAAATAAATTTAATCGATACATTAAATTATCGACTAAATATATTTTATTTATTTTCTTAAGATAATAATAATAATAATAATAATAATAATAATAGTTTAATTTATTTAATTTACTTATGTAAATTAAATAAACAATGTCCCTTACAATGTCGAAACAAATCTTACGGCCATTTATCGATTTTCAGCCTTCTCGAACCCTGCCCCGGATGTGCGCCACCCTACGGATACAAACATGTGATGACACTGTCGACGAACACCAGCCAATTCGCTGTAAGCCCAGCAGAAACCGTTTTTCCATCGATTCACTTGATCGTGACTAAAGTTAACGATAAATACCTCATTCCGTGATTTTTTTTTTTTTCTTTTTGAATTGCGCAGAGTCTCGTGAGAGCGGCGCCGGTGTCCGGAAATTTGGACGCTCCGGAAGGAGGTTTCGACGCTATAATGCAGGCGATAGTCTGCCGAAGGAACATAGGTTGGCGCGAGCAGGCCCGTAGGCTCCTGGTGTTCTCGACGGACGCGGGTTTCCATTACGCCGGCGACGGCAAACTCGGCGGAATTATACGACCGAACGACGGCGAGTGTCATCTCGACGAAACCGGCCTCTACACGTACTCCTCGCTGCAGGACTACCCGAGTATATATCAAATCAACTTGGCGGTGAAGAAAAACGCGATAAACATCATATGGGCCGTGACCGAGGAACAGATCAGTATTTACAAGAGGCTGATGAATCACGTGGAGGGCTCGTTCGCCGGGATCCTCGCCAACGACTCCAGCAACGTCGTGGATCTCATTCGCGAGCAGTACGACAAGATCTCGAGCTCCGTGGAGATGAAAGACACCGCGAGCAGCTCGATCAAGGTTCGCTATCTCTCGAGCTGTCTGGGCGACGGTCCGCCCGTCGAAACTTCGAAATGCGACGGCCTCAAAGTCGGCACCAAGGTCGAGTTTATCGCCGAAATCGAGGTCACCAGCTGCCCGAAGAACAAGGCTGAATGGAAGCAGATCTTCGAAATATACCCTGTGAGTATAATATTTACATTCTTTCCGTTATTCACTATTCTTGGTTTTTTTCATTGTCTTGCAAAGATTTAAATACTACGGGTGCCACCAACTCGCATCAACTCTTCGTACACTTCTGGTCATTTTTTCAGCCCAAAAAAATTATCCGATTTTTAATTTAAAAAATAATAAGTCCTCCGATTTTCGGTAGAAAATCATTCTAATCGGAACGTGAAAATTATTTGAAATATACTACTCGAAAACTAACGGAAAGCGACAACTTTTATGTGGAGACATTTTTTAAAATAAGTTCAAGTTTCCGAGATATTTGCGTTTAAAAGAAAAACGGTATTTTCTGAAATATGGTTTTAAAAATCTGAAAAAAGTTTACATAGAGTGCCATTTACTGGTACTTTGATATTACCAATTATGGAGCTGATCGGAGAAGGTTGAATAAAAAAGTGGTTGAATCGACAGAGAATGCTTCATATAAGGAACAAAACAAAACAAGACATTTCAACCGCGATCACCGAGCGAAATTAACGGAACGAAATTCTTTCAGGTCGGAGTGAGCGAAACGCTTAAAGTGAATCTCGAGATGCTCTGCGACTGCGATTGCGAGCACAGCGGCAGCATGTACGAGGAGAATTCGCCCGAGTGCAGCGGCACCGGGACGTTGAAATGCGGCGTTTGCGACTGCAACGAGCATTACTTCGGCAAAAGATGCGAGTGCAACCCGCACAACTCAGCGGGATACGAGAAGCAGGACTCGTGCAGAGCGAGAAACGACTCCATCGTCGATTGTTCCGGCCGAGGGACGTGCACTTGCGGTCAGTGCGAGTGCAAAATACGGGACAATCCCGAGGAGGTGAGTCCGCTCGATCGAGCAACCGCAACGCAACCTCGTGTCGCCGATAAGAAAAAAAAAAACGTCATCCCAATGATTTCAGAAAATCGAGGGACAATTCTGCGAATGCGACAACTTCTCGTGCGAACGATACGGCGGCAAAATGTGCGCGGGACATGGCGTCTGCAATTGCGGTCACTGCGATTGCAATCCCGGGTGGGATGGAACCGACTGCCACTGCACAACTTTGACCGACGATTGTATTCCGAAGAACGGAAACGGGGAGGTGTGCTCGGGTCATGTAAGTTATCAATCGATGGAACGTGAATGAATAATTATCCGTCTCGCGCGCTGACAGTAATTAATGGGTCTCATCGTCATTCGTAGCAGCAAATGCAATTTCGCTCATCTTTTCACTCTTTATAAGTTTCTTTGTTTTTACATTGTGCTAAAATATGCCTAATTATAAGAATTATCTCAGATATTTCTTATAATTAATATAATATATTTATTAATATATTAATAATCTATTGTAATATATTTATTAATTTAATGAATTAATATAATACATTTATTAATATAATATAAGATATTTTTTACAATTATCAATATCTAAAAAAACATATCTGAATATTTTGCATAACAAATATCTCAGATATTTGTTATAATTAGGGTGAGAAAAAATTCTTTGAATTAACATAACGTTCGAAAAAAAACCACGAATCTTTGCTGTCCAAGCGTCGATGAAAAATTATTCTCCGATCTCAACATTGTTGGCTGTAAACCCTAGATAAAACTTGATTTTCATTTAGGGAACCTGCAAGTGCGGCCAATGCACGTGCGACGAAACCGAGACGTTCGCGTACTCCGGTAGATATTGTAACAAGTGCCCGTCGTGTCCGAGCCGATGCGACGAATTGCGGCCTTGCGTGCAGTGTCAGCTGTACAAAGTCGGGAATTACACGGACGAGGAGTGCGCGATGAATTGCAAGGAGTTCGTGCCCGAAGCCGTACCCGTGGTGACGGTCGACGTGGAGAAGGAAGAGTGGGTCTGTCAGTACACCGACGACGACGACTGCTGGTACCAGTACATCTACTATTACGACAAAACGGGCTGTCTGAAGGTGCAAGCGCAGGCCGAGCGACAATGCCCGCCGCAAGTCTTCTTCCTAGGAATTATTCTCGGCGTCATAGCGGCAGTTGTAGTCGCCGGTCTCTTCTTGCTTCTCGTGTGGAAGACGCTCGTGAATATTCACGACAGAAGGGAATTCGCGCGGTTCGAGAAGGAAAGAATGATGGCCAGATGGGATACGGTAAGAATTCTCGTTGCTTTTGCTTCGTATCCATAAACCGCAATTCTAATCAATGTCAATGTTTTTGCTAACCAACTTTTTGCTGTCCGTTCGCAGGGCGAAAATCCAATCTACAAGCAAGCAACCTCGACCTTCAAGAATCCGACTTATGCCGGCAAGTAGGCGATTATTGAATATCGAGTGCGAAGGACGGGAGAAAGAGAAAGAGAGAGAGAGAAGGGGAGACAAAACGAAAACGTTGGACAACGTGTGTTTCAATTTATGTAAGGAGTTAATTTTATTGTGCAGCAGCAAAACGTTAGTTCTCATTTTTATCGACGAAATTATATCCTATTTAAAAGATCTTATTAATCGAGCGAATTACAACTAATATAACGTAACGTTAAGCTTACTCCCAATGTAATACTGCCATAATACTTAGACCTTAGTCGAACGTCTGTCGGACGCCAACAATGTGAAACGGACGAGTAACGCGATACGTTTGTCGTCTGCTATCATTTTGCTACTATCATTTACCATTTTATTCAAGCTACTCAACTTAATTAGTTACTTTTTATTGATTATACACCACGGATTAGTGCCTGTTCGATACTTTCGCCGTGATTTTATTGCTAAAGTGCCTTTCACGTTACACCGAATGTTGTATAAAAACTTTCGTATCCGATATTTCGAAAGAACACAAAAAAAAAAAGGAAACGTGATTTTACCCTTCTATGAGAGTATGAGTAGTACGGGAGGCTTTTACCACTCTGCATTTTTGTTTTTCCACGATCGCTACCGAATGATTTGCGCCCGAATCCTTTCGAAAGTACGCGACTCGGTACGCTAGTTAAGTTCTCGTGCAATTCGAATTTCTCCACGACTTCCGTCTTCGTTGTGTACTTCAAACGGACGAGGAGTGTAAAATGATTATTTTTTATAAGCGTATTCATCCCTGACCCCGATTATGTTGGGTCCGAACGTAATTTGGATGAGAGCGAGATAATCATGACGATAAGAACGTTGATGATTGCTGTCGTTGAGCGCGATATTTTGTCAATGCGACATAATGATCATGTGTTATGATTCGCATTGAGGTAGTCTCGGTTTTATCGTAATCTCGGTAATATTCGAGTAGGTGGAAGATTCGCGCGAAAGAGTGAGAGAAAGAGAGAAAGAGAGTAAGAGAGGACGAGCGAAAAGTGATTTTGTAAATCTCTATCAAACGGAAGAGGCAGAACGTCGCCGCATTTATCATGTGCACATTGGCCAATCCGCGACAACCTCGACCTAGACAGTATCTTATAATACAACGCGTTGTCATCCCGCGTGGAATGTTCAATTGCATATTGGGTCATTCATGTTTCGAAGATCCTAAAAATACACCCGACCACATATGTAATCCGTGCATCATCGTTCATCGCGCGCTCGGCGCAAAAATCTCATCAACAGATTGGCCTACGTATATGTAACTTATCGACGTATTATTTATTTATCGTAATTACCCTATTAATAGACTTTTGAAACATTTTACAACGAGCGACGATTTCGAGAGGCTGTCATCGAATGTACAAGCCAATTTTTTCTACCCACTCTGTACATTGAGATACTGCAAGATGCATAATTTATGATAATCTTGTCCTCCGAACGAATTTATCCAAACTGGTTCTACTTTTTTTTTTTTTTAAATTAATTTTTATTTTCTTCTTAATACATCGCTGAGCAATTTAACGATGAGCGTGAATGATAATTGCGAGAATGACTGAATGATTATTGTCTTAAAATTTTATGCGTGTAAGATGATGTAGAATAAAACAATTGTAACAGTTACAAATTCTCCGCCTGTTTTCGTTTTCTCGTATCCCGAATTTCCGCGTGGTCGACAGTTTTCCGTCGACCAAGCGCGGCGCAGCTGGATTTCTCGCTGAAGTGCGTTAAACGGGGTCAATGTAAAGTGAAAGGATGTGTTTTGTAATGGTCCGATGACTAAAAGTCAATGTGGAGTAACGTCCCGGCCGTTTATGGGCATATTCGATGGGTCAACATTCGTGAGACGTCGTAACAGGTGTTGAGCGCAATTCCGCGGACCTCGTGATACGGGGCGACGCTCGTAATTAACATCAACGACAATGTAACGCTAATGACCCACTGACACGCGATACCGCGATACGCGTGTCGGGTGTAACGTTACGGAATACTTAAGATCAGTCGGCGACGACGCGAGACGTCCGTCCGCCCGGACGTCGGGCGGGCAGATGTTCCGTCCGATTCGTCGCCAAGCGAGACTTCGTTTCTTAAAGTTCAGATGAAATTCCGCGACGATGCCGAGAGAAAGGAAACGCGTTTGCGATCTATCTAACGGACCTCACAGCGAGTACCGACTAACGGTTCGCGAGCACTCGCGAGGGAAGCAAAGTATGATGCTGCATAATTCGCGGCGCGAGATACGAGAATGTTGGCCCGAGGAGTGGCTCGATATTTATAGCCGCAATATCGTGTGTACATAGGATTCATTGACAATGAACTTGTGTCATCATAGAAAATTCTCCCCGAGGTTGTAACAGATCGATCGATCGGGAGCTGAATGAACAAGAGAGAGAGATCGCCGAGGGCACCGGCGACGAGGGTGGCGGGCGGTGGATCTCCGAGTTTATCGCCGAGTCTCGAGAGAGAGAGAGAGAGAGACGAGAAGAAAAGTGAGGCCAGCTGGTCGGTGAATCCGCCGTCGCCGCCAGAGGGAGAATATAGTGGGCGGCAAGGAAGGCGAAGAGAGGGGGGAGGGGGCAGCGAGGAATAGTAGTGAGTCTCGCGGCGGTGGTGGGGAAACCACATGGTTCCCAATAGCCTGCGCCGCTGCAAAAACATCGCAATTTTCGCGAGCGTAGAAGGCAGGCCGAGCATTTTACGCAGTTTACGGAAGAGCTCCGGTGTAACTGGGCGCGCGGGTCGTCGGTCGTGTCACGTGTTATATAGGAAAGAAAAACGGAGTACGTGGAATCGTCGCGCGAGAATCGCCTACGTCAGTCCGCGGAATTGAGACGTCTCGCGCGGGGCGATAAAAACGAGTCGCAAAAAGCCGAACTGCGAGAGGGAAAGGTGTCGGTGAGTGCGAATCTCGGTGAGAGAGAGACAGACAGTCAGGCGCGAGGGACGAAATTAAACATTTGTGCCAACGCGCTGTTGGGAACACAAGTGAGACACACGAGAGCGACGCGAGCGAGCGAGACGAAGAAAGAGAAAACAAAGCGGGGGTGATATATACGCGGGGCTCCCGAAGGAACACGAGAGCCCACCTCTCGCGTCGCGAGCGGATGATATTTCATTGTTAGCCGACGGGAGAGAGAAAAACACACAGTCGGCGACGTCGCACGAAAAAAGGCGCGTGGATATAGGTTTTGTTTTTTGTTTTTTTTTTGTTTTTCATATATAATGCAAAGTGACAACGAGGTGTAGAGAGTGAGAGGGCAACGACGAGAGACAGCGCAAAGTCGGCGGGCGTTGAAGATGGAAAAACTGTCGAGGATCGCGTGTTATCTTCGATGGAATCGGGGCGAGGAGCGTCGGCAACCGATGACCGCGGGCGCATCGACGATCGTCGCCGAGAGATCTCCCGCTAAGGAATCGCCGAGCGACCCGGACGTCGACGCGTCGACGCGACTCCTCGATGTGCTCGAGAGCATTCTGCTGTGGGAAAACTCCGTCAACAGTATCTCCGTCGTCATTGTTTTTAATATACTGTTCTGGTGAGTTTTCAGCGACGCGCTAACTGCGTAACCCGCTGACTATGGTGGATTACAGTGGGCAACGCTGAGTGTGTGTAGTAAATCCTAATCGTGTCGTGTTGTCGTTTGTGTTGTTGTTGTTGTTTTTTTTTGTCGTGTTTAAAAATCCCCGCTGACCTCGTAGCTTCCCCTCCCCCCCATTCCCTTCCCTTCCCGCGATTTATCAGTCGGTCTGACTTTTTTTCGCGCTCCCACGATAAAAGATTGATAACAGAGTATCAATCTTTTATCGTATCTTTTACTGTATCTCTCGCACCCGGTGACTCATTTGATTTTCGAAAGACACGCCATTGCGCTTCCGCAATTTCGATTCGTCGGCGCGACTCGCACAAGCCGAATATATTAATGGCTGGCACCGCGAAATAGTGGGGCGCGCGAGTTGTAAGTCATTGTCTCTCGCGCCCTCCTCGCGCGGCGCGAGAATTTCGCCGAGAGGCTATAAAGTCGCGTTCACGGAGGTTATTTATTGTTATTCGCGCTCCTCGATGTCTCCCCCTCCCCCCCTCCCCCCTGCCCCCCCAACGTCGTTCGATGTTGCAGACGTGATCAATTTTCGAGTCCCGGTTAACGATCGATTTGCGTCAACGTGACAACTGCCGTGATAACACAACGCCGAACTGCGGCGGCCTCTCCGGCATAAATGTTACATCGCTATCGACAGATCGCTGTAACGCTCGAACCCTGACCCAACCGTTTCCGGATCCTGCGAAAGTTCAACGTCAATAACGCCACTCGTGGTTTCCACGTAGCCGGCGGGGAGTATTAAATATACGTCGAGGCGGAGAGAGAGGGAGAGAGAGAGAGAAAAACAATTTATTAACGATAACAATGTGCTAGGAAAACAACCGTCAGCGCTCCCTTGCGAAATCTTTCAGTGCACACTCAACGGTCGTAAGTGTGCTCGTATCTCTGTCCCTCTCTCTCTCTCTCTCTCTGTGTCGCGTTCGCTCGCTGCGAATGTCTATAACACATTTACTTCCGTTATGTTGCAACGCTACGCAACATTTAGCACCAGACGGCGGAATGAAAATATTGCCATTCCCTTCCGGAATAATCATTCGCGTTTAGCGAGAAAATATATTTTGTTTTGGGTACGAAAAGCGAGACGTTCGTTTCTGACCTCGGATATTAAGCTAATGAATTATGCATCACGGGACAATTTTTTTTTTTTTTTTTTTTTGTTTTTTTCGTCTTGGTTTTGCCTCAAGACGCTCAACCGTCTTGTTGACCGGTCGCGGTCTATCCACATTCCTCGCGGGGCTATGTAACGCTATCGTCGAAGCCGCCGAGCAGCTGGCGGCGTCGCGCTACGATATTGCCAATTACGCCGAATTACACTGATTGGAGAGAACGCCGAATTGAATTTGTACGTTTCGAATGATTCTTCTCTTTCCGCAGGGGCATCGTTGTATTAGAGGTCCGTGGCGTTGCGGCGGCCAGCAGTGCTGCGCTTGTCGTGGTTCTCTGTTACAGCACTCTCGAGGCGCAGGTTCAGAGCCAGAGGGAGAATAAAAAAGCGCCAGATGCAATAATGTAAGCCACTTTAACGATGTATTTCTACGTACTATTTTTTTCTCACAAACTCGTTGGCATCAATTTTTTTATTATTTCGTAACCCAGTCATGCAGTTTGCACATTTTTTTATTTTTTTATTTGTTTGTTTATTCAATAGGCATGAGTATCATGATGTGAATTAACACGTTCACCAGTTTTCTGCATCAGCTAATCGGCACATAAACATTGAGGAGTGAAATAGATTTTCCGTTTTTTTTTTTAAATCACGATTAATATCAAATTTTGTACTATGTCTTTGTAGAACGCCACGAAAGGTGGATCAGTTCAACAAGATCGTGAACAAAGCTAAATCTACCCTGGAGACTCTGAAGCTTTTACGAAAGAATCAGCCAGGAGTGGTAACACTTTTTGCCTTTATATCCGTAGTTTAATTTGAAAGAGAGAGAGAGAAAAAAAAGAAAAGCAAAGTAGAAAAAAAATAGATCAGTGTAATTGAAACGATGACTCGGGTAAACGACCAGTGGAAATCCCAGTGCGCAGCGAACGGCGAGCGTCACGATGATAATGATGTTTTTTTTTTTCGTTTCTTTTCGTTTATAGTTCTGCACGGCAGTGTGCGCCGTTTCCATAGGCTTGTGGCTGATCGGAAGTGCCGTTAACGGTGTACTACTTACATACGTAGTATGTATGTCAATTCTGCTTGGACCAGTCCTGATGCTGCAAGTGCCATGCAAAGTCTTCTCGCCGAAGGGTAATTGCTAATAAAACTTGGTTTACATCCCGGCAGCAAAGATTTCAAGCGTTCGTTGATTTTAAATACACACTTATTTTTATTTACCCTATAATTTATTTATTATCAAACGTTTGGTAAACGCGGCCTACACGTTATATAACTCAAGCTTTTAACTCAATGTAAAATCCTTAAAACACATTTTTGGCAATAAATTTCATACGAAAAATCGTAAAAAGCAAATGTAACGAGAAACGAGTCATAAAAAGATAATAAAAAGTAAATACATTTACTTTTTGTTATATTTTTTCGTGAAATTGATTGCCAAAAATGTTTTTTAAGGATTTTTTATAAAGTTAAGACATTGTGTTATATAACGTGCAGGCCACGTTCACTAAACATTTAATAGTGAACAAATTGTAGAATGAAGAGAAAAAAGTGTGTATTTAAAAGTAACGAACGCTTCACATCACTGCCCAGCAGTATATCTTTACATTTAACGGAGCAGCGTTTTTGTCGACCGCTGTTGCAGATTTGTGCAACGAGTACGCGGTGGAATGGGAGAGCGAGATAGAGGAGTTTCTGCCGGCTGTAACGGAAGACAATCTCGAGGTACTTCAGCGAGCCGGTGATACGGGCGAGCATTCGCCTACGTCGCACAGCGTGCATTCGGAGCATCAGATCGGTGAGTTTGCGTTAATCCGAGATTCTGCTGACCGTGGGTAACGCGAGTTGCTTTTTCAGATCCTTTCAACGAGGACGAGCTGATTGGCCTGAAAATGCCGTCGCACGAGGACGGCAGCACCGACGGCCTGGACGTCTCCGAGCTCGAGCTGAGCACCGGAGACACCGAGGTCGACGCGATGAAGATACCGACCGAGCACTTCGAGCCCGGCTCCTCGTCCGAGGAGGACGGCGACCTCGAGCCCATGTCGAGAAAATTGCCGAGCGCGAGCGACGAGAGCGACAGCGAGTTCGAAATAATCGACAGTCACGAGATCGACGATCTCAAGGACGTCTGAGGATTTGTTCTTTTTTTTCCGTTTTTTAATTTCTCCACCACGCGGGCCAACGAGAGTTTTTGAATAATAATAATAGGCAGACCGTAACACACAGAGAGACACGCGAAGCCGAGAATATAATCAGTGGCGACCGAACGTTCGCAAATTGGCATATCAATTAATTTCCGGGACGAACGAGGAAAAACCAAATGGTATCTCAGATCTTAAACACAATGTGACCGATAACACACGACGCGACGTAGCCATCATTGTAAATAAAAAAAAAGGAGGAAATGTTGGGAAAACGAAATCGGCGACACTGCGAGCTAAGCTCTTTCGGCTTTTAGTGAGCATTGCTTGAAAAGTGATACCGACGAGTTTCGGAGCTACGAAGCCCAAATTCTCGGTCACACGAATTAAGTTCTTCTAAGTTACGGTTTTATCTCGTGTTATTCGTTTAAAAAAGTAGCTAATTTTTTTTTTTTTTTTTTTATTTACCGCGAGATCGGCGCATTTTTTTTTTTTTTTTTTTTTTTTTTTTTTTGAAATTTATTTTCTACAATCGACACTTTTTTCGACGTTTGAAGCTGAGAAATCAAGCTCAGCTGACCAGATCTGCTTTCCTAGAGGACATTTTACCGGGGACACTTTTCGCAATTATTTGTTCATTAGGAGGAACGACTATTATTTTCGTATCCGAATTTGTTTGGTGACAACGGAGAATCATATTTTTACGGATTAATGGACGTTGGGGAAAGGGATACTTCTTCCAGAGTCGTTATTATGTACGCCTTGCGTTTGCCATGCCGATTAGGGATTTTCTCGTTAGTACTTAGCGCGATCGTAGAACATTAAAGTTTATATTGGATATCTAAGTCAAACGTAACGCAAAGAGCACTACTTGAACGTAATTCGGGTGATCGTCGAAGAAGTCTCCTGAAGTTCCAGCGTCGGGAAATCAGTATAACGGATACCACTCAAGGACCTGCCGTCAATTGATCATTAGCCGCAGTTTTATTTTTATTTCAATTTTTTTTTCACCTATTACGATGAGCCCGAATTTTGCATAAATTTTACCAAACCACGCAGATTCGAGAAGCATATTTTATAAATCGTGTTTGTTATTTCTCTTTACGCAGTGTATTTACTTTACCCGATTGATTTACGAAAAACAACATGACGAATTGATTTCCGAAATTGCGTTATCTTTGATTTCATCGACACAAATAAGAACTGTACAGTTGACGCGGTAGGCAGCCTCCTACGATGGTATTTTTAAATACATAATAAAAGCGTGTACCTTAAAGCTCTGGGATAACCGCAGACCCCGAGGGCGCGGTGATCGATTCGTTCCATTCGTCCCGAGTCTGCGATATCCTCAGAACGATTTATTTATTGATACATACTATATTTTTTCCTATGCGTAGATATACAAATATGCATATAAAACGCATATAAAAAAGAAACTACATAAACCAACAGAACTGACTGAATAGTTTTCAACCTGGTGAACGAAAAATCTCTAAAATATTTATACAGCTATCGGCAGTGGTTGAGAACTTTTCAGAGGCCAATCTGTCCATTGCGGTGTACGCGATCGCGCGAGCCAACACGCAACAGCGTCTTCAATATGATCGATGCGTTATATTGAACTTTGCTGATAATCAATCAAATAAAATGATGAAAGAACTCACTGATTTTCCTTCGAACGACGAAACGCCACCTTCGTGCACAAGGACAACAATATATGTACACAGATGTATGTATAGTGATTCGGTAAAACGAGTTTTATGCCGTTATGCTACATCGTCGTCACCCTTTGTCTCTCCTCTTTCGTCTATATTCCCATCAGGAATTTTTGCAGCATCACAATTGTCATTTCCTATATCTGTACCGTCCTGCGCCTCCGAGTCACTGGAACAATTGGACTCTGTGGGTAAAACCAATTGGGCATTTTTTCTCTCTGGCAAAACTTGCATAAACGCCTCTTGCCAAGTTCTTCCCTCTGTTACTCTCAGCAGTATTTCAAACACTGAAAGGCAAAGAAGATACAACGAAATCAGAGAGCCCATCATGATGATATCAGTTATCAGTTATCAGTGCAACTCACCGTGATCTACTGTTAACACTTTTCTAGCTTTCATTTTCAAAAATTTATCTAGCGGCAGTCGTGCGTGTTCGATCCCCTCTTCTACTGCAAGTTTGTGACAATGTCCCTGGTGAACAGACAGATACGACATTGAAGTTTACATCATTGCAATGCATCGAAATTGAAAGCAAAAAATACTGATGAACCCAAATGATTATACCAGATAGAAAAATTATTTTAACGATGAAGAGTATGTCAAAAAAATATTATTTTAATGGAATTTTTATGAAATTAATATTTTGTTGTTTAATTTTGTTGCATTGCAACGATGCAAACTTCAGCATCATACACAGACATAGAAATTAAGTTGGGCAAAAGGAGCCAGATTTTCTGTTTTACCTTATGACTATTATGATCTACTAGGCCACCAATCACATATACACTGTCTGGCTCTAGAGTATCAATGATATTATCAGACTCGCTGGTGAGATAGACAATTTTCTTCCCTCTATAAACACTTAAATATGTTTCTGGATGGAATTTCACCTGCAATCGAAAATTCATCAACCATTATTGAGCCTCGCAGCTTTACCTTCAAACTAAGAAAAAAGATTAGTCTTAATTAATCAATTCAAGAATCAACGCACATCCCAATGTTGGTACCCGTTATGTTTTTGCATTTCTTCCTTGGACTTTCCCTCAAAGCCGGTCAGCGAGAACTGAACCGGAGCTTTAGCTCTCCTGTTCAGCGTGTAGCAGCGCAAAATCTGCTTGATCAACTTGGCGATATCTTTGTCGATCATAAGCGAGTCGAAGGACATATCGACGGTGATGGTAACTTTGCAACTGCTGTCTGCCATTGTGCATTTCTTCAAGGCTTTTCTTGACGGCCCGAGATCTATGTTGTTGGCACGAGCGTGAGCGCGTTTTTCTTTCGCCTTCTTTCGCTCGCGCAATCTGCAAAAATGTTCGTTGACTTCTCTCGTCGAATGCGACGAATTTGGCTGTGAAAACGGGAATCAAAGGAGACTACCTTAATTACCTTTTTTCGCCCTTCCGCTCGAGCCATTTTGTCTTCTTTCGTATCTTCTTCAACTGTCTTTTACTCAGGCCGATTTCGCCGGGTGTTCCGGGAGACGACAAATCGTCGACTGTTTTACACTCTCCACCGTCGGATCTTAATTCACCGCCGTTCGTCTCGATCTTCATCGGACTTTCACTCGGATCTTCCACTGTTTGCGGGATCATTTTTACACTTCCCTCCGTACTTTCCATAACACGTAAAACACCCGATGTTTCTACAGAATCATTGTAACTCGATTCTATCATCAAAAACTTAAGATATCTTCGCCAATAAAACGTGTATACAAACCGCGTACCGCATGAATGGACCGGATCGACACGTGTGTGATGTAGGTAAACATTGAGGTACGGTAAAAGCGTTTTCATCCGGCACGAAAAATTCGCCACCAGAGCGGCGCTGGATGTCTTCAATAGTGGTGAAGAAACGCAGATTTTCACAAAATGAAGAAATATTCACTCTTCATATTCGCGAGATTCCTAAGATATTACGATACCAAATCAATCCATCGATTTTTGGGAAGAAACATAATTAATATTTCATTATTCTCGTAAAGAAAAACTTTCGCCACAGCAGAGACCCTCAGCGCCGCTCTGGTGGCGATTTCTTCGCTCTAACAGAAAAACGCGCGAATACGACGGAATAATAAAAAGGTTGTTTTTGTCGCACGGAGCCCTTCAAACACGTTCGCTGACACGTTTGTTGTTGACCACAGCGGCAAATTAGAGAACTCCGATTTACGATGGTCATCCTCAGTGTCGACTGTCGAGAAGAAGAAGATGAAAGAAGATGAAACATCAGCAGAAACAGGTTACACACTCAAACGAAAAAAAAACATATGTGGCTTGAGCCGTGCAGCCTATGAGCACTCGTGATGTCAATCATCTGCGATCGTGTCAATAACTGTAGAAATTACTTATCTCTCGAGCGGCCGCTTATCTCATGATATGCAAAAAAATTCATAATAGGAGAGCAGCAATCATTTCTGCAAGTGCTCAGCAAAAATGTTGCTTGCCTAGTCCGGTTTGTAGTATATTCAGTAAAATGTCAATAAAACAAAAAAATTTAATCTACCACTTACTCTAGATAGACACAATACTAATACAAATCAGTTACTACACTGTTTGTTTTAATAAAATCAGTAGCTGCGCTATTAGCATTAATACCCAGTGTTTCTTTGATCACAGGTGTTATGATAATCACAATGCTTCTTGCAGACAGAGACAGCAAAGACCTTTGAATCCTAGCAAACCGTGGGAATCGGGGTACAGCTCCGCAGTGCGGAAACGTGGATCGCTGACTACGCTTTGTGCAAGTCGCTGTTTCTGATTTGGTATTAACAATGCCGTCCATAATGACAAAGGATAAACTGGTGCAAGTTACAAAAAACGAAAATGGTACGAAAGTTTATCAAATAAAAGAAAGTTTATACTAATAAGGAAATAATTTCCTTCATTCTGGCAACAAGTAAAACCCACAATTTGTTTAATTCAAAAGTATCATCATATTCAACATCATTTTTTTTTAAATTCAAGTTTTCACGTAATTTCAGGAGTCAGCGTAATTTCAATGGCCAGAAGTCCAGTCAACGCTTTAAATTTCCAATTGCTTCACGATCTGCGCGAGGCGCTTATAGACGCTGAAAAAAATGGCAGCGCAGGTGTGATACTGACTTCGTCGCTTCCCACAGTGTTTAGCGCAGGTATCGACTTGTTGGCGCTACACAATCCGGAGGAAAATTACTGCGAGCGCTTCTGGACGATGATGCAAGATACTTGGCTCACTCTGACCAGTTTGAGTATACCGACGGCTGCCGCTGTTAATGTATGTTGTTATCTGATTTTTGTCATTGGAGATTTCGACAAAAGCGCAACTTGCTGTTTGCGAACAATTCATCATGGACGATACTTTGAAACAGGGCGCCTGTCCTGCGGGAGGCTGCTTGCTGGCTATGATTTGCGAATACAGAGTGATGGTTGATGGTAAAGCCACTATGGGATTGAACGAAACAAAACTGGGTATTGTGGCACCAAAGTGGTTGATGACGTCTATGGTTGATATTATCGGACTTCGCCAGGCTGAACTCGCGATTTTGCGGTGAGTTAGTCGCGGTGGATACGGAATTGTAGTGGAAGATCGTGAGTTTCACGTCGGTCGGTAACGAAAACTGTTGCGCCAGTTTCTCATCGACTGTAGATATCTCGAACGAAAAACGAGAGAGAAAATCCCTCTTGTAAAATAGTTGGTCTCAATGTTTTTTTTATTTTTTTTCTGTAACTTCGTTTATTTTAAGCAGGTAATTAATTACAAAATGTAGTTGGAAACATAAACGGAAAAAAATCTGTGGTCTCAATGTTTTTTTTTTTTTTCTGTAACTTCGTTTATTTTAAGCAGGTAATTAATTACAAAATGTAGTTGGAAACATAAACGGAAAAAAATCTGTGTTCTCAATGTTGACCGTGGTATATCATTTATTTTTTTAATTACTATTTTCTTATTATTATTATTACTTTTTTTCGTTTGAAACCGACTCTTTTTTACTTACAAGTAGAATAGGAACTTCGTCATTAAACTAGAGGATATTCTTCCGATTCGCAGAGGGAAAATGTTCACGGCCCAAGAAGCCTTCAAAGTCGGCCTCGTCGATGATATTGCGATTGACAAGGAGGAGGCAATTTCCAAATGTCAGGACTTCATCGCATCATACGCAACCATTTCCGGTACGAGCGGCTATCGCAATCGTCGATGCTTCAAACTATTCAAGTATCGGGGGTGAATATCTCAAAGTTTGAATTTTCTAGGCCCAGCGAGAGCCTCTTCGAAACTAATTTTACGCGCCGAGAGGATCGAATGGTTGAAGAATAATCGCAAGGAAGACACCGATCGTTTTATCAGAGGAATCTGCAACCCGGAAACTCAATCGAATCTCGGGATGTACCTCGAGATATTGAAAGCCCGAAGCAAGCTGTAGACAAAGCGTATTTTTTATATGAAAAATGTACACGATATATCGATTTAATCTATGCTTAGTTTAGAAGACATTTTTGCAACGGTTTATATTTAATAAAAAACAATATGTTGATATTCAAGTCGCTCATGGTTCGAAATGCATTTCTTTGTTACTCATGTTTCACAACAATCGCGTCCGCTTTTAACGGCGATTGACTGAAGTATACTGAAGTAAACTGAAGTAAACTGAGGTATTTGGCAACTGTACAAGCCAGAAACCAATAGTATCGAGCGGTTCTGAACGGTGATGCAAGACGCTTGGCGCGCACACCGAGCGGTTTGGGTGTACCGACTGTCGCTGCTATAAATGTATGTTATTATCTGTTTTCGACATTGGAGAGGCGGGCGTGAGTACAGTTTGCCGGTTTCCAGTGGTTGATCAAGGATACTTGGAAATAGGGTTCCTGTCCTGTAGGCGGTTGCGCGCTTCCTATGGTCCATGGAGCACAGGGTCATGGTCGTCGAAACAGCCACTATGGGACGCAGCTGGGTATTCTGGCCCTAAAGTGGTTGATGACATCTACGGTTGAGCTTATTGGAAAGCGTCAGGCTGAAATCGCAATTCGGCGGTGAGTTACTAACACTGTAATAAAAAAAGTGCAAATTAAATTTAAAAAATAATAAATAATAATAAAATAAAATAATAATAAATAAAGTAATAAGTAATAAATAAATAAAAAATGCAAATTAAAAAAGTGCAAATTAAATTTTCGTACCACAGATTAAAGAAGCCACGAATTAAAGAAGAGAGTCGCGAACTGCCTTTAAAAAATCTCCAATCCACAGTTTGCGATTCTCGGGGAGACAAATCGTGGCGACGAAACTCGTGATAATAAAATCCCGATCTTTGTATGAATTATAATTTGCATATTCACGTTCTTCAGGATTTCTTGAAGAAGTCGTTTCCTTTCGTGTCATATATACTGCTTCCCGACTACCAAGTGGAGCAGGAATTACATAATTAAGCTGGAAGATATTATTCTGATTTGCAGAGGGAAGCTTCCGGGAAGCCTGGAAAATTAGCGTCGTCGATGTACTCGCAACTACAAGGAGCGGGCAATTTACATGTGTCACGAGTACATCGTATCACACGCAAACATTCCCGGTACGGGAAGCCAATCGTGGTCTTTCCTTAGATCTATTACGCAATATCGCGTGTGAATTATTCAAATTCTTGACTTCATTAGCGCCATCGAGACATTCCTCGAAGTTCGCCTCACGCGGTGAGAGGATCGATTCGATGATGAACAATCGGAAAGAGGACGCTTCGATTTTCCTCAGCGGGATCACCGAACTGCAAAATCGATTGAATATCGAAATGCACATCTAATCAATAGAAACCTGCAGCTATTTACAGACCTATCATAATTAGTTTTAAGAAAAAAAAATAATGCCTTTACATCGGATTGAAAAAAAAATGTATTGAAAATTCCAATTGCAACAGCATCCGCCGTGTTAACGTCGCGTATTATGCAGCAGACAAGTTTATTTTTTTCCCCGCAGACAAGTTTATTTTTTTCCCGCAGAAAATCCTTTCACCTCCTGCACCAGACGAGCCAACGCGACTGCACGTTCCGTACAAGCACGTTCTATGCAACAACTGCTATCGCTTTCAGCGCAGTTTAGAAGTGAATGCTTTCCACGACGTATCTGGCTACACGAGGACGCTGATTACCTTCAAAATAGTTATTAACTCGGAAGATGACATAATTGCGAGTTAACTCGGTGGACAATTATCTTCAAGTCGTGGTCAGTGAGTGCACAGCAGCCGAAGAGAATAGGTGCATATGACGGAGATGTTACAAAATGCATTACATCCACTTTCTCGCGTTAAAGTTGATTGAAAAAGGCTGTGAGTTTTTGGTTCTCGGAAAGCACATTTTTTAATTAATCGCCGAAGGAAGTAGAATCTGGGTCGTCGGTGTTTTGCATCACCTTAATGTGTATCGATAAATATAGTTTCGGTGAATATTGATCGATGAAAAAATGTATTTAAAAAAAACAACTATTGAGCAGTGCAATATTTTCTGCTTTGGTGGATATTGATCGACGAAAAAATGTATAAAAAAAAAACAACTATTGAGCAGTGCAATATTTTCTGCTTCGGTGGATATTGATCGACGAAAAAATGTATTTAAAAAAAAACAACTATTGAGTTGTGCAATATTTTCTGCGGAAAGTAATTAATTGCAAAGCAGTTAAAATTACCACAGAAATTTATTTGTTTGTACTTGGTGCAGTGACGAGCAATATTGAACGTAGTTCGTTGCATTCGACCTCATTTGCGACTTTGGGAAAGGAACGCGCTTCAAGTCATCTTACTTTCACTGTATCAATGAACGTTTCACTCGGACGCGAGGATCTCGCCTCGGGTACCCGCTGACTGACTATATGTATCACTTCCTTTTCAGTGGCCAATAAGGCAACACTCATTTTAAATAAAGATTTTGACTTTACTATTGGCTTTTGACTTTATATTTTGACTATTGAAATTCTTTTTTTTATCCTAAATATTTTTAGAAAAATGTAACTTAAAAGAATTTTTTTTTTTAAATACCACGTGCAACAAAATCATTCTTGCCACACCAAACGTGAATATAGACTGTCGTTTGACTCACCGGTAATCCACGAATTATCTTAATACCTTTTCCAAGGCGTTCACTTGCACTATTTTTCTATTTAAAAAAATAAATAAATGAAAAATAATAAATTGTAAATTTGTCCATTCTTCTCGCAAATCTCCGAGTTTGTATCATTGCTCTAGAAATTGCAATTATGATTACTACAGTAACAATGACTATACACGACGCGACGATAGCGGATTAAGAGCCCCACTACGTGTTCCTCATGTCAACAAACGGAATCTCATCTGCAAATATAATTACTCGAGTGTCGTAACGAACGGTGTGGCACGTAAAATGGAGACGCGGCGCAGTGCATACTCCAAGATAATCGTGAAAACTAGTGAAAAGTATGATTGGGATAGCGACGGGAGCAATGTCAGTTCGCCGGAAGAGTCGCCTCTGATTGGGCAGCCTGATGATTTCGACATTGAGTGCTATAAAGTAAGTAATTAGACAGGCGGAACAATTATGCGACTAGGTAAACCAGGTAAACACGTAGCTTCAGCTCACCTGAAAATTTTGCATATGGTACACGTCGTGTATTTAGTTTAGTAAAAAAAAAAAAAATCCTGGCAAATATAACTGCAGCTGAACAAATTATTTGCCTCGGAGCATCGACGTTCGCACACATTGTGCACCTGTCCAACCAGTCGAAATGCTAACAAAAACAGCCAGAATCTCTCTATAGTATTTATACCGACGATGGTGAATGAACAGCGAAAATGGAATTGTTAATTTCTTAGCCCATTGAGAGGCTGTAAAAAAAAACTGGTTCACTCTTTTGTCCCTTGTGTTATCGATCGTGGTTAATGTTCGCCGTCGGACAGAAGATCCCGAGAAAATCCGTGGAAACGCGACGATTATCGTGAGACTGCGGCCGGTTATCTTTTATGAATATTGAAGCAAAAATTGCTCGCTCATAAAAAAAAGGCGCGCGGGGTGTACTATAAAGAGACCATCGAGGCTGGGATAGAAAGCCAATAGCCAATCGGGCTTCATGACGCGATACTCTGCATAGGATTTTCTCTGTATAGCTGGTATTCCATCGGTGGCGGGACGGCTTTAGGCCGGGGGGGCCGGAATTTTTTTCGCCAGTCACGAATATCGTCTCACGGTATTGTATAAAAATACCCCCTACAACGTTGGAGGTTCCAAATCATTTCTCGTTTTTGTTGTGTCCTAATCGAAGAATATCGAAAAAGAATATTCTATTTTTGTATTTTTTTATCTTGGGTGTCAATAGAGCAAAAACAAAATCTGACCAGGGCTTTTTAACCGAAAAAAACGCTCTTTTTAATAAAGTTCAGGAATCCAAGTTTTGAAAAACGCTAAAAAAACAATAATTAGTAATCCGATTTGTAAACGAATATTAGTGACGCAAATAATAAGCCAAAAAACGCAAGGGGTACGTTTTTACGTTTTAAAAAAAATGTACGAAACCAAAAAATAAAAATTTCGCAAAATCGCAAAACAACTTTTGGCTTTAAAATTCGGTGAAAAAAAAAAAGAAAAAGTGTATTCTATTTTTTTAGTTGTATATCTTGGGTGCTAACAAAGCAGAAGCAAAATCCGACCAGGGCTTTTTAAGCGGAAAAAGCGCTCTTTTCTATAAAGTTCAGTAATCCGAGTTCAGTAAAACGCAAAAAAAAATATGATTAGTAATTCGATTTGGAAAGGATTATTAATGACGCAAATAATAAGCCAAAAAATGCAATAATAAGCCTAAAAACGTACGTTTTTACGTTTTAAAAAAAAATTTACGAAACCGAAAAAAAAAAATCACAAAATCGCGAAACAAATTTTGGCTTTAAAATTCGTTAAAAAAATTAGAAATCAAGATATCGCATTCCATCTTGCGGCAGTCTCTTCGTTATAGAGTTTTCTCTCGAACGAAGGAAGAAAAATAATTTCGATCGATTCGTGCGTATCGGCCAGTTTGTAATAAACAAACTATTATTTGTCGTAAAACGGATGCCACTCAAAAGTACTCCTTATTGTTTCGAGATAAAATCAAAATTCGAGTATCGTAAGGGAAGGACCCGAAAGCAATTTTCCATAAGATCGTACGTGATCTCCCCCACAAATATACATCTATACACAATACATGTAAATACATATGCAATCTACCGGCAGACAATACCAGCAATTTCCCCAGCAACACGCAAGACGTTACTTCACCGACGGTCATTCTGTGCGAAAACTCACGATGGACAGAGAGTCAATTACGCTGGCGTAAGAAGAAAGGCGTGACACGCTAACGAAGAAAATTCACACAGTCGAAGTGAAATTCCACTGTAAATTCCAACTTTACCATAAAACTTCATCCGCCCCTCGGAAGCGTCTCCAAAAGCGATATATTTATCGTTATTTTATCCACTCCGGCACGACTGGCCGAGTACCAAGAACCGGACGGAAGTTCGAAAAATCGAAAACCACGAAAAGTAACTCGATAAATCGCCTCGTCCGCGCTCGAAAATAAATCACGGCGTCGCTACTTCAGCGCGCTCGTTAAAAGCATAATATCCAAGTGCAGAGAGGCCGAACGTACAGAGAAAATCATAAAATGTCGATAACTTTGGTGCGCGCTTTGCCGATTTCCGGGGGTGAGGGAGGGGGCGTCGAGTATCTCTCACCCGGCAATGGACCCCGGGGTGCACTTATGTCGAGCGCGCGCCTTTGAGTGACGCGAAAAACGTTGACTACGTTTCGCATCGTGGTTCTTGTGTGTGAAACGCGTGTCCCGACAAGCGCGACGCGAGCGCAGCGCCACCTCCCCCCCTCAAACTGTTGATCTGTCTCAATATTGAGCCTTTGAGTGCGCCTCGTGACCTCATTAAAAATAATGAGACACGAGGGAATATATAAAAAGGGCTGATGCAGAGAGGTGAATAGCCGAGAGAGGTGCAAAGCAGGTTTCCCCGATTCAACGATCCCGCCGCGCAGCGCGACACACTGTTCGTTGCTCTCCCGCACACGTTATCACCGGCTCTTTCAGCGTCCCTCGCTGCTGCTGCTGCTGCCGCCGCTGCTACAGCTGGTGGCTGTCGTGGTGGTGAGCGAGCGTGAAATATGTACGCGTATATCGCGCACACGGCGACCGCCCTGCAGCCAATTTATATACCGACGAGCGAAACGAAAGCGAAACCCGTGTTTCCAACTGCCGTTGTGTCGTCTACACCGGCTCTTTATACGCGCCCTTTTGAACGAGCACCGAAGGCGAGAGGCCGTGGCGATTGTTTGGCGAACGAGAGAGAAAGAGAGAGAAAAAAATAGAGAGAGAGAGAGAGAGAGAGAGGGGGGACAGAGAGCGATTTTCATCCGCGCCACCGACCTCGTGTGCCGCACGGCACAACAGCACAACAGCATCGCTGTTGCAGAACTGCTACAGTGAACTCTCCGATAAGTTAAGGTCGCGGGACTGAAAGCCGATTAGGCCATTCCGATAAGTCAAGATCCCCACTACTTGCGCAAACCGTTCCCAGGCGCCCGAAACAGGGGGAAAAATCGGTCTTTCATCGGTCCTTGTCTCGCGCGTAACTAGCTGCCGCCTTACCTCTCTGTCACAATGCGTTCGACCGCAGGTAGTGTGACGTGGAAAGGGTAACCCGCTTCCCCGCCAGCAGGTGGAAAGAGCTCGGAAAAGGGTCGATCTTGACTTACCAGAGCGTTAATCCTTAAGGGAATGTGAAACATGTACCACGTGACACGTGAGTGCGAGAGAGATAGCTGCAATTTTAGAAACAACGCCATTCGATTGTTTTTTCGAAAATCAAAATTCTGACTAATTCATTCCCTCGGTGCACATTACTGGCGTCTGTGTTTCAATTTTCACGTCGATCCGTTCACAATTCGCGTCAGAATCCACTCCCGAAATTTTGAGGTGCGCGACCGAGTGTTTCACATGCCCTTAAGGGAATGTGAAACATGTACCACGTGACACGTGAGTGCGAGAGAGATAGCTGCAATTTTAGAAACAACGCCATTCGATTGTTTTTTCGACAATCAAAATTCTGACTAATTCATTCCCTCGGTGCACATTACTGGCGTCTGCATTTCAATTTTCACGTCGATCCGTTCATAATTTGCGTCAGAATCTATTCCCGAAATTTTTAGGTGCGCGACCGAGTGTTTCACATGCCCTTAAGGGCATGTGAAACATGTTTCACATGCCCTTAACTTTTCGGAACTTAACTTATCGAAGAGTCCACTGTACACGGCTTGCGCAGTGGCGCGCGTTCTCACAAGTGCTCTGCGCACCGTCAGCGCGTCTACTGTACTACAGTCGCTACGCGCCACCTACGTTTCACCTTCTCGCCTATCCCCGACCGCGCGGCCGCGGCGACGACGGCGGCGGCGGCGGCGGCGGCTATATTGTCCTCCGCAACTTCGCCGAGTACCGATCCTCCGGCAGTTGACCGCCGTGCGCCCATGGTGATACACCGCTTGCCGTCCGCGTCGCGCTGTACACGTGACCGACTTCGCACGCGCGCTCGCAGTTCGCGGCTTTTCCATAAACACAACAACAACCTCGCCGCACGCGGACAATTCGGCACAGTGAAACACGTTTCTTTTCGACCCGGTAATTCACACCGTCTCTTTAACCCCCCTCCACCTCCCTCGCATTCGTTGGTAATAAACACTGGATGAATTCTCAGCTTTTCGACTTTATTCCGCGCCTCCGGCGCACTCGCACGTGACTCGCGAGCAAACATTCCCTCGGATCCGCCGGTTTTGCCAGCGTTCTGCCACTCCGCGAGTTCACTCGTGTGTGTGACCCACGGTTGGGAATAATTGGCAAACACTCGTTTGCCGGGAGATAAAAGCGGAGGAGAGGACGCGAGAGTAAACGTCGGGAACGAGACTGAGAGAAAGAGCGTTTTTTGTTTCTTTGCCGCGTTTTTAAATTATTCGTGGTTCGTAACTCGGTTTTTTTTTTTTTTTTTTTTTCGATTTTTACCAGAGCTTTTCTTGTGTTTCGAGTTTATACTCGTGTTCCGTAATATCTGCTCGTCGGGCGGGATTAGAGGTCGGCTATTCCACGTGACGAACGGTGCGAGTTGTACGTGCGGCTGGCGTACCCGTGGTTACTATGATAGTAGTGTCGGCGAATACCAGCGTGGCCGAGCGGGTGGCACACTGCGGCGGGCCCCCCCTAACGACAATAAGTCTTTCAACTCTATTGCTCTCTCTCGTCGTTTCAACGACTGACCGAGTAAACTCAATGACCGAAATACCGCGAGGCTCTTTGTTTATCTCCGAACTACGGTTATTGCTCGACTCGTCGTGTGTAAAACGCGGCGAACGCCGAGCGAAAATAACTGAGCCGTTTGCGAAGTGATCTACGGCAGTTGCGGCAACGAAAATATCTATTATATGTTTGATGCAATTGTTATCGGGATATGCGTACGGAAAATGCGTCGAGCGAGCCTTTAATGGTCGCTCCGCACGGTTGGACTTGAGTTACGACAGTCGCAGTGAAGACAACCGGGGCAAGAGAATTCCGCAGAATTTTAGAGAAAACGCTCTCGGGCGCGCGTTTCCCGTGTAACGTAAAGTTTCGACCCGCCGGTATTAAGAATTCATCGCGCAGAACCGCGACCGAAAGTTTCGTTCGATGGGGATTTGAGTGCTTTTGACGAAAGAAAAATCTTTGAGACAATTCGGCGATACTGGAGACAACGTAGTTTTTTGTTAACATTAATTTTTAATAATAATAATGATTAAAAGTTTTTAATAAACTGGTTTAAAGGACAATTGTTTGACAATGTGGCCATTCAAAACAAATGAAATCAATGTACTGATTTTTTTCTCTGGATAAATTGTGGTTTTTTATCGAATTTTTTATTTTAAAAAATGTCCGATGAATCCGTCTCGCCCACGAGACGGATATAATTCAATTTTATATTGAATAATAATAATGGTTAAAAGTTTTTAATAAACCGGTTTAAAGGACAATTGTTTGACAATGTGGGCATTTTTTTAAATGAAATCAACGTACTGATTTTTTTCTCTGGATAAATTGTGGTTTTTTATCGAATTCTTTATTTTCAAAAATGTCCGACGAATCCGTCTCGCCGACAGAGATTCATCTCGCACGCGATCCGCTCCACAATTTCCATAGTTCCGCAATGATAATTAGGGTGATGCGACACACCGACGCAGCCACAAGTGCGAGGGCTAATTTTCCAATTCTCGTTTTTCATCGTTACCGCGCGTTTCTGGACATACGAAAATTACGACCGATTACGGAATTGATTGCGGATGCGAGACAACTGGTGTTTTTCCCGGTAATCCTTCGTGCCGCCGGTCGTTGCCGAGCGAGGCACACACGGCGCATTGCAAAACGGCGACCGGACGACAGGTTGGAAAATAAGTTGTTATTTTCCAAATTGGCCGCGAGCCTAAAGCAGCCCTCGAGGCGACGCGCAAGGGTCGGCGATCGTTAAAGCGAGTTATTACCCAGGTTAAACATTTCCGCGGGGGGGTGACGATTCGCTTTACTGCCAAAACCCTCAACACCCGTAAAACAATTTAACAACAGTTTTTTACTCCCGTCGGCGGACGCGTCGAGTCGCCCTTCGGGCTAATTTCAAGTCGCGAAGAATACGCGAAAATCGGTTGATAGAAACGTTTCGTATTTCAGCCGTATAACGAGATTAGTATTTGGTTCGCGTTATGCGCCGAATACAATTAGCGGCGGGAAGGATTAGTGGCGAATTCCAGTTGCCGCGCATTAACCGCGGAATTCAGGGTGTTAGCATTAAAACACGTTGAATCTTCAACAGCTGCGCGAGCCGCCACGCTCGGCAATGAACCCGGGATTCCCTGCGTCCCACCCGACGGAGTTTATTGTATTACATAAACGAGTGTAGAATTTAAGCGCCGGGGTATCGGGTTTACACAACGCACGGTGGGCAACTTTATGAAAACGGACGTCGACGTCGCTGGAAAAGAATTTACAGGCTCGCCGGTGTCGCCCGAGAGTCTCGCATCATGACGGAAAACGGGATGACCATAAGTGTAAGTTGTTGTTGATACTTTCCGCGGCTGCCCTTGCTTGACCTTCGCCTTGCGGGTCGCTCTGCATGTTTACGAAATAACATGATGTTGAAGTTTGCATCATTGGAATGCAACGAAATTCAGAAAAAAAAAATCTAATTTCATTATTTGGGTTAATTAGAATTAGAAAAGTCTTGGCAACTGGAAAATCATAGCGACTAATTGCTATGATGACTTTTTATATCCAATTTTATTATTTGGGTTAATTAAATTTAATTATTTTTTCTGAATTTCGTTGCATTCCAACGATGCAAACTTCAACATCGTGAAATAACCCACGCTGTAACCCTCAATAAACGCGTAGCTACTAAAACAAACGCATCGTAACATTCAAAACAATTATCTGTATTTCATTTTTTTAGGCTGTGACTAGCCGTCCGGATACGGGATGAAAATGTGTATTTTATTCGTCATGATATTGAAGTTTGCATCGTTGGAATGCAACGAAATTCAGAAAAATATATATTAATTCTAATTAACACAAATGATGAAATTACGTATAAAAAATCATGATAGGAAGTAATTGATATGATGACTTTTTATACCTAGTTTCATCGTTTGGGTTAATTAGAATCAACTTTTTTTCTGAATATTGTTGCGTTCCAACGATGCAACTTCAACATCATTATTCGTCCGGAAAGTGACCAAATTATCGCTAATGCGGGTTTTTGTCAAGTTCAACTGCTAAATTAATTGCAAATGTATCTGGATGAATAATATATGATTATTCATCCATCAGAACTTGAAAATTAATTTTTTTTTAAATGTATGTGGACGAATAATACACAACTAGTCGTCCACAAAAACTTGCAAAAGCAGAAATTTTCCGCTTTAGTGAGGAATTTTAACGGGTTTTCACTTTAAAAACACTGTATACAGTACTAAAGCGGACATTTTTTCAATTTAGTAAGGAATTTTTACGGATTTTCCTTTTTAAAACATAATATGTATACATATAATAGTAAAGCTGAAATTTTCAGCTTCTCTTCCACGAAACGTCAAGATTGCGACGTGAAGTTTTTCGATTTTCCGGACGAACAATATAACACAATTCGTCCGTTATCCGGGCGTCCAGACACTCCGCTTTTTTCACCACGTACATTTACAGTACTCAGCTTTCTCGTTCTCGTCACGACATTCGATCGTTAAACCGTTCAGAAAATTCAGCCAACAAAATCTAAATCAGTGTGAAATTTTCCTCAAGCTTTCTTCGACAACGCATAAATTTCAAGCATCACGAGTCTTCCGCGTTTCACGCTGTATCATCCGCGAATCTTTTTCGCGACGATATCCCGCGCAATAATCAAGATATGAAATATCCGAGAACGTATCCATTATATCCGCCGTCGCTCGTTCGTGCTGCACTTATTTTTTCTTTTTTAATAAAGGCACGATTTCCGCGCGCCGCACAACCGGCAACGCCATTGTTCGCGACGCCGAGTGCTATACCGGCAATTTTTTTTTTATGCGCGGCGCTCATGCATGCCTCACTGGTATCTCTCGAGCCTGTGCGCGAGCGAAGCGCCCGAACGACGTATCGAGGGATACGACCCTCGCGCGTCTCGGAATGGGAGAAACACCTCGAGACGTGTTTCGCGTCGCAGGCATCGAAAATCTCGGGGCGCAGAGCGCGCACAATGAACTTTCCGATACTCGCGATTGGTGGAGAGGCGGCGGGAAGGGGGGGGGGGGAGGGGGGGAGGGGCGAGCATTAGTATGCGTGGTGCGCCATAAAATATCTACTCATCGCCTCGTGGCGCGTATCAGTTGCAGCCGGCTTTGCTCGGCTTTTTCGTATCTGTTTCGGGTGCGTGATTAATTATTCGCGTCTGTCGATTCGTCAACGGCCAGCGAATAGGAGGGATTGAATAACGCATCGCGCGCGAGCGCCACAATAGCCGCCACGCAACGCACACCGGGCAGCCGGTGAAACGGGACTCGGGTATATCGAAATAATGCCCTGGCGGAAAACTTTTAGTTCCGAAATTGCCCACTCAGCGACTGTGGGAAACTGAACGCGTGGGGAGTGTGTGTGTGTGTGTGCGGGCGCTCGGCGAGTCTCGCGCGGAACTGCGAAGAGGCTGGGCCGCATATTTTTCTCGTTAACGTTTTTTTTTTTACCGCGGAGCTTTGGATGGTTAATTGACCGCGGTAATCGGTGATTTTTTTTACACGTGTCAGCAGAGCCGGGGGACGTTCGTTCCAACCGTTTGACAATCTGGAAAACTCATTTTTTTTCTTCTTTTTTTTTTTGAGAAAACATATGGGGTTTTTTTGTAGAATTGATTAGTTATCGTTTTATACCGCGGAGCTTTCAACGGTTAATTGACCGCGGTAATCGGTGATTTTTTTTACACGTGTCAGCAGAGCCGACGGACGTTCGTTCCAACCGTTTGACAATCTGGGAATCTTTTTTTGTTTCTTCTGTTCTTCGAGAAAACATATGGGGTTTTTTTTTGGGTAGAATTGATTAGTTATCGTTTTTTACCGCGGAGCTTTGGATGGTTAATTGACCGCGGTAATCGGTGATTTTTTTACACGTCTCAGCAGAGCCGACGGACGTTCGTTCCAACCGTTTGACAATCTGGAAAACTCTTTTTTTTTCTTCTTTTTTTTTGAGAAAACATTTGGGGTTTTTTTGTAGAATTTATTAGTTATCGTTTTATACCGCGGAGCTTTCAACGGTTAATTGACCGCGGTAATCGGTGATTTTTTTTTACACGTGTCAGCGGAGCCGGGGGACGTTCGTTCCAACCGTTTGACAATCTGAAAAACTCTTTTTTTCTTCTTTTTTTTTAGAAAACATATGGGGTTTTTTTGTAGAATTTGTTAGTTATCGTTTTTTACCGCGAAGCTTTCAACGGTTAATTGACCGCGGTAACCGGTGATTTTTTTTTACACGTGTCAGCAGACCCGACGGACGTTCGTTCCAACCGTTTGACAATTTGGAAAACTTTTTTTTTTTTCGAGAAAACTTCTTTTTTTTATTTATTATTTAGAAAAGTGTCCGATGAATCCGTCTCACTAACACATTTTTTTTCGCCATCCGTTCTACAATTTTTGTGACTGTGTGAATAAATTATTTTAATCCAGATCATGTATATTAAACCCTACGCAAAAATACAGAAAATATCAACAGATTAGACCAAACGACAACCCTTTCATTTAGAATGCATCGTAGAAATATCGTTGGCTCATTTCTCTCCGGGAAGAAAATCTTTCACCGTGTGGCTGGAAAAGTAATTTGACCTTTTCCCTCGTAATCCGTTTCGCCTCACGACTAATCAACGCCGAGAGCGCCAGACGAAACGCACAATCGCAAATAGGTACGGCGAGACGAGATACCGATATACCAGGGAGCAACTCGAAGACGGGTTGTTGCTGCTGCGGCATTCCGGCGAGAAAGAGGATGAGGCTTCATTGGTTGCGGCCACGGAGCTCCGTGAGAAATTTCGAGCACGCGTACATTTAATTTTCGCTTTCTCACGTGTGTCGATACTTTGGTCGATATACGGATTGACTTTCGATCCACATCGTTACAATTATTTAACAATTTCAGAAAACTTTTTTTTAATGAAATAATTGTGCTGAATTTTCTTGTCGAAAAAACACGGTTTTTTAGCAGAACTTTTTTTTTTTTTTTTTTTCGAAAAAAGTCCGATGAATCCATTCCATCCATTCTATAATTTTCACGACTGCGGGAAATAAAACGCGCTACTGATGCGAGATGTGCTGTCGGTCGGCGAGTCTCGCGCGGCGCTGCGAAGAGGCCAGGGCCGAACATTTTTCTCGTTATCGTTTTTATTGCGGGGTTTTTTTGCCGATTAATTGACCACGTTAATGGGTGATTTTTAACGTGTGTCCGTGTAGAGCCGAGGGACATTCGTTCCAGATGGGATTTCGGGAGTCTCACGACCGATGTTGTTACAAGCGCAGTGCATTCGAGCGGGATGTTAACAGCGGCTACAATGGCGCTTTTATCCCGATGTACGGCTACAATCCGAAGCTCTGACGCTCGGCACTCGAGCTTCACCCACTGTATTTAGTCGGCGCGCTGGATCGACGTAGAATTTCTGCGGGCCAGATGAAAGGAGACCTGATGAACTTAGAAAAAAAAAACGCTTACGTTAATATCTCACCGGAATAAAACATTTCGTCGGGGCGTCCGAGTCTCCGACGGGCGGTTAACAGCCGCGACGCCGGGAACGAGTTCTCATCTGTTTCGCATTAATATGCGAGTCGAAGTGCTGATCTTAACAACCTCGTTCGGAGGTCGGGACCGAAACTGGGGCATCCGGCGTTGGTTCTTCTCCCGTCTCTCACGTTTTTGCGATTAAAATACGTATATTTCGTACCGCGTGTTGTGTAATTAATAAATACGGATCAATTTTTTATTTTATAATTAATACAAAGAACACAAGTCCCGAGATTCTGACACTCCACGAAAAAAAAACACGTTGACCGAACTGACGGAGTCGAGCATGTTTCAGAGAATATTTCGAACACTTCTCAATGGGATAAAAATCTGAAAAAATCAAGCACGTTGAAGGTACCGAAAAGATTGATTTTTCATAATAATAATAACAAAATGTTATTAACAAATAAATGTAAAAATGAATTGTTCAACTATTTACCCGGTAACCCAACTTTTTTTTCTGATGAAAATTATTCATTAATTTTTCTGAATACGTATGAATTTTTTCAGAATTTTGTCTAATTTTTCAAAATTACGTTTTTTTTAAAGAAAAATGAGGGGCAAAAACCGCATTTACAAAAATTTAGACAAAATTCTGAAAAAATTCATACGTGTTCAGAAAAATGAATGAATAATTTTCACCACAAAAAAAAGTTTGGCTACCGCGAAAATAGTTGAACAATTATTTTTTTCACTAATTTGTTAATAACATTTTGAAATTATTATTATGCAAAATAAACATTTTCAACACCTTCAACGTGCTTAATTTTTTTCACATTTTTATCCCATCGAGAAGTCTTCGAAATATTCTTTGAAACTCACGTTCGGCGACACTTTCCCGCTCGTACTACCTTAACAATGATAACTCGACATCCAACCGATTTTTTTCTCACCGACCAAACAGAATCGCCTACTCAGAAAAAACACTTCGACCCCGCAAAATTCCCGGCCGCTTAATTCGCACATCTCCCTCCGCGAAATCGATTGACCAACCCGTCGTCCTTCCACTCGATTCCCGAAAAGTTTGCACGAGCGATTAAAAAACGGCGTCGTCGATCGACTTGACGGGGGGGGGGCGCTCGAGAGGCTCCTCTCGACGCTCGAGGCGCCTCAAGCGGCGGGGACGCGCAATCGTGAAAACACCCTTTATTTGCGTTGAAACTTTGTAGATTCGATTCGACCCGCATTAAAGATTCCGCAGACCCTTCTCGACCTCCCCCCCCCCCCCCCGCCCTCCTCTTTTTGCCTCTCATCGCGGCGAGAACGTTTCCCGACTGCCGTGGGTGATATAAGTAGAACGCGGGACGCCCGCTGCTACAATGCGCGCTCGAGGCTCTCTCTGTGCGGGCGCTCACGGTTGGAAGGTCACGACACTCCGGCGGATTCGCAGACAGCAGCGCGCCGACCGTGTTGATCCCCAATCCCTTCTCCACCCCCCCCCCCCTTCCCCCTCATCTTCCACTCGCTTTTTGTGCTCTGAGCGAAAAGTGTACACCGTGAATATTCGCTCAATCGACTCCTCCGGGCCTCCCGCGTGTCTCCCTTTTATTTCCATCTCCAGCTTTTGTGTAAACGAGGCGCAGACTCGGTCACTCGTTACCTCCTCCCGACTCTGATGAGCCTGCTTACGCTTTGCGTTCACCTCCGTCCAACGCTTTCCGTGTACACCGGCAGCGGCAACGTCGCTCCCCGCCCTCCCCTCTCTTCTCGCCCTCCCCCCTCCCCTTCACTCGTCGCCGACTTTCTTTTGCGTCTCTCAGACTGCGGGCGAACATCAAGTGAAACAGAGGGAGCGAGAGGGCGCGACGGAAGGAGCGAGACGGGGAGAAAGAGAGACGAATACAACGTCCGGGTTCACCATTCTCTTCACTTGGCCTTTCTCTTTCCGTGAGAGAGTTTATACACACAGGTCGATTGGCCTTGGATGACACTCGAGTAAATGTGTAATAAAGCCGACTGTAAGTCGCTTCAGTTTCGCTGCGCCGTGGGACGGAAGGCTTTGGCCACATCGCGCCGGTGGCGACAATGGGCAATTTGGGAAACATTTATTGTCTCTATGAAATCGATGTGTTGACGTCTCTTTTTTTCTTCGATTTTTCGTGGATGTCACTCGAGTAAATAAATATATAATAAAGCCGACTATAAGCGACTTCAGCGGCGCTGCTCGGTGGATCGAAAAGTTTAGGCCACATGGCCCCGGCGGCGACACCCGGGCTCGAGAATTCGCTGGGCGTACATCGGATACGTGTTGTATTATACGTCGTGGTGTAAACTCCGGGAGGCGATTTCGAGCGTGAATTAGCTGATTAATGTATTATGCCTGGCAACACTTTCGTTGTAATTCAGGCCGATGGCGCGCGGGCGTCCATCGTGTATTCCCGGTTTACTCAAAGTCCACAACCGGATTAGCTTGAGCTCTTTCGTTATCTCGCCCCGCGCTGTAATCGCGCTGCTTTGTGTATAACGCGTATCTCTCGGTCGCACGCACACGGGCGGGGCGCGGAATTTAAATTCACCTGTGGGCAAATAAAAGCGTGCGTGACAACGACGCGCCTTCCGCGTCTTCCTGCCACATTGTCGCGGGCGTCTTGTTTAATGTTGAGGCGGCGGTGGGGGGGAAATCGGCGAGGGCGAGAGAGATAACGAAACGTCGTGGAAAATTGTGCGCTCGGGCGTTATTGAGTATTTGCAAAATATTAATTATATAATTGTAAATGGTATTAAAATATTTTAAAAATTGCTTTTGCTTTTTTATAATATATTTAGTGTTTCAGTTAGTTGATCAAAATCTTTTCTATTTTATCCCATAGATTTTACTTTTTTATTTTACCCCACAGATTATTTTTGGCAAAATATTAATTATTATATAATTGTAAATGGTATTGAAAATATTTTTTAAATTGCTTTTGCTTTTTTATAATATATTTAGTGTTTCTGTTAGTTGATCAAAATCTTTTCTATTTTATCCCATAGATTTAACTTTTCTATTTTACCCCACAAATTATTTTTGGCACAGATGAACCAAAATAGAAATAATTTTTTAAGGTTTTCGTCGACTCGCCTCTATTTTCCCGTTGCCTACAAAGGCATCCAAATTTTCTCAGAATTTCAAATTTCTCAAACATGCACGAGGAAGAAATAATTTACGGGGAATCGGGTTACACCGCTTTTAATTACACCGTCAGCCGGGTGTCCGGAATGAAAAATCCCAAACCCCGGGCGTGGCAGCAATGTGCCCGAAGAAACAAATGAGGCCTTGAAAAATTCGCGTTTACCGGTCTAATCGGAAACCCGTGGCAAGTAAAATATTTTCAGTGCTTTTCCATTAATCTCGCGGCCCCCGTAAATTTCCTCGGAACCCTGTAACACGATTTCGAGGCATCTTGGTGTAATAAAAAAATCAAACCAATCTCAATCCTCCTCGTATATTTTTGTTATGAAAAAGATTATGTTGAAGTTTGCATCGTTGCAATGCAACGAAATAAAAAAACAAAAAAATATTAATACACCCAAATGTTTATATCGGCTATAAAAAGTTGTTATAATGACTAAGATTATGACAAAGCAAGATTATTTCACCCCCTAATGGGGGTGAATTATTTTTATTTTTATGGAAATCATATTTTATTTTTAATTTCGTTGCATTGCAACGATGCGAACTTCAACGTCATTGAAAAAGCGGGACGAAGCTTCGCGCTCGTCGCGCGAGCGCCAAGTCCACGATTCTTGAGAGGGGTTAATTTATCGAGCCGCACCAGCGCGCGAGGCGTATAAATTTCGCACTGCTACTTTGCGAAACTATGCGCGCTTTGGTTCAATGTGATTCGGTGTTATGTCCGGTGTTGTGCAGGCTGTAAGCGCGGGGAATCCACCCACCCCGTCCCGTTTCACGGTGTATATCCGACCAACTGGTGCATCGAAACGCCTATAGACTGCAACGCGTCAAACTGTATAAGGTGGGTAGAGGCGGCCGGCCAAGTTAACCGGCTATAGTTTCGCCGGTGTGCGCGCCACGTTTACGTGCAGTAACCATGGCCATACGCTCGTCCATCTACCCCCCCCCCCCCCCCCTCCGTCCATCCCTCCCCCCAATCCCCGCGCTGCTGCCGCTCGATCGCCCGATACCGGTATCTGACCCTGACTAGCGTGGAAGCTCGATATTTTGAGGTACACGTGTAATGCATATCGTATCCGCGATAGGTAAACTTTGCGAGTTCCGTGTCGAACGCCGGGGGGCGGTGGGGCTGCGGCCGGAAATAGATGCGAAGCTATACGAGCGCTGCTTGCGGATAGATATCAATCGCGTATTAGGTATCGCCGCGAAGTGGCCGTCCTTATCGGATTATCTCGCCGATTAAATGCTAATCGTTATTGACACTTCAGTCGTGGTCGTTATTACGGGGAATAAAAAATATATATATAAAATCGTTATTATAGAGAATGAAGAAAAATAATACGAAATCGTTATTACAGAGAATTAAAAAAAAATTATATGAAATCGTTATTACAGAGAATGAAAAAAAAAAAAGAATATGAAATCGTTATTACAGGGAATAAAAAAAGTAATATAAAATCGTTATTACAGAGAATGAAAAAAAAAGAATATGAAATCGTTATTACAGAGAATAACAAAAATAATATAAAATCGTTATTACAGAGAATAACAAATATAATATGAAATCGTTATTACAGAGAACAACAGAAATGTATATAAAATCGTTATTACAGAGAATAACAAAAATGTATATAAAATCGTTATTACAGAGAATTAATAAAATAATACGAAATCGACATTACAGAGAATTAAAAATATATATATATAAAAATTGGAAATGTAAATATGGATTTGAAGGGTCTGATGTATGGAATGAGGCAAATAAAACATTAAAAGACTACGACATGAAGCAAATATTATGTACGTTAAAAAAATACATGAAGAATAAATAAATAAAATGAAATGAAAATATCTTCCTCTTTGGTGTTTGCGGAAAAACAACATTCGCGATATTGACGCAAGGCTCGGCGAAAAAAGTTATTTTTCCGGGGAGACCGATTCGAGCTTCGCTAATCCGATAATCAGTCGGATAGAGGGGATATCGAAAGCCCCGCGATACCGGAAAACACAGACGTCGCTAATCTATTATTGATAGGCCAAAGAGTTATTTCGGCGGGCGTTTTTATTTTTTACTTCCGTGTATATTTTTTTTCACGGATTTTTCGAGCAAATCCGCCCAGAGCATTTTGCGCACTGTAACGCCGGTACAGCTGGGAGCTTGCGGCGCAGGGCTTCTGAATTAATGATAAACTCGGCGTCGGTGCTGTGCGTTAAAGTTTTAGCATTTGTGAAAGGACTCCGAGAGCCTCCGGGCGGTTTAGTTTATTTTTCGCGTTTGCCGCCACGGAATAATCCTCTTCATTCTGCACTTTTGAAATCTGGTCACCCGTGGAAATATATTATTAAAAAACAAGAAAGTGTTTTAATAAAAATATTTTAAGGCTCGTCCGCTACTTTCGCCTGGTCTTATTTTGTCGGCGTATTTTACTCCGGGTGGCCGAATCGCGACGTCACGATTTATCGTCCGGACAAACAATAGAAAGATATTCGTTTTATATGCAGAGCTGGGGGATTAAAATTGGGGTAGATGAAAATTGGTGGGAAGACGTTAAAACTAAGTCGCGGAAAAAAATACGCTTATTTTAAGCATATTTTTCTCTGGATAAGTCCTGACTACATTTTTATCGCCTCGGTAGAAAAAACATAGATATATTCGTTCTGTACATATATATATATAGCGTTGTGGGATTAGAGTTGCGGTAGACTAAAATTGGTGGTGAAACCTTAGAGTTAAGTAGTAAAAAAAAAGACAATGCTAGTTGCAGCAGAAGCGCGCATGCCTGCAGCGCAGGGTAATAGCTGATTTCCTAGTGTTATCTTCTTCCTTGTTAAAACTGCCTGTACGACTGAGCATATTCGCGGGGACGCCAGTGACGGTTATGCAAACCTTTAAGCAGGTGGAAAATAGGATGTACGAAATGAGAAGCGGTTTGATGGCCTACAGTTTGAGAGTCGAACGTCTGTTTCCGGTTGGTTGACTTAATTGTGATTTAGACGATCCACTATTAGGATCGTTGAAAAATAATTAATACATTTCAAACGATACATCATTTTTTTTACCTACTTCTTCTTTACTAGAATTTTTTTAAATAAAATAAAATAAAATAAATAATTAAGCAATAAAATAATTTTGTTGTTTAATTAAATTATTAAGCAATTTTAGGGTGGATTGGAGTAGAAAAAATAAATATTAGAGTTTAATCGAAATTAATATAATATGGTTCTTTATTTAATTCACGTTTGTTGCAATGATTACAGGAACACATGACAAAACACAAACAACGAAACTGGCGTCGCTTACTTGCCGGCGGACTGGTTGCGATCGTCGTCCTCGCCTTGGTCATCGCAGCCGGAATATTGCTGAGTGGCAGTCCCAACCGCGGTGCCTCAAGTGCAGCCGGATCTCTCGCACCCGTCACCCTTGAGGAATGGCTCTGGGGCTCGTTTCCAATGAAAAGCTTCAATGGCACCTGGTTTAGTGGTCAGTGAACGCGAAATGCCGACAGGAACGGGCAGTGATACTGACAAGCCGACTGAATTAATTTTTTAGCACTGAGAAACTTGTTCCATCAGTATAAATTATAATCTTTGTGTAGCAAAAATGTGTAGATCATTTGGATATAGTTTCGACAGTTTTGACTTTTCGTAACTCGCAAAATTAATTATTGCCTAATTATCATTGAGTGCAAAAACGAATAAATGCACCAGACATTTTTTCATGTCGGTGCTTATAAAAATTAACTCTGATTATTATTCGGTTATTGATTTCAGATAATGAAATTCTCTATCGCGATGAAGTTGGCAATTTAGTGGTGTACAATGTCGACTCAAGGACGAAAAGGAACATTCTCGACGCTACCAATGCTGTGAGTTTTTCAATATTTAATCGGGAAAAATCTGCGAATTTACTTACAATACATAAGGAGTTTTCGAGCAATTTTTTTCCGTTACCATATTATAAAAAGGATAATTCCTGTGTTTTTGAATCGCACAAGTTTGATATTTTTTTTATCAAACTCGAAAACAAATTTCCGGCATTTTAGTGAACGATTATTCAGTCCGGCAATATAACAGGGCGATGAACAACTAGTTCGGTTTACAGCGCAGATAATAATCATACAATCGCTCCATTATGTTATCTAAATGGAGTCAAGTGATGTTTGCGGTTGAACAATGGATTTAGGAAAACAATAGTCGAACGTGAACGTAATACCAGTTCCTGGGTAGAATTTTCCGCTATAAAATCCAGGGGTCTGGACTAACGGGAAACCGAGTTCCAACTAATTCCACTTTTTTATTCGGAAACTTCTACCCGGGCTAGAACAATCGTGAATACCATCCAGTAATTAATTTCCCTAACAGTTGTTCTCACGACGGTTTCAGGCCCTGAGTTCCAGTTTCCATCACGCGATGTCGGCGGATCGAAAATACGTTCTACTGGCATCGAATTACGAGAGAGTAAGTACGTCGCGTATGGACCGACGAATTTTTCTTTCGCCGACCAAAAAGCTTCAACAATTGTTCAATATACGAATCGGTATGTTTGACCCGTAGGCGCGTTTATCAATCGTTATATAAACGTTAATAAACATCACAGGGTTGTTTGCTCGCTCCTACCGAAGGCCACACCCTATTTAATTTCATTGTATCCCGGCTAGATACCGCGTTGGGTCATGTTTATTCCGGCCTGTCGATTCAATTAACGCACACCGCCGAAAGCCACGAGTTACATGGTCGCTGCGAAACGCGGTACATGATCGCTAATTAGTTACAATCGATAGTGGTACATAGAGTGGCGAGTTAAAAGCACGAGTTAAAGTGCGGTCCAGCCGAGGGTCCGGTGCCCTCTTGAAAATAAATAGGCAAAAAAAAAAGAACGCCACTTCTCGATGTTTATCGACAGTTGTGCGACCTCGTTTCGGGCCGCGCCAGATTTCCGAGAGCACGAAAATTTAAAAAGAATGCTTTCCACGCTTTTTCCTCGCTCCACTCCATTTACTCCAAGTGGATAAAATCCGCCACTGGCAGAGGGCTCCGAACCTGCGGCTCCGCTCTCCTTGACTATTATGGTCGGGCAGCGACGGAGGTTGTTAATCTCCGCTCCGACGGGCATCTATTACTTTCAATAGGAGCTACGTGGGTCCCCGCATCGCACGAAGAAAAATACAGCGCAAGAGTCGGGAAGAAGAGGAAATATGAAGAGCAATGAAAATGGGGAGAGAGAGAGAGAGAGAGACGGAGAGCGTGGAGGAGCGAAATTAGCAATGCAAGAAGTTAAACGTCTAAATAGGAGACGAGGGGCGAAGCGACGAGAGGGAGGAAAAGGCCGGGCAAAGGAGCGAAGGTCGCGGACCGAGGGGAAGTCCCAGGTGGCAAATAAAGGGCAAAATATGGCGAGTAAAATGAGGCGGTGGGATAAAAGTCACGGATGAACGTGGACGCGGCGAACGAATGGTCAAGGGGAGGAAAAAGCTGGAGAGCCAAGTTTTACAGGGAAAGCCGGAGTAAAAGGGTCGTTCGGCTAAGAGGATGACAAACGCGAACCGGAAGCCGGGCCGTGGAAAGTCGGCGGAGAATAGGATTCGTCACAATAAACATTTCCAAGAATAGATATGAGATGATGAAAAAAAAAACAGGAATAATAGTGGAGCAATAATTTTTTTTGTCTCCTGGACCGAATCGCGGTGCCAGCGTTTTAATGGTATTATTAGCAAAATGGGGTGTTTCAAACCCGAAACAAAGTTTGCTCGTTAGAATATACGTTCGCTGTACGTAAACGTTAAATATAATATAGTGGGGCTCTGCGGTTTTAGTGAAAACGGAGATGGCCCGCCGTGGCGTAACAAGCCAGAAGTGCGAGACACGTAGTGCGGGTACAGCGCGCGTGGCGTACACACGAGCAAAGGACAATGGGCCATATGAATAAACAAGATACACAAAATTTGTGAGAATTTACATAGGCGACACCAGAAGGCTGCGGTGACACTCATCTTCGGTTGTACTCACAGCGATAAAGCTCAATCACCCTTTCGCAATGCTCTATACAGGGGGATTCAGAATGTTTCTTCACATTTTGACGAGAAATAGTTAAATATTTAAAACAAAAAATTGTTGCGTGTGTCGTCAGAATTATAAACTTAGTTTAATTAAATTTCTTTGACTCATTTATGAAAGAATTTACCTTTTTTGCGGCTCTGAGAGACCCGGGAGGAGCCGATTGGTTCATCTCTTGAAGTCTATAGTAAATTAAATAATTATCGCTTAATTAAAAAAAATTGCTAACTTCGAGCTAGTTCAAATTTTGACGAGAAATAGTTAAATATAAAAAAATGGTTGCGGGTATCGACAGAATTATAAACTAAATTTAATTTTATTGAATCAATTTATTGAAGAATTGACCTATTTTGCGGCTCTGAGAGACCCGGGAGGAACCGATTGATCCATCTGTTGAAGTTTATAGTAGAATTAAATAATTATCGCTAATTAAAAAAAATGGCTAACTTCGAGTCAGCGGCTGACGGAAATGTGGGACAATCATTCTGAATCACCCTGTATATAATTCCTGTTCACCGATCGGCACGGATCCTTGAGGCAATACGGCACCTGCGGAGATTGTAATCGGTAACTGTTATTCCAATTTACACAGAGCTAGTTAGTATTTGAGGCAGAAGCAAGTTTGGCTTCACCTCGCCCGTCTGCAGCGGAGACGAATTTCCATATTTCCGAGACGCGAAACTTCCCTCGCAGTAAATTTGATTCCAGTTTCCGTTACCGATCACAGTTTCTGAAGCTCTGTCACTTGGCTGTAACGCCGCGTTGCATTCGCGGGGCCACGTTATGCGAATAATTTCCTGTTGCGGCTCGCCGCTTTCGTGGCGTGAAAAATGCCTCGGGCTCAATTGTCCTTTTTCTTCTTTTTCAGTACTTTCGTCACACCTTCTTCGCTCAGTACAGGATCGTCAATCTCGAGACTCTGTGAGTACATATTGCGAGCCAAAAGGCCACCCAACGGCGACTCAAATGAGTCGCCGACTAAAACTAAACTGATTAGTGATTTTCTAAAACTAAAACTAAAGCATTACGTTGAATTTTTTTTTTTTTTTTTTTTTTTTTTTTTTGCAAGAAAGAGACCAGCGTCTTTTCAGCGGACACTGAGAGGCGTCTCGCCAATTTCGAACTCGTGACGCACACAGCAGATGTATTTATAAACGTGGCTGCTGGCAACATTATACATTCCAGTCAATGAGATTTCATGTGTAGCAAAAACAAAAACAAACCCGCTCGCTGCCTCAATTGTTTACAACGATGAAATTAATTTTCCGGTGTGTACGAATGATAACTGAAAAAATTGCATTTCTTCGCAGCGAAGAGACCCAGTTGAAGGCTGAAAACGCGACGAGCCTGCAACTGGCATTATGGGCACCGCAAGGCAACGCGCTCATCTACGTCAGTCAGAACAACATATATTACCGGCCCGAGGCGGAAATCAGTAGCGATTACAAAATTACCACCACTGGCATTTTCGGAACTATTTACAATGGTGTACCAGACTGGGTTTACGAGGGTCAGTGCACTTATATTATTTACGTATTTGCCAATTCGTCGACGATTCATCGTTTCATCGCTAATCCCGACGGGAAAATACGTATATAGCGCGATAGAAAAACAAAAGTCGTTCCTCGCGAGTCTTCTTCACGAGAAATAATGACCCTTTTCGCGAATTAGCCGCGTTGATTACATACGAATTATTGATCTTACAGAGGAGGTTCTCAGCTCGAACAGAGCAATCTGGTTCTCGCCGAACGGCAAGAAGCTGGCGTTCGCCTATTTTGACGATACCGAGACGCTTGTAATGAATATACCCTTCTACGGTTACCCGGGAAGTCTGTCGTACCAATACACCTCGGCGATACCAATCCACTATCCGAAGGTAATAAATCGCTAATTCGATCGCTGTACTTTTTACGACAACGAATTACAGTACTACATATAAAATTGGAAGATCGTTCAATAAAATACAGTAGTCGGTACACGAAGCTGCTATTACGTAAAGCCAATCGATATTTCACCACAGTCGGTGAAATACTCCCCAAATACATCGGTTATAGTGTCGTTTGCGAAACCAGCCACTGCCAATAGTTGCAAAAAAAAAAAAAAAATGTTTGTTGCATGAGAAACCTCAATAGTCGGTGGCAGTGTTGCAAGTCCCCATTACTTTAAGAATTAAAGTTTACACAACAATTTATTTTCCAGTTAAGATTTTATAACGATCACCTGTAGCGATTATAAAATGATATGTGAACTTTCGAGTAGCCGTAAGAAAAACCGAATTTTTCAGTAAATTTTCGGATAAATTGTGAGAAAAATAGGCAAGCAAAGTCCTCCATTATTTTCGCAATGCATTAACAGTGTTTCTCCATTTTTTCAATAAGATTACCACGAAGTTTTACGGTAAATTAATATTTCTTGCCTCTATTTAAAAGTTTACACATCGTATTATAATCATTACGAGTTATTATTATAAAAACATAAGTAGAACGCCAATCGTACTTTATTCTATACAAATTAGAGATTAGAATTAGAGAACTTTATTTCTATACAAATTAGAGATTAGAATTAGAGAAATTTATTTCTATACAAATTAGAGACATACAACTGTGGTCAGTGAACATAGCAGCAGTATATATGCGAGTACTGTAATTACTTCTGTCACGTGCCTGTACGCCAGATACCACAGGGAGACCGACACTTTGCTTTCAGCCGGGGACTGTCAATCCGATTGTCAAGCTGTACTACGTTGATCTCGAGGAAGCGACGCAAGGCAACGTGACGCTGAACGAAATAAAGCCACCGCGTCAACTGGCGTCATTCGACCCTATTCGACAATTCGACAGCGCCATCCTCGCGTCCGTTGTCTTCACCACCGACAAATTGATATCGTCAACGTGGATGAACCGAGTGCAAAATCGCGTATACTTCAATATCTTTGACGTTGAGACATCGAGTTATAACACGGTTAGCGTCCCACCAACCAGTACATATCAGTCCCTCTCGCGATGCGTCGTAACTTTGACGGCCCGTTCGTGCGTTATGACTGATGAACAAGTTAATTGACCTTCTGTTTCGTCTCGTTCCCGCCTCGCGACGGGTGTTTGGCCCAACAGGCTCTGGAGTACGCGGAGTCGAACGGATGGGTCGAGCAATTCGAGGAGCCTCTCTTCAGCAAGGACGGCACAGCCTTTCTTTTAATACTGCCCCAGCTGCAGACCGACGAAGATTATTGGCGACACTTGGTGCTGGTACGCAATGCCACCAGCACGAGTAACGAGACCGTCGCTTTGACCTCCGGCAAGTTTGTCGTAACCGAGATAGTTTCCTGGGATCAGGAGAATTCGGAAGTGTAAGTTCGTTAATGAGATTTCAAGAGTACGCGATTTGTGGAATTATCGAACGTAAAGTGAGATTTTCACGTGACTGGTTTGCGGAATTGAAATATTAAAACTAAATGAAAATATATTGGAATAAATGTGATGTTGAAGTTTGCATCGTTGGAATGCAACGAAATTTGGAAAAATAAATTCGAATTAACCCAAATGATGAAATTGGGTACAAAAAGTCATCATAGCAACTAATTAAAAGTAATTGCTATGATGAATTTTTATACCTAACTTCATTATTTGGATTAATCAGAATTATTATATTTTCCGAATTTCCTTGCATTCCAACGATGCAAACTTCAACATCACGAATAAAACCAAAAGGATAAGATAAAACTGGTCTGTTATTTTACCAGGTACTATTTGGCGACGACCGAGAACGACCCGGCCCAACAACATCTCTATCGCGTCTCGATCATGGAGCCCGAAAAATCCGAGTGCCTGAGCTGCAACGTGAAGCAAATGACCCAGGACAAGGACTGTTTGTACAACACTGCCAGCTTCTCAACAGATAACAGTTACTACGTCTTAACCTGCGCCGGTCCCGGCGTTCCCGACGTATCAATTCACGAGAGCAAGGTGCGTTATCAAAAGTCGCTTTGGTATCCCGATGCCAAGTATCTGCCAAGTATTTCACCGTCGATAAACCGCGCGCTTGTGATGTAATTTCGAATTTCATATAACAGAACGCGACGAAGTTATTGACATGGGAGGATCACAAAGAAGTGGCCGATTTTATGACGACCAAATCGATGCCCGAGGTGAAGAGATACACAGTACCGGTGCCGGGTGGCTTTGAAGCTCAGGTTCGATTGCTCATCCCACCGGGAGCGGATTTGTCGGGAGACACGAAGTATCCGATGTTGGTGAACGTGTGAGTGTCCGGCGAAACTTTTTCCAACCGGAGTCGTATTATTTTATCGCGTGTTACGCTTTGTGCAATACGAGAAATGGCTTTCAGATACGGAGGTCCGGATTCGAATCAAGTGACGGAAAAATTCGCCGTCGACTGGGGAACTTATTTAGCGACGAGCAAGAAAATAATCTACGCGGCTATCGACGGACGGGGCTCGGGGCTTAAAGGCAACTCGATGCTGTTCGCGGGCTACAGGAATTTGGGTACCGTCGAGGTTTTCGATCAGATCAACGTAACAAGGTGAAGTTTATACGAACAATGCCGTGTACTGCTATGTAAATGCGGTGTGCAATTCTGATGCGATTGCGGAAGCGCACGTGCTCCAGATTCGGCAGCGCTGCGGCAAAGAGATTTTTCCTTTCGGCCTGTACCGCGTGGCTATTGAACTGCGCGAATGTCATATATGTCCGGACAGACCGACGGGGACTACGGCGGCTTCTCTATCGCTTGGCCCAGTTCCAATTTTCAATACGTTTACTTCTTTTTTTTTGTTTTTTTTTTTTTTCATTTATTCGTTGCACCCTCGAGATTCGGTGTCCTGGAAAAACAGCCGACTGCGACGGTGGACCTAACTGAGTGACTGTATTTACAGCCGCGCGGGCGGCTTAAGGGAGTTACTGCACCGCACGATAGCGAATAGAGTGCTAATTTTTTTTTTTTTTTTTTTTATTGTTGTTGCACACTTTTGTGGGAATAGTTTCGGCTTAAGAGAGGAATTTGAGAGACTAATTTATTGAGCCACGGGAAAGCATCTCAACGCCAAGTGAAGAAAAAAAATGTGTGCATAAAATGCGTTTGTTTCTTTTTCCGAAGCATGACTTTTGCGTAATTTCGGCTTTACAAAAAATAGCCCGACCTTTGATTCTCTTCCCAGTGTCAAGTGAGTCACTGACGCCGGAGGCTGACTGAGCGGAACATCCACAAATCTATTTGAATTCATTGAGTCACGTTCGTCTCGACAGTCGTTGCGTCACGTTTGTCCGTTATCACCGCGAATCCTCCGATAACGGTGATACATGGCGAAAAATTACATTTTGCATTTCTCTCCTGTTTTTCAGGTACATGCAAGATCATTATTCGTTCATAGACAGAAACCGAACAGCCATATGGGGCTGGAGTTACGGTGGATACGCGACCGGTATGAGTCTGGCGATGGATACGGAGAAAAACAGCGTGTTCAAGTGCGGCATGTCCGTCGCGCCGGTTACCGACTGGCTTTTATATGGTATTGTAATTTTAATTCCTACCGCGTGTGCCGAGAATAAAAATAAAAAAAAAATTCTGCCGTGTTTGTCATCATATAATTTGATCTTTGATCGCACAGATACTTTTTACACGGAACGATTCATGGGACTTCCCACCGAGAACGACAATCTTCACGGTTACGATCAGGCGCAACTCTTGAACAAAGCCGCGAAGATCAAGAGCAACAACAGTTTTTACTTGATTCACGGAACTTTGGATGATAACGTGCACTATCAGCAGTCTCTGTTGCTCGCCAAAGTACTCGAACAAAACGACATACTCTTCAGACAACAGGTGATTTTCACGTATTATATAATTCCTACACGTATTTTAATACGTGCTGGAATTAGAAAATCTGAGTAAAAAATCTGTAGCGTTACAGCCGGCCCTAATCAGGCCCCGTCTGGGCCTGATCAGGGCTTAATTCGAGCCGGATGTAACGCTACAAATTTTTTATTCGGGTATATTTAAATTACCGTATTGAATTGCTATCTGATACGCGTGTTAAAATTGTTTCAGACCTACACCGACGAAGATCACGGTATCGCCCAGAGTCGATTCCATTTGTATCATTCGCTCGAAAATTTTCTGGACGGTTGCTTCGCGGGCAGACAATGACGATCGATAAGTAAACGGAAATATACATCTCTCGTCGACTAGACCGTCGGTGCTATGCAAAATAATAACTGCGTAGTGACCGAGCGAGCCGCGTACAATCCGAATGATTGTAAATATCCGTGAGCCTGTACATACATTATGTACAATACGTATTATGTGTATTTGTGTACATAGGTAGGTGTATCGAGGTAGGAGATCCTCGCGAGTTTCGGCTACGATATACGTAAAAAAAAGTTCTTTTATTAGAAAGCATTAAATAAAAGAACTTTTTCCCGCACAGTGGCCACTAAAACTGGTGAAAATATTCTCTGGTATTCATGACAATAGCCCTGAAAAAATATTTATGGGAAGCTTTGTTTTAATGAGAAAAAAAAAGATCGAGACTTTTATTTACCTATTTTTCCCGTCGTATTTAAAATTTTCCGTTATTTCCGGGTTTTACCGGACAGTGGCCACCGTGTTCTCTAAAGTTTCCTTATTAAAGTTTAAGAGATAAACTCTCGAAGTTCACTCGTTAAAAAAAAATTAAATAGGTGAGCGTTTTCCAAGTGAAATTGCAGGCGCCGAGCCTTCTCGAAAACTGTTGTCAACAACCGTCGAAAGGCGCGCATTTGCACGATACACACTTATTGGCTCGTAATCCGTGATAGTCAAAGGGTAACGCAAAACTGAACCTATTTGCATTTATTTACGTTTATTTTTATTTTTATTCTCATGATATGTAATGTATGGCAACTGCCAGATCTGATAAAATCCGCTCTAAGTATTGATTGCGCTTGAGCGTAATTGTCCGTACTTACTTAATAGTAATTACACGGACAATAAGAGAGGAGGGTTTTGATGTTCCGGTTCCGTGAAAAAAAAATAGCATCGGAGAATCGACAAACGGGAGACTCGGAACTATTAGCGCTGAAGGCTTTAACTCAAATTGGATATCAACGTCATCACAGTATTTTTGAGAGTGAAGGCATTTTTAATACAACGACCTCGATATTAAGAAATACTCGTCGTCCCTCATTAGACGTGTATGCGAATATCTCAAGAAACGCGCGTTCCATGCGAGATAAAAGAAAAAAAAATCGATATTATTACGTTTAATTTATGTATGTTTCTCGACTGTTGCGATCGTTCAGCTCACACCGTTGGCAGCTCTAATTCATTTCGTTTTACTGTTAAGCCGCTTTTTCTGTAAAACTACAAATACAAAGTTCTATGTTTCATTAAACTATTGTTTGCCTTTCACTTTATTTTCCAGCGCGAAAATGCAAGGAGGATTTCCACCCCTGACTCCCGAATGATTTACGTTTCCGATTCTCTATTAATGAAGATTTTGCGTTTCATGTTAGAAAAGTGAATTCAAATTCGTTTTACCAGCGCGCGCCCAACAACCCGTGTCCAATCCAGGCTTCCCACGGTCGTTGAAACGAGAGCGAAATAGAAACGAGCGAGATCGCGCATCTTTCTCCCACCCCTTGAAAAAAAAAACGCGCCAATGAAAATCCGTCCTTAGATTCCGAGGTTAGGTTGTAATACCCAACAGCGCGTGTTCAATCACGAGCGGGCGTGCATCTCAAGGCGATGTGCAATTTACTCAGTCGGTAACAAAAACTGTAATCAATCGTACGGAGATACCGAAAATATTCCGAGGCAAAGAAAAACATCAACGGAAGCGTATTTTTATTCTCCGTCCGATGATACTTTGTTTTCATCCACAATAAGAATAGTTTTGAAATGGCGCTTATTCAAAAACTGCGTCTATCTCTCTCGCACTCACGTGTCACGTGGTACATGTTTCACATGCCCCTAACTGGGACTTCGGTGGCTCGCGATTGGCTATTCCGACTACAACCTAACCTTCGAAATCTACCATTCCCCGTCCTAATCATCTGTCAAACAAATTTCAGCTGTCACCAATATTATCGATCGGCACCCAAGTGCCTAATCAAACCTGCTGCCCCCGGCCCAATCCTTATGTCTAAAAAAAACCATAAAATTCATTCCAAAATATCCACCCATTACCACATTGTCTCCGTAGCGAGGTAACCGCGACCCGACGATGCTGCCATCGGCGACCAAAACTACATTTCGGGAACCCCGTGGTGGGAAAAGCCTCCGCAGTCGCCCCTCGTGAATGGGCGAGACAGACGATGATTCAACCGCGTTCCACCACCGAGCACGGGAATCCTACGTGCTGCCTCCGTTACATTTTTTTCTCCCGGCGCGAGTAGATCGTGTGGGCACAGGGCCGTCGACACCGCGCGCGATTCCAGTCAGCAGTCAGGGTCGCTGATCCCTCGGGCTCGCTGGGTGTCCGGGAGGATTGCTCCAAAAAAAAAAAAAAAAAACAAAAACAAAAAAAACCCAAAGATATCTCAAAAAAATCTCGTCGCCAATCGCGTCGCGGAGGATCTATCGGTAATAGGGAGGGGAGGGGGAGGGATTCGCGAATTAGAGCCACACGCACTTAGCCAGCAGATCACGTCGATCTTACGCGCGCTGATACAGAGCGAGTGGCGCGAGCCAGCCACACGATTCACGGGGGGCGCACTACACACGGACACTCCGGTTGTATTCTCCGTGTCGCGTGTGTCAGCAACAGAGAGAGAGCCCGCGGGTCGCGCAGCGGGGCGGCGGCGGCAGCAGCAGCAGTGGCGGTGCGAGACCCGTGCGTGGATGGACAAGTGACAAGTCCGGTGTGCGCGGCGGTCGCGGTGGGCGTCATGTTCAATGAGAGCGTTCTCTCAATAGCGATAATGAATGGCGATATCAGTGCTTGCGAACATGGCGAACGACTGCTCGTTTTAAAGTGAACGCGCGAATAGCGAGGACGGGACGTGGGGCACACGTACGCCGCGGGACAGAGACGGATAAGCAGATAGGGACTGGGGAAAAAAAAAGGAGAGTGTTGAGCGAAACGAGTGGCGCGTTCGATCGCTGCCGCTGCCGTTGCTACTGCTGCTCGTGCATAGGCCTCGATCTCGCTCGTGTGGATCTCTCCGCCGTGTCTCTCTCTCTCTCTCTCTCTCTCTCGATATATACGCTCGCAGCCCCTCGTCCTCCTCGTCGCTCGCGCCCAGTGTATCGGTAAAGTTTCGCGGTGCCGTCTGTCGCCCCGCACCGGAGGCAGGATAAACGGGCGAAAAACATGGCACGGGAATACGATCATTTGTTCAAGCTGTTGATCATCGGGGACAGTGGTAAATATCTCGTCATCCTCCTCGTTATCTTTCTCTCTCTCGCTCTCTCCTCGCATCGTCACGTCGCATCGCTCGTATTACTTCGTGTAACGTGTTAATTGAGAGGCACCGCCGCTCTTGTGGGTGGATCTCTCTCTCAACTCGGCAGCGAGGCCGTTGCTGGGATTTGTAAACACTTTGCGTTTCCACGGGACGATTAGATTGCGAGCGCGCCGCCCGAATCGTGTGGCGCATTCTTTTCGCGGTGTGATGGGATGTGTTTGGTTATTTAAGATCGCTGATGATCGATACACCGAGACGTTCTTGATCGTGTTTGACAGCTCGGGGACACAACGAAAATTGCGATGGTTATTAGGGGAAACAAAAGAAACAAAATGAGAGAGAGAGAGAGAGAGAGAAAAAGGAACGAATGTATCCGTCGTCAGCCATCTTGGAGCGAGAGGTTATATCAGTGTTTTATATCTGGGGAGATAAAATATTTATACTCCGGCGACGATAAATGGAGAAAGAGATTTGTTTTTTTGCGCGCCTCGACAGACGTCTGATTCATCCCTCGGGCAATTTTCTACTCGTCGCGCTCGCTCGCGATGTTTCGACAATAGATCTCTCGTGAACTTTATCCCAAGAGCAGTGGTGCTCAATGCGCTTTCTGCCCCCCTCCGCGACTCGTGTCCATCGCCTCGAGGGGCTATTGTTGAATCGTCCGGAAAGATTAGTGTAACCGCAATTTTCGACTCGATAACGATTGGCCAATAGCGCGCCGCGATCGCGGGACGCTGATAAGTGCCTAATGGTTCGTCAATTACGAGTCTCTCTCTCTGCGATGGAATTTCAGGATGATTCGAGCAAGAGTTCCTTCCTTCCTTTATGTCAGAAAAAAAAATGTTCGAAATAAAAATTAGGTTCGAAATAAAAATTAGGTTTGAAATAAAAATTACGTTCGAAATAAAAATTAGGTTTGAAATAAAAATTACGTTCGAAATAAAAATTACGTTCGGAATAAAAATTACGTTCGAAATAAAAATTACGTTCGAAATAAAAATTACGTTCGAAATAAATATTACGTTCGAAATAAAAATTACGTTCGAAATAAATATTACGTTCGAAATAAAAATTACGTTCGAAATAAAAATTACGTTCGGAATAAAAATTACGTTCGAAATAAAAATTACGTTCGAAATAAAAATTACGTTCGAAATAAATATTACGTTCGAAATAAATATTACGTTCGAAATAAAAATTACGTTCGAAATAAAAATTACGTTCGAAATAAAAATTACGTTCGGAATAAAAATTATGTTCGAAATAAAAATTACGTTCGAAATAAAAATCACGTTCGAAATAAAAATTACGTTGGAAATAAAAATTACGTTGGAAATAAAAATTTCGTTCGAAATAAAAATTACGTTTGAAATAAAAATTACGTTCCAATTAAAAATTACGTTCGAAATAAAAATTACGTCCGAAATAAAAATTACGTTGGAAATAAAAATTACGTTGGAAATCAAAATTACGTTCGAAATAAAAATTACGTTTGAAATGTTTTTCAGGTGTGGGAAAGAGTTCGCTCCTGCTGCGATTCGCCGACAACACGTTCAACGGAAGTTACATTACGACGATAGGGGTGGACTTTAAAATTAGGACAATTGAGGTGGACGGTGAGAGAGTGAAACTCCAGATATGGGACACCGCGGGACAGGAGAGATTCAGGACAATAACGTCGACTTACTACCGGGGTACACACGGTGTTATTGTTGTTTACGACGTTACCAGCGGCGACTCGTTCGCCAACGTCAAGCGATGGCTCCACGAGATCGAGCACAATTGCGATATAGTCAATAGGGTTCTAGTGGGGAACAAGAACGACGAGCCTAATCAGAAGGTCGTGCTCACCGAAGATGCTCAACGTTTCGCGACGCAAATGGGGATTCAGCTTTTCGAGACGTCGGCCAAGGACAACATCAACGTTGAGGAGGTAACAGGAAATGCACTTCAATGAATTTATTACTTTCGATGCTCGGATAAACACGCCGGCGAATGGGTATCACATTTCGCGCGTGACGCGTCGACGCTGCATTATGTCACGTGCATAAATGTTAAAATTACCTTTAGCCGCGCCTTACACTTCAGACTTAGACTCTCGTGTATTAGTTCAACTTCAGTAGAAAAAAAAAAAACGTTTTAAAATTTTTTCCATCTATAGAAAAGATCCATGAAAATCGCCCATGAATTATTGCAGAAAAAACCAAACGCGATTATAAAGAAAATAGCTTGTTTTACTGTAAATCAGAATTAATGCTTGAATAGACAAGACGTGCTAATTTTTTGTTGCCGGATCTTTAAAAGTTTAAATCATTTATTTACAGATAAATGAAAACGAAACTGTTTATTGAGTTGGCGAACTTTCTCTTAATCTTGTACAATTCGAGTGAAAGAATTTAAAAAAGTGGCCTTATTTAATTCCTTCAGGAATGAACTTATTCTCGCAGTTTTAAGAAAGCTCAAAAAACACTGCAATATTATTGCGAGTTTGGGCTTCGACTGGCATCCGCGTGGGAGACAGAGATCCTTCTACTAACGCCCTTCCCGTTTTTTTTTTCCTCCAGATGTTCATGGCGATAACGCGTCAAGTGCTGCGCACGAAGAACGAGAGGAAGGAACGTCTGGCGATTCAGACGAACGAGACCGTGAATCTGAGGAAGAGCACCAAGCAGCATAGGAAAAAGTGTTGTTAGCGGCTGGCCGGCGTGCGCGCTGCGACTCCGCAGTGGAGGCCCCCTTCTCGCTGAATCGGTTATTCGGTTATCGCTGTAGAATAAATTCGAACGGAAACAGAGGGAGAGATAGTTCCCTACGATATTTCGTACGAGAACACACTCCACTGCGCCCCCTCAGTTGATTCGTTCACGTGGCTCGCGTTCGGCGGTTCAACGACGATGATACGTCGAATAGCGCATCCGCCGACGCTTCCGGATTCGCGGAAGTCCGCGTCGTATCTCCCATTCCCACCAAGCTGGTTAAATGAAATTTAAAGGAATCAACGAAAAAAAAAGAAAAAAAAAATCACAAAAAAAAAATCGAAAGCGGAGTCCCACAGATTGTAGCTCGTAATAAGCCCTGCAAAAACAAAAATACACAAATACAAAAACACACAAAACTTAGGCGTAAATAAAGAACAAAAAATAATAATAATAAAGAAACAGATGATTCGGTTGCTATTTGTAAAGTGTTATAAGAACATTGTTGGAATAAAAAAAAGTAGAAAATTAATATCGTTCATTGCACAAAAAAGGAAACAAAAAAAACAGAGGAATAACCACACCGGTACTCGTCTCGCGCGGATCGTGGGAAAGACGTCCTCTTTATTCCGGAATTTTTCGTCCGCCGTCGCGAGTCGCGCGCGCCAACGGATAAAAACTCGCGCAGCCGTGACCCCCCCCGCCGGCTGTCTTGGTTCAATCTGTGATAATAGTTACGATAGCACGTCGGCTGCCATCCGCGTCAATCAACCGCGCCGCGAGTACCAAGATCTAATGAGTAAATAATTGAGGAAGGGATCTAACGATTTTTTACGAGGAACAAATTGTTTATCGGTCCGTCGCCGAATAAATTCGACTGATTGCTTTTGTAACCCCTCACATATCCGTGACGACTGTATATGTATATAAATTATACGAGTATCTAGCGTAATGTCTAAGCAATCCCCACCCCCCCTCCCCCCCCCCCCCGACAATACGTTGTACCGCTTCAATGACGCGAACCTATTGTACACGATAAGTATTACCGTATTCATACTAGTATAATTATTTAAATACTATAATAATGAATAATTGCCGACGATAAATAAACAGGATTTTACGTTTCCACGGGCTAATCTCTTGATCCTCATTGGCGACCAACGTGTCCAACTCCGCGATCTCTCGCGTTGTCCAAGGAAAGCTCTGTTATTTATTACTTTGTATAACATTCAGCGGTACAAATCGGCATTCGATTGACTTACGATTAGAGTGTTTGTGATGATTTTTTCGTGACACGGCGTCCGGGTGCGCGACTTGATGTTTCTCGTTAAATTGGCGAGAGGAAAGTAGTGAATGTACAATATTTACACCGATTAGCTCAGCGCTGCTGGGGATAGGGCTCGACGGTGCTGAAGACGAACACGAGACAGCCGAAAGTGAGAATCGAGCCGTGAGCCACGATGGCGCTTCCTTCCCAGCCCGACTGCGTGTAAACCTGATTCGCCGCGTCCGACTCGAGGACGTTGCACTTGCAGGAGAGAATCCGCGCGCTCGTCACCGGTGGCGGCGATTTCGCCTTCTTCGATATCGCTTTGAAGGTCGACGACGTTCTCCAGTGCTCGGGCACGACTCCCTCGTCCGAGCTCTTGTCGCGTTTCGCGGACAGAGCCGCGTAGTCGCAGGAGTAGAGCACGTTGTCGACTATCGTGCCGTACTCGCTGTAGTTGAGCAATTCGTATCGTTTTGTCGTCTGAAAGAAGAAAGAGAGGCGCGATAGGGATGTTTTTGAAACAATCGCTTTGAACGTGGTGGCCGCGGTCAGGGAAAACCGGGAAATGTCAGGGAAAACAAAAATTAGTCAGGGAATTTCAAAATTGATCAGGAAAAAAGTGAATTGGCGCCGAATCTCCCATAAGTAGATGAACAGTTTAAAAAATGTTATACATTACAATATGTACAGCATAACATGAATTATTATAATAGTGTTTAGTGTGATTCATCGTTGATCGGCAAAGTAAATAATTTATTGCAGACGTGCACCGGTTTTCATTCACTTTCATTGGCATCATTAATTTTAATAGAAGTTAATTCATTTCTGTTGAATTCATTTAAATAGAAATCGTCAGAACTGCGGTCAGGGAAAATCAAGGAAAAGTCAGGGAATTTTTGTCAGCAAAAAAAAAAAAAAAAATCGGCCACCATGTCGAATATTTTTCCTCATTTACGTGCAAAAAACGTAAACTCCAATTCAATTCTCGAACCAAACCCAAAAGCTCACCTCGTCGAAAAAGATGACCGCGTGTTTCGACGATGTGCAGTCGCAGTTTCCGTACTTGGCGAGCGGCACGTCGCAGTTCGGCCCGGTGCCGATCGTCAGCGTTCGTCGCACCATAAACGCGGGCGGTCCGGGTTTTCTGCTGAGCGGGAAGAGCGCGGCGCGAGCCTGAAATCCGCAATTCACCGGCTCGTACTCCTCGCCGAGGGGATTCAAAATTTGCTCCAGTCGCTGCTGAGCGAGAGCCTCGAGAACCGGCCGCTCGAGCAGCTGCACACCCTCCTTAACGTTGTAACCATAATCATTTCTGTAAACACCGGTTTTCTCGCTCTTCAGACTATTATCCTCTCTCGAGTGCCGCGCTTTCTTCGGACTACGCGATTTTCTCTTCTCCCCGAACTGTTCTTTCTCCTGACGAGCGTCGCTCTTGAGCGCGGATCCCTCGAGCGTGCAGTTTCCATTCTTCAGCTGATTCCCGGAATCCCCGTCGTCCTTGCCGACCCCCCTGATGCCTTCATTGTTCGCCGTCTCATCCGCCGAATTGTAACACGGCCGTATAAACGTGTTGCCACGATAGGAATTGAAGGAATTTATTTCCGGCGGATTTGCGTAGTGATACTTGACCGTTTCCGGGACTTTGACCCTCGTTCGCCCGCCTATACTGAATTTCACTCGGAAAGGAGGATTCGCGGCGTAGGCCTTGCGAAGGAATTCGAGCTTCACCGCGTGCTGATCTATTCGTCGGGTCGCGAATTGATCCCAGAGTTTCATGCGAGCCGTAGCCTTGCAGGAGTTTAGAAGGTTCTGATCGATGAAGTGATTGGGATGATTCGGGCACATCCAGCGGCCGCTCGGAAACGCCGTGAGCGGCGGGTCCAGGCAGTCCTGATGGAAGTAGAGAGGACAGTAGTCGCAGGCCAGCAGTGGTGCTCGCTTGCAGCTCTTGCCGCACTCGAAGCAAAGACGAGCCGGGAGCGGCACCATCAGGCCGCTGTCAAGGCAGTGACCCTTGCCTGCGAATAAATCAATAATTCACTTATAGACACGAGAGCCAGAGATGTCAAGGGTTCGTTACTTTTAAATACACACTTTTTCTCTTTACTCTACGATTTGTTTTTTTTTTATTAAATGTCTAGTGAACGTGGCCTACACGTTATATGACTCAATGTTTCGACTTTATGGAAAATCCTTAAAACACATTTTTGGCAATAAATTTCATGAAAAAAATAAAATAAAAAGTGAATGCAACGATGAAAAGTAACGATCGCTGCTTTCGTCGTTACTCGTTTCTCGTTACATTTGCTTTTTACGATTTTTCGTACGAAATTTATTGCCAAAAATGTGTTTTAAGGATTTTGCATTGAGTTAAAACTTTGAGTTATATAACGTGTAAGCCACGTTTAGCAATCGTTTGATAATAAACAAATTATACGATAAATTTTAATAAGTGTGTATTTAAAAGTAACGAACGCTTGACATCTCTGACGAGAGTTAGACGAGTCTTCGACAGTCAGTACATCATTATCGAAAGATTGCTAGGTGCGTCGACTGGTCGAAAAAAAAAACCAGTTGCTTCAATTGCAGACCGGTAAATTATTCATAATTAAGGAAAATTCAGCTACAGCGTATTCGAGCGATATTCCAAGTCATCGATATTGCAAAAACCGCGGCGGCGCGACGAACGCCGCATTTCTGTCGCGAATTACGCGCGTTTCGCCGAAGCAGCGACGGCTCGCGTGGATCGAGATCTCATATCTTACGATTCGTGCAACGACGCTCGCCGCCGTTGTTACAAGCGCTGTTGGGCTGTCTCCCCCTCTTTCCCGGAGGCGCGTCGACCTTGTCGGTGCCGGGGAACGTAATGGGCAGCCGCAATTCCCGGGGAAGCTCGAATTCCCGGGGATTCACAAGCGACGCCGCCAGGGCGAGAACCTCGAGGGCGGATTTCTTTTTTCTCTTTCTCGAAGCCGCAGCTCCTGGCTTCTCCTTGGCGTCTTTCTTGGCTGCGCAGCGACAAGAGTGGCACATCCATTCGCCATGAGGTATCTCCGCAGGATCCAGAGGCGGATCGCTGCAAAATACAAACGCCACTAGCACCTTCCGGAATCTCCTGGAATTTTCTGCCTATCCCCAACAATTACTCACTGGCACTGCAGGTGAAAGGAGGCAGGACATTTGTCGCAGCATATGAGCTCTCCGCCGTCTCTGCAGGCGTCGCAGGAGTCCCTGTTGTGTCCCCTGCCGGGCCGCTTGAAGTACGGATGCTGCTTGTCCTCCTTGTCCTTCTTGATCTTGGCGGTCTTGGACTCCTCGGACACGGGCGGAGCGATGAGGGCCTGAATTTGCTGGAAACCGTCGAACGAGACTCGGTGAGAGAATTTCCCGACGACGCGAGCGGCGAGCGTTTCACAAGCGCCAAGCGGCCGTTCAACGTTTTTTTAACCTGGTGATTTTTCGCGTACTTACGGGCATGAGGCCGCCGTTCGGTGGCAAACTGTACTCCACGGTTCCCATTGCGAGGTGCTTTTTTTCTTCTCGACCGCCCTCGGAGAAAATACGGGCGGAAATCCCGTGAAACGCAGGAATGCTTAGAACGACAACGATGAGACACTATCGATGGACTACATGCGTTGAGTGCTTGGCTGACTGATCCTCGGTTGTCGCTTCTCGCGCGCTACTCGACCCCGCGCTTTGTCGAGGCTGTCGGGACGACGCGGGCCGCGAATGCGGAGTTGACAACCACTTTGTCAACATTCGGATTCGACTTGGCGGTGGCGCCGGTGGCGGTGGAACTCGGGCACACGTGGAAATCAAACGCCAAACGCGCGTCCCGCTCGTGTTCCGAGTATTTTCGAGGAACTTACATGTCACGAGGAGTTCACGAAACGAAATTGAAAAATATAAAAAAATACGATACAGGCGTTATTTTTGGGATAGTGGTTTTTGATTTTTTTTTTACGGAAACACGTGACAATCGTTTTGGAGCTTGCAAAGTGTTTTTTTTAATGATCTGGCACGAAGCTGAGGTTAACCTATGTAACAAAACAACGATTTTTGCGGAGGAATAATAACCTCAAAAATGAAGGCGGTAAATGGAATAAATTGTTTTCTGAACGGTAAATAAAGTCTTTTTTGATTTTGCGGGACTCTCTCGGGAATCGTGGATGAGAAATTATTAGAGTAAGAGGGAATCATTGATTGAAACTATGAGGTACGCTCAACTCGTGATGGGACCCGCTGGGAGCGGCAAGGTAAAGTTTTGAATTACCTGATATTGTTCTTTTGTGTTAGTATTCAAATTTGTTATATGTAGGATACTAATTGTCTGCTGTTTTTAGTCCACCTATTGCTCCACTATGCAACGTCAGGCTGCGGATGACAACAAAGTCGTTCACATTGTAAATCTGGACCCAGCGGCCGAATACTTTGACTATGAACCCATGGTGGATATAAGAGAACTGATTCAGTTGGATGATGCGATGGAGGACGCTGAATTGAAATTTGGACCCAACGGTGGCCTCGTATTCTGTATGGAGTGAGTGCCAACATTTGTCTAGGAAAAGCAAAAGTTCAACATTACGAAATGACAGAAATGCTTTTGAGTTATTGTAAAAGTCACAACATGCAAATTTAACAATTTCGTCTTTGCTTCAATAGTCATAAGAATGTAATGGCAACAACTAAAAAGTTACCACAGTACTTGAAATTGAAGCAACAGAAATGACGTTGAATTATTGCAAAAGCCACAACATTCAAATTTCACAATTTCCTCTTTGCTTCAATAGTCATGAAAATGTAACAGTAATAACTACAAAGTTACCGCAGCACTTCAAATTGAAGCGACTGAAATTACATTGAGTTATTGCAAAAGTCACAACATGTAAATTTAACAATTTCCTCTTTGCTTCAATAGTCATCAAATTTTAACGGTGACAACTGCAAAGTTACCGCAGCTCTCCAAATTTAGTTCTCATTCTTTGATATAAAGTGAAGAAAACGCATGAAAGATTTTGCAATATTATTCTTTCAATATTAAATTTTAAAACGTTCTCAATTTTGGGTATGAATGCGTTACAGATATCTGGTGGAAAACGCGACGTGGCTGGAGGAGCAGCTGGGCGACGTGGACGACGACTACATAATCTTCGATTGCGCGGGTCAGATCGAGCTCTACACGCACATGACGGTGGTGCGTCAATTGATAACGATGCTGCAGAATCTTAATTTCCGTCTCTGCGGGGTTTTCCTCGTGGACAGTCAGTTCATGGTGGACGCGTCGAAGTTCCTCTCAGGCACGATGGCGGCGCTGAGCGTGATGATAAACTTGGAGCTGCCGCACATAAATATCCTGAGCAAGATCGATCTGCTATCGAAATCGGCGCGAAAGCAGCTCGACAAGTATCTCGAGCCGGATCCCTACAGTCTGCTCGCCGACATGGATCAACATCATTGGAACGAGAAGTACAGAAGCCTAACCGAAGCTCTCGGTCGGCTCATCGAGGATTACAGCCTCGTGAAATTCTATCCGCTGAATATCAAGGACGAGGAGAGTATATCGGACATCAAAATGACGATCGACAATATGATTCAGTACGGCGAGGAGGAGGACGTGAAAATGAGGGATTTCGACGAGCCCGAGAACGAGGACGACGACTAGCGTTGGAAAAAATTGTCGCTCGACCGTCGATACCAGAGAAATATGAGATATTTTTTTGTAATAACGTTTAAGGCTGTATAAATTATTTCCCAAAATCTACAATACTACGTGTCGTTGCTGGTTCCGGGCTGACTCTGTTGCTGCTGCTCGAACTGTTTCGTCGCCCGTTTTTCCTGCTCGTTCATGTGTCTGTCCAAGAAATTCTTAAACGAATCCGCCTCCTTCTCCTCGTCTTCGGAGTCGCCGGGTGGCTTCTCCGCATCTTCGTCCTCGCTCGAATCGTCGCCCGAGGGTTTCAAATAAACGTCCGCGATATCCTGACCGCTGCTCACCGAAGTGACGAGCGGGATCGCCGACGCCTTCGCCGCTGCTTCCTCCAGTTGAGCTTTGCGCTTCTCTCGCTCCTCTGCCTTTTCCGCTTTCAGCCTCTCCCAATCTTTTTTGTAGACTCTGCCGGAATACAAGACAATGCAATACAGATAAGACTCGTCCCTACGGATTTTTGAGGGGCTTGTAGAGAGCAATATTGTCGCGAGACTCACGTTTCGTACTCGACGACCGCGTCTTTGACTATATCGAAGAATTCCGGAATTCCTGCTCCGGTGACCGACGAGACGCCGCAACTACGCAAGTGGCAATAAAATTCGTCCAATGTCAGAGCCATGCTGCGAGTCAGGTTGCTGATATACGTTGTCTCTGAGTCCAGTGCTTCCTGGAATGCTTCGAAATCCTGCATCCATTCAATCGCGTACTGACATTCCACAATGTCTATCTGCAACAGAGGTGAAAGAATTAGAGAAATTACGAATCGAGTAAGACTTAAAAATTCAATTTAATCTGCAATTCAGTAAGACTTCAAAATTTAATTTAATCTGCAATTGAGTAAGACATAAAATTTAATTTAGTTTGCAATTGAGTAAGACTTAAAAATTTAATTTAATCTGCAATTGAGTAAGACTTAAAAATTTAAATTTATCTGCAATTGGGTAAGACTTAAAATTGTTTATTTAATCTGCAACTGAGTAAAACTTAAAAATTTAATTTAATCTGTAAAATATTTACTTTGTTCATGACTACGATAAACGGCAGTTTGGTCTTGTAGAGTATGGAGCAGGCGTAGAGCATGTTGGACATGAATGTCACAGGACTGACGCTCCTTACGGTGTCCAGCACATAAACTACCACAGTGGGAAACTGAGAAGCCAAAGCCTCTGTGATTATAGTGCCGCTGGCTGACCAGGTAAAAATCTCAATCTGTCCCGGCGTATCCAGTATCACATACTCGTGTTCCTCCCCTGCTTTCTCCACAAGTTCCACGACTTTGTCGAACTTTGTGGAGAAAAGATTGAGCGTCGTTACAATACCGCCGTTGGGTCCCAGTCGATATTGCTTCATGACCTGTTTATAATTGACTGTGTCTCTGATATCTGTAAAGTGGTAAATCAATGATGTCTATAGGCTGCAAGATTCACCAATAAAATTATTTAAGAATATCAAACAGTAGCATCCAAACACAAACTTATAGTCATATAAAAATGTTGGAGCATCGATAAGCGACAACCAACGTTATAAATTTATGTTAATATCAAAATGAGTAGAAAGACCTGACAAAAAATTAATTATATTTTAAGTAGCAGCATCAGCAATAAATTGTCAATAAGCAATAACAACAAATCAACATGCAATCCAATTAAATAAAAATGTAAAAAATGTAAAAATGTAAAAATGTAAAATAGTTTATAGAAATCTATATATTTTTTTTCTTTATCTCACCTATGTTAGACGGATAAGGCACCTCCTTGCACGCTGGATCAAGATTAATAACGTAGGGTTTTCCAGTCTCGTAAAGCGTGGAAACGATTTTCTGTACAAAAGTGGTTTTTCCGGATCCTGCCATGCCGAGCACAATAATGCAAACAGGTTTTTTCTTGGCGGCTCCGCCGGCCTCTTCGGCCGGAGCGTCCGGCGTTCTCGTGTTTTCCTTCGTCTCTTCGTTTGTCTTCATCTCCGAGCTTTCGGAATCCATGCCGGTGTCGTTCGCAAAACAAAAACTCGGCTACTCGTCACGCCGAGCATGCGACGAAAGTCGAGGCTGTCAGTTTGCCGGAAGTGTGTACTGCGCAAATCACGAGCAGCTGATCGTCGCGAGAGCCGTAGGTGCTGCCATCTTTGCCGGCGCGACGCTTTACGAATGTAAACAGTCATGGCCGTTGCTCTTTGGCGCGTGAAGCCTGCGCGATCTCGAGGACGATCTTCGGCCTCTCATTTTATCCGCGAGTGTTGATTGCTGAAAATGTGAATGAAAAATTGTCGGGGAAAGCGCGAAGAAGCTCTGCGGCATCGGTTGGGGATTGAAGTACGTTTATTTTTCGTATGTTCATCCGAAAACGGTGAAACCGGTCGCCGGGAGGAGCTGCGGAAGGTCAGTCGTCCCAATGAGTGACCAAACAAACAGTAAAATCCGTTACGTTGACGCCGGCCACGAAACTGACCGAAAAGTAGGCAGAACTTTTAATTTCTCTGATACATTTTTTCGTGCTGATCAGGAATCATCGACTGTGCCTTTTTAGTCCTTAGTTATACACATTTAGGGCTGCCTGGACTATCGACTATGGAATATTTTTACAGCTTTCGTTGACTCAGTCAGTTGTAGATGAGTTTGAAAATCTCGCTGGCTGTTGTTGAATCACAAGATGGCGGATTTTCAAATTTTCATTTAAGGGAATGTGAAACATGTACCACGTGACACGTGAGCGCGAGAGAGATAGCTGCAATTTTAGAAACAACGCCATTCGATTGTTTTTTCGAAAATGAAAATTCTGACTAATTCATTCCCTCGGTGCACATTACTGGCGTCTGTATTTCAATTTTCACCTCAAAATTTCGGGAGTAGATTCTGACGCGAATTATGAACGGATCGACGTGAAAATTGAAATACAGAAGCCAGTAATGTGCACCGAGGAAATGAATTAGTCAGAATTTTGATTTTCGAAAAAACAATCGAATGGCGTTGTTTCTAAAATTGCAGCTATCTCTCTCGCACTCACGTGTCACGTGGTACATGTTTCACATTCCCTTAAATGAAAAGAGATAGACGCAATTTTGGTATACAAACCATTTAAAAACTATTCTTATTGTGGATGAAAACAAAGTATCATCGGACAGAGAATTAAAACGCGCTTCCGTTCATGTTTTTCTTTGTCTCAGAATATTTTCGGTATCTTCATAAGATTGATTACAGTTTTTCTTACCGACTGAGTAGGTTTCACATTCCCTTAACGGAAAAATAAAATTATACGGGCACCCGTGAGGCTCGTGTGGTCAGTCCGGCGACTCGTCATACGGGACATCTTCGAGCGTGTTTACGACGGAAGAAGATAAACGCGTTGCATCGCGGCAGTTGCGTGCAATCCACAATTTCATAAACGTCGCGCAACGCGCCGGCGTCTCGTCGTCGGGCTGATGTATTAAGTACATATCTAAGCAGTATTAGCATTTCGCAAGCGCGTGAAAATTGCGAAGCGGGCGGACAGAGAGACGCAACCGTTTTCGAAAGAATCGAAGGGGATCCATGGGGGGCGGTCCCGATGGCAAATTACAGCTGACGAAGCGCACTTCGATGGGTGGGTGGATATGCCTCCAGACCCGCCCGAATCACTGTTATTCAACGTAGTACAATACTATTAGTTTGGCTATGATTTCGCGTCTATCGCCGATTCCACCGATTGCGTCGCCATTGTAACGCAACGCCGCATCTACATGAGGTATTTCTTCGCGTCGTTGTTGCGACAATTTTACGAGTCCTCGTACGCGATCAAAATTATCGACATATCGATTTTTTTCCTTCGCGAAAAATTTGATGAGTCACGAGATCCATTGTTCTCGGTTTATTTGCGCTTCGATTAAACCGTAGTCAGAGTCACCGGGATCGAAGCCAAATTCATTTTCGAAATTTTTTATTCTGCCGTCAGCAGCGTCAATTTTTTTTCAAAAGAAAATAAAAATGTTTTGAAACACTAGTATTTTTAGACGTAGAATGTACGACTTGAGAACGGTGGTATAGGTTAAAAGTCGATATCTTGACGACAACTAAAATGTCATGGTGTCTTGTTTGGAATCGTTTGTGTTGAATTCAAAAGCCTTATTTTGACACATTTGGCTATTTGCTCCGTGTGCTCTGTGCACTATTTCAAATGCAAGTCATCATTTCTATAGTTATAAATAGGGTAATCATTTATAACGATTTTTCTGTCAGAAATCGTAGATCCGGCTCCGGACCGAAAATCGTCAAAATCGACCCCAATTTTTTTCCTTTTCAAAATATCGACTTTTAACCTATACCAACATTCTCGAGTCGCATATTCTACCCCCGAAAACACTGGTTTTAACCTTTTTTAACCGATTTTGAAAAAAATATTTTTTTGGCGACGAATTTTTTTTTTTTTCTTCAGAAATCGTAGATCCGACTCCGGACCGAAAATCGCTAAAATCGACCCCAATTTTTTTTCTATTCAAAATATCGACTTTTAACCTATACCATCATTCTCAAGTCGCATATTCTACCCCCGAAAACACTGGTTATTAACCTTTTTTAACCGATTTTGAAAAAAATATTTTTTTGGCGACGAAATTTTTTTTTTTCTGTCAGAAATCGTAGATTCGGCTCCGGACCGAAAATCGCTAAAATCGACCCCAATTTTTTTTCTTTTCAAAATATCGACTTTTAACCTATACCATCATTCTCAAGTCGCATATTCTACCCCCGAAAACACTGGTTATTAACCTTTTTTAACCGATTTTGAAAAAAATATTTTTTTGGCGACGAATTTTTTTTTTTTTCTTCAGAAATCGTAGATCCGACTCCGGACCGAAAATCGCTAAAATCGACCCCAATTTTTTTTCTATTCAAAATATCGACTTTTAACCTATACCATCATTCTCAAGTCGCATATTCTACCCCCGAAAACACTGGTTATTAACCTTTTTTAACCGATTTTGAAAAAAATATTTTTTTGGCGACGAAATTTTTTTTTTTCTGTCAGAAATCGTAGATTCGGCTCCGGACCGAAAATCGCCAAAATCGACCCCAATTTTTTTTCTTTTCAAAATATCGACTTTTAACCAATACCATCATTCTCAAGTCGCGTATTCTACCCCCGAAAACACTGGTTATTAACCTTTTTTAAGCGATTTTGAAAAAAATATTTTTTTGTCGACGATTTTTCTGTCAGAAATCGTAGATCCGTCTCCGGACCGAAAATCGCCAAAATCGACCCCAATTGTTTTTCTTTTCAAAATATCAACTTGTAAAAGAGGGATTATAAGACTTGAAAAATGAAATTGCTTTATTATGCAATATACAAATAATTTTCCAAGACGCGCCTTTTCACTTGTTCGAGAAATTACATTTTTTGAGCCACCCGCGTTGCATCTCGAAAGAATAGATAATATATAAAAAAAATACAGTGATCGATCTACAATAGATAAACATGTTTTTATTATCTGCATGCGCACGACTCGTTAGAGTAGTCTGAATAGCGGGGATAAAAAAATTATGTTTGGCCGTGCCAGCCAAGCATCTGATATAGCGTAACGTTTATAGTGATTCCCGAGGCATTATAATGCTTATACAGGTTGATTGTACCTGCGCGAATAGCATGTAAGTACTCGGCCAACAGCAGGTACACACAGGACGTAGAGAAAGAATTGTCGAACAATGCCTCACTGACCGCGCGCGGGCTTCGGTATCGGCCGTTCCGCTGCACTGTGCCTTGTAGCGCACGGCAACACAACGCACTTATGCACGTATTTTCCACACGCACAATGTACGAGCAGTCAAGATCGCCCGTGCGAGATTGTCCAAGAGCGGAGAGTTTAAAACGTGTACGCAGCTCCAAATAAGCGTCTATCCCGCGCGCTTAAACTCAACGGGCATAAAATCCTGGCGTAAAACAGTCACAGAAGCGAAAAATCGTGAATGCGTGGTCGCGAATTCTTTTTCTTTTCCCAATTTCCCTATCGTGAATTTTATTTATCGCCTCTTCTTCCTCCTCTTACGACTCTTCTTCTTTTGCTCACAGTTTGCCTCGAACTGGACGACGATTCTGCGCCAAAGGAGAACACGATCGCAGATTAAGGTGGATGGAATGAAAAGCATCCTGCTACCGCCCGTAAGCTTTGCCGTCGCGGATTTACATCTTCGGCTGTATTTTCCACGGGCACCGAGAGACACTCAAGAGTGGAACACTTGTAAAACCCGAGTTCTCTTCCTACTCGAGCTGTACGCGGCGCTCTATCTCGATGCTACGGACTCAGGATCCTCGGCCTGGCAATATGTATTCTGGCGGCGGCCTGGAAGTTGAAAATTCTTCGATATGCATATCGCTTGGCCTTTGTTTTTCATATGGGTGACATGAAGGTAAGATTTTTATCTCACTTGTCTTTTTGTTCTGAGAAGTAGAAACTAAAAAAGTAAATGAAGTAAAAATTCGCAGTGTAAGTCAAGGCAAATACAGCTGCCACCCTTCATATGATTTTGGTTTTCTGATAAGCGAATGAAGAGTCAAACAAATAATTTGTGATTAGAAAATTAGAATAATAGAAATTTGGCACATTAAATCCTTGCTATGATTGCCGTAGCTATAGATGCGAGAGAGCAAGGATCAAAATTGCTTAGGCGAAAAATGTATCTTGGCAGGAAATATCAAGAATTTTTGTTTTCGCTTAATACTTTGATCTTCGGGGTCATTGCATCCTTTCTCGTCGTGCAGACCTCGGTTTGTCCTTTTATTTCACTCCCATCGAGTTTCTCGAGATGCTGGAGAGACGGACGGGAGCCAGGAAGTGGTAACTCCCAATCGAGCTCAGCCGCAACGACTCCCCCGTAATTTCGCAAGAATACCTATCTCATCGTCCTTTACGATCGCCTCGCCGTGTCGCTACTGCAACAGGTGTCCGCTCCACGTAACCTCGCCTTATTTTTCTTCGTTCCATCTTGTGGATTATTGCATTCCGCAGATGGTCTCGATTACAGTAATCATCGTGGTAGTAGTATTATTTATTGATGTTCTGGGACAAATTCCTTAAGGTCCCAACAATTTAGTTTAACAAAACCGATATACAAAAGAAATAGAAAAAGAGATGTTAATATGAAGGACACCAAAAAATAAATTAAATAAAACCAGAACTAAGAATAAGAATACAAGTAAGACTAAAACTACAATTATAAACAATCTTTCAGTGGGAAACCACTGAATGGCCATTAATAACGATTTTTTTCTGTGAATTCCTATTGGACATAAAATAATACATTTTGCGTCGGTGTTTTTTTTTTTACTTTCTCAAGGTAAGTATTCACCGTTTAAAATTGTAGCAAAATCCAAAAAATTACAGGTTTCAGAACCGTTACAGCGTTTACGTCCTTTAATAAAATTAGTTTTCACGATGACTGTGGCCGCGTTTTTTGTTATTTCGCAGAAAGCCTGAATACAAAATTGCCAGGACGGCGGCTGAGAAGAGCTCAACGACCTTTTCTCAGTTATATTGACTATATTATGCTAGAAGAAGGGGAGGAGGAAGAAGAAGAGGAACGAGAGGAGTCCCAGTCGTAACTTCGTCAGTAAGAACAGGTTCTCGGTGCGATCGCTCACTTCCGGCAGGTGCAGTAAAGTGGTATTTTTCTCTCTCTCCATCGGTGTGCCTGAAACACCGACGGTAGTCGTATCAGCGGGAGAAGCAGTTCATCTTCGATGCGTTGCACTTCGTTCTTCGGAATGTCCGAGAAACGAGGGGGCAACGGGCTTGTCGACGCTCTCGCGTTGCATTGATAATTCCGCGACTGTTGTAAATTCAAGCGCACAATGTAGCGGCACGATTCGCCCTGTCTGCCTCGTTCGTCGTTGACGCACAAACTTAAAATTCATAGGCTGGTTAAAGCGGTTGGAATTTTTTTTTCGTTTACAAATTTGCGATATACATAGCAAAATACATTCCCATTGCATTGATAACTCCGCGACTGTTGTAAATTCAAGTGCGCAATGTAGCAGCACGTTTCACTGTAGTTTCACTGCAGCTCGTTCGCCGTTGACGTACGAACTTGAAATTCCCAGTCTGCTTAGAGTCGTTGCAATTTTTTCCGTTTACAAATCCGCGATATACGCAGCAAAATATATTCCTACCCCGTTTAAAGATGATTATATCGTAACTTGCATTTTCCGCTCTGCCGAGATTATTTCACGCGCAATTTGATCGCCCCCTATTTACCATGTCTTTCCGCTCATTTCGCATCTCTTAAACCAAATACTTTACGCAGTGGTACATCATTGCGCAATTGTTACTAGTGACTAGGTCGCGAGGCCCAAGTCGAGGGAGCGACTTATCTGTTTCGCTTAATAGTTTGTCTTCTTTCCAGCCCCGAGCGGTCCTTAAGGGCGATTAACTACCATCGATGGCCGAAGAAGAAGAAGAAGAAGCAGCAGCAGCAGCAACAACAACAGCAGCAGAAGCGCTGCATCTCCGCTCGTTCGTCCGCGAGGCACTCGCTTGCGTACACGCGAGTCGTCGTAAATATTCACAAGATTTACGGCGCACTTTGCGACCAATTTGAAGCGATAAATTTCGAGCCAGTCCGGCGGCTCATGGGGCGCGAGGAGAATCCTCTCGTAGAGGACTCAAGCTCTCTCTCTCTTTCGCCCTGTAATACGAGCGTCCGCTAATATCCTCGCATTTATTCGTACTCACAAACTCGTCGGGGATATAAAAGCACAGCCGAGGGTTCCGCGGCAGCGTCGATTTTTATCGCCGTTCTTTGAAGCCACGAACGAGCTCGTTCGGCTCTCGATTAACAGCTATTTCAGCGATTAAAGAAAGGGATCATCTGTCAGTGACAAGAAACCGATGAGAGCCGACTATACCGGGAGGTCCGGACGGCTCTTTACGGTCGGTAACGATCCCTCGGCGATCAACCGGGCGCCGTAATGTTGAGCTACCGTACGGCGTTACCGTTAACGCGGATCGAGAGAAACGCGACTGGTGGGATACACCAAAAGAAGTGGACAACGCTGAGGGCGAGGAAAAAAACTTTCTTGGTGAGTAGGAGACGATAGGGAAAAAAAGGAAAAAAATAGCGTGACAGCTCGTGCACCATTTATCGAGGGCTGGGGCCTAATTGATTCACGACACCGTTTCTATTCAACCGCTATATTCCTTTCCGGCGTAGACACTAACGATCAGATACTTTGCAATGCTATACTGGTCATGTTTTGGCATAATTAAGTTACATTAGTTTTGTTTAGCGTGAATTGTTAATGAGGATGATTGGGAAGGGAAAATTAATACGCAAAAGCAATAAAAAATAAAAAATAAAAAAATTGAAAGACAAGCGAAGTTCTCGCAGCTCGTGGACCACTTGCCGAGTTCTGGAGCCTAATTGATTCACGACACCGTTTCTATTCAACCACAATATTCATTTCCACTAACGATCGGATCCTTTGGAATGCTATACTGAGTGTTTTGGCTTAGTTACGTTACATTAATTTTGTTTAGCGTGAATTGTTTATGAGAATGATTGGGGAGGAAAAATTAATACGACAAAGCAATTCAAAATAAATAATAAAAAATATATATATATAGAAAGACTGGTGGAGTTCCCATCTCGCGGTCCAAAGTGAAACGATGTTGTAACAGCGCGCGAATCGCGCTTGATAGCCGTAGTCGCAGTTACTTCTATGTCTTCTGTCTTATCCGTCGTGTCTTTTACTTTCAGACCCGAAGCCTATCACTTCCTGCACCGCATCTCCACCTCAGCCTTCTGGTCGGCGTTTCATCGGATTTTCTCTCAGGCGGGAACACGACGGGGAGGACACCCGGTGGTTCCTGGGCGACCAAGGGGCTTTAATTAAGTACCGCCGCGAGGACGACGGGGACGAGGCGAGTTACGGCGGAATAGGCACCGGGAGACGATGGGGGCGGTCGTGTCGTCGCGCGACTCGCGAGGTTACTGCACCGAGAGCCGAGAATCGCACCGCCGTGATTGCGAAATTATTGCGCGACGCGCAGGAAGTCACCGCGGGTTCGCTTCCTCCTGGCTCTTCGCGTCCTTCTCGACACGCGGCACGCCAACATCTGTTTTTTTTGCGCAAAACACGAAAATACGGTGTATTAGAGTGTCGCGGATAAATGCAATCATCGAGTCCTTGGGGTCTTCGAAGCGTGGCGAGCGATTGGCAGGTATTGACGGCAATAATATATTATTGACAGTATCAAATTTTCGCTTTTTTTTCTCCTTACGATGTCGACTTTTGGCCTTTAACATCGTTCTCAGGTCTTTAATTTCATCACGTAAAACGTGAGTTACAAATCATTAATTGGAGATCTTGAAAAACAAAAAACTCCAAGAGTTGTAATTTCAAAATGTATAGATCCGACTTCTCTTCAAAAAACACCAATCGACGTCTAAAAGATTGACGTCTGTCGGTCGATTTTTTATATAGAAATCGACCTTTGGTCTCCTCTATCGCTCTGAAATTAATTAAGTACTAGTAGTTTATTTATTCACAGTATTCAAAACTAATAAATCTTTATGTTTGTTGTATAACATATTGTCAAAATAGGCCATCGACCGTGGTCCTTCAGTGCCTGATTCATGGGTATAGTTTTCCATTTTTCCTTACAACTAATGGAAGAATGAATTATTTATTTTCTTAGTATTTATTTCCTCAATTGTCGTGAAATAAATTAAATTTTGCCAACTTTGTCGAAATTTAATTCTGACTGATTAATTCTGATTAATTCTGATCTAATTCTGTTTCTTTTAATTCTGATTTAATTTCTGTCGAAATTTAATTCGGTTACTATTTTTTATAAGTATAAAATTCACAAAAATAGTACGATAATAAAATCTTTATACACCATCAATGTAATGAATTGCGTGTGTAAAAAAATCCAAGTACCCGTCTAACGCCGACCACCAGTGCCTAGGAAAAAAAAAACCAAAGATTACGACTCGATTTACGAGTTCGGCGTTTGAGAACCGTCATCGTCGAGAGCGAAATGCAGCAGGCGTAGAGTAGTAACCGCTGTAATATAGCCGTCTCGTCGGGGGAGGGTGGGAGCTCACTTGCGTTTCCCATGAATGAAATCTTCATCGCGCGTAGTGGTGGCCCGTGCGCGCTCTCTAGGTGAGTCGGGCCTCCACCTACACAGAGACAGGGGGCTCCGGTGGTTCGGTGACGGTCCGCCAGATGTCGGTTGCCCGCGAGGAAGGCGCGGGCCTCCTTGAAACACCTGACTGTTCACCAGCAGTGCGGCATGGACTTGTGCGCCAGGCACACTTCTTTAAATACAACTTGTAACGCGCGTTCGGACGTCGTAAACAAAACTGCGTTAATACGTGCAGCCGCGCGGGTGGTACGCGCCAAAGCGCGTTTAAACGTCGAACAATTTTCCCTCTTGCACTTAACAAAAAAAAGAAAAATAAAAAAAAACAACAACAACAAACAGCTCAATTAAATTGCATGCCATACAAGTTAACGTGAAATGAAAAATAAAAAATTAGTAAATAAGCCAGTGAGAATATAGAAATTCTGACTTGTGACTGTGAAGTGCTGTATGATTAATCTGGGAATTTTTGTTGGTGACTCTTTTTAATTGCAGGTCTGAGAATGATCGGATAGTGCGAGGATTTTTCGTTCGATCGGCGGTTCAGCGGGGAACAAAAAAAAAATGCAAAGTGACTCGACTCGTCGCTAGGCCGAACTACGAGTCCAGTGATTGTAGTTTCACGCGGCGGACCAGGCAAAGTGCGGAAAGCCGAAAAAATGTAATCGCCTCGAGGGCGCTTCGACACTCGAGGTGAGGACGCAGCGAGGGAGGACGAGTGGTCCGCGGCGATAAGACGGCGAGGACGCCGGTCGAGACGCAAAATGATGCTGGTGACCCGATTGGTGCTCGTTGTCGCGGCTCTCGTACTTCTGGCTCGCGGGCACCACGCCAGGACGCCGGTTGCCGTTCAGCAGGAGGTCGTTTCGACGAACGCGACGACCGACGAACGTCATCGCGTCGATAAAGGTAAGTGACGACGAATTTGACAATGAAAAAAAAAATACGCGATTTAATTACCACAAAAGAAAAAAACACTGCGGATTTACGCTAAAAAAAGGTTGCTTCTTCGAGCAAAACGACCAACGAACGTCATCCCATCGATACAAATATTCGACGATGAATTGACAATCGAAAAAAGCTGCGCTAATTAATCACTGACAAAAAATACGAATTTACGCTAAAAAGACAAGGAGATTGTCGTTTTTTTTAAGTTATGGAGTTTTTTTGCTCCAATACTCACAAGCAAAATAAACAAATTAGCAACATTAAAAAAGCAATCAGAGATGGAAAGGTTGCGTGGCAAATTAATGGAGTAAAGAGGAGAATTTAATTGGCGCCACGACTATCCGCAACCGCAAGACGGCGGAGGTGCGAGAATAGAGAGGAATTGCATGTAATGGTAATAAAAGTCGGGAAAAGAGAAAGAGAAGGGTCACGTGAAATCGCGTATCTGGTGAATTACGTTGTATAGCTATATTATATTGCCGCAGTGACTCCGGTGTGTGCACCGGGAATCATACAGGCAACAACGGTGAACGTCTGAACTTTGTTGCTCTCCGTCTCTCTTCCAGCCTGCACGTTCTGTTTACTATTGTTCGTGTGTATATTGCGCCTGTGTGCGAGAGCCGCGCGTGTTCGTAGGCCTATCCTCGGTTGCCGGTCTCTCTGCCAGGCGGCCTTTGCTCTCGCGTTCCCTCGCGTGAAAGTAGGGAATACACGGTATTTCACCTACCGCGGCTGCACTATCCTCGCGCGCTGTGGGTACAGCAGAAAGCATCCTCGCTCTCTGTCGGACTCACTGCGCGGGACGGACTTCGGCCCATCTAGAGTGGAGGCTCGGAGTCGCATGCCGTGCGTCGTAACGCTACGCGCTGCGTTTTAATACGCAGCATCGGCGGCGATGGCGTTTTGCGCGAGTCTCGACGATAGACGGGATTTAGCAGCGTTGTTTTTGAGCTGTTTGTTTCAGGTTCATGTCAAGATGGAATTTAAGAAATTGTTTTGGTGGTCGTTAGATCATCTCCCCAGAATTTGAGACTAATCAGCTTTTTTTTTTTTATGAAAGATCAGTATTTTTTTATTGGGCACTAGCTGGTTGTAGTGACTCGCGCGCTCGCTACATGCTCGAATAAAAATTAGAACGTTAAGTAAATTAACGTGAAATTAACGTTCAAACTTTACGAAACGGAGAATTTTTTTTTTTTTTATTTCGTACAGTTTGAAGACCCTATCCGATGGGAAATTTCTCGCTGATTCCAAAAAAGCACCTTTGTTTACTGGAAAAACATAAAATTCGATGAGAAAAATGCAAAAAATGATTTTTCACTTTTTTCGAAATTTCGTCACTGCTAAAATCGAGGTTACTTTTTTTCGATCGACCAAACCTGGGTTTTCTTTTTGTGTTCGAAGAGAATGCCGCAAAGCGGAACGCGATATCTTGATGTCTGAATTTTTTACAGGATGTTAAATTGAGACCCTCAAAAACCGCACATTTTTAGAAAGGGTACCCCTTTCGTTTTTTAACGATTTTTGGGGGTCTGACTTTAATATTCTGTAAAAAATTAAAAAATCAATATATCGCATTCCGCCTTGTAGCATTCTCTTCGTTATAGAGTTTTATCTCGGACGAAGGAAGAAAATCCAGGTTCGACCGAGCCAAAAAAAAGTAACCTCGATCTTAGTGATGTGATAACTGGGTTTTTTGCAAATGGGTTTTGAGATTTTTTAATCTCAATTTCGAGCTCAACATCAACGGGAAAATGGCAATAGGAAATTCGGCCCCTAGTTTGTCACAAATGTGTTAGATGCACAGATGGGAATAGCAAAAATTGCTGCTATTTAAAATAAGAATTTATCGGTACATTGTCACGTCCTTTTAGCCCTTCCAAGGGTGAACATTTCTCATTCAGACGTCGCGACGCGTGTCGTCGCATTCAGAACCGCAGCCGGCCACGCTAATAGCAGGAGGTTTCCCATTGTTCGTCCTGCGCAATATAAAAAGCAAGCAATTAGCTTGCAAGATACCCTCTGGAATGTATTACTTATTCCCGGTACCGCGTGCGTCACAATATGTTGATAATTCTAATGGTTGTTCGTACCGCTGTTGCGAACGATTGATTTGCATGCCGCTAGAAAGGCGGAAGTGTGACGTCGCGCGTGCGTACGGTAGAGTCGCGCGGAGTGCGTGCCAAGTGCAGCCCACGCAGCAGGCGCGCGTGCGTGCAGGTTCCCGGGCGCCGGGACAACGCTTGACACGGTGGTCTATTCTAATTCAAATCGCACGACCATTAAGGGGCATAAAGCGACTATAAAAATTGCTAAACGCGCTTGCATGCCCAGTGCACTTGGCATTCATGCGGACCGGTGTATCAAATAATGATTATAAAGAAAAATATATATTTTAGGTCTTTATTAGAGGCGAAACAAAAAAAATTATCTTCAAGTCTTCGTCAGTAGAAGCGAAATAAAAAAATGTATATCTTGAAGTCTTCTTCAGTAGAGACGAAAAAGAAATTATCTTCAAGTCTTCTTCAGTAGAGGTGAAAAAAAATTATCTTAAAGTATTCTTTAGTAGAGGCGAAAAAAAAAATTATCTCCAAGTCTTCTTCACTAAAGACGAAAAAAAATTATCTTCAAGTCTTCTTCAGTAGAGACTAAAAAGAAATTATCTTCAAGTCTTCATCAGTAGACGCAAACAAAATTTTCTTCAGCAGAGGCGAAAAAAAATTATCTTCAAGTCGTCTTCGGTAGAGCTGAAAAAAAAATTATCTTCACGTCTTCTTCAGTAGAGGCGAAAAAAATGGTCTTCAAGTCTTCTTCAGTAGAGGCGGAATAAACAGAAATTATCGTCAAATTTTCTTCAGTGGAGGCAAATTGAAAAAAAGAAAACTCCTGAACGTCTGCCGAGCGCAAGTCCCGTTCTCAACTCCGGTGCGATTCTAATTCCTAAGTGCTCCTCCATATAAAAGAATGCACGTATTACTCGTCTCGTGGGACAACGGGCGTCCGCAACCTCTCACTGCGTTCGATCAATCTATTCCACGTTTAGCTCGAGTCAAGGCGCTCTCGGCGACGAGTTGTGCCCGATGCATATGCATGCATCAGATTCGCCTCCTCTCGTGTCCCTCTCCTTAGCCACTGGCGACTGCGAATGCCGCGCGCGCGCGAATGGGACGCTTAGCTAATGCATAATCGTGCGGACGCCTCGCCACGGGAGCGTGTGAAAATTCTTTGGGACGACGACTGCGAGGAAGAAATCTAATGATTATTAGAAATCAGCCTATGAAAATTTCTAGGACGTTTTTTCGTCGAACAAACTTTGCGTGAAATGTTGTTCTTTCAAATCTTTATGAGTCATAAAGATGTGTCATAAATTACAAGACATCGTTCGAAGAAAGTATATTTAGGGTGCGAGAATCCCACAGGCAGGTCTCGTAAATTTTGAGCGATGCAATTGTTGACCTTCTGGCCGCGTCAGTTTTTTTTGTTCGTCTTCGTTGATTTTTCACTGCCTCAACACCCAGGATATATTCGCATTATATTGAAACTCGCGGCCACAGTTTCCAAGGCTAAAACACCGAAAACTGAAACTTTCTGTCATCCAAATTAATATTTTATAATAAAAAAAAACAATGACAAAAATATAGCAACAAAGCGAATAACATTTTCTGGATCTACGACACGGAGAAAAATAATCAGGAACCGATAGCTAATCGATTGCTGTAATAAAAAATGTCTTGCCGTCACAGCAAAAAGTTTAGTTATCACAGCAAATTTTTAGCTACCGCAGAAAACCACAGTCAATATCTTTTTCCGTGAGGTGAACATAACAAAATATAAGTTTAGATTTTAGATGTCGTGATGATCCAATTTAGGCATTTTTACATTATAATAGAAGATACATCATGTGTATAATTTTTTTTCCCTACATAAATGTGGTGGAACAGCCACAGGTAGCGTTCACCGAGTATTTCACACTGGGCACACAGCCGAGCGTAAAACACTCGGGCACGCCGGGTCCGGGCGAAAAGTGCACACAGAAACTAATACTTGCGTGCTTATCTGCGCGATGATATTCGCCATAAAATATATTTTCAACGATCGCCGAGTCAAGTCGGCGTTGAGCGATCTGTACGACCCCTGACGATTGATACCTCGATAATCCGGGCGGACGCGCCGTTCTGGTCGGGATTCCCCCTCGCGCACCTGCAATCACGTGGCAATAAGTATACCAATCCGGACGAAGGCGCAGACCGCCCTGGGCACTTCGGGCCATCAGTCCACGAGCAAAACGAGGGTTCGTAATGCCCGAGAGAGTTGCGCACGGTGCAACAGACGTGAAAAGGGGAGAGAGAGAGCAGCGCTCACGTGTTGTACGTACTTGCAGATCGTACATATGTGTACCTAAGTGTCCAACTCCTGCGTGCGATCGGACCCCACGTACTAACCTTTGCATACGCCAAGTTCAACCGGGAAAACTATTGAAATGGCGTTTTTGTAACTGCGCGCAATTTGTTTCATTTTATCGCGATTAACCCTGGGCAGACATTCTGCGGTCTTTGCGTTTAGGTCGTTTCGACTTCTCGCCGTATGAAACGGAGCGACAGACATTCCTGGCCTATTTGGACATTTATTTTTCGTCAACATATCGAATCAGTATTTTTCGATATACTTTTTTTTAAATCAGTATCAAATTGCAAATTTTTTAATCAGCATTTTTGTAACTGCGCGCAATTTGTTTCATTTTATCACGATTAATCCTGGGGAGACATTTGGACATTTATTTTTTGTCGACATATCGAAATGTTACTTTTTTTTAAATCAATATTAAATTGATCGGGAAATTGTTATTTTATCTTGAGACATTTATTGTTTTATTTTTTTAATGCTGTTATGCATGTAATAAAAAAAACCTTTTAGACACGACGAAAAATTATCTGTTCAAGGACGGGATATTCGGGGCTTCTAGGGTTGAACGCTTCTTATTTTCGTGGTGTCGTTTTTTAATTCTTACAGTGAGAGGAAATGTCGCAGTATTCGCAGCCCGTTTTTCCGTCGAAAATAAATCACTTTTTCTGAAGCGTATAAAAAAAAATTCGGATATTAGTCTTCCTGCCGGAATGCACGAGACGTTTTTTTGTTTTTCGCTCTTTTCCTCTTTGAGCCTTGTTGGATGTGTTCTCTTGTCGTCGGACCAGGGGGCCATTGTACTCCTCGTTTGTTCTCGGCAAACTCGTTCGTCTTCCGCCTGACGCGACCACCTTAATTTCCTTCCTCGCTCTCGTGTAATTAGGGACATTAAGACGCCGACTTTGCCGCCGGACCTTTGAGGCGTCTCGAACTGTTGACTTAAAGTGTGTTGGTCTCCGGTGGGCGCAAACGGTGAGACACTGATACAGTCGACTCACGCTTATTTCGCGGATTTGTGGACGAGTCCGATCAGCCATCCGAGACGCATTCAATTGGAGTTGTATTCTAATCAAGGCGAAAGGAGTCGCTAAAGCGCCGATTGCATTTTCACTCTATACTAATCCACACAAAAAAAGAAATTAATTCGTAATTTTCGACGCATATTGAAAAATTTGATGCCAAATCGTTTCATCCTAAATTGAAGTGAAAAACATATTTACTTTATGCAGTTAAACAGTTTTCTTCTGGATCTTAAGTAAAAATCTCTATTTGTATTTTTTTAATTCTTTTTTATTCAAAGTAAGTTTTTAATCATTTATACTATTTTTGTGATAGATATAAATATTTATTTCTGACTGTTTTCCAATCATTCTTGCAGAATTAAAAAATTGGTTTATTGATTATTAAAAATTGGTGGAATTGTGTTGTTCGTGAAAATATGCGAGAGTCGACTGTAGTAGAACAGAAAGGCGAACTGTACGTAGCGCGCAGAGGAGGAAGGTACGTCGGTGTGTAGCCTCCGGATATACGGCTGCCTTCACAACTCGTTCTTCCTCCGAGTCGTCGCGAGTTGGCGAGTTTCTTGTTCTCCCGGCACTCGTTATTATAACCGCTGCCCCGCGAGACACAATGAATAGTTAAAGTTTTTTTAAAGCTTTTCCACGCTGTCGTCAATTGGGGTACTCGAGACGAATATCAGCGCCACGGGCGCGTGTCGCTCTTTTCCGCTTCTTTTTTTTCCCTCTCTTCGATGCTCCCGCGACGTTTACCCTCTTTTTTTCTCTCTCCTTACATTTCATCCAATTATTAGCACCACGAAACAGTGAAATTGTGAGAACGAAAGTCGAAATTAAATGTCCGCGGCAACAATATAACTCGGCCATTAAGATCCAAACTTTTATGAGTTTATCCAGGATGTATAAAATATTCCATCCCTCGGCTCTTTATAATTAAAATTTCAAAAGATTTCATCACACTTTATTAAAAAAAAATAACATTTTTTTTCTGTTGCAGTGAAAACAAATAAAAAAAAATCCTACACGTTGGGAAAAATTCCTACACATTGGGATTAATTGGGATTAATTTTCAACGCAGATTAATTTCTAACTACCTCAATCGCGCGAGAATGAGGAAGAATAAATTCAATCTCGGCAAAACCGCAGTAAAACCATCGCGTCAACCGTATTTTTCCAGGATCGGAATTAAATTCCGAGATTACGAGGCGGAGGCCGAGAAAACTCGTGCTACAGGTTAGAAATGATAAATAGTTTCTTGCGCGTTTTTCTCTTCTTTTTTTTTCGCCGAGTCCGAGCCTCGAACCCGCGTATAAGTCGAACGACCGGGCAGGTGCATCCAGTGTAACGAGTGGTTTATACGCGGTGGCTGCGCGGCGCGGGCCGAGCGACTCGCTAGACGAATAGTAATAAGAAAATCAAAGTAAAAACGATGCAGCGAGCCAGAAAGCGAATGAGCCGGTCTAGTTATCCGTGTATGTACATCACGTACGTTTGCACGTGGGACGTATGAGGAGGAAGCCAGAAAAAGAGGATGTCAAAGCATCCGAGGATGGCGCACATCGAGGATAGAAAAGAGTGGAGGTTGAAAAATAAAAAAAGCAGACGGAGAGAGAGAAGGAGACACAGCGATGAGTCCGGCGGTTCGGAGCCAATCGGAAAGTCGAACGGGTTTGTCGGTCGGGAAAAATAGCTTCTCATCCTCAACAAGAAGGGAAGTTCCACTGAACCCATTACTAGGTTAAACTGGTTCTCGTGCGTTTCACTCGCCGCTGGGAAAATCTTAAGGGCGCAACGAACGTACGTGCATCGCGCTCTCTCCCCGCCTCGCAGCCTCCGCGTTCTTTTAATACTCTTTTTATCGTCTCATTTCTCCGCATCCCTAGAGCGGAATAACTACAAACGAGGGGAGAGAGGCGGGCGAGACAGAGAGAGAGAGAAGCGAGGAACGCGAATTTATAGCGCATCTCCGCTTCGAGAAGGAGGCTGCTACGGGCAGAGCGTCTCTCAGCGTCGCTGTAATCCAATTTTCTTACTCGGGTTTCAGCCGCTCCGGCATTCGACCGACGCATAACGATCACAGGCCGCTCACTCGGATATTCACTCTTGTCCCGAGGAGCTCGCGCAATTTTTTATCGCCTCTGTCGCTCTGACCTTTCGCGACTGTCGATTTATTTATCGGCGCAACTCGTCCTCCGCAATTTCTCGGAGAGAAAAAATTCTAAATCGAATTAATGATCGATCTGCGGTTTCCCCTTTCTTTTCAATTATGATTACTGAACATCTGAGGCAGACAGCTAATTTTTATTACAGAAAATTCTTTGGTGTAATTATTTAATATAGTAATATTTAATAATATTTAATAGTAATATTTTTTATTCCCTTAGTCTGTTAAAACGAAACTCGAAAATACTTATCAGAGTTTATTAATTAGTCTCGTGACGTTGGACAAAAGAAAAACATTGAGACGATCTAATCACAGCTCAGCGCATCTAAATTCTAATGACTTTTTAATTATAGGCGACTATAATTATAGGTATATTGACCTAATTTATCTTAATTAAGGAAATTATCGACCGAGTGTTGCGATTAATGTGAATTCATTTCCTCGATGACGTTGATCGATACACATCGTTACGGGCTAAAAAAAAAAAAAACAACGACAGAGACACGTGAAACATCGCGGCAAAATGTGAGATAGAAGTAGTCAAAGCGACGCCACCGGAGACTGGGGAAAAACCGTTTCGGGATTCCTCCGTTCTACGGTTCTCGGCTCGGGAGATTCTCGCGTGTTTATCCCTTTCTTTTTTGCCCGCATTCCGCGACCACCTTGACCTGCACGCGGCGCGCGAGACGTTTGCGTGCTAACCATCGGCACTAAAAGAAGCATCATCGGTGTCCGTATATCGTTCGCATGGACCGCGCAGTCTGCGAGCCGTTCGTTCGCCTCCCGTAATTTATGCCGATCACCTTCGCGTCCGAAACGACTTCGGGAATTTCATAAGTCTCGCGTTGCTCACTCGCGAATCGTCAATAGAATTTTTTCGAATTTTTTAGAAATTGTGAATTTCGAACATTGAAAAATTAATTTCGTGCTCGAAATAAATTTTTGCGAATGTTCAATTCGCGTTTAATTTCCTGCGTCGCCGCTGCTGCTGTAATTTCGTGCGGCTCGACTCGTCCAGTTATAACGGTAGACTCGCATTTTATTATTAAGCGCTGCTCGTAAAGCGTAACGGCAGATCCGCCGGACTCCGTAATGAGGATACCGGTCGATTACATTTTTTTTTGCGTGTTGTTTTTTCGTCTTTGCCTCGGTATCGCCGGCCTCCTATCGTAGGGCACCGTAATATTCTGGTGCTCGGGCTCCGCGTGTGTTCGCCAAAGGCTCAGGACGCTGTTAGAATCGCGTTGTGTATCTGGCACGTAAGACACGGACACGGCGCGAGAAGTGGTCGGGGGCGTTCGCGCAGCCTCGTCGACTCCATAGCTCGGCTCGTGAGCCACATCGCGCTCGCACCTAATTAGAAAGTTTCTCTTTCCTGCGAGTGCTCGACGGGCACATTACACCCGATGCGCCGAGCACCTCGCGCTGTACGAGAGCCAACGCCGATTGTGCGCACGAGTCGCGAGCGTGCGTGAAACTCGTATATTTTTGTGATACTTTTTTTTTCCAACCACGAACTGCAATTCGCGGAGAAAAATTCGGAAATTCGGCTTCCACTGACTAAAGAAAAAAAAAACAGATCAATGGAAGTCTCGTAAAAAAATAATACTAAAAAGTAGGATATTAATTTGCAAAACGGAATTTTTCTCATTGGACATTTTATCCTATATTTTTTTTACCAAAATAAAGGAAAAACATTTTTTACTCATTTTTTTCGGTATTAATGATACAAAGCTGTTTTTGACTGCACAAGTAGTCAAAAGTAGGATATTAATTTGAAAAACGGAATTTTTGTCACTGGACATTTTATCCTATATATTTTTTTTACCAAAATAAAGGAAAAACATTTCTCACTCATTTTTTTCGGTAATAATGATACAAAGCTGTTTTTGACTGCACAAGTAGTCAAAAGTAGGATATTAATTTGCAAAACGGCATTTTTTTCATTGGACATTTTATCCCATATTTTTTTTACCAAAATAAAGGAAAACAATTTTTCACTCATTTTTTTCGGTATAATAATGATAAAAAGCTGCTTTTGACTGCACAAGTTCCATCCACTTTGAATCTTATAAACATAAACACGACCTGATTGACGTGCAATATTTCCACTAATTAAATATTCTTCAAAAAAATTGCAGGCTTGTCGGCTGACTGGATGAGCGTTACACCTTTTTGCTCATAAAATGCAATAACGCAGAGTCTCAAGCCAGCGCACGCAGAGACCCGCATTAACGGTAACGGCGCTCGTAAACGCAGAGAATGCGTGCATCGAATCCGATTGGCGGGCTCGCAATTAATTACGAATTCGAGAAAAGAGCGAACGAGCGTCCACGACCACCAACCGCCGTGAGCGCAGTCGCCCCGGTGGCAGCCTCGCGCCCTCCTCTTCTTCTGCTCGGCTCGGCGTCTTATCGCCGGAAGCCACGACGAGTGATCTCGATGAGTGTGCGCGCGCCTCGGTATAGGAGAGAGAGAAGCTCGGCTTCTCGCCGCGTGTAAATCGCGCCCTCCGCGCCTTTATACCTTGACGTTTGCGCGATGCGCGCGCGTTGCGTGCACCGTCGCCCATCCACTCGGACCATCAGAGAAGATACCACCCTCGCTGCCTCTGGAGCTCGGAGCCTCGGCGCATCTCGTATCCGCTTTGCCGCGGCTCTCGCGTGGGTGGCTCCCTCGCATATAATTACTCTCCTCTGCTCAGTGAGTTCACTTTGCGAAAGAAAAAAAAAAAGAAAAAAAAAAACGACAGCAAAATAAAACGACATAATGAACTCCGACTGCACTCGTGATGGAAGAAACGAAGCCACTAACTAAGTTCGAATGAATGAATCTTCTGTGTACAAAACAGAAAATATCCACAGCGAACGAAAGGAAGACGAGAGAGAGAGACGGTTTAAAAAAATATTTTTTTAGTTCTACTTTTATTTGCCTTGGCTTCTGGGATTCTGTCTGGTGGTTATTAATCCAGCTCTCAGTTCGCATGGGATCCACGCGGATCATACCGCGCGGGGTTTACGTATTCAGGTCTTAATGACGCTCGTATTTATCGCCGAGCGCTCGGGACAATTCACTGTGGCAGAGCGAGAAGCGGCCCTCGGACACGTACAAACGCACGTACAGAGGTAACCAATCTACCTACCTCGCTGTCGATTCGTTTTCCCCGCGAATGCACACACGGCCTTTATATCTTCTTACAGACTGCATCGCGCGGCCCGACCGAGGAGCAACAAGGAGGCCATTATGCGATTATGAAATTGAATGCAGTCCGGGGTTTCAGATGTCCAGGCCCGATACTACACAGAAAGTGCCACACACACACACACGAGGAGTTCTACACCGGCGAACGGACGGCTTCCCAAGCCAGAGGAGCCGGTGTCCCAGTGGTGGGCGAGTCCAGATCGTTATTCTCCACCTCGCCGGGGGTCTACTTACCTTGATTACGCGAGGAGAGCCCACGCGGCACACACAACACCGGAGGCCCGAGTCGCGCGCGCACCAGACAACGCGAGCTCCGCAGATGTTAACTCGGCCTCCCGGAGTTTCTGCCTCTGCTTCTTTCTTCCTCGGATTTTTCCTCGCTGAGAAAATCGCGGGACTTATCGTTCCACTGATTCCATGAGTCACACTTCGGTCGCGTGACAAAGGAGACTCGAATTACGAGATAATCGGTTGGACCTAAGTTGTCGGTGAATCGAAAGAATTCGGCTTTTTTCTGCTCGAAAAAAGTTGTTTCAAGTATACTCTTAAAAGCCAACGAGACGGACGTTTTTTCGTTTATAATTGTGCCACAAGTTCGTAGAAACAGCAGCAAAAAATTAGCCCGAGGAAACGAAAAACTATAGCCGCAAAGTCGTCGTTAATTCGCTGAATCTATGTTATGCAGTGACGTCAAACGTATTGTATTCATACATGGGTGCACTCGGCCGAGGATTCACGATTGAGACGGTGAGACGAGGAGGCCTGATGGACGGCTTCGTGGACTTCGGCGGGGATCGACGTTAGCGAGACCTTGAACGAGAGCTCGTTGTCATCGTCGTCTCCCCCGTGGTCCGCGACTCCGAATAATCACGCGAGTCTCTGTTCGAGGATACGTCGTCGGCTGTCATCCCAATGGTTCTTCCGTCCTTCCTCGTGTCGTCTCGTCTCGAAACTCGCTGTCACGACACATTTGGAATATCAAGCCTCTGGCACCATTACCTTCTTTTTTTTCTTCAAATTATTTTCGTCGTGACGAAAAACGATGGTATCGTTGACTCGTGTGTTTGTAGGGGATTAGAGATACACGTTGCGCCTGTGAAATCAACACAGTGGCATCGGCAGTACCGAGTCGCGCTTTGTAGATGTCATGCATCTTGATAATTTGTTGAGAGTCGTCTAGCTCGCCCATACTCATCACTGGGACGCTGTGTACAAGGCTCGTTCTGTATATACATGTATACTTATTACCGAAGCGCGATTAGTATCGTCTGTGCTCGTGCCCGGTTCGTGGGCGAGTAGTTTGCTCCTGCTCGGCTGCTGCTGCTGCTTCGCTTCTTCCTTTTATTCTTCTCAGTTGAAAGCCCATTAAAATAGTTTCGAGAGGGAGGCCGGCTACCCGGAGAGGCATCGTGTCCTCACGAATTCCCTCGGGACTATTATCTAGTATCTAGTCGCCCTCTGTCCTCGTCCTGGTAGTCCAGACGACGCGACGCCGAACGACTCTTTCATATCGAGTTTCCTTGATCTGGAGCAGCATCCGTGCGCCACTGTGTGTTGGGTCTACCGGCTACCATCGTGGTCGATGGCCCACGACGTTCTCGCTAATGCTAACACGAGCTTAACTGCTTTTGTCGCGGTGCAACGTTTATGTGTTTTTTTAAACGTCATAAAGATGTTACTTATACACTTTTTTTTTGGTCAGATATCGGAGTTAAGGGGGACTTCTATCTTAGGAACTGTATTTTTCAGGTGCTCACGTTTTATTTTATTTTTTGGGAAATGAAGGAAGGTAGACGACTGTGGTTTTTTCTACTTGTTACTTTCGTTTTAAAGTATACAATGGAATTTTCTTTTTTTTGTAAGTTAAAAATTGTCGGCGTCCCAGGTCCTCAAACACGATTTTAACTAAAAAAAAATTCCATTGTATACTTTAAAACGTATGTAACAAGTAGAAAAAATCGCAGTCCTCTACATTTGTTCGTTTCTCAAAAAACACAAAATAAAACGTGAGCACCTGAAAAATGCAGCTCCTAAGGAGAAGTCCCCCTTAAATTGATGATTATGCACATACTGGCTGAGAGCCTATGAATGAATGGTTTACTTTTAAAAATATGTATATCACGCAGAGAAATTGTGGCGGTCGTAGTACCGGCAAAGTGAAAGCTATACATGGTTTAGCTCGGCTTCCTTTTTGTTCGCCGTCAATTAAATGGATAAAGCTATCCATTTATGTACGATTTATAAATTTAATGCTCTCAAGATCTGCACGCTCGCTTCGATATTTCCACCCCGATTTCTTTTCTGTTTGCACAGCTTTTGCTTGAGTCAATCTCGCATAAATTGAAGGACGAAACGCATTAGCGGATGAAAAGAGAAATACGAGAAGGGACGAGGGGGCCGCGAGATTGGATATTACATGCAAGAAAACGTTGAGGCGTGGAGAAAAAGGAGCGAGGAGATGAATGACATGTTGTTGAACTAGTCTAGCAAACTTCGGAGTTTACCTGGTAATACTAAGAGCGCTTCTTGCGCCCTGCGTGCTCTCGCTTCGAGATTGATCGTTCTTACATACGTGAGTTGCATGTGTGCCTCATCCGACGCTTCCTTTCGTTCCACCCCTCAACGTCCGGTTTTCTTGCCGTGGCGTCTACCTGTTGCGCCTATCCGCGCCGCGCGAGGCTTGCCTCTGCCGTTCTGCTTTTACCGAGCAATCTTCCACGAGTCATTCCTCGATAAGGAGCAAGGTCACCTTGTTTAGCCGCCATATTAGTTGCTGCCGTTTAACGAACTCATTTGTCGCCGACGACTGTTGAAATTCTACGGCTTTGATCTTTTTATCTGAAATAACGCTTTAAACGTTGTTGCAATTTTTTTCACACAGAATATGCAACGTTTTAGAGCAATTTTTTCTACGGAAGTCGATCGTTTTTAGGATGATTTGTTTCTTAAAAAAAAAAATTATGTTCGGAATTAAAACGCAATTTTTAATCCTGTAAAATTATTTCCGATTTCAGCGAAGAGCGATTGTTTCTTTTCGAGCTACCATCGTGTCACGTTTATCGGACACTCCCGACCGAGTGTTTGCGATAATTATGATCGCACCTTGGGATTCATTGTTGAGCTTGATTTTTTCGCAGTTCGTAAGTGGACGAAGACGAAATAAAAGCGCAGCTCTTAGTCGACGACGATACGAGCAAAGTATGAGCCGAGCTCTATCAGCCGGAAGACAAATCGTGCGTGCTCAGCTGCCACGGGGTCCTCCGCGACATTGGGCACTCGACTCGCCACGAGGAGAATTTTAATGTCGCGGTTAATCCGCCGTCGAGGGACGTGGGTGTCACCGGGGACCTCACGTGCCTGTAGAATGCCGCGCGGAGTCAGTGCAATCGGGGATTTCAACTGGAGAATCACTCACACGACTGCTACGCGTTCTCGCCTCACGCCAAGACGAATGTCAGCAGGAAGAGAAAGTGAGAAACGAGAAAAACGAGAGAAGGATACATGCAAATGTAATTTTTTTGAGGATGTCTAAATCGAATAAAAAAATTAAATAGGGTGAGCTCCATTGAAAATCTGAAAAGATGGAATCACATTTATACTGAGGAGCATCGAAAAACGAGAGAAGGATGGATGCAAATGTAATTTTTTTGAGGATATCTAAATCGAATAAAAAAATTAAATAGGAGTGAGCTCCATTGAAAAAACTGAAAAGATGGAATCACATTTATACTGAGGAGCATCGAAAATGTGAATGGAAAGAAGAGAAAAGAGAGGAATTATTCTTCTACGTTGAGTACCTTCGAAGGGATAGGATCATCGGATCCAATTTACAGAACAGAGAACGTGGCGATTACTTAGAGGTTTACAGTGGACTATAGGAGTATAGTCCACTGTAAGTCCAAGGCGAATCCCTGCCCTTAGCCCCCTTGGTCCCTTCTTCGTCTTCTTGTTTTCCCTCGTTAACGCTCGAGGTCACAGGTTATGTCTACCATATTGTTCGACGTACGGACGCTCGATGTTGCGCGCACTCCTGGGATAGGTATCTACAAGCTGGGCTCTGTGTTCTCATCCTCGTTCCTTTGCTCTGCCCTATTACAGACCCTGGCCGTAATAACCCGCGCCGACATCTCGACCCGTGTATGCTTGTTTTGCTTTTTCTGAATTAGATAAGAAGGATATTTGCGTTAACGAGCGAATTGGTTGCATTGGTAATATTTGTTGTATGGAAAAGACTGTAGAAAAGATATCGAAATATGCGGCAACTGGTTGTCTCAATTTTCTCAAGGGGGTTGATTGCAGGCTATGATTTTTTTAAACCTTTTTCATGTTTTTAGAATAATGTTGCTTTTACTTATTTTTCATATTCGTCGTTTCAATAAGAAAAAAAAACCCCTCATTTAATGTTTCATGAGTCATTCCAGCTGGAAAAATTCGGTTCTACTTATATTTATCCTACTTACAACTCCTATTATCCGTTTATATTTTTTCTCGCTATCATAGCCGGTAAAAAGTGGTTGATTCACCGTATAACAATCCTGTGATCCTGGGCTATTTATCCTCTCGGCTGAAAAAAATGTTCATTGTATGTATTTATACATACAGAGGATTTTTTTTTAATGAGCCCCCTTGTGATCTGAGAGCGAGACAATACGGAGTCGGGACAGTCACTCCGCTCTTGTTCCCCTTCCTCGCCTTCCCTCTTTTCGTTCCGGTAATAGCACCATGACTGGGCGTCTTTTGTCGTGTAGCGCTGCTCATCGCGACGATTGTCGGTCAGTGCGTCGCCACAAAGCCGGCTTGGTGGATGACCGGCCGAGATTGTGGACAGAGCGATTTAAAGGGGCAGAGCGCGCACCGAAGGTGAAAAACAAATGGTCAGTCGGATGGTCAGAGGAAGGAGAGGAGAAATGGAGAGAGAGGGAGATGTAGAAGTCACGAGTGAGAATCAGATGTGGTCGCGTGGCCCACTTGGACGAACGTGACATAACTTGACGCGTGTGCGTACTACTGGATTCGGAGGAGCATTTGTAGTACCGCCACAGACCGATGACTACGCCACGTCGAGCGCAACAACCCGCGTCGACCTCTTTTTTTCCCTCGGCTATCAAGCCATGACTCTTGGATGGACGGCAATTGGAATAATACTGATAATTTCAATAACAATTGTTTCAATTTCATATAAATACTACTTGACAAAAATTGCTTCTCTTACAGCCAGAAAGGTACAAGACATTTTTTGTTCGTGATCGAAAGTTGATGGAAAGTCGGAATTGTTGAAAAATCGAGTCTGCTAAAAATTTCGAAAAAAATACATCCGGTGAGTGAAATTATCCGGAGTACTTTCTTTAGCTCTCGAGTAAATTTACAAACCGAATATATTACATGCGACTGCGTTACTCGACATTATGTAATGTAAGAAATATATCGCTGTGAATCTCAGGCAGAAAAATGTGTGACAGAGATGATATTTTTTTATTACTGTTTTAGCGCTACCATCGAGGCTCAAGGAATGGGAGGATAACACGTGGAATAAGACCAGTGTCACTCGGAGAAAGTCGTTGACCCGCGGCGAACTTGTACAATAACACGGATAGGCAGATCGTTACAAACAAACGAGACAAGAGTCAGAGTACACAGACTGCGCGTAGTACATACCTAGTGGTGGATTTAATACATTAGCGGCCGTGTGGTTGGCGCGCTGCACGCGCGAGAAAGAGAGATTGCAGGTGGTAAACCGGGCGAGACCACCATTGCGTCTCGAATTTCTAAACCTGTCCGTGAGTCTTCCCGTCTTCGTCGTCTTCCGCCGGACTCGCCGGCTCGCGGATCTTAGAGTCTTAGAGTCTCAACCCCCTTCGGGCACGGAGCGAATGCCACGATTTTTCCAAGCAAGGAAGTGCACAAAAATCCTAACTCAAAATCCGTCACCCGTGAAAAAGAAAAATACATGCAAAATATATAACGACATACAGATCTTTTTGATCGCTAAAACTATACAAATATATATATATTTTTTTTTAATGTGCGATCAGTGTAAACGTAATCATTTTATTTTCTTGAATAATATTCTGGTCTCATATGGTATTTATGATTACTATTATTATTATTATTATCAGTGTATGAAAGCCGAAGCTAAAGAGAGTTTACCACGCTCAAAAGAGATTACGAGCTACATAATCGTCATACGATTCGAGTGTACATACGAATATTAAATAATTCAATACGAGACGCGGCTCGCGACGAATCTCGTTACTTCTCGGCTGTTGGAAGTAACTCGGTACGTTCGTTTATAAAATCTCCGCGGGTCGTGGCGGCGCGGCCGGTCGGGGCATATAAGAATCCGAGACGGGAGGAGGCGAGAGAAGGCGCATATGGCAGGCGCATTGGTACTTATGGAAATTTGATATCGCACCGGGAGGAAGACAGGAATGACGAACGGCACATCGCGATTATTGCAGCGGCAACGCATGCGACGGGCAACGAGTGCGTAACAAGTATCGTCGGCGTGGCGGAGCACCGGGAACATTAAGGCGATATATAACGTCGCGAGAGTCTCGGTGAACGCGAGTGGGCGTTGAGTGATCAACGCGTTATAAATTTTAAGCTTCACGAATGCATCGCTCGGGCTAATTCCACAATCGACGCCGCTCGACGCAGCCTTTCGCTCATTACCGCCGCGCACTATTTTCCCTATTTTCTCCCGGGTTCTCTCGTGCACTTACGATAATGGCGATAATAACGCCGTATGCCTCGCCGAGCTGACGCGCGCCGAGCGTATCGAAAACACGCGGCAGCGTCTCGACGCCAAGTAGGCGAAGGGTGCTCCAATACGAAACGCCCGAATATTGTCGAAAATTGTTGACGACAATTTTGCGCACAGAACGCGCATACTTTGTGTCGTTGGCGGCGTTGGGCGCAGTGTCGACGATGCGTCCGAAGATTTGTGATGTTGAAGTTTGCATCGTTGGAATGCAATGAAATTCAGAAAAAAATGAATTCTTATTAACCCATAAACGATAAAATTGGGCATAAAAAGTAATCACAGCAACTATTTGTTATGATTACTTTTTATACCTAATTTCATCATTTGGGTTAATTAGAATTAATTTTTTTTCTGAATTTCGTTGCATTCATTAGAATTAATTTTTTTTCTGAATTTCGTAGTATTAATTAGAATTCATTTTTTTTCTGAATTTCCAACGATGCATACTTCAACATCATGGAGATTTAACAGAATAATCCTGGTAGTGCAACGTCTATGATCGCGATGCAGCAGCAGCCGGCGTTTCTTTGATTACCCTTGTTGGGAACGCGAGAGACACGTGCCGTGCCTTTCGGCCTTCCGATCCGTGGCATTCATTGGTCTTCCGACGTCCACCAACACTGCCGGATTATTTAGTCAGGATTATAGGATTATCCGAGCGTAAGAACGACACCCTGACACCCTGAGCGTATGTGGGATTTCAGTGATCGCGCTGGCCGACATGATTGTGACATGGGTTTGTCGTTCCATATTCGATTGAAATTTCAGTATCATTAATTTTTTTTTTTTAATATATATTTATACTCGCACCTCTTTGTCAGCCGTGACTCTAGGTCAGAGTCAGAAAAACTCGGCACCTGAGTCGTGTAACAGGAAAGAAAGTTTTCTGGATTCCTGTATCGGCTCCCTAATCCCGCGTAACCGGGTTGCGAAAGTTCTTCCGGCTGACCAGGATTCTCGTTCGAAATTATGACGTGCTCGTTGGCTCCGTGAAATTTCACGATTCAGAGTGAAATAGTAATACGATATTTTTTGCAGTCGCGAAGAGTTTATAATGCCTTTTTTATTTTTTTAACGCTGGGGTATCTTTTGACGCAAATTGTATAACATTTAAAATTTAAGTTTTTAGATTAGAGAAAAAAGAAACAAAATTCGAACGCGAGTATTTTTTTACCATAGGAAATTAGCGGTGATTTCCACAATATCGTTTTCGTCAATTGCCTGGTAATTCGAATTCACACGTTTGACATTCAATCAGAAAATTCTGTGATCTACACCACAAATTTTTCTTTCAGATACCGAAGCTTGGCCTTCCCTATTGTTCTCCCGTTTGTTTCTCCGAGGGAAACACTCGTTACCAGCCCGAGCGAGAAAAAAAAAATCGTACATACTCCTCGCTGGTTCGGAGCGTGGCATTTAGATAGAAGACGCTGCGCGCCGAGTGCAAAGGAATAGGGAAGAGCAAGTGAAGTATGCCGTGGCTATCCCGCGGAAGGATCTGTGCTCCCAGGACGCGCGCGGCGTTGTCGTTCCGGCCACACTACACGCTTCGTGCAGGAATCTAGCCTTAATGAGTAAAATTGGCTCTGGCTGTGGACCGTGAAGCAAAGTGCTGCTTCGACAGAAGAAGGAAGCGACCGCGAGGCGTGCAGCTCCAGCCTCCTCGCCCTTTTTGCTGCGCTTCCCACCGGGATAATTCTCCCTGGTATAGATATATCCAGTCTAACGTGGAATACGGTGCATTCTAGAGAACTGTGAATCTCATTCTGCTCATTGATTCTTTTTTTTTCGCTTTCTACGCGAAAAAAAAAAAAAAATCAAAGAGAATTCGTGTCGCAGATAATACAAATTATATTCGGGGAAGGGAGCCCAATACGAAACGCTTAAGTTAAAAAAAAAGAAACGGTCCTGCGAAGGTGCCAATAGCGCAAATTTTTACCTTTATTTTTTTTTTACTTGAAAATGAGGTTCCAATCGGTTTTACGAAGCATCGGAAAAAAAAATTGGTGCCTCAATATGGAACACTTTTTTTCGTAAACCCGGGCATTTATTTTCTCAATTCGTTCCAAAATGAGTTTAACTAATTTTACTATGGCAGATACCATTTTTTAAAATAATTTTGTGTTGTCAAGTTTTTACCGGCACGCGTCCTGTTTCATCGATTATGCAATTTTCCGTTTATCGAAACCATAAAAAAGAAATCATAATTTTCGGGTATTCCGTATTGCACCCTTCCGCTGTATTTTCATGGCCGAGTGCCGGAGAAAAATAAAGTAAAAAAAATATAACCGCTTCTCTTATGAAAATATTTTTATCAATTAGCGCCATAAATTCACTGATACGGAAGACACTTTTTTTCCGGCGCATCAGATTATTATTTAGCATAACTGGATCTGGATCGGGGTATTGTGAGATAACGTTGTCCAGTATTAACATTTGGTTATGATAAACCGCGCGGCGTACGGCGTGCGAATACACTCGGGCGTATCTGCGCGTCTTTCCTCTCGGATAAATCTAGTATTTCTCGGCTGAATTGATGGCGGTTGTGTTCTCTCGCGGTAACTCGAAACGGCTCTCGCGGGATTCCTCGCTCGTTCAGCTCGTTGCCCGGCCGGTACACAGCCGGCGAGTCGTATTATTATACACCTCCGGGGGAATCTTCTCCTCACGCTAGACTCCGCCCGTCGCGCGCCAACTCGGGGGAAAAAAAAACACATTTATTCGAGAAAGACCTGTTTCCTATCGCGGTGGCACCGCGCGAGCACTAAATTAGGATCGCCGTCTGCCTCCTCGCGCGCCTCATTCATTTCTCTATTTTCCACTACGGTCACCGCGCGTCCCGTCTCGAGTCGCTACCGCGCGATACTTATGTTTCGTTATTCTCACAAGACTGCTTCATTGCCGCAAAGATATTTCATTTGATATACCGTGGCTCGCGGCGCGCTCGTTGAAATGAAAATTAATTCGAGCGGATGATGTGTCACTGAATTCCGAGAAAAATTCTTGCGGTCGCGAGTCTTTTGTAATTAACAGTATTTTAAGACATTTATCACGGTCGTGACATAGTAAATATTAATACCATCGAGTTAACGTTAGGCATCATCGAAAGAAAAAAAAAACGCATAGCCAAAATCTTGCTTATTTTCGATTTTCTAAATATTTTTTTTTGTATAAAAAAAATATTTAGAAAAAAAATATTTAGATGTAACTGCTTATCAAAAATTTTGTACATAGATATATAAAATCTATATGTACAAAATTTGTTATAAGCAGTTACATCTAAATATTTTTTTTTCTAAATATTTTTTTTATGGCACTTGGCCATGATAGATATATAAAATATATATCTATACATATCTCAAAAATATATAAAAAAATAAAATAAAATATATAAAAAATATATCTATACACAGATATATAATAAATATATCTATATAGAAAATAAATATCCGTTTCAACTATTAAAAAATACGTCATTGGCCGCAAATGCCCCAATAACTGGAACCCTCCGTTTCCACAGTCCCCGGTGGTCTCGTATCAGATCGTAAAAGCGGGCATTAAACTCCATAGTCAAGCGTAGTAAAATTAAACGTCGGCGCAAGTACCTACAGATTATTTTCGATCGAATATATTGCCCATATTAATTTTAACGTATTTGCCGGGACGCTTTATACGCGAAGATGAAAACTCGACGTTGCAGCGGCAGCGTCGGCAGCAGCAGCAGCAGCAGCAGCACCGTGTCCGAGTCTAAAGACGCACTCGGGTAAAAAGACGAGGTTCGGCCGCGGAGCCTGAGGGGCTTAAAGAACAAGACTCCCGTGTCCAGGCTCCCTTTCCGGCCCCGTCCGCTCATTCGCTATTACTGAATCAGGATTTCGCTTTCCGCGTGTATATCTTATGCCCCCCCGCTTTACGCTTGCTCACCACGTGTTACGTCGCGGTTCTTTGCGGTTCGCGGAATTACAGGTCGGCTGCGCGTGATCGCCCGAGCGCGCGCTGCGCTTTCTTAGATCTCATCCTGTACATAGAAGCAGCGGCGGCCTCCTCTCCTCGCGTCGAGAGTGCGAGTTTTCTGCGCCTCTCCGCGTTGAGTTTCTTCCCTTCCCTTTCGCGTTCCCTCGTGAAACATGAATTTTCGCTTAAGCCAACCTCGAATGTGCGGATGCCGAGGAAACGCGGCTGCGCGCTGTAACGAGAAGAATTGCGAGCAAAGCGACGAGGAGAATCGCGAGCGACCGGGAGAATCGCGAGCGACGAGGAGAATCGCGAGCGACGAGGAGAATCGCGAGCGACGAGGAGAATCGCGAGCGACGAGGAGAATCGCGAGCGACCGGGAGAATCGCGAAGCGAACGGACACGAGCGACGAGGGGAAAATAAAAAGTGGAGAATCCGGAGAAATCCAACGCGGGAGGACGCACCATAAGCAGCGCGAACGAGAATCCGTAACATCCCGGAGCTGTCTGTTAAAATCGAAATGGCAAAGCGCACGCACGAACCTTCCACGGGATTTTATCCGTTTTATCGGTTTACGGCTGCCCTGTTTCTGCAGCCGGATATCTGTATTAGCTCTCTCCCCGTGCCGTTTCCTATTTTCGTCGTCGCACGAAGAGAGGGACGAGAGAAAAATTACCATACGCTCATGGCAGCCACGAGCCAAGGAGGATGCTTAGCGAAATTTAATAGAAATTGTGGTGAAAAATTCTGCAATATAAAATCAATGCCAACAAAATTCTTGAAACTCACGACGCGTCATTAAATATCCTGGCGATAATCGTAAAATGACTCGATTTTTTTTTCAACCTTCTATCTACAGTAATCAATATTTGATTTTTTTTTTTTTCAAATGCACTTATTCAATTTTTTCTTCTTTAACTCCAAAATTTATTTAGGTATTTAGTCATTTTAAATGGATAGAAAAACCCAATTTCGTGGAGAAATTCCAACACCCTATACAACATATGAATCTTTTGACAGTCGTGTGAATGCTTAATACGTGAAAGGAAATTTTACACCACAAAACGGTTCATTTTCGTAAGCAGTTTAAATTTTATGTGCGACTTAGTACAACAGTTACGACGAAGACAATTTACTCCTTTCGCCGTGACGCAAACTCAAAGCCAAATCTTCGCCTCTCCACATTGATAATTACTGGTTCGCGTGACGTGGAATCGATTGTATCTCGCGCCTCGGATTACGAGCATTTTGCCGCCGCACTTGCGTTTACATGCGTTGGCACTGGGCGCATCGCGTTGCGCTCGGGAGATACCAGCGCCGAGATAGAGGAAAGTGGAAACCCCAGTGGCAAATCGGTTATTACTTTCGCGGACCATGTGTATATATGTAACTCGTGTGTTTGTGTGGATTCCCAGGTTGTGTCGTGTTGCAGGTCTGCCGACGGCGAGCGAGGAGCCCAGGCGAAAGTAGGATGCGGAGTGAACATCCGCGCGCCCGGACAAACGGAAAAACCAACAGCAGCAGCGCCGCAGCGGCGTAATGATAATTCCACAGTGAAGGTGGATTTTGCGCCCGGAGATCTCATCGCACTTTCATCGGGCCTCTCGGGATCTCGGGCAGAATCGAGCGGGAATCGCTGCTGCTGCATCTAAGACCTGAAGTTGTCTTCCGCTAGTCGCGCTGCGATTGCTCAGCGAACATACGCACCGGCTTCGTGGGGTCGATTTTGCCATTTTTCGACTGGTCGCGATTTCACCAAACCTGACCAAAAAGAAGATATTCAGATTCATTTTTTTCTAAATCAAGTAAAAAGGTTAAAAGTCAATATTTTGAAGAAAAATCATTTAAATGCTCGAGGCCTCGATTTTGGTATTTTTTTTTACCAGGCCCAATTTTATGAATTCTGATAAAAAGACATCGAATTTTTTTTTTCTGAATCAAGTAAAAAGGTTAATAGTCGATATCTTGAAGAAAAATCATTTAAATGCTCGAGGCCTCGATTTTGGTTTTTTTTAGCAGGCCCAATTTTATGAATTCTGATAAAAATACATCGAAAAAATATATTTTTCTGAATCAAGTAAAAAAAGTGATTTCCGGGGTACAAAATGCTAGTCGAGATTGATGGAATAGATCAAAAGTCGTCATTTCAAAAAAGAAAAGAAAAAAATGAATGCTTGAAGGGTCGATTTTGGCATTTTTCAATCGAACCCGGTTTTTGATTGGGCCTCTCGGATTCTCGGGCAGAATCGAGCGGGAATCGCTGCTGCAGCCTCTACGACCCGAAGTTGCTCTCCAGTGGCGCTGCGATTGCGCAGCTAACACACACAGACCCACCGGCTTCAGCGTTGCGCGCGGAAAGAGATTCGCGGTGAGAGGCGATCGAGCTTCTTGCCTTTCTCATCGTGCAGCCACTCCGCTATTTCTCGCTATCTCTATCGCTGGCTGCCCCCTCGAGCCGGAGGATTCACTGTGGCGGGCTAAAAGCCCCGAGGCTGGATAGGAAACTATCGGACCGGAAGATAGTCACGTACGGTAGTCGTGGTGGCTTCCTATACTCGGCTTCCTTTACTTAACAAGAGACCACAGTGAGATCTTTAATAAGCGCCGCGATTAATCGTCTCTCTGTGCCTCACGGCTGTGTAATAATGACCAGCCGGCGGCTTTTTTCGATGCGAGGATATGAATCGAGAAAAAAAGAGAGAAAAAAAATCCAGAACATTAAGAGAAAAATAAGAAAGTGGAACCAATTGAATGAACGCCCACGTGCAACAGATCAGATAATCCATCAGGGGTCCCGACGAGTTTACTCGCCAGGTGCCGAGATGATTACCGATTGTTTGATGTACTCTTCGTAAGCTCGTCAACACGGTTGAATTAACCACCTGAGACGCTGCGGGTCTCTCGGGTTCGAAACTGTCTGCAGTGTCGTGCGCGACAAAAGTGGTGGCTCGATTGACGTGAAAGTCGCTTGTTGCTCCGACTAGTTGGAAGCGATGTCTGAGTGGGTGATCGGTAGATTCTGGAGAAGATGAGATCTGACTTTTACCCGGAGTTCTTTTTCGATACTCGCGATAAGTCCTGGCGTGTTTCGCAAGAGGGAAATTTGCGAGGCGCGATTCTTTGGAAAACATTCGACTAACATTTTTTCTCTCACATTTACATTAGACCTTCGCAGCGTTTCTTTTTGCCACAATTTTGCCAATAAATCATGATGTTGAAGTTTGCATCGTTGGAATGCAACGAAATTCAGAAAAAAAATTCATTATAATTAACCCAGATCATGAAATTAGGTATAAAAAGTCATCATATCAATTATTTCATATGTTGATTTTTTATATGTAATTTCATCATTCGGGTTAATTAGAATTAATTTTTTTCTGCATTTCGTTGCATTCCAACGATGCAAACTTCAGCATCATAATAAATCGGCGGAATTTAGAGAATCAATGTCAACGACCAGAAACTTCAGGCTCCAGGCCGCTCAAAGGTTCACATCTCACAGTTCCCCCTCCAAGCCCACGTCTATCTAATATACACCACGATTGTTATTTACCACAATCTGTTTTTTTTTCTCCTCCATTCACGAGAGCCGTAAAACGCCGAGAATTTCGTGAGGAAATACTCAGCATAATAGAGCTCACTTATCCCGCTGCTCTGTAATTTTTTTCTTCTCACCGTCTAAACCAGTTCTCGTTTCACGTGCCGATAAGTAATGGCTCGGCGACTGATCGCTAGACGCGGTACAGTCAGCGCTCCAAAACGCGTCCGAAGGCGAAAAGAGTAATTCGTTTTTACGACTCCACGGCGAGTTGTGAGCCTCACTGTACCCTGAGAAATGATCTCGGTGGTACATATGACGCACTCATGTACTCATTATACACGATAATACGTAAGAGCTTCCATCTCCCTCTTATCGCCTCGGCGTCTCTCGTCGTGTCTCGTTGATCGCTTATTCTTCCTCTTCTTCACCGTCAGTTCTGTCGTTGCTGGCGAGATGGTGGCCGCGTGTCTCGAGACAGGCCTGACGCTTCGAGAGCTCCCTCGCGGCTTTAATCGTGAGTATCGTGAGTAAGAGGCTGCGGCGATTGAGGATCGGAGGCAGAAAGTAGCCGTCGACGTCGACGTCGTTCTGCTCGTCGGCGGACACAGTCGGATGGGACCTACGCATTAACGCCGGGTATCGGCTTGCGAGGCACCGAAAACGACGTGTGGTCATTAATAACCTTTCAAAACGGTGAGCCTGATGCAGCCGGTAGTATCGTTTCTCTCTCTCTCTTGTTATCCATATAATAGGGGAAGGACGCCTAATACGGAACGCTTAAGGAAAAAACAATAACGTTGATTTCTCTTTTTTTTATTTTTACCTGAAAATGAGGTTCCAACCGGTTTTTCGGTTTAAATTGACTTTGAAATTTTTGTTTTTGCACACATATTTTCCGTATAAAAAACACAAAATTCAAAGTCAATTAAAAATTCGAAAAAATTCATACGTATTCAGAAAAATGAACGAATAATTTTCATAAAAAAAATGCATTCACCTGAAGATTTGTTAACCAATTTTTTTTTTTTTCATCAATTTGTTAATCAAATTTTAGAATTATTATTATGCAAAATTAATCTTTTCAGTACCTTTAATGCGCATGAATTTTTTCAGATTTTTATACCATCAAGAAGTGTTCGCAATTCTCTCTGATTTTTCTCGAATTTTACTTAGGCAGATATAACGAATTTTCTTAGGCAGATATAATTTTTTTGCATAATTTTGCAGTGTCAACTTTTACCGCCACGCGTCCCATTTCATCGATTATCCAATTTTCCGTTCATCCAAACGCTCCAAAAAAACCGTGAGTATCGTCAGTAAGGCTGCGCAGCGATTAAGGACCAGAGTCAGAAAACAGTCGTTTTCCTCATCGTCGTCCAGCTCGTCGGCGGTCACAGTTGGCCGAGACCTCCGCATTAACGCCGGATATATCGGCCGACGAGGTACCGAAAACGCCGCGTGGTCATTAATAACCTTTCAAAACAGTGAGGCCAATGCAGCCGCGGTGGTTATCGTTGCTCTCACTCGCTCTCTCTCTCTCTCTCTCGTGTTATCCATCTCTCGGTCGAGTTCTCACTCCGGGGCCACGTGAGCGACGCCAGAACTGGTTCTTCGGGTGAGATCGTGTGTCGCCTTCGGGTGTCTCTCCGGCCAGGAACACAAGGTGGGACCGGCGAGGGGGGGAATCCACCGGGCGTGCATCAGCCGAGTCCCTGACACTGACATACTTCAAGGTTCCCACTGTGGGCTCCGCTTGTAATACTGAATACAGTATATAGGGGCAGAGCGGGAACGCCATCACCGACACCACGAGCGCCGACATCAGGAGAAACGGACGTAAGAACGGACAGCCCGGTGAACCGAAGAGCCGTGACATTGACTCCGTGGAAGGTCCCCCCCCACTTCCAGCCTCCCCCGTTTCACGAGACGCCTCGACGCGAACGACGCGGGGAAACCTCACTCGTGAATATGGTAATAAAAAGCCCCCTGGGCTATCTCGCGCCGCGGCAGTCGTTGGCCCCTTGCGCGTCTATCGTGACGAGCGCGCGGTTCTTCTGGCAGTGCCACGGTTAAACGGCGCGAAAGCTATACGAGGGCGGAAAAGCCACCGGGATTTATGGGTCTGCAGCTGCGGCTGCGCGGGTTCACTTGGTGCGAACAGGGAGCCAAGACGGATACGCCGGGTAGGTGGTCGGCGGGTTCCTTGTGCTCGATATATAGTTGCACCGATGGCGAGGCTACCGCGATGCGGTAGCCTCGCCGGTTGTTCGGTCGTGTTGACACTACGGGTGTGTTCAGGGAGAAGTGAGAATTGTCGCTTTGTGGGTTGGGGAGATGGTTTGTTTTTTTATGGTGAAGAGCGTGAAAGGGAATTGTTTGTAGGCGGGACTTTTGATGGTCGAATAGCGATGTCTGTGAGTACTGTAGGTTTTTTTTAAATAGGGTTTAGTAATGTTTAAAAACTAGAAGGTTTGTAGTGGCTCGAATTAAAATTAGATCGTTTAGGAAATTAACGTGAAATTAATGTTCAAACTTTAGGAAATCGAGATTTTTTTTTTTCGATTTCGTGAAATTAACGTTCAATCTTTAGGAAATCAAGTTTTTTTTATTTCGATTTCGTAAAGTTTGAACGTTAATATCACTTTAATTTTCACGTTACGAAAACAATTTTTTTTTTTCGATTTCGTAAAGTTTGAAGGCACTGTCTGATGGGAAATTCTGTGTTGATTCCGAAAAGCACCGTTGTTTACCTGAAAAAGAAAAAAATCGACGAGAAAAACACGAAAAATAATTTTTCATCATTTTCAGGTTTATTTTTTTGTTATCTATCGAACCTGGATTTTCTTCTTGCGTTCGAGAAGAATTTGCCCTTTTTATCAAAAAAGGGCAAATTTGCCCTCTTCAATATTTTTTAATATTACTAATTGCACGTAGTAAATATATAAAAATATTTTTCAGCCACTGCAGTAGCCTGATAACCGCGGTTTCAGCTTCTGCGTCATTACCGAGGCTTCTTTCATCAATGCTTTTCCATTTACCGTCAACGTTTCGCAGTCAAAAGCACAAGTCGCTCGATAATTGGAATACCGTTCGACGACCGTAACGTCGACCTTAGAGCATGGGAATTCTTCGCCGCTCGGTTGTGCGATTGCTCCAATAAGCCAGCGCGGGGCCAGCGAGGAGGTATATTGCGTGAGTGCCGATTCAGCAGAAGAGTCTCGGTTACACGGTAGCTCGTTACTGCCCGAAGAGGAGGACGAGGAAGAGAGAGAGAGAGAGAAAAAAAAAGAAAAGGAAAGTAAAAGTGAGATAGCTAGGAATAAGGAACTGCGGCGGGTATAGAGCGAGGGGTTTCCAAAGCCTCGCGAGCTTCCCGCGATCCCACGTTTAGATTTATCGATGCTAGAAGAACTAATGGTAACGCTCTCGCGGGTGTCCGTTGGGTTGCCGCGCGGACGAGGATATCCCACATTCGCCATCGGCACTTCGGCGAGTCTTGAAATACTGGCAGCCCAACCGACGGTTCGTTTGCGTCCAATCAAACGCTACTTTGTTGGCATTTTTCCTCGTCGTCCGTCTTTGCCCCTTGGAGTCTTGAAAATAGTAGCGCCCAATCGACAGTTTCTTTGCACCCAATCAAACGCTGGCACTTTTGTTTGTCGTCGTATTTGCGCGCGAACGAGAATATCCAACATTCGCCATCGGCAGTTCGGGGTCTCGAGGCCCCCCCGACCGACGGTCGGTTCGCGTCCAATCAGACGCTACTTTGTTGGCTGCGAATTTGCAAGTGAAACGATCGATTTACGCGGCAGATTCAAAGGGCCGCTCCTTCCGCCGGTTTTACATTGTTAGCCAATGGCGATTCGGTGTATTGCGACGCCTGTTCAGGAAATGCTCAACCCATATCCGCTGTATTCACCAGTTTTCTTTTTCTGTTCTTTTTTTTTTTTTTCTCTCTTCCAATCGGTTCGCAGGTTTAATCGGTTGTGTATCTTGGGCCAATCGTATATTTCATGCTTTTATTGTAACAAACGGGCTATCATTGATCTCAGTTCCATTTAATCCTCCAATTAACCGCGCGCGGGTGAAACGTTTCTGCCGGAGAATCTCAGCAACGTTTTCCCCGGCAATGAGCGATCTCGCCGCGATCTACAAGATACACTCGCGGACTCTCGCCGCTCGAAAATATCGGGGAATCTTTGCGCAGATCGTGCGCTCGCTCGCGGTGGTAACACAGGAACTGCCGGGGTAAGCTGAACGTGGAACCCGCAAATAGCTGATAGGATACAATTACCGATCACTGGTATTTTCGACTTTGTTCATTTTTTTTTTTCAATCGCTGTCTTATGCAAATTGTAAGTAATTCTTCGAACTACGCGGGCTGCGTTTTATCATGACGTTGGAATGCAACGAAATTCAGAAAAAAAAATTAATTGTAATTAATCCAGATGATGAAAATAGGTATAAAAAGTCACCATAGCAGCCAAGAGCACGAAAAAAAATCGCGCCCTTCATCATTTAGGTTCATTAGAATTAATTTGTTTCCGAATTTCGTTGCATTCCAAACTTTAACATCGTGTTTTATCCACAGCGAAAATTAATTTTTTGTAGTCTTTCATACCTGCCATAAACAGTTTTCCAGCTACTTTCTAATTTATTTATACAATATTGTTTTCAATCTTTAAAAAAAAATATCTCACGCCAACATCCCAAATTTCTCCGCAAAAATAATCACAAATAATTCATTTCTGTCCCGACTTAGGAGATCCCGGAGTCTCTGAAAGCATGATGTTGAAGTTTGCATCGTTGGAATGCAACGAAATTCAGAAAAAAAAATTCTAATTAACCCAAATGATTACACATAAAAAATCATCATATGAACTAATTGACATGATGACTTTTTATACCTAATTAGGTATCAAATATTTTAAATATTTTATACCTACTAATATTTTAAATATTTTATACCTACTAATATTTTAAATATTTTATACCTACTAATATTTTAAATATTTTATACCTAATTAGGTATAAAAAGTCATCATGTCAATTAGTTCATATGATGATTTTTTATGTGTAATCATTTGGGTTAATTAGAATTTTTTTGAAATTTCATGATCTGCGTTAATCATAATTCATTTTTTTTTCTTCATTTCGTTGCATTCCAACGATGCAAACTTTAACATCATCCGAAAGCTCAAGATCCTCGAAGCAGTCCGGTCAGCGCGAGCGTGGAGAGAGACGAGGCTGGAATATCGCAGAGCGGCGTCGCATCTGTCACTGGGATCGCGGTCAGGTGGAAATGCAGCCAGCCATGAATGGCCGCCCACTCGTATCGTACAGCGAGAAAGAGAGAGAAAAAGAAAGACACACATAGGACGCTCGGTGTTGGTGATGCAAAGTGAAGCGGAGCAGATCGCCAATTCAAATGGCTCTGGGGGGCTCGGTGGACGCGGTGCGGGTTGCACCTAGCGAGACTTAGGGTCGGTGCAACACGACGCGCGTTCAGCTCCCGACGCGTCGCGCAGCCTTCGCTCTGTGCTTCTCCGTCGTTGCTCTGCTTATTGGTTGCGCGGGATCTCGCGCAGCCACCGGTCGAACCGGCCCTATGCGCGCTCTATACACATCCTCTCTCGTAAACACCGAGGGCGAGCTGCTCGCGATTCTCTCACGGCAGCTGCGACGATTTATTGCCACCGGGGCTCGGGGCTCTCGCGCGTGCGTCGCTCTCTCCCGAGGCTCCCTCGGGGGAGAAAAAGGCGAGGGAGCGAAATAGCGCAAAGGAGCGGCTGGTTATATCGAGAGTACATCGACACCCAACCGCCGAGTCTCGGCTCGTCGAACGACGCTCTAAATCTAAGTCACCTGTCACCGTGTGCGTTTGTCCGTTTCTGTCTGTGTGCGAGCGAACGCGCGAGAGGGAGTTAAATAAAAATTTCAAAGGTGAGATCGATATTAACCGCCAACGAATCGCGATGCGTGTCCCACATGACCGGATGGTATTGTCTTATTGAAAAGAATTATTTTTGAAATTTAGGATTTTTGAAAAGATTTATTTTTGAAATTTAGGATTTTTGAAAAGATTTATTTTTGAAATTTAGGATTTTTGAAAAGGTTTATTTTCGAAATATAATATTTTTTAAAAGATTTATTTTTGAAATTTAATATTTTTGAAAAGATTTTGTTTTTGTAAGTCATTTTTTGTTTAGAAAGAATTTTTATCAGATGGGATAACTTCGATTCTTATACTTGGCGTAATTCTTGTCTTCTCCCTATGCGGTTTTCTCATTAAGGTAGTTATCACACGAAGGCCAAGTCATTAGATGTACCCGAATTTTGTTATATCTTGTAGTTTGAGTATTCATCTTTTATTTGCGAGGAATACCGAGATACTTTACCGGGCACTGAATTGAGTAAATAAAGTTTCCAAATAGAGCTTTATATATGGCGTTATAAAGGGAATTCAACAGAATGTACTTTTAATCAGAGAAAAAAGCTTCTCAGAGATGAAATACAGAGTATAAAAACAGCTCTACGTTTTCGTTAGGTCTTAAAGTAACCGATACGACCATAAAAAGTGGTACTCACTGGACATTCCAGCGAGTTATTGTAAGTTAAAGTGGGCGATCCGGGGTAACATGACGTTACCTAATCTCACAAAATCCTGATTTGAAGTCCGTATAAAAAATAATTCTACTCTTAAAAAGTCATCACAATATAATGCGATTTTAGAAAATAAATTCCCGGAATATTTTTGCCGTAATTACTACCGAGGTAAAAATACCGCACATAATTAATTTTTCTAGTAGCATAGACTCTGATGCCTATAACACACCGCGAGCCGATCGATCGTGCCACATGTACACCAAATCATTTGAGCCTCTCGGCTTTAATTATCTTCGAATAATTCGCCTTACGCTCGCAGCGATGCCTGAAAAGTTTTAGATGCCGGGAGATATATCAGCCGCTCCCTTCGATTCTCACGAAATCCGTTCGACCATATCCTGTAATACGATTTGTATTACTGCGCTATATGCCCGAGCGTGCGTGTGTGCGCGGCTTATAGACTGAAGGATAATTTATTATTAACGAGCGCTCGCCCGTCCTTCCTACGTATAATGCGCAAAGAACTGCCGATTCCACGTATTAGTTGCACACGTTATACACCTCGCGGATCGAGCGATCCGGGCGTGGATCATGATCGAGGAAACCGCGAGTGAGGGAAAAAAGGGAAAGAAAAAGAAGACAAAAAGCAAAAAAAAAAAGAAATATCTACCGGAGGATACATAAAAAGTGATTTCCATCGCGAGTGTCGAGCGAGCGAGCGAGCGTGCGTGCGTGAGTAATTAACGATCTGCGCGAGATTGAGTAAAGGGCGAGAGAGGCTCTTATAGGCTGCTTAAGAGGCATCCGCGTGGCTAGTTACCCGGCTAGTTACGCGTACTCAGATCTCCGCTCGGCGATGTTTTATAACGGGCTCTGCACTCTCTCGCCCACTTCCTCCAACTCGTCCACCTCGCGCACGCTCGAAGACGTCTCCAGATAGAGAGGCGAAAAAATTAAATAAAAAATTTCATGCAAAGAAGTACGCGCGACAGTCGCGCAAGGACTCGAGACGATCTCGGAGATCTGCCAGGCGATTTAGCTCCGAGATACGCGTAGATATCCCCGTCGGCTTGGTGATCCCGCGGCGCACAAGCGTAATCTTCAGATCCGCCGGCTGGACTCGGCGATGCTAAATTTGGCCAATTAAACGCGCGCGGTGCGCCCTTTTTTCAATGCTAGGCAGGCGACGTCAATTAAGATGCATGTCTCAATGGCTACGTCAGTCGTCGGCTTATGCAAACGAACGGCGCAGCTTTTCTGAGCGCTGACGACTGCAACTTCGCGGAAGACGGTTTTTTGCGCTCGTTGAATAATCGCTGAACGAAAAAACTTGTGAAAAAAGAAAAAAAAAAGAACAAGGAAGGTTTTCATAAACTCTCCGTTTCGTCTGTTTGCAGTCGACGGTCTTTGGAATTTGCTCGGAAGGATCGAATTTACTCGGAGTCAATTCCATCCTTCAACGTTTTTTTTTCTCAATGTTGATTTTTTAACTCCCGACTGCCACTCTAGGCAGGAGACGGACGTTAAAAAAATCAACGAAAAATGGTGAAATTACTTAACAACCATTCGCATATCATCATCGTTCTATTTTCATACCTGATAACGAAATTTCCTGACTATGATGCACTTAGTCGTTATTTAATAATTTCATCATTTTTCTGTTTACCCATCAATTTATTAATTAATTAAGCTCCTCTCCCAGTCAGGAGTTCTTTAATTTCTGTAATCACATTTTTTTCTTCAACTTTTAGATGTCCGCCAAGATTCGCCCGCCACGAGTTTTTGCGCCGCATTTTCGCTGCGCTTATGGTTATTCAATTATTCCACCAATTTTCTGTTTACCCATCAATTCGTTAATTAATTAAGCTCCTCTCCCAGTCGGGAGTTCTGTAATTTCTGTAACCACATTTTTTTTTCTTCAACTTTTAGATGTCCGGCAAAATTCTCCCGCCACGAGTTTTTGCGCCGCATTTAATGTGCTTATGGTTATTCAATAATTTCACCATTTTTCTGTTTTCTCATCAATTTCTTAATTAATTAAGCTCCTCTCCCAGTCGGGAGTCCTCTAATTTCTGTAATCACATTTTTTCTCTTCAACTTTTAGATGTCCGGCAAGATTCGCCCGCCACGAGTTTTTGCGCCGCATTTTCGCTGCGCAGCGATGATGACTACAGCGATGCGGAAGAGCGCGTTGTACCCACCGGCGATTACGCTGCGGCTACGCGGCGAGTCTATAACTACAAGGAGGGTAGTGAGGCTTCGAAGTGGGGGAGGAGGAGAAGGAGGAGGACGAGGAGGAGGAGGTTGAGGAGGATATACTTTGTACGTTGATTTGTGGCTCGCTGTACCGAGTAAATCTTACTCTCCGTACGGCGCGCGGTGAATATAACCCGCCCGCATAGTTAGCTAGCCAAAGTACAGTAAACCAAAGTGCTAGACGCGAGGCACGCGGGGAGAAATATATATACACGTGAGTATAGGCAGAGGCAGATCCTCCTGCAATATGGAGTTTGATGCTTTTCGTACTCTCTACGTTATAACGACACGCATCTGCCTCGCTGTACACGCTGCACGCTAAGTTACAGGGCGTGCGCCGCCCGTTACATGTTTATTAACGTTATTTACCAGCAGCTCGAACCGCGCCGACCGCCGCGCACGTTTTGCCCCCAGAGTCCAGAGGGAAATCTCACAGCAAAGGGCGAGATTATATTATATCCACGATCGAGCTCATGACTCCTCGAACGTTATACGATCAATTACACGCTGTTATCCTCCTCCACGGAGCGAATCCCATCTTCCTGTGGCCGCGGAGCGGACGTCGATGCGGCTAGACTCTTGTGCGTGCAGCGAGCGAGGATCAAAGGAATCGCCGGTGCGCGGAAATATCGTCGGACTGGGATAAAATTCTGACGAGCAACATTCAGCCTGTCTCCTCGGGTTTGGATTCCTCCCGATGCTCGCGATGTCGACCTGGGGGTCTTGTCAACGTCGGCTTGGAGAAGCCAAAAATTGCCGACACGGCAGAGACACGGATTGAATTGGCGACGTGGAGAAAAAAAAGAGAAAATCTGGAGAATACAGATGAAATATGAGAATACAGACGAATACAGATGAAATGTATTGGGTACGATTTTTTTTTTGCTGACGAGTTGTAAAACCGGTTGGAAAATCATTTTCAAGTAAAAAGGCAAGAAAACGTTCAGTGTTGAACACCTATAACACTGACGACTGAGATCGACGCCGCGTCTGGTTTCGCATTCACCGGTCCTCGTGCAGCTCCTCGACGCGCGATGAAATCGCGAGCCACTATAAATCCAATTAATCCTCTCAATCGCACAAAACGCTGACGATTGAAATCCACGTCGTTCCCCTCGGGTCATCCACCACTCGCGGTGTCAACTCCCGATGAAATCGGCGAGACGCCGATAACTCCAATTAATCCCTCGTTGAGTGTTCGCGCCACGACGGGCGAACCGCGGAGCCAAAGATTGGTGACACCGTGGAGGCCGCGGATTGAGTTGGCAACATCGGCGCGGGATCGACGGTCGATAGGGAGACGAAGAAACGCGCGCGCGGAGAACGAGACAGACGGTGGCCGGGGGGAGGAGGACACGAAAAGGAAAGACAGAAAGCGCTCGGCTAGGATTTAAGAGCGACGAGGAGGGAAGAGGAGCGAGCGTGGCGAGTGCGTTGAAAATTGCAGCCGCGGTGTAGATTGAACCGCCGGCTGCGCTCCGCACTCCACCGACGTCCCTGCTGTCCCCTTGTTTACCTGATTAACGTACAACGCGCGGCAATTACCCGAGAATTTATTACGACGATTTCTGCGCACCGCGCGCTGCGTTTGGCACTGCAGTCCGTACAGGATGATTCAGAATGATTCTTCAATTTTGTTTAATTGCCGACACACATTTGGTTACATTATAATTTCTAACATCAACAAATCTACCAATCGCTTCGTCTCATAAAATCTCCCAGAGCCTCAAAATAGGTCGCTTCGAGTGTTAAATTTAATCCAACAAATAGCATAATTTTTTCTTACAATTTATAATTTACAATTCTCACGATTCAGCTATAATGAATAAAAAAAACACTGACTTTTTATAACGTTGAAGTTTGCATCGTTGCAATGCAACGAATTCAAAACAACAAAATATTAATTTAATAAAAATTCAAATAATTCACCCCCATTAGGTTGTGAAATAATATTTTTTGTCATGTTCTTATTCGTTATAATATAATTTTTTATAGCCGGTATAATCATTTGGGTTCATTAATATTTTATTTTTAATTTCGTTGCATTGCAACGATGCAAACTTCAACTTCATGACTTTTTTTTATATCAGAGGACGATCGATTGTAGCTCACCGAGAGGTTGAAAAATCATTCTGAATCCGCCTGTATACACGGCGTACAGTTTGGCGTAAAGTACATACTAAGCAAGCATCCTCGTCGTGTTAGTCCCGGGAACGCTTTAAATTTCAGTGCTACCTCGCGGCCACGTATTTATAGCAGTAAAGTATGTAACACACGGGCGGACCTATCGATGTATAGAAAAATATGTGACTGTCCGAGACTGGCAGGCAGGTTGATAGGCACAGCCGGGTAAGGACGCGAAGTGTCTTGGGCGCGCGCGAGCCACGTTTCAATTTAACGATTACGACCTCGTACGCGGCGAACGATCGGCAGCCGGTGACGACAACTGGCGACCGAGCGTACGCGGAACGTTCGTTAACCCAAGCCTCGTTGTCGTCCTCGCGTTCGCCGTTCCTCCAAGTTTAGCGCAAACGCAGCCGCGAACTCACCGACGTCCTCGAGTTTCAATTGGCGATTCGAGTAAATTCGATACGCCGAGATCGACCATTTTTTCGCTGTTATTTTGAGAAGGAATTTTCACTGCGCACGGAGGTTCTCCGGACGTTTCATCGTCTTAGCAATTGCCGGCTTGGCAACCGTTGTTGGATTAACTCTACTGGCTTTTAGTGTCTGCTGTCCTGGCAAACGTTGTTTTTTTATTCACTGGCTTAGCAACTGGTGGCCTGGCAACCGTTGTTTTTTAACCGCTGGCTTAGCGACCACTGACTTGGCAACCACAGCCTGAGCTGCTGCTGGTAACACGACAACACCGAGAAAAATAATCAGGGTGTGATGACAAATTGATAGCAGTATTAACGATTTTTTTTGCTGTGACAGCAAAATGTGTAGCTATCACAGCACATTTTTTGCTATCGTGGCAAAACTTTTGTTGTCACTCCGTTAATATTTTTTTCTGGGGAATAACTAGTTTTTTTTGGTGCCCATTTATTGGCTCGTTTGACTCAAATCAAACTCGTACTAATTTCTCTCCTTTGGTCGTCTGATTTGTAGACTCCGAAATAAAAAAAATTTTGGGGTTGCTCGGCGGCTTTCCGTCTCTTCGAGAAAGTTTTCACGCCCATGCCGACAGCTTCCCAGGCTTCTCACTAGATCGTGAAACATTATCGTACACAACCACAGCCGTGCGCGTCAGACCGCAGTCGAAACACCGCACAACGACGTCGGGTGTCCTCGTTACACGTTTCATTATATCCAATCCATCCCCGCGCGTTTTTCCTCGCTCGAATTTCTCTTAATTCACCGGCGCCGCGAATCCGCTCGCGAAAACCCACGACTTGAAACGTTATCTCCCGCGTAGCTCGCCGCATACCCGCGATAGCCGCGACGCGGATTGTGAAGCGCCTCGCGCTATGGTGGCAACCGACCGCGTGGATATGGAATTACTAACCCGCAGTCACCCCCTGTGCGGCCTCGACGCGCGCGTTGATCCACTGTGACGGTGAAAATTAATTCTCGCTAATCCGTCGGCAAACAGGTATCAATATTATATTTATACTAGGGTCATATTTTTTTTTGTATTTTTTATTAGTATTTATTTTTTAGTATTTTTTTTAGTATTTATATTATACTAGGATAATATTTTATTTATTTCAGGCACACGCGTGCCTGAAAAGCTTTTCGCCAAAATCGGCCTTGGAGAAATTTTTTTTTCTTCAAAATATCGACTTTTTAGTTGATTAGAAAAAAACGATAGTGAGAGAAAAAAATTAATAAGGGAGGTGAATTTTTTCTTATTTTCTTATTTATTTAAAAATAAAGGAATTGTTTTAGGAGGCCAAAGAGACTCGAGTCATCGAGCGGTAGCGTGCGCGCAACTGTTGCCTATCATCTTAGGGATATCTCGCGGAAGGGATTCGCCGTCGTGATTCTATCCCATTATTGGCCTAGACGTTGTTGGTTCGCGGATAGAGCGACTCTCCCGAGAGATTGGAATTTAATAATACACGGGTGTTCGATAGCTCGCAATACGTTTTGCCCGGGAGGCTACGAACCAATCATTTTACGTGAGGCACCGCAGATACCAATCCTCCTTTTCCTCCTGCGCAATGCACGGGAAACAAATGGCAAAACGAACTCGGGGCAGAGAATTTTCCCAACTTCGCAGGCATCCGAATGTCTATTGACTCTTTATCTGTCGCTTATTGTCGCAAAAACTATAAATTTCCTCCTCCCAACGAAATTTATTTTACTTCACTCGGTGTTATAATGGACATTTTACCTACATACATATATGTAATGACATATATGTAATGGATATATTTCACACCTTGTAAAGTAAAATTTCGTACAATACTCGGCAGAAAACCTTTTTCTCAACTCGTCTGATTTTTTGCACTCTCGCCTTCGGCTCGTGCTGCAAACTCACACTCGTGAAAAGGATTTTCCGCCCTCATATAGTAATGTACTATTTTAACCTGAATAAAAAAAAATTCTATGTGCTCAGTCCAATTTTTTAAAGTTTTATATCATTTTAGGTGCAACGATCGAGCAGCCGACTGCGATGAAATCGAGGAAAGACGATCGCAGGAGAAACGCGTACCGATTCCCTGCGTGCTCGGTGTACGTACGCTGCGCGCGCGCGGGCATAATCGAAGGTCGTCGATGTGAATCCTCGCGAGCATGAAGCACGCGCTCGTCCGGGCATCAAGATTCGATCGAACGTTGAATACCTCGGACAGTCGACTGGCTACGCGATCGTGAGGGAAAACGAACGGCGGGAGACGGAGGGAAGACGAGGAGGATCACCGGCGCGCGCTCGGGAGATCGAAGCGAGACCGAGGGGCCCGTACATTATGCCAGGCTGGTTGTTATTCGGGCGTAACTGCCAATTATGTTCGCCAGGAGAGACGGGAAGTTGGCCCGGAGGCCCGAAATTTCAAGCTCCCAACGGCGAAACCGTGAGGCGAGCGAAGACGACGACGACGACGACGAGGACGACGAGAGCGCCTCGGATGCTGCGTTCCCCGGGTCGAGACTCTCCCTGGGAGCCTCCGGTTCGAATATTGAAGAATTGATGAGGCAGGACCATCACGATGGAGGCCTCAAAATAATGAATGAGACACCGGCAACGATAAAGGAAAAAACGAGGCGAAAACAAAATTAAAAAACGCAAATAAAAAAAGCGAATCATGACGTTGATACCGAGACTGCTATTTGCTGTAAATGCAGTGCAGAAGCAACGACGCCGGGATCCTCGCGCCGCTCGTACCGGGCTCTCGGACTCCCTCGCGCTGAATACAACCAGTCAGACTTCGCCTCTCGCGCAGACGGTAAAAAATGAGTTCCGTGATGCAAAACGTGACCACCTCGAGCCACGAGCTGCGCGCCCGAGAATAAAAGACGTTTTTGCGTCTCTCTCTCGCTCTCTGACTCCCCGAGCTTTTCAGTTTCTCCGTTTCGAGTCCGGCTGATGATGCTTTGGTGATCTCAGCTCCCTCGTCGTCTTGTTCCTCTTCGTCTTCTCTCGTTTTTCAGCACGCGCTCTTGTGCTCGCAATCACTTTCGTACCTCGCTGTAATCGTGCGCCGCGACTTTCTGCATTTTGCAGCGCGTGACTCTGTTGCGGACCAATGTTTATTCTACAAAGTCGCGGTGGTCTGAACACGTTTTAAAAAATGAGGAAGGAATGATTTTTCTTCGTCGGTAGAACGGAATTCCTGCCAGTTGGAGAATTTTCTCTGCTTTTTAATTGATTCGAAGAAATCTCTTTGAAATGTTGGCCTATGAAACTTTTACTTTATAACTACCAAAGTAATATTTTTAACTTGGTACTATAATTTAAAAAATCTGAAACGCAATGATATCAATCGCAAATTTTCATTGTCTTCAGAAAAAAAATCTAACGTACGGAATTTCTACCAGGTGGACAATTTTCTCTACTTTTTAATTGATTCGAAGAAATCTCTTTAAAATGTTGGCCTATGAAACTTTTACTTTGTGACTACCGAAGTAATATTTTTAACTTGATACTATAATTTAAAAAATCTGAAAAGCAATTAAATCAATTGCAAAGTTTCATTGTCTTCAGAAAAAAAAAAAAAAAAAAAAATGTAACGTACCCAAATATTGCATGGCTCTCGCAGTGGCCGAAGGCTTTCAAGATGTACCCTTCGAGAAAATAACACTGCGAGTTAGCGCAGCGCACACGTGGGTCGACACAGGATCCCCCGAGCTTCCTGGACCGGTCAGCTCTTGACTTTGAGTTACGCGTTAATAGCCTCTCATTGTTATCCGTAATAATTCCATCCTACGCCTAGCCAAAGCGAGCGTGATGGATCGCCACCCCAAGGCTCATGCACAAAGCGATATCCTGTGTACAAAACACCCGGTAACGATTACTCCTCTTGATCTCCTCCGCGTCATTATACCCGATGATCCTCCGTTTTATTAGTATTGGTTTTATTGCACGCCTCGATATCTCCTCGTATTATTTCCTCCCCAGTCCAGTGTCGTCTTACGCTGCTGAATAAGTTTCACACACGATCGGCCGTAACGTGCATCACCGTCGATTCCATTCGACAGCCAATTTTGCAATCGTAATTGAAAGCGTACGGTTTCCAACAGAAATGAAAAAGGCACACATCGCAGTTGCTGTATTATCTTATTCATTAAATTGCGCGTTCAGGTGTCAATCGACCTGTCAGGGCTTCGACGTCAGGCAACGAGATTCGACCGATTACAATTATCGGTTTCGTCCAACGTTGAAACCTGAGGTCAAGGTTGATGTGTCTCAACATTGAGAGCCGAACGATAATTTTCATGATTTATTGTTCACGGAAATTAATTACATTTTAGTTCGATGAGCCGGTATTTTATCGAGCAAGAGTGAAAGAAAAAAAGGATCATAATAACATTGGTAGTCATACATCGCGATTGGATAAGGCTGTGAGATCATTGCTTTTAATTTGCCGTTGGTTCACCGCTCGCATACCGCAAAGTCTTTTTTTTTCTACCGAGAAGTCGTGTCGGGTGGGGCTATCGGTTTCTTTCTCCCTTTCCGCGTATCTCCTTTCCTACTTACAAGAGTGAGTCGCACATCGAGCGTGTACGGAGAGTCCAGGGTCAAGATGGATCGGCCTCTTACAATCGAATGAAATTATAGTACGTCGCGTGTGTGCAGGGCAAGTCCTCGCGTTAGCCGCGGTATGAAATGGTATAATAACGTTAGCCGATACACGGCAGTGGCATTTCGTGGTGACACCTGTAGAACCGCAACAGTCGATGACAGAGGTTGGACATGATCCGCGTTCGAAATTCTTTCGAATGTCTCTCGAGCATTCGGCTTGTATTTGGCGCGACTACTCAGTCAATAATTCGTCGAACTTTTATTAATTTTTTCCTTATTCATTTTTCGAAGTAATAAGGAAAAGCGAACGCGAACATATTAATTTTTCAATCAGTAATTTTCAGTCAATAATTCGTCGAACTTTCATTAATTTTTTCCTTATTAACTTTTCGAAGTAATAAGAAAAAGCGAACTCGAACATATTAATTTTTCAATCAGTAATTTTCAGTCAATAATTCGTCGAACTTTCATTAATTTTTTCCTTATTAATTTTTCAAAGTAATAAGGAAAAGCAAACGCGAAAATATTAACTTTTCAATCAATAATTTTCAGTCAATAGTTCGTTGAACTTTTATTAATTTTTTCCTTATTAATTTTTCAAAGTAATAAGGAAAAGCAAACTCGAAAATATTAATTTTTCAACGTACCAAATTGCAGGACACAAATTGAACATTCGAGGTTATAAATGATTTGTTTTTTATTTCGTATAGTATATCACGATAACATTCAGTGTTTGCATTTCTCTTTGCGACTCGGGCTGCACTGTAAATCAGCGGACAAAGTCAACTAATAACGAATTCAGTCCGAGGGAAAGAAAGAAAGAGCCACGAGGCAGGGGCAGGGAAGGAGAGAAAGTAAATGTATAGTTGCATTCCCAACGAAGTCGTGAACCCTATGGGTCGGGCCTCGGGTGTGCAGTGAGTACCTAGGCACACCCCGCTCGTAATATGCAGATAAGAGAATAAATATGAAACATGAGATCACTGTGAGTGCCACCTACGGGTCTGCCTGTCGTTGCCGTCGTCGGTGCCGCGAGCGACAAGCCCTCCTCATATGCGCCGCCCGTCCGGACTTGGTCGGAGGTAAAGGGACGAGAAAATTGCTGTCAACGGAACGCGAGACCCCACGAAGTTGGGATTTTTTTCCCCCTCGTACGCCGGAGCATTAATATTGCATTAGAAACGAAAGAAGTAAATTATTTCGCCGAGATGTCAGCTTTTTTTTCATGGCCCCCAGACACAATTTACGAGATGCAATTTGAGAGTGTAATATCGTTTTCTTTTTCGTCCCTTTTTTGCGCAGGCATAATTTGGTTTACGAGCCGTTAAAAGTGAAACACCGACACGGCAAGAAATCGGTGCTAACCGGGACGATGGAAATCGGCTGTGATGCTCCGGCGATTTGTCGAAAACAGATGGAATAAACGAGAGGAGTCTCTGACCCGCGATTATTGCCGTCCATAATCGACGATTCTTCCGGAAGTTCCGCGAAACCTTTAGAAAGTATCGTTAAAGTTCGACAGGCGAGACAGGGATCGGTACCAGGTTAGACCGGTCGCGGATCATCGCTGTTTCCTCGTTCTTTTTCTCCCTCATTAATTCAAAATGATTGGCTCGTTAAAACGGCCAATATCAATATTCATAAAAATCGCTGTTTTCCAGCGAGCGCGTCGATCGGATCGGTTGACGATTTACGCTGAATCGCAATATCACTGCATTTAAGAGCCCGATAACCGTCGATAATTAGTCATTCACATTTTTATTCCCGTCAATTGTATCGTAAAATCCGATAATTGCCGGAGAGAACATCCTGCCCTATGAACCCCACTTTCCTCATTATAATTTCACACCAATCGCACTTGACACCTCGTCATTGTGAAATAAATCAGTGCGCTCGGAGTGAAATTAATCCGGAGGAAAATTGTTTGTTACGAAATCAGTCTTATTACATCAATGAGCTCGGGCGCTCATAGATTATTAATGAAATTCCCTCTCGGCGCAGTGAATCAGTATCTAAAGTATAAGAAGAAATAGCAGAAGTCCAGATCGCGTTTATTACGCTGTCGCTGCCGGTTCAAATACATAAAAAAAAACACTTTCACGTCCGTATCCCCCACAATCGCAACAAAATTACAACCGATCTTTCACGCTCTCGTAACTCATATCTCTTGTGAACTATAAAATAGCGACGTAGTACAAAAAAATAAACAATAATTTAGTTATAATTGCAATCAAATCGCCAGAACGCCTAAGTCGTGTGCTTTCGTCATCCCATTTGCGAGTTACTAAACGGCGATAGATACAGTGCAGATAAGCCAACCAGTATTTCTTTACGCAACTGATAAAACAGATAAAACAGCGAATATTAGTCTCATCGTCTCTCTCTGGTTTTAACAGCAACACCAGCAATTCAACTCTAATTCCCTATGTAAATAAATTATATTTAAGATATATAAGTTTTAGGAAATTACTTGGCTAATCACACGCGCTGGTGCTCGTGGCTGAAAAACTTTTCGCCAAAGTCGACCTCAGAAATATTTTTTTCAAAATATCGACTTTTAACCTATACCATCGTTCTCAAGTCGCATATTCTACCCCCGAAAACACTGGTTATTAACCTTTTTTAATCGATCTTGAAAAAAATATTTTTTTGGCGATTTTTTCTGTCAGAAATCGTAGATTCGTCTCCGGACCGAAAATCGCCAAAATCGACGCCAATTTTTTTCCTTTTTAAAATATCGACTTTTAACCTATACCATCGTTCTCAAGTCGCATATTCTACCCCCGAAAACACTGGTTACTAACCTTTTTTAATCGATTTTGAAAAAAATATTTTTTCGGCGATTTTTTTTTTCAGAAATCGTAGATCTGTCTCCGGACCGAAAATCGCCAAAATCGACCCCAATTTTTTTTCTTTTCAAAATATCGACTTTTAACCTATACCATCGTTCTCAAGTCGCATATTCTACCCCCGAAAACACTGGCTATTAACCTTTTTTAATCGATTTTGAAAAAAATATTTTTTTTGGCGATTTTTTCTGTCAGAAATCGTAGATTCGTCTCCGGACCGAAAATCGCCAAAATCGACCCCATTTTTTTTTCTTTCCAAAATATCGACTTTTAACCTATACCATCGTTCTCAAGTCGCATATTCTACCCCCGAAAACACTGGTTACTAACCTTTTTTAATCGATTTTGAAAAAAATATTTTTTCGGCGATTTTTTTTTCTCAGAAATCGTAGATCTGTCTCCGGACCGAAAATCGCCAAAATCGACCCCAATTTTGTTTCTTTTCAAAATATCGACTTTTCACCTATACCATCGTTCTCAAGTCGCATATTCTACCCCCAAAAACACTGGTTACTAACCTTTTTTAATCGATTTCGAAAAAAATATTTTTTTGGCGATTTTTTTTTGTCAGAAATCGTAGATCTGTCTCCAGACCAAAAATCGCAAAAATCGACCCCAATTTTTTTCTTTTCAAAATATCGACTTTTAACCTATACCATCGTTCTCAAGTCGCATATTCTACCCCCGAAAATACTGGTTACTAACCTTTTTTAATCGATTTTGAAAAAAATATTTTTTTGGCGATTTTTTTTTGTCAGAAATCGTAGATTCGTCTCCGGACCGAAAATCGCCAAAATCGACCCCAATTTTTTTTCTTTTCAAAATATCGACTTTTAACCTATACCATCGTTCTCAAGTCGCATATTCTACCCCCGAAAATACTGGTTACTAACCTTTTTTAATCGATTTTGAAAAAAATATTTTTTTTTCGATTTTTTTTTGTCAGAAATTCATATATCCATCGGGTACATTTTAATGAGATATATCTCAGACAAATCTTAAACACATAAACATATAAACTCCTACCAACGTTAACGCACCAACGAGGCAATTATATTACGAATTATGAACTCCCAGTCCCGAGCCTGCGAATCCTTTCGTCATTGCGTTTGCGAGTGACTACAAACGAGCGAGGCGATAGATCCAGTGCGGATAAAAGCAGCGAGTATTTGTTTACGCAACCGCGCAGCGTCTCAGTCAGATCGCTAAGCCCAGGAATTCCTCTCCTCGGTGGATCTGCGCGCTAGCCACGAGAGTGTATCATTAATCGATAACCCCCGGCACCCTGAATCACGTCCTTCTTTTGCGCACATAAATTCCCTGACTATGGCACACACATCGTGCACACATTTTACAAAGCGTTAGCGTTGATATCTGACGCCTCGGCCGCGCGCACGAATCATCCGCAGCGCAGCGACTTGTTACACACGCGACCGAGAGACACATTGGAAGAGGCAGCGCGCGTTGGCGCTCGACCAGCCCGCGAGAGTCGCAACGAGCTGCCTGATGGCGCGAGGTTCGCAGCGTCCTGCAGCGTCGGCTCCAGGACGCGCGGTGAAGTTGACCGACGTTACATTCGTCGCTGGCGAAAATTCCATCTTCATACGGGTCAGCTTCACCGCGTGCGTTTGTCATCCAGGCGCGGAGCTCTCTTATGAATATAATGTCGTCGTGATTCCACGCTTGATTGTGAAATCACTCGCCGCGCGCGGTGCAGCAGCGACCGCTGCATAGGCGCATTATAAACAATGGCGAACGGGTTGGCGTGCGGATTGCATATACCACGTATGCGCAAAGTGCACGCGCGCGCGACGACGCTTCGCAAACTCCTAACACGCTTGACATACGACTGTGGCGATGGTGGCGATGGTGGATTCCGACGGTGAGAATTTTTTGCAATTTCTTTTTTGCAACTTCGCTTCTTTTTTTTTTTCGCCGGCTTCGAACGTCGGCCCGGCTTAAGTGTCCTAATTGCCCGACAAAACGTAGGAATGTTTGTGTGTGGGCTCGTTGTGCGTTGCGGAAAGAGGTGAGAAGGACGTTGCGGATAGTTTTTTTTTTTTATGTAAAATACGGCTTCCTTTGACTGCAATGGAAGCTTGTTTTTAATATTTTTTACCCTAGAACTCATGACTTATTTTTTTAGTTTTGGTTTAGTTTGGTTTATTGTCATTAGGGTATGATACCCTGTAAGTAGAAAATAGGTACAGATTCAAGTAAGAAATCAAACTTGTGTCTGTGAAAAGATGATGCATAGATTTAAATCGGCAAGGGATAGGAAAAATAAATCAGTAAGCGATAGGAAAAAATAAATTAGTATACGATAGGAAAAAATAAATCAGTAAGCGTTAGAAACAAATAAATCAGTAAACGATAGGAAAAAATAAATCAGTAATCGATACGAAAAAATAAATCAGTAAGCGATAGGAAAAAATAAATCAGTAAGTGATAGGAAAAAGTAAATCAGTAATTGATAGGAAAAAATAAATCAGTAATCGATAGGAAAAAATAAATCAGTAAGCGATAGGAAAAAAATAAATCAGTAAGCGATAGGAAAATATAAATCAGTAAGCGATAGGAAAAAATAAATCAGTAAACGATAGAAAAATATTACATAGTGAGAAGTGTCTTTACGATAGACTAGCATGAGGTGCAGCACCAAAAAAGGTGCGGAAATAATTGGTGTGACGTAAACCTACAACGATGCGAGATCCTAATTAATACGAAATTCCGGATTCAATTTTATTTTTATTAAAATTATTTATTTTCACAATGTATGTAACTTACGGGTTGCGTGGGGTCCCAAAGGACCCCAGTCATGACTTCTTAGAGTTAAACAGCGAAGACACCGCTGGTTTGTAATGTCATCGCCTTTCATTTTTAACTCTCCTGCATTTTTCATGCCGATTCGATTCGCTATTACGTTAGCTTTTCAAGTATTTTTGTTATTGTTATTATAACGGCCGCCTTGTTGGTCGGGCTGGCGAGCTGTGAGCCGCGCCGAGCTCATTGACACTCCCGTCACAACTGCTTACGCTTGCGAACGGGTGCGAGCCGACAATACGAAACTTTCACGGACGTCTGTCCGATCGTCCATCCGTTCTCGCCACGCGACAGCTTTATTCCTCGTTCCGAGCGTCGCCGCGGGACGCGGTCGTTCGTTGTGTCGCTGTTTTTTTTCTCTTTGTCTTTCGAATTGTTTCAAGTGCAGATTCCTCGGGCGGTATCTCGGAAAATGGCACAGTATCTCGGAATAGGCGCGAGCGTCCATTTGTCGAGTTGTTCGCCTCTCGGTAATTGCGAAATGATATTCATCACTGCTGAACGTCTTGTTTGTGTCAATTATTATTGCGAATCGCTGACAACCTCGTTGGGAAAAATACGCTGAGCATTATTTTAATATCAATTGGAGGTCTCGCTGCACTCGACACAGATAAATGTTTTATGGACTGTTCGAAGTGCTCGCGGATTTTCATATTGTTGAACATTTTATTTATCTGCTGATATAATAAATTTAAGATATCGTGTAGTAAAATTAGAGACATTTTTGTATCAAATTTTCCCCTGATTTTCAAAAGGCTTAACATATCTACCTAAATTTAACATAATAGTTCATGCTCCAAAAACTAAAAAAATGCTAAAATTTGTTTCTACAGCTTGTAACAAGTTATTAAATTTTTTTAGCCATTTTTTTCTTAGTTGTTTTTTTTTTCAGGTGAAAACCGGAACATTTTGCAATAAATCATCGTCTATTATCGAGTTGCTGCCTCTCGATAATTGTGAAAAATATCGTTACGGTCAGACTGAGCGTCGAGATTGCTAAAAATCCGACAAAACCTCGTCACGAACTTCCTGCCCCGAGTGTTATTTTAAGCTCAATTGGACGTTCCGTAATATTCGTCACGAAGATTTACTGTCGGACACTTTCTCTCGGGATGTTATTTCAACCTTCGCGAGATAAACGCCGAGAGGGAAAACACGGGAAGGTGTCGCGTGGTTTGCCTCTTCATGTATTCCCGGGGATTCTGCAGAATAAACGAACCTCCGTGCGCCGGGATTTTGCTTATTAGTAGTTCCTCGCGCGGCGTTCCCCACTTCGATGACGAATGTGGCACGAGGACGTGCGCATTGCCGGTGCGGTCTTTTGTCACACCGCGCGGCGACGGCGCAGCCGACGACGACGACGCCCGATTCACAGAGCGACGACGGGAAACGCTTCAACGAAGCCAGCCACAAATATGCGTACAATGAGTTTTGCGCCTCGTGGCGAGGCGAGGCACCGACTTTTGCAATACATTTTTTTCAAAACGGCTTTCGAAAAAAAAAAAAAAAAAAAAAAAAAAAAAAATCGGCTGCGGAATTATAACTTACAAATATAAATGCTTTCTTTTTGTCCTGTGTAAGATCAGAAAGTTGAGCGGTCGGTGATTCCTGCAATACATTTTTTTTAATCTAGAAAAAAAAAAAATTACCGCAGAATAATAACTTACAAATGCAAATACTTTCTTTTGCAATTTTTCTTTGCAATTTTTCTTCTGCAATTATATTATTTAAAACGTTCAAAAAAAAATCTTCTGCAGAATTATAACTTACAAATACAAATGCTTTCTTTTCATCCTGTGTAAGATCAGAAGGTTGAGCGGTCGGTGACTCCTGCAATACATTTTTTTAAAGCGTCTCGAAAAAAAAAAAAAAAAATGTACCGCAGAATAATAACTTAGAAATGCAACTACTTTCTTTCCATCCCGTGCAAGATCACAAGGTCGAGCGATCGGTGACTTCTGCAATTATATTATTTAAAACGTCTTAAAAAAAAATCTTCTGCAGAATTATAACTTACAAATACAAATGCCTTCCTTTCATCCTGTGTAAGATCAGAAGGTTGAGCGGTCGGTGACTCTTGTAATACATTTTTATACGACGTCTAAAAAAAAAAAAAAATCTGCCGCAGAATAATAATTTACAAATGCATCTACTTTCTTTTCATCTCGTGCAAGATCACAAGGTCGAGCGATCGGTGACTACTGCAATTACATTATTTAGAACGTCTTAAGAAAAAAAAATAAAATAAAAAATAAATCTTCTGCAAAATTGTAACTTACAAATACAAATGTTTTCTTTTCATCCTGTGTGAGATCAGAAGGTTGAGCGGTCCGTGACTCCTGCAACAAATTTTTTTAAAACCTCGAAAAAAAATCTACCGCAGAATAATAACTTACAAATGCAACTACTTTCTTTCCATCCCATGCAAGATCACAAAGTCGAGCGATCGGTGACTTCTGCAATTATATTATTTAAAACGTCTTAAAAAAAATCTTTTGCAGATTATTATAACTTACAAATACAAATGCCTTCTTTTCATCCTGTGTAAGATCAAAAGGTTGATGACTCTTGCAATACATTTTTTTAAAACGTCTCGAAAAAAAAAATCTACCGCAGAATAATAACTTACAAATGCAACAACTTTCTTTCCATCCCATGCAAGATCACAAGGTCGAGCGATCGGTGACTCCTGCAATAATTTTTTTGTTAAAACGTCTTCCAAAAAAGAAAAAAAAGAAAAAGAAAAACCCACTGTAGAATTATAACTTACAGATGCAAATTTCTTTCTTTTCATCCCGTTGCAAGATCAGAAGGTCGAGAGCGATCGTTGCGGCGATATCCGCCGGTGCCTCGGCTTGCCGATGGTGTTCGTACATCCTCGAGACGAACGACTCGATCACGAGGGACCCGTGTGCGCGGCGCGTTGATACGCGCAGGCATCGGTTGGCCGTGTATTTGCGTTACATACTTATACGTACGCTAATTGATCGGGTCCTTAGCGAGGAGGTGAAGGTGAAAGGAGGTACAGTCGTCGTCGGGTACTTGTAACGACAGGGAGTGCGCGCCGATCTGGTGGGCGCGCGGGGGAGGGCCGCAGGGGGGGCAGACAGAAGTGCATTAAAGGTTTCGTATATAGCCGAGAGTAGTCAGTAGGCATTCAGCAGGAAGCGCTCGGTAAGAGCGAGAGATATAATGAAGATGCGCATGCACGACGATTCGTGGAAGTGCCGAGCGCGCCTCGACGTTCACCACTTCTTCTTCTTCTTCTTCTTCTTCGTCGTCGTTGCTTTCTTATTCCTCTTCTTCTTCTTCTTCATGGTCTTCTTATTCTTCTTCTATGTACAGTAGGACCTGCAACAGCGCAGAAACACATATATTACACACGATAAATTTGGCGTAGAGTCAGCGATGAAGACCTCACGATATAAAACCCTCGTTATGGAGCACGTTTAAAGGATTTCGTAGCCAGAAGCGACGTGCGATTTATTTCTGCTTTGTTTGTTCATTTTTTATTGGCGAATTTTGACGATATTCATCCGCTATTTTCGCCCGCGGGGAGTCAGCGGTGGCTATGAGAGAGAGCATCGGGGGGATCTAGTTTTTGTTGTGGGATTCCCAAGCGAGACGTGGAAAAAAGGCGTTTTGGAGCGTGAACATCGAAGCCGGGAGCTACGATCGATCTCTTCTCGTTAGACTCGACACGCGATCGGCGAACCGGTCGGTTTATTCTATCTTCAACGGGCGGAGAGAAAAAATTATATCAGCCGTGAAAAATCAATTATGCTCCTCGTGAATTTTTTTCTCGCGCCTTTTTCGAAATTCCGACCCTCGGCTTTGATTCGATCGCATTGATGGGAATGAATGAAAATTAAATAATGGGAATTAATGAAAATTAAATAATGGGGATTAATGACAATTAAATAATGGGAATTAATGAAAATTAAACAATGGGAATTAATGAAAATCAAATAATGGGAATTAATGAAAATTAAATAATGGGAATGAATGAAAATTAAATGATGGCAATCAATGAAAATGAAATAATGGAAATTAATGAAAATTAAATAATGGGAATTAATGAAAATTACATAATGGGAATTAATGAAAATTAAATAATGGGAATTAATGCAAATTAATTGTTAAGTATTTATCAATTGAGCTGGAGTAAGAATAATTTCTGTTACCACACGAGTCGCGGTTACGAGTGTTTGTATCGTCGCCGCACGCAACTGCCAACGCGACAAATCGCTAATAACGCATCGGACGTGCACGCAATGTTTAACGAGCACAAACTTCACGGCTTTCACTACTGGGTTACGGAGTTCGCGCCCGATCGCCGGATTTCCGGCTATTTACGTTTGTGAATCGGAGTCGATAGCTCCTCTCGTTCCGTGATCTTTGCTGTGACGGCACTCGAAGCGCGTCGATCGCCTTTCCTCTCGATTCCGCTGCTACTTTGTCGATAACGAGAACGCAAATTGCACGTAAATACGGGTTTCTCGCGACTGCAGAAGCGGAATGTCCGTTCGCGACGTTTCTCGCTCTTCAAGTGTGTCAAATTCCAAATAAAAGAATCCGACCCACTAGAAATTTCTCCTGGTCCATATAGGTTCGAAAGTGTCTCGACTGTCGATAAAACGATTCCAGGAAGGTGGAAAGAGGGGAAAACGAAACAAAATAAAAATATTCCAACATCTCGTTTGATCGCGGCGAGTGAGAGTGGATATCCTCGTGTGCGTTATTTGGAGATGATAATCTCCAAGTCACAAACAGATCCGTTACGGTATTCGCTGCTCCTTCGGCTCGGTCCACTTTCTACTGACCGCGTCAAGCGTTGTATATTATAATATGACACATTTGTCTCGTCGTCTCGTTGGTCTTGATAAATATCCCAATTTATTTTCCAACCAAATTGCAGAAATTGATGACTGCAGATGACTGCAGATATATCGACGTGCCAATGAAGTAATTATTAAAATTATTAACGCGCCTGCTTTGCGTGGGTGGATGTGTGAACGCGAGTGAAAAGATGAAAGGTGTAGTGCGACCTATCTGGGTCATCGTAGCGGTAAACTGATATACATATGTATATCGGTATACCGAAGCTGCAACATGAAACGCGTGGGTTGGCAACCGATTGACCTATTTATCGTGCGTTACACCTTCGGAAACTGCGGTGTTTGTACTGGCTTTGGGTCCCTGTGGAGAAAGCTTTCACACAAAGGGACGAAGAAGAAAAAGAAGAAGAAAAAAGTGTAAACACGTTCTCCTTAGAGCATAAGATATACGCTCCAATTGTAACAACATTGTTAACAATGGTCGTGAGAGAACAAAATTCCGAAAAGAGTTATCAGTAAGAAAAGTGTTCCTCTTAAAAAAATCAGTGGGTAAAATATTTCGTATTTTCGATATAGGTTAGAAGTACCATTTGTGGCCATTTCCACTGTAATTAATTTGAAATATTTGTTCTTCCGTATTCGAATGCTGGTACCTCGAAAGTATTCATACAAATTGATAAGATCGTCAAGCCCATTTTTGTTTTATTTAACAACATAAGCAATTAAATCCTCTTGAACTTGGTGGCCACAATTGGCCCAAAGGTGGCCAAAAACGGTACTTCTACCCTAAGTATTGTTGTCGTGTTATTCGTTCTCTGATTAAAAACCAGGTCCGATGTATAAAAAAAAATTAACCTCGATTTTAGTGAAGCGACAACTGGGTACTTAAATTCACAATTATATTTACACTTTAATTAAATCTAACGCGCTGCTATTTATATTTATTTAATTTTTATAAATTCATTAACTATAAATCGCTGCGTCATTAATCACCACAAATATTCCTACCTATAACTCAGTGGCCATGTGTAATAAAATCGCGGACCCCGCGACGCGATCTGATCCGGACAAGCATCAATCCGTTCGCAGCCGCGCGGACGTGGCGAGCCCTCGTCGTGTTTTCGTCGCGAGAAACGACTTCCTGATGGACCATTCGCGCGAACGAGCGTGCGGAGTCGCGGCCCGCTGACCGACGGTCAGTCGGCGAACGGCTATATGGCCGGCCGGCCGCTCGGCCAGTGGCGCCAGGATCCTCGGAAGGACAAAACGGGTTCCCGGGGACCGGGTCACCCACTTTGGATTCGACCCGACTGCCTACTTATTCCCAACAGTACCTACGCCACTAGGTGGTGGCGTCGTTTGATCGCGGTCCGTGCGCTCGTTCGCCGGCGCGCGATGCATCGAAAGTCGTTTAACGCATTATGCGTTGTACACGCCTCGCGCGGGTATTCAGTGGTTACATATGTCGTGGTAACATACCTTTGACTCGCTCGGAACGCCCACGAACCGAGCCGCACTCCTTCGGTTTACGATCGCCGCTGCATCTCCTGCATTCTCTTGCGCTCACTGGTTGGCGCATGATTCAGTGAAAATATATACACCAGTTACCGCGCTGTAAACGCTCGTGAACTCTGAAGAATTCAACAGTCGCCGATTTTGCGGTTCGACAATGTATGGAAAATGGTTTCCGTTCTCTTGTTTGTTCTTTGTTCTTGTTTGTACACCGAGAGAAAAAGTTTCCTTGATTCAATGAAATTTCCTTGAAATCTCAACCTATGAAACATTTCTTTGAGGTCAATGAAATAATATCCTTAAGTTAATATTATATTTTCTTTGAATGATGTCATCAACCAAATTATAGGTTATGTTCACCAAGTTTTTGGTTACGTACCATAGTATTTAGATATGTTCACCAATAACTTCGATGGTTTAACCAATGATTATCTTCTTGATTTGACTTGAATTAACTATAACATAACAGATCAGCTTGCGCGAGAAACACCAATACGACTTATCGCGAGAGAGCCAAACGTTGACAGACCGGGTGCTGTCAGGCATATCGTTTCTTTAAAACAAGGAGATCATGTCTTTGAAATTCAAAGAAATATTTCATTGAAATCAATGAAAAAAATGCAATCCACCCATTTCTTTGGAATCAAGGAAACTTTTTCTCTCGGTGTAGTCTTCTGAATTATTTCTATACGCTCGCTTCTTTTGTGTTTAAAGGAACTATGCAAAAATCCCTGGTGGAAAATACGTAGGGCTATATATTCGGCTTATGTTAGGAACTGTTGCGGTCCTGGCAAGGCCAACATTGCTCTGGTTGGGGTCTGAGCAGTTCCTGACTTGGTCCATATGTAAGGCTACCGATTTCCTATAAGGAAGCCCATAGAAAACCTGCACGGAAAAAAAAGTTTGGTTGTGCCAACTAATCATTCACATTGCTGTACCTCAGTTTTTTGCGATTAGTTGCAGCAACTTACACATTTATTGCCGAAACCACTTCGAATGGTTGTGGCAACTATTCACGATTTGTTCAACATAACCTAAAAACGATATTATTAAAGTTACGATCGTGCCGCTCAAGGCGCGAGTCGCTTTTGTACATAACCTAAAGACGACATTATTAAAGCTTTAATTGTGCCGTTTGTGAAGCGATTCGCGTTAATTTGTCATAAGGATAGTACAAGTAGTGCAATTCTCTTTCGGAAAGCAATGACACGGTTGGTACGGACAAGTAACCGGAACTTGTGCTCCTGCCTACTCGAATAGTTGTATCAACCATTCGTTTGGTTGCCGCAACTAACATGGCATCTACCAACGAAACTTTGCTCGTGCAACCAATTCCTTTTGGTTGTCACAACTAATCCGAGTTGTTAGGGAATTAGAATAAGCCATTGGTTGTGCCAACCAATCTCTTGGTTGCGTCAACTAATTATTTTTTTCCGTGTGTCAGTGTCCATAGAATCACTGATAAACTTTCAACAGCCGTATGCGATTTTTGGTTCACCCAAAATATTCAAAAATGATTTTTGTTCTTTTTTTTTCTCCCTTTGTTTTTCGTTCTTGGAATTCCCCGGATACCTCCGCTCCACTGGCCCAAGCGTTTCGACCTTTACCTTCGTCAAGCTTTAAAAGTCAAATTGGGGAATCCTCGGAACAGACGCAACCTTGAAATTCTGCTTTTGGCACGTGCGTTTAGCGTGGCTAGAATATTCGGCGAAGCAGGCATAGGATCGTGAATCGCTAGTGCTGCGGGGACCAAGGGGGAAGGTGGCAAGGACACGATCTCGCGGAAGGGCAACGTGGGGTTCGTGTGAAACGGCGAAGTGACGTAGGTCGTGATTCGAGGGCCACCGGGAGCGGAGAGTCCAAGGCGAAAATCTTCTCGGAATTCGTCCTAGAAATCAAGACGCGCAAAACAACGTCAAAATAAAGTCTGGAGATTCCGCTCGCCGAATTTATCTAAAACGGCTGTGGTAAAATTCTTGGACCGGGTGCTACGTATGTCTTTCATATCATTTATTTTTATCTCATCCGCGCAATTTACGCGTCCCTTTGTTCTACGCGGCTCCGTCGCTCCCGAGGCTTGCGTTTCTGGAAGAATCCGTTGGCCACTTCGCGCTCGGGAGACGCGGAATACATATAACTCTCTGTGGTGGCCGTGAAAGCCCAAAGAAAGGGACCCGCGGTAGCCTCCTTCACAAATCACGTGGCCGCGAGAGGAGCTCCCGCTTTTGGTCCTGCAGGAGACTCGCACCCCTTCTCCTTCCCCCCTCCTCCCTCTCCCCTCTTTTGCTGCCTCAAAGCCTAACCAATTCCAAACGCCCCTAGAATTTTTTATCCTCAGCTCCTAGACGATTTATGCGAGCCGACAGACCCCGAGACTCCTTTCCACTTATGTAGTCTCGTCGTATTTTTATTTCTACGAAAATATATATATATTTTTTCTATCTCATACACAGCGATTATTATTTTTTTTACTGCAGTAAAAAGTCTATTTTGGTTCGTGGGAAAAAACGGGCGGAGGTTACCGGTACCAAAGTCAACGGTAATTAGGAGCAAAGTGGGTGTGTAACGCACGAGGCGCTCGATATCCGGGAAAAACTTGTGTCGTCGTAACGTGTAACGCGCGCTCGAATTAAGCATGTTAATGTATGCGAGCCGACTGTGGGAGAGCTGTGGCATAAGACGCGATGACGAGTTTTACGCTTTGTGGTAATAAGGCGAACTTGATCTCCCAGACCTCCCCCCGAGCACCGACGATGGTAATGCAGAAAAAGCCGTCGGGCGGATAACCTCGAACTACATCTCGCTTCGAACGCGCTCGATCTGCAGTCGTCTGTGACGCCGCGACTCATCGTTGTGCATCGCGCGATTCCCGATCATTCGAGACTATTTTTTTTCCACAGCTTTATTGATATTTTCCACGTCGCGCCTTTGATAATAATCTATCTATTTATTTTTGTTGCAGGTGAGCGTGAATTGCGATCCGTTATTTTTTTTAACGTGGATAGACTACGAATGTCAAACTGGTCGTTGACTTTACCGGGGTAAGTGTTAACGTCCCTTTGTCAATGGTATTGAGTCATTTTTCATTATCGTCGAGACCTTGAGGTTTTATTCCTGGGAGCGTAATTTTGTCTGTCGAAAACACTCGACGCGTGAGCGAAATTCAATACCGATTGTTCGCCTCTGTCGTGGTAAATCGGTTTGTTTCCATTCAACGGGTTGCTTGCTCGTGGATAGTTAACGAGGAACATCGAAAAGTGTCTCGATCGAGCGCGGCAACGGCACTAAATGTCTACTAGGTCGACGTCAGGGACTCGCATGCGAGTACGTAAAGCCAGTCGGTACGCACGTGCAAATAGGTAAAGTACAATCCGCTGTTCTTGGAATGGTCATTGATGCCAGTACGAAGGTCGTGTTTTCAACATCAACACGACCGTTAAGGATGAATCGGGGGAATCTGATGATTTAAAAAAAAACGTGTGTTTCATTTTTATCACTGCCAAAAAATAGTCTCATCTTAAACAATAATAAAACATTGTTTGGTGTTATTGTTGCATGCATATCACGCAAAAGATATAAAAAAATATCAAACAGAAATATCTAGCATTTTAAAGCATGTATATTTAATTTGAGAAAATATACACTCGTGACGTCCTGAGACGGCTCGTCAGGCCAAAGAATCACCCTTTATCCGTACAGCCATAAAAAAGGGACATATGTTACTGTTTTTCTTAGGGAAATGTATATTATATTAAAATATATTAAAACAAAATCAGTGAAAATCCTTCAATTTCAACAGCTACACAATATTAAGTTGGCATGCAGCGTACCAACGGCACCATCTCCAAGCCACGAGTATCGGGACTTACAACCCCGTAGATCCAAACGCGAATCGTGACACCGACGGTACAACAGTTATTAAAAAATGCAACTTCTCTTTTTTTTCCAACGCTCGGTGACTTTATTTCCAAAAACGTTTTTTTTTCGTATTTTCAGTCGTACAAAATTTGTTGAGCCACATTTTTTATCAACAAAAACTAAACCGAATATCTTTTTCGCCTGAAATCAGTGGACTTAGTCCAATTTGATATTAAAATCACACGTCACCGTGAACCGAGTCCAGAAGGTACGAAAGGGTTCGAACGGATCTTACAAGATATTTTACGGCTGTATTCACGCTGCGTTTTTAAGCAATTCGATGGGATATGCTTATGGCTACACGGCTCGCGCGCCGTGTCGAAATTTGAGTTAGAGAATTGTGCGCCGGACTAACCGGGCCCACCGGGTGCCGTGTAAATCTCGTTAACGCGAGTGCGAGCGTCTCGCGCGGGCTTACGAAACGGCATTACCGAAAACGGCGAGTTAGCGCAATGGACGACGTATACACACAGCTAAGCGCTTCTACACAGCCATAGCCCGGACACCTTGCGTCGCGTTCGAGTGGATGCGCGCGGCGGCTCCTGCGGTGCAATTGCCGACGGGTGTAACGTCATAACGAGATAGACGCAGAAACGGAATTCGCGGAGAGGACAGGCCGCCTTGGCACAAATATGTGCGACAGATGGATGCACGACACGCGCCCAACCGTCGGACGCTCTAACGATAAGTGCCGTGGAACGAATCGTTGCGTCGTGCTGCGCGAAACTGTTGCAACGTGAAGCAAGGAGATGCGGGCACGAGTCGGTTTTACGAGAATGATATGAAGTTGCTGGGTAGAATTTGCTCTTTTGTTGGCGCATCGAAATTGTCTGTAGGTACGGAAGACAGCGCAACATTGATGTAATAGCGTTTGATAGGTTTGACGAGAGCTTCACACGTGAAGAATTGTATTGCGGAATTAGCGCCGCTGGAGGATTTTGTGAGAGTGTCTGTCATTTGGTGGTTATTGTTGAGGCAAGGCGAAAACACTTTGGAATGATTTGAAATCAGTTTGAAAATTATTTTGAAAGTATCGGGGATATATATTCTGATTATTGGATCGATTTGGAGATGCATATCGATTGTAATATAGATTGGAAGATATACATCGATTATTAGATCGTTTGGAATATCTTCGAAGTTGCTGTGTAGAATTTGCTCTTTTGTTGGCGTATCGAAATTGTCTGTACGTACGGAAGACAGCGCAACATTGATGTAATAGCGTTTGATAGGTTTGACGAGAGCTTCACACGTGAAGAATTGTATTGCGGAATTAGCGCCGCTGGAGGATTTTGTGAGAGTGTCTGTCATTTAGTGGTTATTGTTGAGGCAAGGCGAAAACACTTTGGAAAGATTTGAAATCCGTTTGAAAATTATTTTGAGAGTATCGAGGATATATATTCTGATTATTGGATCGATTTGGAGATGCATATTGATTGTAATATAGATTGGAAGATATACATCGATTATTAGATCGTTTGGAATATCTTCGAAGTTGCTGTGTAGAATTTGCTGTTTTGTTGGCGCATCGAAATTGTCTGTACGTACGGAAGACAGCGCAACATTGATGTAATAGCGTTTGATAGGTTTGACGAGAGCTTCACACGTGAAGAATTGTATTGCGGAATTAGCGCCGCTGGAGGATTTTGTGAGAGTGTCTGTCATTTAGTGGTTATTGTTGAGGAAAGGCGAAAACACTTTGGAAAGATTTGAAATCAGTTTGAAAATTATTTTGAGAGTATCGAGGATATGTATTCTGATTATTGGATCGATTTGGAGATACATAACGATTGTAATATAGATTGGAAGATATACACCGATTATTAGATCGTTTGGAATATCTTCGATTAGGCTAATCATCAGAACGGCAGACAAAAAATATTGGAAAGGTATGAGCGGCCGGTTGCCTTTCGAATAATCAATTTTTCGCGCCACCGTCGCGGAATGATTCGAAAGGACAGGGAGCTCCAAAACCGGAGCGCCTGGTTATTCAGGTATAATGTGAGAGTACCGTTCACCGATCGAGTCGCGAAGAAAGTTATGAACGGAAGCGCAACAAAATGACGACAAAGAGACGACGAAAAGACGTCTGCACCTCCGAACGAATGGGAATTTCTATATAGCCCCGGGCGGAGAGAGGAAGATCTCGCTCGATGTACCTGGATTAAATCCGACAGCGTGAAAATACGTCATAGTCATTTATTCCGGGAGATCTGGCGGTTAGCGCCACGAGAAGGAAATATCCCACGGATGGTAATGAAAAATATGCCATTATTTATGATTTCATACAGCCGCCGTGTGATCGGCAATTACCGGTTTTGATCGTGATCTCTTGGCAAGGACTCGACCGTGCGGCGCTGCATAACTTGCATAATATTTTACGCTTCGTCGATTATATTCACACGATAGAATAATGATAAGTCATCCTTCGCGAGGACTCATCGCGATCGCGGACGAGTGGTAGGTTTATTTACAAGAAAATGTGGAGATCTGGTACTGCTTGAAAAAAAAAATGGTAATTGATTCATGCACAGGATGCCCTTCCGTGACAGCTTAACGAGTTGCCGTGTTATTAACTACGCGATTATTCACGTTTGGTCGTGATCGGAGCGCAACCCGTCTATGCAGCGTGTTCCATTAACCGTATGTGACTCAGCCTCGATCGCGCTCCATCTAGTCACCCATCTCGGAAATCTGTGGAAATAGCCATGAAAAATGGAGAGAGCTGGACGGAATGATACATTTTCTCGATAAAACGTGTTAGTAACCGCTGAGCTGGTTCGTAAAAATACGTTTTAGTGCTAATGAGTTGCTCATTCCTATTCAAAACTGTGGAGGGATCCATATAATACCCGCTCGGTCTGTGGGTCGTGCTATGAGATATTTGATACAGCCTGAATCATTTTGTAAAAATGTTGCTAATTAGATTTTCTACGCTTTTTTACGCGTATCATATGTTACACTGCTTCAGCCATAATTGAGCATTTTAGGTCAAATAAATATATCCCGAAAAAAAAACATCAAATTAGTAAAACTCGGTCTTCAAGACTGCGTTTATTAATAAAACAGTGTTGATTTTATTTATGTTTCCAAGAGTCGCACAACTAATTGTTCTAATTGCTAAATGAGATATCCAATCTTCGCTAGTAGAATCTTTAAATAGCTATGAAAAATGGAAGAGCCGAATAAATGATACATTTTCTCGATCAAACTTGATAGTAACCGCTGAGCTGGTTCGTAAAAATACGTTTTAGTGCTAATGAGTTGCTCATTCCTATTCAAAACTGCGGAGGGACCGACATAATACCTGCTCGGTCTGTGGGTCGTGCTATGAGATATTTGATACAGCCTGAATCATTTTGTAAAAATGTTGCTAATTAGCTTTTCTACGCTTTTTTACGCGTATCATATGTTACACTGCTTCAGCCATAATTGAGCATTTTAGGTCAAATAAATATATCCCGAAAAAAACATCAACTTTTGTAAAACTCGGTCTTCAAGACTGCGTTTATTAATAAAACAGTGTTGATTTTATTTATGTTTCCAAGAGTCGCACGACTAATTGTTCTAATTGCTAAATGAGATATCCACTCTTCGCGAGTAGAATTTTTGTCTCCCTTCAGTCTCAAACGCGAACAGAATCGTTAAATAGCCATGAAAAATGGAAGAGCCGAATAAATGATACATTTTCTCGATCAAAGTTTTTAGTAACCTCTGAGCTGGTTCATAAAAACACATTTTTGTGCTAACGAGTTGCTCATTCCTATTCAAAACTGCGGAGGGACCGAAATAATTCCCGCTCGGTCTGTGGGTCGTGTTATATGATATTTGATACTACCTGAAACAATTTGTAAAAATGTCGCTAATTAGCTTTTCTATACTTTTTTGTGTCACACTGCTCATCAGAAATAATTGCCCTGCTTAGATACAAACAAAAATATACCTCAAAAATTCGTAAAACACAGTCTTCAAGCCTGCGTTTTATTAATAAAATTGTCCCTTTTACTTCTGTCTCGACCAGTCGTACGACTAATTGTACTAATTGCACAATGACATATCCACTCTTTGCGACTAGAATTTTTGCCTCCCCGCAGTTTCAACCGCGAATAGACTCGTTAAGCCGTGTCATTTTTTTTGTCAACCCCGCCGGCAACCGCACATTGCGAACGTTGATTCCACATTTCCACCGGGTCGCAGGAATTCCCCGCGTGCCGAGTCTACGCGCGCGTAGCCGACAAGTGGAGCGCGAGTCAGCGAGAGTCATGCGGAATAAGCGTAGTAACTGGAGGTAGCCGAGCAAGTGAACTATACGTATATATACAGCGTCGTAGCGCAGTTGCGAACCTTGTTGCAGTCGCTGAGTCTACAACGGCCACGCCTTTTGCTATTGAACTTTGTGAAACTCGCCCACGTCACGAGCAAAACAACCGAGTTACGAGGGAGCCGGTGAGAAAAAGTCGTAACTACCTGGTGCGACGGGGACCCTCGTGAAACTGCACTTCGGTCCTCCGCACCCGAAGCCCGCGCGCCGCTTAACCTTTCTCTGTGTATCGACGTCTCACATCCACTTGCGGCAAGCATTCAACGCTCGTGCGTCGCGGGACAAACCAGCTTGAAGAAAAGTCGTTCGACGTTTCAACAGGCATCGCACTCACACGAGTGTTTCATGGGTGATGGGAAACTGGGCTAGGTTGGCATACGAGGTTTCAGCTAATTTCTCGAAGAAAAAAAGTCTCGTTTCTCAAAGACCCCTTAAAGGTTTTTTTGCCTCCTTGAAGTTGCCCCCGCCAGCTTGATGACAAACTTTCAGCTAATTTCTCGAGGAAAAAAATCTCGTTCCTCAAAGACCCCTTAAAGGTTTTTTTGCCTCCTTTAAGCTGCACCGAGAGAAAAAGTTTCCTTGATACCAAAGAAATGGGTGGATTGAAATTTTTTCATTGATTTCAATGAAATATTTCTTCGAATTTCAATGAAATGATCTCCTTGATTTAAAGAAACGATATACTTGACGGCACCTGGTCTGTCAACGTTTGGCTCATTCGCGATAAGTCGTATTGGTGTTTCTCGCGCAAGCTGATCTGTTATGTTATAGTTAAGTCAAGTCAAATCAAGAAGATAATCATTGGTTAAACCATCGAAGTTATTGATGAACATATCTAAGTACTATCGTACGTAACCAAAAACTTGGTGAACATAACCTATAATTTGGTTGATGACATCGTTCAAAGAAAAAATAATATTAACTTAAGGATATTATTTCATTGACCTCAAAGAAATGTTTCATAGGTTGAGATTTCAAGGAAATTTCATTGAATCAAGGAAACTTTTTCTCTCGGTGTGCCCCCGTCAGCTTGATGACAAACTCTCACTTATGCCAGGACGTGACAGATGGATTGAAATCTTGATTACACCAGCTGCAATTGTGCGGTTCGACGACGAGAACGTTAGGATTCGACGCACAGCGCATCCTCTTGCCCTTTGAATTCATCGCGTTGTCTCTAAATTACGTCGCGAAATAGAATCAGATGGTTTGGTGCACTGCTACCTAACCGACATCCATTGATTGCAATAGGCATCGCAGTTACGTGTTTCATTGTGATCAAATATGACGACTGGTTGGCACATGACGTTTCAGCTTCCTTACCAAAAAAATCTTGTTCTGCAAAGGCCACTTAGAGGTTTTTGGCCTTGATTGGTTTTGCCCATCACTCGATTGCGCACTTGATTGGAATCGTGATTACCCCAGTCAATTGTGTCGTTTGTGTCGTTCGACGATGAGACGTCCGGACTCGACGCATCGCATCCTCTCAGCCTTTCGATTTTCTGGTCGCGTCTCAATTACGTAGTGAAATAAAATCGTCTCCGTGGTCCCGGTGTAACAGTCGCGGCGGCAGTCGGGTCGGTGCGCACTGCAACCTCACCGACAGCCATCGATTGCAATAACGGACTTTCGAAATCGCGAGAGGGAAAAGAGCCATTATCATACCGAGCCGGTCACCGTACGCCTCTAATTATCATAGCCGGTGTACATTGGATACATTGTCGGCGGGCTTGGGAGAGTAAAATACACGTCACCCACTACGTCCTCCGAGCCTTTCTTTTTCTCGTTTTGTCCCCAGTGGTTTTGATTATTCTCGCTCTCGGAATCCAGCGATTCGGCGATATTTATGGGAAATGCAGATTAGAGAGCTGCCGACTTGCGCGTAGAGCTAGAGAAGTAGCGAGTGCACCGAGTGGCAGGGAAAGTACACGCGTCACCCGGGCGTTCGAGTGGATAATTAGAGTGCAAGTGTGTTCGCTGTCCGAGTGTATTGCATTATTTATGCCGTCCCGGCTCTCGACGATGCAAGTTGCGCTGGACGTTGTCACAATCAACGACGCGTATTGATTTGGCGACCATTGTGTCGCGCTCGCCTTATCAGCCTCACTTTCGATCCGTACCGAGCTTCGATCCACACCGGTCACCCACATTTTTTTCTTCAACTTTCTCCTCGATCGCTCTCGGCGTACTTTTCTTCTTGATCTGCAAGTAGGGAGGTTGGAATGCTTCGCATTAGTCAAATCAGTGCTATTTATTTTACCGATTTTTATTTTATTTATTTTTTACTAAACGTTGCAATATTTGATCCAACTCAAAGAGACAGTCAGAGATCTAGGGATTTATATAAAGAATTAGAGCTTGAGAAGTTTTTGTTTTCCATAAAATCCGTCATGAAGAGCAAAGAAATGAGTAACGGTTTATTCTACATCATTTTTGCGGTAAAAGTACTTTTACGTAACGCACCAAATTTCACACAAAAGATTACAATAAATTACCGACCAGACTAGCGCGAAGTTCAGTGTCCTTTTTAAAAAGCTACACGTGCGTTTAAAAAGCTACTTAACCTCACAACATCCGCCACTAATTACACGGAATTTAAGATCAAGAGAGATAATTACTCTCTCCGGATCCTTAAATAGAAATGAGAAAAAAAAATACATTTTAAAAAAGGAACACAACGAAACAATGAGTTGCAAATTTTTTGCATTCACTCAGTGTGCGCGCTCTCTGTTTCACAATTATTCTTCTTTTCTCGCCTCCGCACAGCTCGACGTGTTTCGCTTAATTACCGATGATTAGTTGCAGTTGCCATAGCGCCGAGCTTGATGGAATCTTCATTAATCGGCCTGGCTGCAGCGCGCTCGGCTGCATCACCCGTTGGACCACCCACCGATCCACCGAAGAGTTGAAATCGTCTTTACGTCGGCTGTATACAACACCCGAGGCATCCAAAACGGCAAAAGTAATATGCGGAGTCTCCCAGTCCGCGTGTTCCGTCAGGTGTTCGCCAAGGTGGAATCGGGTTATCCTTGACCACGAATTCCAGCGTTTGTCTCGCTCTCGCCTCATGTGTAACGCCGCGAGAGCGCGTAAACCCGAGACGCAGGCGATATTATCGAATTGGAGAATCGACGCGGTACCCCCGACCTCGTTCGAGGTCGTCCCCAAGAATTACGCGTCATATTTCTCGCGCCTGGACGATATACACAAAGTTGAACCGGCCTCACAAGATGTATTCTTCAGAGCTACAATTTATCACTCTTTGTGGTCTTGAGACGAGTCTAAAAAAAAAGCAAAAAAAAAGACTGCTGGAAGGAAAAAGAACAAAAAAATCATAATTATGCGGCAGCAATCAGGAATGCGATTCCATCGAACAACATCGCAGGAACAATGGTCGAAAGTTGGACGTGGAGACGAAAAATTCCTGCGAATCTACGTGGCCATCCAAAAAAATGTATTCAAAACACAGAAACATCTCACATATGCGCGTCAACGTGGAATGATTCAACATGACGCATATAAACACGGAATAGTTTCATGAAAAAAAATAAAAAATAAAAAAAGTCACCCAGAGCGACTGGTCAACTGGGTTAACGATAACGAGAGGAGCAACAAGAAGCTCGGTGGGCATCGCAGGGTTTGGGACCAGACGCGGCGAGATCATCGTGAAGAAATCCCGGGCAAAGTTGTTGCGTAATTCCGCAAGCGAGAGAGAGAGAGAGACAGACTCGTTGGAATTTCCGCATCCAGTTGCTTTTATTGCCAGCGCTATGAGTCGGTTTAGCGCGAAGAGTGAATCAAGGAAGCACTTAAAAACTTCACCCAGGCGCGTTTATAAAATGGGCAGATGTGTATTATCTAACGCTTGCATAGCCGGGATGTATCTCGTTTGGCGGACGGATTAGAAAGGAGGAGGAGGAGGAAGCACCGCGAGTGTCTGACTTTCGTGCGGAAAGCGAGAGAAAATAAAAAAAGAACGAAACGAAGAGGCTAAAACCGCAAACGGTGATGAGAGAAGAGACCGAGAAGTGATAAACGCTGTTCGGGCGCACCTGTACGTGCATCATGCGCGCCGAGCTCGCTTTTAACGTTCACGCAAGTTTCTATCTTCCCCCTCGCGTCGCCCCTCTCGTCCTGCTTTTGCAGTACGTCAACTCGCACGAGTGCACGGAGAGACGACCGCAAATTACGGGAAACGGGCGAGCTCAAAGTGCGAAAACAGTTGAGAATACCTGGACGCGCGATGCAGGCTCGCTGCGTGGATCACCGATATTCCTGTTCGGTACCAACGCGGAGCCTTCAATCATCCGGCGCGTTTTGGTATGCGAGATATTTCATCTACGGGGTGTAACCGAGCGTGCATAGCGCGATAGGAAATTCCGTAATATCGCTTTGAATCATAACGCGCTCGCGCGCTTACGTCACGCTCGATTTACCCGAATCAATCTCAAATTTCACATTTCATTGGGTTTGCCTATTTTTGCACTTCGGCGGCTTTGATCCGCTCGTCGATTTGCTCGAGCGGTTCAGACACATCGGGGCTATTATAGTTTATGGTATATTCGTTTTGAATTCGGCAAAAAAATTGTGGATCGTTTGAAAAGTTTCGATTAAAATGTATCTTCATGCAAATCTGCATTTGTTACTTGAAACTTCGGATATTAAACTAATGTATTACACACTGCGTAACTCATTGAAAAAATGTAACATTTGTTTAGTAATTATTTTGATACACACTATAATGATTATAACGACAGCTAATTTTTTTCGTGGCGTATTTACGAATATATAAAATTATAAAACAAACTAGTTTTTCAAAAGAGTTTTACTTTGTATGCAAGTCTATTGAAAGGGGGAATTTTTTTTTGTGACCATGAAAGGATTCCATATAGAGCATTTTTGCGACTATTCACTGCACGTTCGAGTTATGTTACACCCCGTATATAGCTCCGCCGCCAGCCGATTCTCTCTTTGGGTATCTTTATCCGTGCATCTTTATTCCCGCAGTAAAGTCTCAAATGCAGCCTGCACGCAGGATACTCGGGTATTTGAAGAGGGTAAATATCTCTATTTTCCTACAGCAACTGATCCCTTTATTCATATTTATTTATTTTTCGTCCGTATATAAATCACGGCGGCCGGTTTATCTCCATCTCGGCCTCACAATTCCCTATCAGTCTCAATCAGTGCAATTTCAATAGCCGCAATATCTCCGGACCGCCGCGTTTTCTCCCCCGCCCGCGATCGCCTCACGATAGAACGAATTTTTCCCGGCATCAGCCTAGATGCCTGATCCTTCTGCCGCTGTGCAACGCGAACGTCGCGGATTGTCCAGTCGCACCTGGTCGTTCGCGCGCACGCAACACGCGTGCGATTATTACAATTCACGCGCGACTCAAAACCAGTTTCGCATAACGTCGAGCACGGCTCATACCGTGTTTATCCCTCTGTACCGAGTGATTCGACTCGGAGATTAATATGCATTTGGTCCATTTGTGCCGAAGTCTTGTGCGCAAAAAGCTCCCTCTAAATTCCATCGTACTGATCGATCTCCACCAACCGGGACGTTCGACGTCGATTTATTAGATTCTCCTTGATTTCCGTGAAAAATAATAATCTCCCCTCATCGCTCAAATCACAATTCGTCCAAGGTAGAAATCATTTCCCAACGATTTTTTAAACAGCGTCCATGCATTGTCATTATTGCCCATTTATTAATTAATCTCGTGCGCAACAATCGGATCTTGGTGCAATTGAATCGCAGGACCAAAACGAGTTTGGGCTCATAATGCGCGGTCAGGATAAATTCTGATAGCGATTTCGCGTTGCGTGCTCCAGTGCAGCTTTGGATCGTCAAGCGAAGTAGGGAAGTTGGAATGCTTCGCATTAGTCAAATCAGTGCTATTATGTTTACCAATTTTTATTTTATTTATTTTTTTTAAACATTGCAATATTTGATCCAATTCAAAGAGACAGTCTTAGTTTAGTTCGACGTCGATTTATCAGATTCTCCTTGATTTCCGTGGAAAAATAATAATCTCCCCTCATCGCTCAAATCACAATTCGTCCAAGGTAGAAATCATTTCCCAACGATTTTTTTACACAGCGTCCATGCATTGTCATTATTGCCCATTTATTAATTAATCTCGTGCGCAACAATCGGATCTTGGTGCAATTGAATCGCAGGACCAAAACGAGTTTGGTCTCATAATGCGCGGTCAGGATAAATTTCTGATAGCGATTTCGCGTTGCGTGCTCCAGTGCAGCTTTGGATCGTCAAGCGAAGTAGGGAAGTTGGAATGCTTCGCATTAGTCAAATCAGTGCTATTATGTTTACCAATTTTTATTTTATTTATTTTTTTTAAACATTGCAATATTTGATCCAATTCAAAGAGACAGTCTTAGCTTAGTTCGACGACGATTTATCAGATTCTCCTTGATTTCCGTGAAAAATAATAATCTCCCCTCATCACTCAAATCACAATTCGTCCAAGGTAGAATTCATTCCCCAACGATTTTTTAAACAGCGTTCATGCATTGTCATTATTGCCCATTTATTAATTAATCTCGTGCGCAACAATCGGATCTTGGTGCAATTGAATCGCAGGACCAAAACGAGTTTGGTCTCATAATGCGCGGTCAGGATAAATTCTGATAGCGATTTCGCGTTGCGTGCTCCAGTGCAGCTTTGGATCGTCAAGCGAAGTAGGGAAGTTGGAATGCTTCGCATTAGTCAAATCAGTGCTATTTTGTTTACCAATTTTTATTTTATTTTATTTTTTAAACATTGCAATATTTGATCCAATTCAAAGAGACAGTCTCAGCTTAGTTCGACGTCGATTTATCAGATTCTCCTTGATTTCCATGAAAAATAATAATCTCCCCTCATCGCTTAAATAACAATTCGTCCAAGGTAGAAATCATTTCCCAACGATTTTTTTACACAGCGTCCATGCATTGTCATTATTGCCCATTTATTAATTAATCTCGTGCGCAACAATCGGATCTTGGTGCAATTGAATCGCAAGACCAAAACGAGTTTGGTCTCATAATGCGCGGTCAGGATAAATTCTGATAGCGATTTCGCGTTGCGTGCTCCACTGCAGCTTTGGATCGTCAAGCGAACATAATATGCCTGTTTGGTGGGCGTACAATGTGGGAAACTCGTGTAGGTAAAACCTGCTCGTGGGTAAAGCCGCGTGATATCGGCGCTGTGCATATAGCGGCGGGTTTCGCGAATGTATATCTTGGCCGCGGTGTGTTTAATGGAATTTAGGACGCGCGTTTGCTCCACGTTCCAATGGGTAATTGCTTTTGCTTAGTCGGGTAATTAAAGTCACGGGGCGGAGGGTGGAACGAGCGAGAGATCCGGAGTTTATCTACTGTAGATCTGCGGGAATATCTCGGGTTGAAGCCCCTCGCTGGGTCGTGTGCGCCACTAACTCTATCGGCGTTTCTAAGTTACGGCCTTTGCTCACGCTAGCATCGGCTCTCTCTCTCTCTCGATGCTCTGCCCGCTCTCGGCTTCTTCTCTGTACCTTTGCTCCACTCGCCAAGCCCCGGGACAGACGGTTATGAACAATCGTGCATCGCGAGAATGAAGATTTACGGCAGGAAGAAAAACGACGAGAATCAATAAAATATTTTTTCTACAGCCGCCATGTTTATTTTGGATGAGACGATAATTTGATAAAATAAATTTGATTTTAGAAAATGCGAATTCGTTAAACCTATTAACGAAAAAAATTGCCATATGCATGAGAACTGGTAAATTCGTCTGATAAATTCGATTTGCAACCGAAATATCAATCTTCGTTAGAACTGGAAAAAAAGTCTGGTGAAAAATTAGTTGCGAGAAGATACACAGCCAGAAACCTACGAATGACGATTTATGGCAGGAAGAAAAACGACGAGAATCAATAAAATATTTTTTCTACAGCCGCTATGTTTATTTTGGATGAGACGATAATTTGATAAAATAAATTTGGTTTTAGAAAATGCGAATCCGTGAAACCTATTAACGAAAAAATTGTCATGTGCTTGAGAACTGGTAAATTCGTCTGATAGATTCGATTCGCGACCGAAATATCAATCTTCGTTAGAACTGGAAAAAAAGTCTGGTGAAAAATGAGTCGCGAGAAGATACACGGCCAGAAACCTACGAATGAAGATTTATGGCAGGAAGAAAAACGACGAGAATCAATAAAATATTTTTTCTACAGCCGCTATGTTTATTTTGGATGAGACGATAATTTGATAAAATAAATTTGATTTTAGAAAATGCGAATCCGTAAAACCTATTAACGAAAAAATTGCCAAATGCATGAGAACTGGTAAATTCGTCTGATAGATTCGATTTGCAACCGAAATATCAATCTTCGTTAGAACTGGAAAAAAAAGTCTGGTGAAAAATTAGTTGCGAAAAGATACACGGCCAGAAACCTACGAATGAAGACTTATGGCAGGAAGAAAAACGACGAGAATCAATAAAATATTTTTTCTACAGCCGCTATGTTTATTTTGGATGAGACGATAATTTGATAAAATAAATTTGATTTTAGAAAATGCGAATCCGTTAAACCTATTAACGAAAAAATTGTCATGTGCTTGAGAACTGGTAAATTCGTCTGATAGATTCGATTCGCGACCGAAATATCAATCTTCGTTACAACTGAAAAAAAAAAAAAAATCTGGTGAAAAATGAGTCGCGAGAAGATACATGGCCAGAAACCTACGTACGCGCGGGGCTACAATTCTTTCGATAAATCCGGCTCGCAGTTGTCCCCAGTGTTGTTTCGAATCGCCTGCGCTTTTGCCAAAGCCACGTGCATCGTCAGCGCGTTACTCTTGTATGGGCATCGTTAAAGAATCGAACGAGAGTAGCTTAACTAACGTCGTGAATAAACCGTACGAGTCCCGGCGGTCCAGTGTAATAAATCTTAACGGTCCTCTCGGTACGTACTATATGTACGTGCCGTATATATCCTCTGAATGCCCGTTGCCACCGCACTGCTTAAAGTGCTTAATAATTTGATGTCCACTGGAAGTTTTTATTCACAATTCATAAACCACTATGAAATTTAATATTCAAATATGTAAAATTACAGCATTTTTATATTTAATCTCCAATTTTGTCGAAGTTTTTAGCATACCTTAATTATACATTGCACTTCCATTTTTATTTATATATGGCAGTCAATGGATAAAAACTTCCAAAACAATATTCTTAATTTTCTATCAATTCTGCAATAAATTTTTTTCTAAATTCTACCTGATTCTCCACAATTTTTTTCCTCAATCGGTGCAGCAATCACTACAATACCGGAAGCTATTCGTTAGCTGCCATTCGATGAACTCTGCAGACCACTGAAAGTCTGGCTCATCTTTGACTCACTTTGGTATATGGCAGTCAATGAATAAAAACTTCCAAAACAATATTCATAATTTTCTATAAATTTTGTACTAAATTCTTTTCTAAATTCTACCTGATTCTCCACAATTTTTTTTTTCTCAATCGTTGTACCAATCACTACAGTACCGGAAGCTATTCGTTAGCTGCCATTCGATGAACTCTGCAGACCACTGAAAGTCTGGCTCATCTTTGGCTCACTTTGGTATCATTGCGTCGAGTGTCGTACACGAGGATGATGATGGGAAACTGCTGAGAGGCTTTTTCGCAATTGTTGGTTATTCCCCTGGTGGATGCTGTCGAGATGAACAGGGAAGTATAAGCGTGACTGCAGGATCCTCCTGTACGCACCGACCGTCTCGAAGCTTCATTCTCAGCATCGGCAGCAGCGCCAGCAGCAGCAGCAGCAACAACAGCAACAACTATCGAGCCATCAATCGTACTGGCGGATTGCATGGGCGTGTTGGTTACTCTTGGCTGGCGAGATCTCGGTGCACCGAGGTGCAGTACGTACGTGTATGCACAAGTTTACTCGTGCGCATCAGGCTGGCGGGTACCCCCGAGCATCTTCTCACGCTGCTGCGCGAGGAGCCCCAGCTCTTTCCCTTTCTTTTCCTCGCCTAACTTCACGTATCTCTGTTAAATCATCTAAAGCCCCCCCCCCCCCCCCACTCTGCGCCACTCGCGATGCGCACTTTCTATAATAGCTGCGTTTTATGCGCTCAACGAGAATTAACGCTTCGTACGCCGAGTCTTCTTCGGGTACCGTTTTGAGTCCAGGCCCTGGCTGAAGGAGCGGCCGACAGGACTCGAGGCACGAAGACATATTTAAACCCGTGATTGGAGATACTCGAAATTGTTCAATTTGCGAAACGAGGAAAGTTATGGATGAGCAGTGAATTTATGTCTTCGGTGGTCGAGCGCTGAATTTTATGAAAATTTTAATCGTTCGGCAATCAGCCCGAGGGTCGAGCCAACTCGGGTTTCCGAGTGGCTTTGTGCATGTGTATTTGCATCCCGGCAAAAGCAGTAGTACCACCTGCGCGAGGAGCATCGAAGAGAGGGATAGAGAGAGAGAGCGAGATAAATTGTCGGGGTCGAAGGTCGTTAATAGATGCATGTTCACTGGAGGATGAGCGATGGACTCAGTTGATTTCATTGTCCGCCACTGATGCTCGGAGAGCCCGCTCGCTGCGATGCGCAGCTCCTTCGTCAAACATACCGGCGAGTACTTGCACCTCTAATGCACAGAATGCACCCAGCGGTGCTGTATCTGTTGAATATCTAATATAGAAAAAAAACAATTACTGCGTTTCTCCTCGTTAAAATTCACTGGTTTTTTTTTTAAATACCGCAACGAATATTATAATTTAGTACAGTAGAACCTCAATTATCCGAACCAATTGGGACCGAGGCTTGTTCGGATAAAAGTTCTCGGAAAAAAGTTAACTTAAAAATATTTCCTTTCCTTAAAAAAATAACTTTTTTTCTGGAAAAAAGTTACTTTTAAGATAACTTGTTTTCCTGGAAAAAAAGTTAATTTTAAGATAACCTGTTTTCCTAGAATAAAAGTTAATTTTAAGATAACTTGTTTTCCTGGAAAAAGTTACTTTTAAGATAACTTGTTTTCCTGGAAAAAAGTTACTTTTAAGATAATTTGTTTTCCTGGAAAAAAGTTAATTTTAAGATAAAATGTTTTCTTGGGAAAAAGTTACTTTTAAGATAACTTGTTTGTCTGGGAAAAAGTTAATTTTAAGACAACTTGTTTTCCTGGAAAAAAAAGTTAATTTTAAGATAACTTGTTTTCCCGGAAAAAAAGTTAATTTTAATGTAACTTGTTTTCCTGGAAAAAAAGTTAATTTTAAGATCACTTGTTTTCCTGAAGAAAAATTATCTTAAAGTTATCTTAAGTTATCTTCCGTTACCATGGCAATGGTTGCCACGGTAACGGTTGGCAACCAGCGCACAAGCGTAATGCACAACTTGACTGCGGAATTGCAAGATCGTCCTGTGTGAATTGTCAGCGAGGTACAGAGATGCAATAGTGTATGGCGACGGTAGTCTCGCGTAATTTATTGTCACGTAACGTATTTTCACGAGCGTATGTACCGGAGATTGTCCGTTGCGCGCAGGGGCTTTCCGAAGTGGCGCAGACATTACGCTCGATAGCGGTGTCCGTGCTACTGATATCTTTTCCTTTCCTGCGACTGTTTATGGTTTCGGACTATCCGCCGTTAGGATGCTCGCGTCGTATATCGCCCGAGAAGCAACGCAAGGCCATTTTCCCATGGATTTCACCCATGAATTCACATAGCTCGGCAGCCTGGGGAATCAGAAGAACCACCGCCTGCTCGCGTCCGGCTAAAAGCTGCGGGTCTTGGGTCAGGATTCCAGGTATAACAAATTACAAGCGTTCGACTTAGGTAACGTCGCTACTGGCTACCTGCACGTTGTTGTTACTCTAAACGGCAGCGACGTAACACCCGTGTGTGCCCGAACAATTATAGCGTCCGCTCTGTATCAACATGTGCACTTGACAGCTAAATGAAAACGCAAGATCGATCCGCCTACCCAGTATTTCGTCTTCCACCAGGGATTTGGTAATTCAGAGGCAACAAGTTGTGGTTGGCCCATGTAAGTTGCTAGCATTTATTAACGCGGCAATAAAAAGTTTCTTCATACTAGGCTAATCGTACGTGCTGGCGCACGTGCCTGAAACACTTTTCGCCAAAATCGACCTCAGAAATATTTTTTTCAAAATATCGACTTTTAACCTATACCATCGTTCTCAAGTCGCATATTCTACCCCCGAAAACACTGGTTATTAACCTTTTTTAATCGATTTTGAAAAAAATATTTTTTTGTCGATTTTTTTTGTCAGAAATCGTAGATGCGGCCCCGGGCCGAAAATCATCAAAATCGACCCCAATTTTTTTTCTTTTCAAAATATCGATTTTTAACCTATACCATCGTTCTCAAGTCACATATTCTACCCCTGAAAACACTGGTTACTAACCTTTTTTAATCGATTTTGAAAAAAATATTTTGTTGTCGATTTTTTTTTGTCAGAAATCGTAGATTCGGCCCCGGGCCGAAAATCATCAAAATCGACCCCAATTTTTTTTCTTTTCAAAATATCGACTTTTAACCTATACCATCGTTCTCAAGTCGCATATTCTACCCCTGAAAACACTGGTTACTAACCTTTTTTAATCGATTTTGAAAAAAATATTTTTTTGGCGATTTTTTTTGTCAGAAATCGTAAATCCGTCTCCGGACCGAAAATCGCCAAAATCGACCCCAATTTTTTTTCTTTTCAAAACATCGATTTTTAACCTATACCATCGTTCTCAAGTCGCATATTCTACCCCCGAAAACACTGGTTACTAACCTTTTTTAATCGATTCTGAAAAAAATATTTTTTTGTCGATTTTTTTTTGTCAGAAATCGTAAATCCGTCTCCGGACCGAAAATCGCCAAAATCGACCCCAATTTTTTTTGTTTTCAAAATATCGATTTTTTACCTATACCATCGTTCTCAAGTCGCATATTCTACCCCCGAAAACACTGGTTACTAACCTTTTTAAATCGATTTTGAAAAAAATATTTTCTGGCGACGATTTTTCTTTTAAAGAAATTGTTGCCATTTAACTTCGATAAATTAAATGCCAACAATTTCTTCAAAAAACATGGCTATCATTGCGGTCTAACCCGCTCGACGTGTTCGATTCGTATAAGTCCAACACACCCGTCGCGCGGCAAAAACGTGACTAACGTCGCGAGGAATCGCCGTGACCCCAATTGATCGGTATTCCATTTAGGAATATACGAGAATTCTATTTAACTCGACGCACATATACGCGCCGAGATTTTATCTCCACGCGTCCTGAAAGGTACTCTCGTCGATGCTCCGCGCCACAGACGCCACATGCGCGAGCATCATAAGAAGCATCCTATGAGACTCGTGTAAGGATCTCCCCCGAGTAAGCGCCATGATCGGGAGACATGACGTGATTACGTTATCGGGGTTACGATCCTCTCGCGCCGTGCGTTTCACACAGGTACAAATCGAACTGTAATTCGATTGAAAAATCTAACGCGCGTGCCGTCTTTTCGCGTCATCGCGAGACCTTTTGGGATCCGCTTGGCCAACGTCAGCTCTCGAAGCCTCCAGTCAGTCAGTCAGCCAGTCAGTCAGTCAGTCAGCCAGCCTTCCCCACGGATTGTGATTGCGTTGTCGTCATCGCCGTCCCGAGTTCTTATCAAACATCGGACAGCTATGTATTATTATTGGCCCGATCGGTGAGTACGTAACTTTCGCGATGTATCCCGCCGCCAGGTTGACTCGCTTATCTCGGTCCAGTGTGGCCTGTGCGAGGCGCGTACAGACCGATCAACCGGCTGGTTATAGTGGAGTCACCGTGAAACACGACGTAACACGGTATGGGAATAGAATTTATTTCAGGGCGTTGGTTTCTATTATTGCGCGTGCGCCGCGTTTAAAAGGTTAAATGAATTTTGATAGGCTCGCGTCGATTGCGAACGTATAGACATTCCAATTATTATCTACGCTCGGCTGGACCGAAAATCATATTGGCACAGTAACGATCCCGCTATCTCTTTTCGTATCCCTTTTCGTTGTTTGCACGCCGACGTGTTGCACGTCGATGCTGCTCTGCACGCTATGTATATCCGCTCGCGATACTCGTTGCCGCTGAAGTTTATACATGGATGAAGTTTATACACGGGGGATGGTTATCGGTTGGCGGATCCGCTCGATCGGCGCGAAACAAGCATGAGAAACTGACGTATGCGATTGTTTAGATCGATAGTGCATTCGTTGGGGATTTTTTTTTTTTTTTTTTCGAAAGGCCAGAGGTGACGACGGTCAGTGTCGGTAATGGATAGTTTTGTTCGGTACGTGTTGAACGGTAATTGGGATATTGATACGGATGATCAGTTACAGGTGTCTGTGATCATTTCAGGTTCGATTGCCGATTTGTTTTTTTTTAAGCTCAGGTGTTTTGGTAATGAAGGCAAATTCAAAATACGTCACTGGACCGATCGCACTTCTTTCTCTCGAGTGCTTGCGGCTTGTGGCCCTCCAGACGCGCGTTCCCATAGCTCTTTGCCCCTTTCTTTATACCCTTAATTAAGTCAGTTCGTGATGGGAAGTCGTGGCACTTTGATCGACAGGCACCGCAATTACCGAGGTGCCTGACGGTTCCTCTGCACTTATGCTATTAACACTGCCCCGGTCGGCATCCGGAATATCTTAATCACCGAAATAAAAAGAGCCAAATCACCGCGCATTGAAAAAAAAAAAAAAAAAAAAAAAAAAAAAAAAAAAAAAAACGTTGGGAGGGCTCGGTGAACTTTTTTTTTCTTTGAATAAATTTGTAGTGTCTGCATTCGACTCTCGACGAATATCTCGTAATTCTCAGCCGTCGCGGCAAAAAATATGTTGTCACATTTTTTCATATTTTTATATTTTGTCATATTTTGGTCATATTTTGTTCTTGTCATTTTGTCACATTTTTTAGCGCAAGTTAAACGCAACGTCTGACAAAAATGATCGCATCTTCGTGACGTCAATCTCCGCAGCATCCTTCAAAAAACTTTTATTCGCACTCCGCGCCAGCTCATTTTTCCCCCATATCATCGCGCAGTACAAGCGTGTAAAATCTCTTCCCTTCGATACGCGCGGCGACTTGCGCAATCCACGCGTCGATGACCCGAGATAGCGATCCGAACAAAGACAACACGAATACCTATCGTCTAACGAGTATCTCGGTTTTATTTTATCCACTCATTTATTTATATCTCGGAGATCCCACAGGCGTAGATATAGAGACGATGTGAGTCAGCACACGCCGACTGACCACACGAGACTCGAGCTGCAAGCCAGGCTTCGACTTTATTTTCCCAATCGACGCGGCGACGCGAGGAATCCTCGCACCCCGAGGTTTCGCGGCGGGATACAAATTCGACACAGCCGCCACTCGGACCCGGAACACCCGCGATTTCTCGTTTCCCACTTCCAGCATCACCGCCAGGCTCGTTACGTCGATACGGCGCGCACGACGCGTTACGTCAATCAGACAGCGAGCGAATAGCTCGGCTCTCGTTTCCTCATTTGATTTCCTCTCCTCGCCTCGATATACACACACCGCTTAAAATAAGTGTGCACAGGCTTGTAACACACGTGGTTTTTCCCATCGCTCTTGCGACCTGTCGTACCGGAAAGCCAAGTCAGTGGGATACACAGTCACAGGATTCTGTGTCTGCACACGAGTCGTCTCGCAGGTGGATTTTACAGTTTCCTCTCTCAATTTCCTCCAGCATAATTCGACGACGATTGTTGTTCATCCATTTGCGTTCCCACATTTCTGCTTCGTCCTAATCACACATAATTTTCTCCAATCTGTTGATACGATCGCTCTAAAGTATTTGTCCATCAATCGCGTAGTCATTCTCACAACATTCTGCCTTCCCAAGTGAAAAAATATATCGTTTATATATAGATTATATACAGCGCTCATGTATGGAATTGGGCATATATATTCCCTATAAAATTTGTATATAATGAACATACAGATTTTAATTAATATTAATTAATTTATTTTTTAATTTTAATTAATATTAATTAATTTATTTTTTAATTAATATTAATTAATTTATGTCTAGAAGATATAAGAACTTTATAAATTATATATATGAAATTAATGATGAATTATGCAATTACTATATACAGACCGTATACAAAATTGTGAGTCTGTTTATTTGTATGTTTATTGTATACAAATTTAATATGGAGTATATTATGATTTACTATGGAATATATATGCCCAATTCTACATATAAGCGCTGTATACAAACCATATATTTTTTTCACCTGGGTTTTTTCTGTTTTATTTTATTTTATTTTTTTTCAATTTCCTGATGTGTTTTTGTTTCATCGAATAGCTTCACATCGATGATCGAAGAGGCCGCTGCCTGGACATGCGTACGTTCGGGTAGCCCTCGTCAGATTCGAATCTCCGATAGTCGCCTGGGCCATCGTCCTGGAGTCCCGAGAGCTCGAAGGGCTTGTTACAAGGTATATCAAGCTTGTCGAGCCGGCGAACACGAATACGCGAGAGGCAAAATCGTCGTCGGCGTTCCTGGTAGGTGTGACGACCGTCACGGACAGCTCGACGAATTATGTCCAGGCAGAGGCTCGTTAGGCCCTCGTGTCGCGGATATGCGGAGAGACGGAGTTGGACGCTTTAAGGGTTCGTTCACGTGTGCCACGAGAGCGAGCGCGACTCCTCCTGCGGGTTCGATGACCTCCTGACACTAATTTGTCAGGCGCGCGGCGAACGTGTTCACGTCGGCGATGCACACGTCAAACACAACACGTTCGTATCTCTCATGTGTTTATGTGTTCACGTCCTGTGGGCTTAGAAGAGGTTTGGAGATTCGTTCGTTCGTTCGAGAGAGAGAAAAAAAAAATATGGACACACGTGTGAAGGGTTATGCGAAGGTTGATGTACAACGCGCGCTGCAACACGTGAGAGAGATTATTATCCGACACGTCAATGGCTCGAGTGAGCAACGAAAATCATTCAACGAGAAGTCTTCGTGTGTGTGTCTCTCTCTCTCTTTCGCTGACGCTTTATTATACTAATTCCGGTGGACCATTTACCATATTACGCGTGATGTGAAAGGTGGAAGGATAATATCTGTCCGGCACTGATAGATGGTTGGGTGGTGCGGTGGAATCGAGGCAGCCGGCAATGATAACAGAGATGAGGGTAATGGCAGAGTTTGGAGGAGCTCTCGAAGATCCACAGACAGAAGAGGCTTGCCTCCCGAGGCGAAGTTACGCCATAGAGTCAGTGCCACGAGGAGGTTCTTTCATCTCGTTTTCGCTCGCTTTCCCGGCCCGAGTGTTTCGCCGACTTGTGCGAGACGCGGCACTCTTGTGGAGACTTTATTACCGCATTTGGCACGAGGTGCCCAAAGCAATTTACGTTTGTTTCTCCACGCGTTTGGCGCGCTCTCGTCGTTGAGTAACGCCTCGCGGGGATCTCCTTCTGCCGTTTTTAGGGCCTCGTTTCGCCTCGGCTCGCCGCTGCCGGACGTCGAGTCTAGGAATTCTGACGGAAGGAAACGTCCAATAAATGTGTGTGTGTTTTTTTTAAATCAATTAAAAAAGGACTGACACCAGCGTTTTTGGGGGGTAAAATACGTGACTTGAGAACGAAATTCGATGTCTTGAACAGAAAAATGGCATCGACTCAATTTCCGACGAAGCTTCCATGAGACATGAAATTCTATGGAAAATAAAAGATGTCCCGTGCATTGAGACACCTTTCTCACAAAATGGTCCACTCAAGCCAAATATATATAAGGATGGGGATCAAAATATCTAATTACCAAAATAGCGAATGGCTAAAATAGCAAAGTTCAAAGTAATGAACGATCTGAATCTAGAATGGCCATCATTATGAAATTCGCTATTTCAGCCATTAGTTATCATTCACTATTTTGACCCACATCTTTATTAAAATGGAATCAAAATAGCGAATGATCAAAATAACGAATAGCTGAAATAGCGAATTTCATCTTGATGGCCATTCTAGATTCAGACCGTTCATTATTTTGAACTTTGCTATTTTAGCCATTCGCTATTTTGGTAATTAGCTATTTTGACCTCCACCCATATACAAGATAAAAATTCTTCATACCCTATGTAAGTAATTAAAAAATCGATACCATATTAATCCATACTAACAAATCACTCATCCGGCGGACACGTCAATCATATCGTACATCGAAGTACGAATTTTTTGTGATTCACATTTTTCATCCCAGCGGAGTGCGAATTGCGAGCTATATATGCGCAACGTCGCGAGTGCGATACCGCGGGCAACGTTAATAAAGCAGGTGTAAGGGAATATTGCGCTGGAGGCGCGAGAACGCGCTGGACGTTGGCCGCGGCTGCGCCGTCCGTGCGCGGTGTTAATGCACCGTATGAATGATGGGCCAGGGGAGCTAGGGCTGTGCACACAGCTCGCGCCTCCGCGGTATACACAGAGCGCGCTGTTCACCGGTGCATAGACGCAACTAACATACATCTTGCAGCGTCTCCGGCAGTCAGTCCGCCGCGGCACAGTAGTGTATACAAGCCGTGTTCGCTTGCCTTTGTGGCATGAGTGTGCATCGCTTGTACATACATCCCGACGCGTTGGTCATTCTCAAGCCCGGGTCTTCTGCGATACTAGGGGATTATAGGTGTTAGAGGCATTCTTCGGCATATATATGCGTGTACGTACGGGTCGTTCCAGGTCACTTCGACCGGGGCCCATCGATTTAAATTCTGGTATCAGGAAGCTCCAGCTGGAATAACGTCTCCATGTTTCACTGATTTTTAAAAATTTCCCTTCACCCCACCGAAGCTTCTGAAATTCAGGGTTTTAAGGAAAACTTCAACGTTTTTTAAATTTTGAAAAAAATTGCATGAATTCCACACCCAAAACTGAGAACACCCTGAGAAGAATCAGGGTGGTCAGGCGGAAATTAGTGTTTTGAAGGACTTATTTTAATAACTAATAGAATGTAAAATAATGATTTATTTTTTAGTTAAAAAATTAGTATATTTTTCTACGGCACAAAAATTGACATTGAAATTTCGGAAAATATGTTAGAATAGTTTTGTATATGAAAACATTCTTGATACGCATTCTTGATACTTTTATTTTTTTAAATAAAATATGAAAGCACACTTCCGGCTACCAGAATTAAAATAGGCTGAGGTGAGGATCAGACCCCAGTCGGATTTACCCGGAACGCCCCGTACGTAAAAACATATGTATACACATCCTTTATACACACAATATACATCTTCCCGTACCTTCCGAAGGTATTCCCCACGGGACGGACGCGTCGTGGCGATTAATTCCGTAAGCGCGACAACGAATTCCGCCGCGTGATTTCTCTCTTCTCCTACTAGAGACCAAGAAAGATGGCCGGGGCGAGTTTGCGTACTCTCTTTTGTTCCTCGCTTATTCGTCTTCGGTGTCGCGGCGGCCGTTTTAACAAATCTCCGGCAATCGGAGAGGCGCGCAAATTTCTTCGCACCTTCTCGCCGTGGCGCGAGTGCATCACAAGGCGCATTTATTAACGAGGATGAGTAATGGCCGCGCGGGAGATGGCGATATCCAAGAAACATAAGGACTATCTTTGCGCAATATTTTCCTCGCGAAATAACGTGAAACGTCTTGCGATAAGGATTACGCGCGCACGCTTCAGGCCTGCGGCCGCCGCCGCGCGTGATTTTCCTATTGAATTTTACGACGATATTTCGCTCGCACGGAAAAAAAAGTTTGGTTGTGCCAACTAATCATTCACATTGCTGTACCTCAGTTTTTTGCGATTAGTTGCAGCAACTTACACATTTATTGCCGAAACCACTTCGAATGGTTGTGGTAACTATTCACGATTTGTTCTACATAACCTAAAAACGATGTTATTAAAGTTACGATTGTGCCGCTCAAGGCGCGGGTCGCATCTGTACATAACCTAAAGACGATATTATTAAAGCTTTAATTGTGCCGTTCGTGAAGCGATTCGCGTTAATTTGTCATAAAAATAGTACAAGTAGTGCAATTTTATTTCGAAAAGCAATGACACGGTTGGTATGGACAAGTAACCGGAACTTGTGCTCCTGCCTATTCGAATAGTTGTATCAACCATTCGTTTGGTTGCCGCAACTAACAGGGCATCTACCAACGAAACTTTGTTCGTGCAACTAATTCCTTTTGGTTGTCACAACTAATCCGAGTTGCAAGGAAAGTAGAATAATCCATTGGTTGTGCCAACTAATCTCTTGGTTATGTCAACTAGTTATTTTTTTCCATGCGGGCTCGCCGCAAACGTTTATCAATTTTATTACAAGCGTTTCGCGTGTATCCAGAGCCGCGAGCCGTGCGGGCGCCCCGGATTTCTGGGTTCGCGTCGCGTTTTTACGCATCATCCCGCAGTGAGGCTGCTGCGGCACGATCGAGCACTTTGGGAATTATAACGCGGCGCGCGGAGAAAGTTTTCAATGTGGAACGTAGAATTCTCAGCGCGTGAATCTTGATAGATATCCCTCGGTGTAACGTCGCGTTTTGCGGCCGGGCGCGAGCTGACGCTAATCTCGAATTTTTCTCGTTAAATTCACGCGCGGCTGTGCAAATCGAATTCTGGGGCCCGGAATTGCGCCAATAGTCGCGCGAGCGCGGGGCTCAAATCCCGCCGACGGCGAACCTCGGGCTCAGGGGTTGAGGCAGGTCGTGACGCGGATTCGCGAATCTCGATTGGAGAGAGGCCGGCTCGCGGGGCCCGCGAGTCACCTCGCTCGTTCGAGGATGCATACGATGCACCCGCGGCGCTGCGGGTGAAAGTCGAGAGTGCGCCTGGCCCGAGGCGTGAGCCCACGATCCGAGTCTCGAGGCTAACTTATCACTGTCTCGGCTGTGATTATTTTCTAGAGCTCGACGCGCGGTCTTTGTTGCAGACCACGACGGAACTGCAGTTTTTTTTTCTTTTTTTTTTTCAAAACGCGAATGCACTTGCATTTTAATTCAATGTCAGAAATGATTCGGTTATTTGGTGTTGCATTTTTGTGGAAAAGTAAGAAACAGGAAATTTGTAACAGTTGGAAGAGATTTTGGCTTATTCAAGCAGATCCATCAGTCATGAGAGATGTCGAACAAATTTTAAATCAGCGGAAAATATTTTTTCATTTTTCTTTCAATGTAAATGCAATGATAATTATTTTATGCTAACATTGGCGCCACATAATTATTTTATGCTAACATTGGCGCCACATAATTATTTTATGCTAACATTGGCGACACATAATTATTTTATGCTAACATTGGCGCCACATAATTATTTTATGCTAACATTGGCGCCACATAATTATTTTATGCTAACATTGGCGCCACATAATTATTTTATGCTAACATTGGCATTTCGTTGCTCCAAGTAACCCCGCAAGAAAAAAAAATCCTCAGTTCACTGAGAGAAAAACACATGGTTGAAACAACAATACTACATTTTTACTATACAGTATAATTCCCAGGGGGGAACGTTTATATTTTATAGTTACGACAATGAGAAAAAATAATAGCTACAAACGTAATAATAATAGCAAATATGAACTAATAAAATACAAAGTATCCGATATGATCGATATGATCGTTCCTCCTGCGAATTATATCAGTATAGTTCGACCAACTATTTTACTATATTTTTCTCAGAGTGTTATCGAACCATCAAACCAAAACTCGCTTTACTTGATCACAAGCAGCAGAAGCTGCAGACCCCAGGAAGAAGCTTTCAACTCTTCATCCAACAAGTGCAGGAAGAAGATAACTGAGAGATTAATGCATTTCGCTGTAGATCGGAGACAAAAATTCCCGCAGAAACCTCAAACTCGCCGCTCGCATGCTCGCCTATCCGTATCACATCAGCGGCACAGAAGTGACGCGAAATCCCAAGGATACCCTGGAAATACGTATACCCCGTGATATTTACACGTACCACGATATTCCAGTAGTATTTCCGAAGATAAGAGACTCGTCGGTGTCTTCACGGCTGTCGTTAGTCCGTCGAAATACGTGCCGCACGCTGCACGTGTGGCCACGTTGCGCCGGTATTACACAAAGACGGTGGAAAACGTGTATTAGACAACGTACGACGATAATTCCCGCGCCATTACAGCCGCGGGTACCGGGAGACGACGACGACGATTATTCCACCCGGCGACCTTCTTAACTCGCACGGCAACGTAATATCGCCGGGTCCCGCTGTTACTACCTATAACCAAGTGCAACCAGCTCCAGGCATTTCCCGGGACGAGTCGAGTCGCGCTCGCGAGGATCGGCGACGCGCGGCGCCCGGCTCTCCACCACCATTTTGCTGGTAATACAACAGCCGACCGTATACACGCCGCGGCGCACACCCGGCAATTTATATTCCATACGTGTGGTTTTAACTGCAGTGTGGTGACCAAAGTCCCGGAGGCACAGGTGTCGTTCGCAGGTGAAGCCTACGGCGATGGCAGTGACCTTCGTCGGACGCGGTGGAGGTCACGAGCTCATTGGCGATGCAGATCCCTCGCTCTTGTCCCGGCTTGTCCGGACAGGTTTGACTCCTTTATTTTTTTTTTCTTTCATTCGTTAATTATTTTCGCAACGTATTATATCGATGAAAAAGGAAAAAGCTCGTTGCGCCGTGGATATATAATATCGTCATCGAGGGTGGCGATACCATAACCGTAAGACGCCGGGAGTCAGGAGACGACGATGTAAACGGCCTCTGGTTATGACGGAAGGTCGGAATTCTCGTGCGACTAGGAAGAATTCGCGACGACTTGGGGCTATTCTTGGATACGATATTGATGAAGTAACGGTCAGTGCACCGGGATAGATGGCGTTGTACGCGGGCTCCGAGATATCTGGCTTTGGGGGGAATGTTAAGTGAGGAGTGTTGAGAGGATGTGAGAATTATATTTTTTTGATGATGTTGAAGTTTGCATCGTTGGAATGCAACGAAATTCAGAAAAAAAATTCTTCTTAACCGAAATGAAGAAATTGGGTATAAAAAATCATGATAGGAACAAATTGATATAATTACTTTTTATACCTAATTTCATCATTTGGATTAATTAGAATGATTTTTTTTTAAATTTCGTTGCATTCCAACGATGCAACTTCAACATCATATTTGGTGATATAAAAGTTTGGGAGTTGTGGAGGAAGTGCGACGATGCTTCCTAATTTTTTATGTTTGCCGATCTATCGAGTTCAATTCCTGAAATAAACTGATTTAGAAGAATTTTTTTTTATGAATACGTTGCGTTTTGCTAAATCGAATCGTGGCGAATTTTATCCTACGTTGATGAAAAAGATTTCGAAAAATTTTCAACTATCGATTTGGACGTTTTTATTTATCACTTGCATTACTTGCTTTATTACTTGCATTTAGAAAATCGCGAATTTAATGCATAATTTTCATAATGTTACGTGGTATTTTTGTATTTAATTCAATGTACCAGTTTATGAGCAAAAACCTTCAATTTCGATACAACGAATTTCCATAAAAAAATGTTAACAGTGCAAGCGAAGCTCGTGCGCAGCTCGAGCGCTGCTTAGAATCGCCCGGTGCATCGGCTGCATTTTCATGTTCGTCGAGAGCCTGCGCATTGGCGTCGGATCCTCTGGAGTTTTTGCTGCTTCGCTTTTTTCTGGCTACCATTATTAAATACGGGTGCACGAAGGGCGCGTACGCGCTCGGGCTATCCTCACCCGCCGGACGGTCTCGCGTGCGCCATGCACTCTTGGGTTTCTCCGCGAGACTCATGCACTACACTCGCTCGCGACAGGTACAAAATCATCGCCCGAGGTACAGCGATAGTTGGTCATTTTATTTGCGGTTCGGCTTGCAGTTTATGAGGGACCCTTGGCTTTACAAGCGGCTCGTTCCGAGTCCTTTTTTTCATTATTATTATCAGCGTTATTTTGTGTCTACAGCATCGACGTTTCATTAGCAATCGGTTACGAGCCTCACAGACCCATGTCTATTTTTTGCGCAACAACTTTTTAATTTTTTACCGCGGTATATTTAATGCCGCTCGTTAATTCAAGCAACTATATTTTAATTCATCGTGAGCCCTTGAATAAAATATAGTTTTATATATATTTTTTAATTTTAATAAATACGCTGTTAAAAATATTAGGATGAGATTTTATTACAGACAAAGGAAGCTTTTTTGCATAAACTGGTATACGAAATTTGATACATAATTGATATGTGTAATTACAGTAATTTTTGCTAAATTTTATGAAGATTGGGAAGGTCGACATAAAAAATCAGAATTTTACTACACGTGTATTAAATTTAATATATTAGCTGACGATCAATATTTCCAGCAATGTAAAATACTAAACATTTTTAACGATGCAGTTATACATTCTCTTTTTTCGAAACAATCATAAATCCTCGTGTGTTCCTCACGCTAGCAGAAATTCGTGTTCCATCATAACCAGCGCGATAGCCCCAAATTGGCTTTTCGATGACAACCCAGAATTACGCCGACTTTCGAACAATTAAAATTTATTTGCAACAATTTTCACGACAACCTTCTGCTTGTCCGTGGAAGACGATAATTGCACAGCGCAAAGTATCGTGAATACCCGGTGCACGAAATACCACGTTTGTCGGAGGAGACCCAGAGGATCTAGTTGTAATTTCCACGCGAGTCTATTTCTTCCCACCGTATATTTATTCCCTCCTACTGTTCTACGCAGCTGTATATCGTTCGGCATACAAGCGATAGATTATTGGTTGCACACACCGCACCTACTGGAAATAGCGTGCACAATTCCACGATTTAACGACCAACCGCATATTACACTACGTGTATCGCCTGTGTATATATATATATATATATATATATATATATATATATATGCACCGCGCGCAAAACAATGTGTTAGATGCCCGCTATAATTCTCGGTCGAGGATGGCAAGTCGAGGCACACACGCTAATGTTCGGTGAAAGTAGCCGCACACCCACACCCGTTGATCATCGAAGACCTCGAGAGCTCAGCGAGCATATCGTGTGTGTCGCGTTTGCGCGTGTGTGTTTTGTGTTAATGCATTGCGAGTGTGGCGAAGAACACGACGTGCCCATTCGTTTGTTTCGCAGCACGCACTCACGCATTATCTGGTACTGGGCTGTATTTGAACACGGGGCAAAATGGAACAGTATCTTTTTTTCATCTCGGATGATTTTTCGGGACGAAAGGATCGCTCCGATATTTCATCCGTGTTTCAGTTAGGTTGTTGTTCAGTTAGGTAACACAATGCAATCAATGCTGATGACGTCCAGTAACACTTGGAGCACCAAATCATACAAGGCCGAATTTGAGGGAGCGTCCCATCTTGCCCCACAATTTTTTTTGTCCTCGGCACCCATGATTTATTATTGGAGTCGAGTTTTCGGGTGAGAAGCAGTAGAAACACAATTTGGGGTAACACGACAAATCGTCCCAGCGACAAAATATCCCATTTTGTTTTTCATTAAATATCCCGCGTCAAGATATCCCAGCGACAAAATATCCGCTACAGATTTTACCTGGGATATTTTGCCGCTTTTTGTCGCTGGGATATTTTATAGTGGGACAGTTTGTCGCGGGATATTTCATGAAATTTGAAGTGGGATATTTTATCGCTGGGATATTCTGTCGTGGGATATTTTGTCGCTGGGGTGTTTTGTCGTGCAGCCCAATTTGGGTATCTTCGTAACACAATTTTTCACGTATGTGTTCCATTTTGCCCCGTGTTTCCCTAGACATATACACATGAAGTGTATATATGCGTATAAATACATTTCATAGTGGCACAGCCCATATATAAACTGGCTGTAGTACAACCTGGTAGTACATACCTGTTGTATGTATATAACACCGGCTGGCATTGCGCGAGCTGTACAGAAACAGTGAGGCCAAGTAACAGTACTTCGGGTTCGCGATCGCTTCTCCCCAAGCCGAGGAATAACAGAGGGTACAGAGGCTGACAGGAGGTCCCGCTCAGGAATCCTCTCCCCGTCGAGTCTACCGACCGGTCGCCAAAGCTCTTTGGCTCTTTGGCTCTTATCGAGGGCACACACCGCGTTTACGGTACTCGCATATCTCCTCGCCGAGATTGCATGGGCTTTACATCTTCCGTGCGGGTGACGTAGCGTTTCATTCTGTTTGGGCACCACAGCATCCAGGACCAAAGGCGCATCCTTGACATTTTTTTTCTCTCTCGAGATATCAATTTTTCACCGCTGTTCGCAAATTGCATTTTGTTGCCAACGAAAAACGCATTGGTTAGTATTTTTTTTTGTATTAAAGGTGGAAAAAAGCTTGAAGTACGATGAAAAATTAGTTGTCGCCTCTACCAACTTGGAGGGCTAAATAGGCTTCTACTGAGCAAATTAGTTGGGAGAATCAACTATTGAGTGTCAGAACCAACAAATTGGAAGTCAATCGATTTGATGTCACACCCAGTGATTTTTTTTTGGCTCCCAAAATAATTCAGCCATGTAAGTTGGTCAGGCCAACCACTTTTTTTCCGCAAATATTTGTTATATCGAAAACAAAACAAATATTGTCAATAAAACAAAAAACAAAACAATTATTTGTTATATAAAAAAACAATCGAGGTAATAATAATATTACCTCGATTGTTTTTTTTTATTTGATTAACCATCGACAATTTCACAAAAAGCCAATAAAATTCGATCTTCAAAAAAATGACTCGATGCAAATAAGACCGACGAAAAAAAAATAGAAAAGATCCAATTTTTTCGTACACCGCTAGATGAAGAACAGGACAGACCGAACCGCGATTGTTATCGCTGCCCACGCGCGAGGATTCCCCACCGTATATTCACTCCCTTCGCTCCCTACACAAATCATCTCGGTACCTTCGCGCCTCTCGAGATCCCCAGACTCAGTGAGTTTCCTCGCGTCACGCGGCGGTTCGCCCACGTCACACGCAGCCGCGATCGCGTCCAATCAATGACGATTTTCCATAATAGCCCCGCGGCTGAATTTTCTTACCAGTCAATTATAATATTCTCCCCGCCTTTTTTACTCATCCGCCGTTCTGTCAATTAGCCCCGACACTTCGTACATCGTTCGGTCCGGGTCGACGCGGCCGTTGCGGGTTCCGTTGAGCAATAAATATCTCCTCGGGGTCGACGATCTCTTATCGAATCTCCTCTTCGCATCACGATCGTTCGATCCGACGAGTTGTAGTCCCAGCAGGAAGTCAAAATTCAACACACCGTCTACTTTCGTCCGTCGTACAACCGGGAGAATTTTTTTGTTTTCTTTTCCTTTCGTCCGCACGACGCGCGCGGCGTTCGGTGCCGTCTGCCACGCAGCTGGAATTTCGTATCACAATAGACGGCGCGCTCGGTCCATATTGTTAGCCTCTGCGCCTGTTACGTACTGAATAATCCTCGATATTGTGAAAGCGCATATTCACGACGAAGGTCGCGCGCGCGAGTCAGTGACACAACACTCACGGACTCCTCATGACTGTATGAATCGTGTTTCCGTTTCACGAGATCTCAATGCCCGCACCTGTGGCGCGGCTCTTCGGGTCTTTAGAAATGACATATTGTGATAACTGGACTCGTCGTCTCGCGTCTACACCCACGGTGAAAAAAATATTCCAGGGTGCGTAGAAAAGAAAATTTGTTAACAGAGATTAATAAAAAAATTTATAAAATCTCAATTTTTCATTATTTTTATTTTTATTTAGGTCGGAATATATACTTTTGAATTTTTTTTTTATAATGAAAAATTGAGAATTTTTAATTCTTAATTTCCGTCTCTCACTGCGTACTGTTGCACTTTTTTGGTCTTCATGGCTTAAGCTCTAGAAGTTAATAACCTAACGATCAATTGTGTCAAAGGAATTCGCTGACAAATAATATTCAGAGGTGCCTCAATTTAGCTCATTGTATTGCAATAAATCACAAATAAAAAAAATCATGAAAAATCTTATCCGCGTTTTCCGCTTAGGAGGTGTATATTGAGGTTACAGAACACATACTTTTGCAGTAAAAAAAAAACAAAATCTAAATCATTTTTATTTAAATAAAAATTAAATCATTTTTTTTAATAAAAATTAAATGATTTTTTTTAATAAAGATTAAATAATTTTTTTTATTAAAAATTAAATAATTTTTTTTAACAAAAATTAAATCATTTTTTTTAATAAAATTTAAATCATTTTTTAAAATAAAAATTAAATCATTTTTTTAATAAAATTTAAATAATTTTTTTAATAAAAATTAAATCATTTTTTTAATAAAAACTAAATAACTTTTTTTTATAATAACTAAATAATTTTTTTTTAATAAAAATTAAATAATTTTTTTTACACAATATATTCATCCAACGGTGCTTCGAGCCTCGCTGGACGCTCGCGAGGCTCCAGCACCGCTTAGCCTTCGTGACAATTGAGCGCAAACGAGACATAAGCAAATTTTCCAGTCGGGGGACGTGGGATGAAAAATATTTTTCCAAGCCGCCGCAGTCACGCGCGAAAGAAACCTCGGGTATTCTCTCGCGGCGCTTTTGTACTTTAATTGTTTATCTTGAATTAGTGCGCGGGACATTATTTTCGTACAGCGAGAGACGTCGTGGCGCACTAATTACGCGGAGGACTGACGAGGATGCGGCGACCGCGTGCGCGAGCGATTATACCGCGTTGCCTCGGTCTGGTTGATGGCTGCGCCGCTCGAGTCGTCCTCACTGGCTCCGGTGTATCCAGTCACGTGTGTGTCACGATCCCCTCGCACGCTTGTACCGTGATTTCGACGAAGCGAGAGAGAAATCGACAGAGAGAAAGAGAGCCTCGTCGGTAATCGCGCTCTCCGCCTTCTCCTCGGATGGATCCCGATCGTTTTCCACGAAGCATCCAGCGTGACGGTGGAGATTGAGAGGATTGATCTCTGCGATTCTTCGCTTTGGCAAAAAACGTAGCCCCCCGTCCACCCTCCTCCCCCCCCCCTCCCCCCCGGCATCGTGCCTACCTTTCCTGCGATTTACACCACTCGTCTGTCTCCCGTCGAAGACCCCGGAGGAGCCTTAATTGCTCGCCCTTCTCGCGCTGCTCGCATCCGGCTCTCCGCGATCGCTGCGGACCCGTCGCGCGTCGATCTGCGTTGAGAGAAAAATCGATCATTCGCTATTGATTAATGAATATCCAATTTTGAGTCAATGGGTTGATTAGGGACTATTAATTGGGGGTTTTTGGGTTTCGATTCTACGGTTTTTTGTACGTGGAGAGGGTCAGGAATAAATAGATTGTTTTGAATTGAACTTAATGATTTGAAAAATTATAGTTTATTTTAATACGTCACATGAACCAGGGAATTGTGCTTATTGGAGCTGATCGAAAAATCGATCATTCGCTATTGATTAATGAATATCCAATTTTGAGTCAATGGGTTGATTAGGGACTTAATTTGGGGTTTTTGGGTTTCGTTGCTACGGTTTTTTGTACGTGGAGAGGGTCAGGAATAAATAGATTGTTTTGAATTGAACTTAATGATTTGAAAAATTACATTTTATTTTAATACGTCACATGAACCAGGGAATTGTGCTTATTGGAGCTGATCGAAAAATCGATCATTCGCTATTGATGAATGAATATCCAATTTTGAGTCAATGGGTTGATTAGGGACTATTAATTTGGGGTTTTTGGGTTTCGATGCTACGGTTTTTTGTACGTGGAGAGGGTCAGGAATAAATAGATTGTTTTGAATTGAACTTAATGATTTGAAAAATTATAGTTTATTTTAATACGTCACATGAACCAGAGAATTGTGCTTATTGGAGCTGATCGAAAAATCGATCATCCGCTATTGATGAATGAATATCCAATTTTGAGTCAATGGGTTGATTAGGGACTTAATTTGGGGTTTTTGGGTTTCGATGCTACGGTTTTTTGTACGTGGAGAGGGTCAGGAATAAATAGATTGTTTTGAATTGAATTTAAAGATTTGAAAAATTACATTTTATTTTCATACGTCACATGAACCAGGAAATCGTGCTTATTGAAGCTGTCAGAAAAAAAAGCTGTATTCAAATCTCGTAATCTTTTATTCTCTCGGTGTGAGAAAAAAAATCGCGATTCGCTCGGGTGAGCTAAAATCACCATATTTGACAAGCCATTTCCGCCGGATTCAGTTGAACCGGCCGGAAACGTTTTTGGGTTCCAAAAAAAAAAAAAAGTTGCGCCGTCCAGTTATTTACCCTTGACAGCTCGCGTCCGGCGAATTTATTTCAACCACTCGCCTTTCTCAGTGTATATAAATCTCGCCAACATATCGATGTACAGAAAAAAAATCGCTCGTAATATCATCTAAAAAAAAAAAAAAAAAAATCTGCACCACCAGCTAAAATACATGCGAAATCGTTCGTGACTGAAACTACCCAAGTCCCTGACTGAAATAATTTCAATCCCCGCGCTTTATCCCCGCACACAGAAACACGTATGATCAGGTGTAAAACACAACAAACAAAAATACAAAAAAAAAAAAAACTCTGTCCGACAAAACAACATCGGTGTTCGATAATCGCGGAATATCTCGAGATCTTAGATACTTTGGGCGCGAGTATGAGACTCATCCGGCGCGGCGCTCGCAGTCCGAAGCTGTGTATATATACAAGAGGGGAGGTAAAGTTGGAGAGGTAAAGAGCCCGAAGTTCAGGGCCGCTCAAGAATTTATTAGCGATCTCGAAGTCAGATACACGAGCGCCTGGCAATAACACTTCTTCCTCCAGCAGGTACTGCGCGCCCCTCTGGCTCCCCCTCCCCCCCCCCCCCCCCCTTCCAGCCGCGCGATTCTTTAATCGTACCCCGGGACTTAGTCTTTCTTGCGGCTTTGATAAAATCATCGTATACCTCTCTGCGTGCCCTTTTTGCAACGCCCTTTAAACGCGCGCACTTGCGGCCCGCGCGCGTGTCGCGCGAGCATCTCTTATCCACCTCGCGGGTCGATATGGAAAAAGGACTTTAACCGGCGGCAGCCCCGGGCAGAGACCCTACGGGGGCCTTAATAACGCTATCATCTGATTTCCCCGCGGACGTTCGATCGATTGCGAACTCCCTCTGTCACTGGTTTATATATCTTTGTTATTCGGTGTATATTATTATGGGAACCCCTCGCCTCACAATCGAGATTGCCCCGGCGCTCGTCGATATTCCATGTGTATATTTATATATATATATATATATATATATATATATATATATATTTTGTGTAGGTATATATATATATAACCCACCATGACCTCGGACACTGAGAAGAGGCGAACGGTAATTTAAGAATTTGCAGTGGTTGCATTCTTCGCGGTGCATTGGCAATCCAGAGGTTCACTCGATTTTTCGTCGCGTCTTCCGTGCCTCCTTCGTGCACGGGGCCCGCTGTGTGATCGTCCTTCGGAACGGTTCGTACGTGAGACGGAGCATAATTACACATCTCGATGCACCTCCGAGACCCGCGCGGCGCGCGAGTCCAGAGGCCAGGAAATTCACCTCGGACGGAGGAAGAAAGTTGGCTCGGGACTGTTTTTTTTTTTTTTTTTCGTCTCTTTTCCGTGAGAAAATACCAGGTGGTTGATATCCTTTCGGCGCAAAAAGTTGATTGGTAGCTGCGGCGCATTGAGAAAAAAAATAAAAATAAAATAATTACTCAATAAATATACGACGAGTTGCCAAAAACGTGTTCAGAACTATTTATAATTCCTGCAATCGTGGATTGCGATAATAAAAAAAATGTATTCCGAGAAAATATTATTGCTTCAACGTCTGACAGTTAATAAATCAACGACTCATTTTTCTTACCGGCGCACGTTTTTTTTTTTTTCCTCGAACAATAGAATAATTATAAAAAATGCTGCCGATAAGAAAATGACAAGAAGAGCAATAAAGCCTAACAAGTTTGTCAGAGGTTCGTGAGATCCGAGATAATCCCCGGTGTATTTCATATTTTACGAGAAAACAATCCCGCGAAACCGGTCGCAGGGGAATGATGAGGGGGGGAGGGAGGGGGGGGGGGGGGGGGTTGAGGGGGGATATAATTATCGTTGAAAATTGTCGAGGCAAACGTGGGTGTTAATTTCGCCACGCAGGCGCATCCTCCACTTCTAGCTTATTACTATCGATTACGTTTCTTTATAATTATGTTTATTTCGCGTTTTTTTTATTGGCCCGCTGCAGGGTCGGATAATTATTTAATCAAAGGGTTCATCGGATGCCACGTTGAGTCTCCCTCTCTCTCGCACTTTCGCGCCGATACTTTTCGTACGCGTGCTGTGCCGCCGATTTTTTTTTTTTTCCTCCTCAGCACTCGGATACGAGAAGAGGCCGTGCCAAGAGGTCGCGTCGAAGGCCTCGTGCGGCGATTCGTCTCTACGAAGCGACGTTCGAGATGGTCGAGGAGAGATACCAGCTAGAACGCGCACTCCGGGCTCCACTTGGCTCTCCTCAGCGCAAACCGGCCGCGGGGATCTTGTTACGTGTCTGACGCATCCTTGAGAGCAACGAGAGTCATTATATCCTGCACCTTTCGTAGGAGATATTTTTTTTCCCCCTACGTTTTCCTATCGCTATTTGAACAGGTGTGTTGAACTATGCTAATTGCGTTTTTGCAATTTACAAAAAATCGATTATTCCATTTTTTTTTTTCGATTTATTTGTTGCACAAGATATTTCGAGTCATGCACCGGCGGACTCAGAAGTGAATTCGCCTTGAAACCCCGCAAATGCTCCGACCACACCGGAAGATGTGGTCGGTGATTTTATTTATTTTCTATGATATTTCTATGTGGTTACACGATATTCCAACAATTTCGACACTCGCACACCTCCCGTACCCTTTCCATCTGTGACCATTACGAAAATTCCGTAACGCGGGCATCCGCCGGAAAATGTTATGCCTCGCATCGTATCTCACATGGTCAGCCGTCAGTCCGGCGAGGTGAGAGGTCAGAGAAGCGAAATGCGACGTGTACGTCGGGTGAGAATTTAACACGAACTGACTTGACGGCTCGTGTTATTTCTTTCTGCTGTACGCGATGGCAAAAAGGTTTGTCGAATTTTGACGATAGTTTCAAAATTTACTCCAAGCTCTCGTCCACAAAAAAATCGTGTTCTATTATTTTTTTATAGTCCACGAAATTATATTCTTAAGTGAATAATATCTATATTTGGAGTACAGATAATAATACAATTTTGGTTATAAAAAAATCGTGTTATATTATTTTTTATAGTCCACCAAATTTTATTCTTACGTGAATAATATCTATATTTGGAGTACAGATAATAATACAATTTTGATTATCAAAAAATCGTGTTATATTATTTATTACAGTCTACGAAATTATATTCTTACGTAAATAATATCGATGTTTGGAGTACAGATAATAATACCATTTTTATTATTTATGTAATGGAAAATGCATTTTTTTGTCTATTCACAACATAAAAAAAATTAAAGTCAATTTAAATCCCTCCTTAGCAACGAGTCGGGCGAGCTGGTATTCAACAATAAGTAATATCCACGTAAAATCGTCCTTCGTGAATGCGAGCTCAGGCCGCTAAGCGATGATATTCAATGTGAGCGAAACCGGCGATACGCGCGCCTTAACCTACTGCTCCCACGTACACACTCCGCCTGTCCTTGTCCATATGCTGTAACTGCCACGCTGCGCACGCTGTACACCCGTAAGTATGGTATTATAATATTCCCGAGCAGAGATACCCGCAATTTCGTAAGATTCCTGCGTGATCTATTATTTCACGAGTGCTCACGTATTTCACCGGTGAATTAATAATACGGCAATTGTGCTCCTCTTCCACCGTTCATTCTGCCTCGTGAGCCTTGAGATCTTTTGATACGTTCTTTAATTATTATCGCCGAACCTGATCGTCCCAATTTGCACTGGCTGTTCCTATTTCTTTCGAGATTTTTTTTGGATAACTCGTCACTCCCACTTTTCATTTTTTTTCTTCTAAAAATAGATCCTACATATCTTTTTAAAGATCCATCTTCTGTATATCATGATCATAAATTTCACGAATGCAAAAATTATGTTAAAAATTATATCACCAAAAATTGTAATTTATGATATTATTTTATATTATTCTAATTATCTGTCATGGTGTTTTTTTTATTTTTCTTATGGTTCCCCCTTACATCGATTTCCCGTAACGCAAAAATGTTGTTCGTTGCCCGCTACATTTTTTTTTTGTAAATCATGACACAGCAGCAGCGAACACTCACGTGTATCGATAGATCGTTTATCGCGTGTACTCTGCCTGCGCTGTCTGAGCGCAAAAGCCATTTCTACTTGGCGCGCGTGGCTGATCGATGCGAGTTGATTGCCCGCGGAGCATCACCGAGTCGAGAGCTCCGCAATATTACTCTCTCTGTACGCTCCTCCTCGTTTTTTCATTAGCTTCTCGCGATTTGAGTGACAGTGAAGAAAAAAAAAAAATCTCAAACGAAGCTATTACTCTAAAAAAAAAAAAAAAAAAAAAAATTCCGAGAATACTTTATTGACTACGAGTTCATCCACGTGTTCGCTCGTCTCTCGGTGCAAAAAGAACGGACGATAAATTCCTGCGTCAACGACAACAGCCAGACAAAAAGAAGAAATAACAAACAAAAAGACAAAAAGAAAAATGCGTGAAGTCGATGACTGTGTGGTTTGCAAAGTGAATTAAGAAGGAAGAAAAGGAAGAAAAAAAAAAAAAAATTTAAATTGCCGGTGCTCGCAATACCCTTCGCGACCATTTGTCTTGGCGAGCGTTGCGTTTTTTTCTCGTCGCTTATATTAATTTCAACAAGACGATAGCGCGGTACCTTCCAAGGCGGAGGGCAACGTTTACGCGGCGGTGATTAAGTGCCGAATCCCCGGGCCTCCTTCGTTGCACGTACGCCGAACTTGGTCCAACTCGCCCAACTATAATTTCCCCACGCCCCATCGAAATTCTTCCAATTGTTTTGTTCCTCTTCTTGTCTCGGGGGGGTGGGCGAAAATCGCCTGGCGCCAACGAGCATTGCGCGGCGACTTGCGGAGTCGTTCGCGGCGATATATATTCGCCCACCGTGTCCCGACGGCTGACCGGCGGCGAATGAGCTGTACAGCCGCGTTGGAGGGTTTTAACGAAGCCCTTTTATCGGGCATTGGCGCCCAAGGAGATTTGTGGCTGTCGCAAAAAAAAGGGAGAGAAAAATAAAATAATTACCGTGGCTCGCAAAAAAAAAAAAAAAAAAATAATAATTCGGTTTCGTACGCGAGTGAGCGATAAAGTACCCTCGATTAATTTGATCGATTGCGCTGAGGTACAGCGAGGTACGACTTCGGGGGTTTTTATGCGGTAATTATTTTTGCGGGAGATAACGACAATTCGGCGTGGAGGTGACCGGGGCTAATTGGCACGCCGCCGGTAAGCCTGCTGTTTTTATCCATGTGAAAATACATTGTGGGAAAAGAAGAATCCAAAGTAGTCGTGAACAAAATTCAAATGGTCGTGCTAAAAATATTCGTATTATTTTCAAAAATATTCGTATTATTTTCAAAAGTATTCGTATTATTTTCAAAAAAATTCGTATTATTTTCAAAAATATTCGTATTATTTTCAAAAATATTCGTATTATTTTAAAAAATATTCGTATTATTTAAAATATTCGTTTGATTTACAACATTTTTGACCAGCCAAAATAAAAAAAATAAATTGAAATTGGAATCAAAATCGAAATCGATTCTCAAATTGACAGATTCTTTTTCCGAAGTCCATTTAACGGTGGGAGACGCCGAATCCGTCTTCCCCGCAAGCTGATACCGCGCATAGCAAATAATATAAGCTGGAACCACAGCCGGTTAATTTCCCACGTGCTTCTCTCGCAGGGTTCGCGCAGGTGAGAGGCGAGGATCTCGTCTCTATCGTATATCTCTAGTCGCGAGATTTACTATATGCACCAACTCCGCGTCCGTATGGTACGTGTGGGTATATAATACAGCAAAAGCCGGCGAGACTCGCGCGCGACCTGAATACTGCCCCGTGTCTCGTGCGTCTCGCGCACGTGCAATGCACGCGAGAAGTCGTCGATTTATTATCGTCGCGACTCCGTCGGTCCGCGTCAGACGGATTCAGCAATTGCTTGATGCCGGTAATTTAACGACTGACGTCGGGTGAAATTAATGGAATTTTTGGATTCTCCGGCAAACACACAATTATCAGTAATAAAAAATAAGAAAAAATCGTAAAGAAGAAATCGTTTCCAAAAGGAATTTTTTTCTTTTAATTTTTTTTAATCGTAATTATTCAAATCTTTAAAAATGATAATTTTTTCTCTTTATATTCCATTTAATTTTTTTCCCCAATTTTTTTATTTTCATTTTTTTTATTTTTATAAGTAACTGGTCACAGCAGCTGATACGTAGTCGTTAGGATGAGAGAAATATTATATATGTAAATTTATGCGTATAACCAATTTAAAATTTAAAAAAATGTATGCTAAGCGAAACCCCACCCACCCCCCCCCCCTTGCTATAAGAATCACATGTATTCTAGAAAAGCAATAAACTATTATTATTATTTTTTTTTATCGAAATTATTCAAGTCTTTAAAAATGTTAATTTTTTCTCTTTATATTCCCTTTAATGTTTTTTTTTCCCAATTGTCTATTTTTATTTATTTTTTATCAAAACTACTCAAATCTTTAAAAATGTTATTTTCGTTTCTTTTACTTCCACATAACATTTTTCAATAATACATAACACTGACGTCAGTACAATTGCACGGAAACGCGATACGACAATATAGCTCAAGAAATCTCAAAGTCCTGAACAGATACACCAGAACTCGTTCGTAATAGAAATTCGCGTATGACGTGCGTTACGCAGAAGCGATCGTCAAACTGGTCGGAGATTGGCCGGGCGGTGGCGCGGATAAATTCGCAATCGCGCCGCACGCTACTTACTATGTACGCAGAGAGAGAGAGAGAGAGAGACATAGCGCATTGCGCGCGCGGAGTGTCGGAGAGGACGAGCAGTCGAGGCCGGAGTAACGGTGCACACGCGGTGTGCACTGGATTTTACAGCGGGAGGCATGTTTGCCGACTGCACACGCAGCTCGTGTATTTTTGTTGCTCCCCGCGGGATCGAGCATGAGGAAGCATCCTTGAAGTGCGTATATTTCATTGGTCGCGGGGTCCAGGCACCGAAACTGGTATACATATAACACGTGTGCAACGCGCCGTTCGCATCGAGGACAATCGCGCCCTGCGGCTCTCGCGATGCAGTCAATAAGTATTACGCTCGCCTCGGTATCAAAAGTGCCACCGTACGTTTTTATTTCTCTCGCGCCGTGAAATAAAAAGTAATTGTCGCGGGGCACGCGAGAGAGCGAACGGAAAAATTAACTGTAAATTGTTGCGCGCACGCGTTGAGCACTGAGAACTCGTCTCGCGGTCGCTCTCGGGCACGGATCGTGATCTCTTTTGCTCCTATCGTTCCGGTTTCGTTGAACCCTCGGATCTTTTTCCCTTTGTTGCGTTTGACGCCCGGCGTCCTCTCGAGTTCGCTCCCCGAGTCAGCCGGACGCGAAACGACTCTCGTCGATCTCGGCTGCGGCGGCGCAGCTCGCCGATGAGATGAGAGACGCTCACGCAATTATATACGCCACGCGATTAATTAATTCTTACCCGTGGATTCGGCGTTTTGTTTCCTTGAGTTCCGTTTATTGCGATTTTCCGATCTGTGAATTTAAGCGCGCTCCGGTTTTATTTACTTTTGTATATCAATTGCGGGATACCTAAGTGATTGTTGGACACCCCATGGAAAAAAAGTATGGTGAAAAATATATTTTTCGTTATATTCAAAAATATATACAAAATATACTCGAAATATTTTGTACTTATTATAAATTTTAAATACATGCTGAATACATGGGAAGTGTATTTCAAGTATATGTGCCATAACATATACTTTTTAAGTACATCCAAAAAATAAATTATTATACTCAAAAATATACTTTTGAAGATACTTAAATTTTTTTTTTCCATGGGGGACTCCAATCAAAATTTCGCTCGGAACACGATTGGCTTATGGTTTTTGCGAATGTACGAAGAATGTACGAAAAATCGTGGCAAATATGTTGGGAATAAAATTACAAGTATTAGGGTAATATACATTTTTTAATGACTACTATAAACAACGCTAGTTGTCGTTAGTAGTCATTAGTAGTTCAAAGACCTTAGGACGTGTTCCTCCTTCGGCCCTGTTCCTGCACCGCCATCCGCGCTTCGGCCGTGACTCGCCGGAACATACTGCTCAGATTAGACTCCAAATATGGTCGTAACTTATGCAAGCGACGCATCCTGCGCGATGTTCCACCAGAGATGAGGGCAAAGGCCGAAATACACGGCAGGCGTGTCTGAAAAAACGACACGTGACAACAACACTTTGGAAATATTAATAGGCGTCGCATAACATTACTTATAAATTTACATATCATTTGTACATTATTTAACAACATCTCTCGTAAAAAGTCCCGTATAATCGGCAATATAAATATTTAGTACCGAATATGCCGGACAAGAAAAAGGTTATGAAATTTCTGTAGAAAGAAAAACAGTTGCCAAGATCAATTATACAAATCATTTAATAAATCAAATATGCCCTGATAATTGACTTTTTCCGATCAATCTCGTTAATTACGAACCGGCCCATTTTTCTTTTCACAGAAATGCGGAGTAAAAAAATATTTTAGCCACGAAACCTCCGGCAATTTGCGTGCGCTATAAAACAATAATTCTTTTCCACGCCCCAAAAAGACGAAACAATCGCCCCGAGGGTTCCGAAAACGAGAGTCGTAAAATCTTTCGAAACTCTTTTGTCGGGCCACCCGCGCGCGGTAATGCGCAAAACGCGTTGAATCTGCGCTATGTATTATCGCGCACATGGACGAAGTTTATTCTCTCTCTCCGCGATTCTCAAACATATTTGCCAACGCGAGATTGCACAAATTCATATGTATATGCACGGCCTATGTGGAAGTACGCGGTGTAAAAATACGATACGGTGTAGCGCACGTACGTGGTTAATTGTATGTACACGCGCCGGGCACCCGGGCATTTCTCGGATGTTTCCACAGAACCGAGAGCGCTCGGCGCTCGGCGTCGTCGTTCCACGAAGACTTGATGATTTTATGCTTCGCGCACATACGTCTGCATTTGTGTAAAAAACAATAAAAAAATATACAGTCAGGTGCACCGGAGACGGAATCATCATCACGAATTGTCTCCACTGCATTTTTTGTCGTACGTGACGAAGCCCCAGGATGCTTCTTAATATGTAACATATATTTTGAAATTAAAAATTTTATAAAGAATCATATCAGCAAAATATATTTTGAAATTAAAAATGCTATAAAAAATCATATCAGCAAAATATATTTTGAAATTAAAAATACTATAATAAATCATATCAGAAAAATATTTTGAAATTAAAAATTCTATAAAAAATTATATCAGCAAAATATATTTTGAAATTAAAAATTCTATAAAAAATCATATCAGCAAAATATATTTTGAAAACATGTGACATAATTTGCGAATATGTCTGGGCAATTAAATGCGAGTAATTATGAATTTTTCTATGTGCATTTCTATGTGTATATGTGTGCATATATGCCGTGTGTATGTACGCATATATATCGTATATATGTGCACATATATGTCGTATATAAAAAACGCGCCAAAATGTAGCATATACGACATATATGTTACGTACATTATTAATATACGGTATATATGTCAAATATATGCAACTTATAATCTGTATATATTTTTAGCGTATATTTCACTCGGCGTCGTCGTTCCACGAAGACTTGACGATTTTATGCTTCGCGCACATACGTCTGCATTTGTGTAAAAACAATAAAAAAATATACAGTCAGGTGCACCGGAGACGGAATCATCATCACGAATTGTCTCCACTGCATTTTTCGTCGTACGTGACGAAGCCCCAGGATGCTTCTTGATATGTAACATATATTTTGAAATTAAAAATTCTATAAAAAATTATATCAGCAAAATATTTTGAAATTAAAAATTCTATAAAAAATTATATCAGCAAAATATATTTTGAAATTAAAAATTCTATAAAAAATCATATCAGCAAAATATATTTTGAAAATATGTGACATAATTTGCGAATATGTCTGGGCAATTAAATGCGAGTAATTATGAATTTTTCTATGTGCATTTCTATGTGTATATCTATGTGTATATGTGTGTATATATGCCGTATATATGTGCACATATATGTCGTATATATCTGCACATATATGTCGTATATAAAAAACGCGCCAAAATGTAGCATATACGACATAAATGTTACGTACATTATTAATATACGGTATATATGTCAAATATATGCAACTTATAATCTGTATATATTTTTAGCGTATATTTCGCTCGGCGTCGTCGTTCCACGAAGACTTGATGATTTGATGCTTCACGCACATACGTCTGGATTTGTGTAAAAACAATAAAAAAATATACAGTCAGGTGCACCGGAGACGGAATCATCATCACGAATTGTCTCCACTGCATTTTTTTGTCGTACGTGACGAAGCCTCAGGACGCTTCTTGATTCGACGATTCACCGTCGAGCAGCCTCGTCCCACTTTTCCTCTCTTCTTCTCGAGAGTCTTCGCTCGAGATATATTTCCCTTCGCCGTAATACGCGATAATTAGCCCGAGTTGGCAATCGCATCGCTGATTATCAATTCATGCTAATAGCGATCGAGTTCAACGGTTTTTCATAATTCATGAACGTTACGTATGCTAATGAAAAAAAGTGAATCACCGAGATATTCCGGCTTGTCTACACTCGGCTTGTGCGCTGCTGTTTCGTTCGATTAACGCAATAGGAAATCCCTGCGGTTTCGTTTTTAAGAATTCATTGGTTTTCCTGCTTCTTGTGCATTAGCACGTTTTGCTTATCGTTGAATAAAACGTAGAGAGAATACAATTTTTGCTGCGATTAGCGGACACGAGTTGGAGCTACCAGTAGAAAATTCGTGGTATTTATTCCTGGTAATTGTAAGATTTGAATAATTTTATTCACTAATTATCAGTTACATTTATTTTCACTTAATAATAATCAGAACTACCGCCCTAATTAAAGCATTGTTTCAAAATGATTTTGGTTCGTGGAACAAATAGTTAATAGCCAACGATAAAGTGACCAAAAAACTCCATTAATCGAGACTGGATCCTCCGAAGGTTCGCATAGCACTTGCACTTGACCCCAAATCGTGGCTTATCAAGGCGTAATTGAGGGTTTCGCGTCGCAATGAGGCAGAATCCTCAACAAGACCGTCGGGTTCTTCACTTCGCTGCTGGGCACAGTGAGGATGTTTTTTATTTTTTTTATTTCATCGCTCGACCTTCGCCTTCGTACTTATTACAGGCCGGACTCGTTGGCCATGTTTCCGCCCGTCGATGGGACGTAATCGGACACCAGGAGGGGAAAAAAAAGATATACTTTAAAATGCAGGTAATGCATCGTATAATTACCGCCGAACATCGCTGTACCTTCTCGAGTGCAACGACCATACGCACGAATCGCGTGTTAACGCGTGTGACAACGAGTGAAAAAAAAAAAACATTAATTATGGGTGCAAAAAATTATCGTCCCTCCGTGCTAAATATCGCGCGGCGACAGATTGTGTGCGAACAGGAATTCAGAGCCGTTCGCCCTGCGGTGGCGAAACCCTTGGACAAGTTTCGAATTACCGAGTCGGTGCGAAGCGGTTCTCGGTACGGCGCTAAGTTGGCGCGTACCCTTCGCTAGTGCTCTATCATCCCAGCGGAATGATAGTCTATTTCGTCTGCTCCAGGAGGATTCCGAGGGAACGAACGGCGGATGGGGAACATCATAGCGGCAACGCGGCGGCAGCGGCGACGAGGAGGCAAACTCGTTTCGCGGAATAGTCGGAGTGCCGCGTCCAGTGCGTTCGCATTCTTTGTCGGGACGAACGCCGCGCCCGAGCGCGGCCAGCAATAAAGATAGCCTATGGTCAACATGCAGCACCAAAGGGACGGCACGTTTTGTCATAGTGTCGGAATCAATTCCGCGGGAATTAATTCGCGGTCCGAGGTGCAGCGGAGCATCTGACCTCATATTCATTTTTTTTGTAGTGGGTACAACACGGCAACTTTTAGTACGAAATTTGTACACTGCCCATATGGAAATATATATATCTGAAATATACGCTAAAAATATATGCGACATATATGCTATATGGGTGACATATATTCCGCCAAAATGTTGCATATAGATTATATATTTTTTTATATGTAACATATATTTTGAAAATAAAAATTTTATAAAAAATCATATCAGCAAAATATATTTTCAAAATAAAAATTGTATAAAAAATCATATCAGCAAAATATATTTTGAAAATAAAAATTAAAAAAAAAATCATATCAGCAAAATATATTTTGAAAATATGTGACATAATTTGCGAATACGTCTGGACTATTAAATGCGAGTAATTATGAATTTTTCTATGTGCATTTTTATGTGTATATGTGTGCATATATGTCGTATATAAGAAACGCGCCAAAATGTAGCATATACGACATATATGTTACGTACATTATTAATATACGGTATATATGTCAAATATATGCAACTTATAATCTGTATATATTTTTAGCGTATATTTCACATCTATTTTTTTCCATACGGGTGAACCCTGAATCAGAGACATCAAAAATCTTCACGCACCGATTTTCGCGCAAATCGGTTGAACCCTTTACTGTTTTACCGAGGATTTTAATATTTACTTTAATCTAACTATCCAAATAATTTTTCTTAACAGCTGATTCTAAAGACCCCAGTGTCGGTCTCAAAGTCCCATTCAAATTACCCATAAATACCCACCGCGCGATCCGATTGTTTCTTTTTCCCCCCGAGAGCCGCAACACGATAATCGCGCTTGCTCGAGACAAAACGACCGGACTCTCTCTCTCCCGACCGAGTGTTTATTTTATAGTCGCGTGAGGATATCGCGGCGATTCGCGAGATCCTCCGGCTTCAAACGCGCAGCGGAGACGGAGAGGCAACCAAGTAACACACTAACACGATTTCACATTTTCTTAATTGCACCCCGCGAGCAAACACACAACACGCGGGGCGCCTCGCGCGCCACGGCACAAGGGGTATGTTATACAGGACTCGATGTTGTGCCACGATACGGGCATATACGACGGTTATATGCGCCATACGACGGCTATTGCCGGGCATAAGTACACTGATAGTGTGTTTTATATATATATACATATATGTATAGCGCTGTTCCTCTCTCGTGAGCAAAACCCCCGAGCGTCTATGACGATCTATAACGCGAGTGGCGTGTTGCTCGAGCGTCGAGAGCCGCGCGCACAACCCGTGGATCATGGTATTTTCTCCCTGCGCTCACCCTTTCCCCGTGGCTTTTTTTAAATCAATCTTTTATTTCATTTTTTTTTAAATTTAAATCAATCTTTTATTTCATTTTTTTCAAATTTAAATCAATCTTTTATTTCATTTTTGTTTTAATTTAAATCAATCTTTTATTTTTTAATTTTTGTTCGATCTAATTTTTCTTTTAATTTTTGTGTATAGTTAATTTTCCTTTTGATTTAATTTCGAACCCCTAATCTATATTGGATGTGGGATTTTTCGTCGTTGGATCTTGTGAAAATTGTGTACACTACAGTGTACATAAGTACACTGATAGTGTGTTTTATATATATATATATATATATATATATATGTATAGCGCTGTTCCTCTCTCGTGAGCAAAACCCCCGAGCGTCTATGACGATCTATAACGCGAGTGGCGTGTTGCTCGAGCGTCGAGAGCCGGGCGCACAACCCGTGGATCATGGTATTTTCTCCCTGCGCTCACCCTTTCCCCGTGGCTGCTGGCTGGTCTAATTAAAGTCCGGTTTTTCCTCTTTTCTTGTTGCAGGTACGTTTGCCAAGTATTATATCGCGGCTCGCCACGACCGCCGTCGTCCTCCGGCCCAGGAGCAGAGCTCGCGGCCCGATACCTCCTGCGGCCCGATGATCCACCGCGCGTGGGAAAATCGCGTCTTCGCACCGGAAATACGGTACAGCATGAAATATCCGGTCGTCGCCGCGGATTCTCCTCGCCGACGGCGCGCTTTTTTTTTTTTCTTCCATCATCCACCGAGCCGGAGAATTCACCGTCGTGTATATAAATACGCATTATCCTCCTCTTGTAACTGTTCCGAGCGAGACGGCTAATTATACACTGATTGGCTAAATCACGACGACGTTAACTGCTCGGCCGGCGCAGCGCGCATTAACTCGTAAAGTAAATTATTCCGCGGTAATAGAGGACTCGGGGATTTTTAGGGCCGATAATGCCGGGGCTGTCGCTCGTAGGTTAAGTTAATAGGACAGGGGGGGAAAAAAAAACGAATTGTTTGGGAATATTTATCGCGCGGGTTTGGCTGTTGGGCACAGCTAGGATAATTTATTGGCGACTCTGTGCATGTGTTTTTTTTTTCATCGGACTGCGAAGGTGCAATGACCCGAAGGATGTGATGATTTTTGTTTGTGTGTCATTCGATTTTCGAGCTGCTGATAATTATTTTTATTTTTTTGTAGTAAAGTGAAAAAGTGTTTTCGAGAAAATCATTTTTCGCGTTTTTGTCATCGAATTTTCAAGTCTTCGGGCAAACAAGTGTGTTTTTTTGGAATCAGCGGGAAATTTGGCATCGGATAGGAATTTCAATCTTCACGAAATCTAATTTTTTTCACAACGAATTCGTCATTAGTTTTTTTTCCTAAACGCTACAGTTTTCACAAAATTTTTTAAAAAACATGATTATTTTCGATTTTTTTTACAACATAATTTACATTCATAATTTACGAATTTTTATCATTATTTCGCTCCACTACTAACTCGCATCACATCTATGCCTCAAAGCAAAAAAAAACTAAAGTCCTTTTATCGCAAAGTTTCTTCTCTTCGGGCATCAAATTTGCCATTCAAATCGACGAATAAAATTCCCGTTGCGGATGAAAGATTTGCGCATTCAATTCCCTGTAACGTGACACAAACCTGCGGGCTCGTCCTCGGTTGCACCTCCCGAGCGCGCCCACAGAAACGCGCCCATATAGTCGAAGCGATTTCTAAGTCCGAGACATAGAAATGCTTTCAGCGTAGGCCTAGACAGCGACGGAGCTTTCACTTTTTATACTCGTTGGCATCAACGCGTCCACCGCGTGTACGTTGGAAATAGCAGAATCGTAGCGACAGCAGCGCAGGAATAGCAGAATCAATGGTACAGCCTATATTACATAGTATCACATAGTATTAAGTCTCCGTTGGCTTCGATATATACAGCGTACAAAGAGACTCGCGTGTCCAGCAGCCCGACGAGCGTAACACGACTTCGCAGTCGTGTTACGCTCGCTCGGTGTTCGAAGAATCAAACGACAATCTTTTTTCTGAAAAGTCCTCGGCGGGACGCTGGGTGCTGCTTCTCCCAGAAGTCAGCGGCAAATGCGCTTCTTACTGCCAGTGACGCCGCTTCATGTGCATTATACGGTGGGAATATACGCTTATGCGGGTGCTCAGAAAACCGAATGACTTTCGCACGACCCGGCGCGAGCGTAACGCTCGGCACACGCGAGGCTTATACCTTCGCTCTTATGTGTACTTTTCATACTATAGTCGAACTCTTCTTAAGTTCACAGCGATGGCTTCGTAACGAAAAAAACGTGAAAACCGCTCCTGCCGGCTTGAAAATGTCTTCGCGTCAATCGTTTTGATAACGAGTAGAACGCGATACATGATGCGATAGATATTATGAAAAAAATAACACTGATAAAAATAAATTATTCAAATCAACGACATTTTTTTCAGTACCTTCAATACCACAATTCTCTGGCATAAAGACGTAATTTATTCATTAATTTTTTAAAGTTACATTTATTGATAAAAAAAACTGCGATCAAAAATGCTTATTTCAGTAAATTATATTTTCCTGTAAAAAAGTTACACAAGGTATGTAGGTATATTACGAAAAAATAACACTGATAAAAAAAATTATTCAAATCAACGACATTTTTTTCAGTAGCTTCAATACCATAATTCTCTGGCACAAAGACGTAATTTATTCAACAATTTTTAAAAGTTACATTTATTAATAAAAAAAATTGCGATAAAAATGCTTATTTCAGTAAATTATATTTTCGTGAAAAAAAGTTACTCAAGGTATATAGATATGTTACGAAAAAATAACATTGATAAAAAAATTACTCAAATCAACGACATTTTTTTCAACAGCTTCAATACCACAATTCTCTGGCACAAACACGTAATTTATTCATTAATTTTTTAAAGTTACATTTACTGATAAAAAAACTGCGATCAAAAATGTTTATTTCAGTAAATTATATTTTCGTGTAAAAAAGTGACTCAAGGTATATAGATATATTATGAAAAAATAACACTGATAAAAAAATTACTCAAATCAACGAACATTTTTTCAGTAGCTTAAATACCACAATTCTCTGGCACACAAGACGTAATTCATTGATTAATTTTGAAAGGTTACATTTATTGATTAAAAAAACGGCGATAAAAAATGCATTCTTATTTCCATAAATTATATCTTGATGTAAAAAAAATAACTGAAGGTATAGAAAAAAATGTCATTGATACCAGTAATTTTTTAATCATTCAGTGGTCGGTCGTTCGTTCGACAGGCATCGAAAGTTGGACTGTATATCCCCACGTACAGCGCTGTCCACGTATGAACGCACTTGGAGAACGTGACTCTCGTTGAAACGCCAGCATATCACCCACATACACGCAACATTTTATACACGACACATCGACACTCGGGCATCCCGGCTGCACGTAGCCGCACAATCGTGCGCGTGTCTGTCTCGGCCTACGCTGTAACACACGGGCTATAAGCATCGCGAACCAACGACGAGACACGCGATCACTTTTCCCGCATAAATTTAATTGTGACGCTAACATAGTCAGTAGCGGCGGCATCGGCAGCTGCGCGGCCGCTGCTATATCTACTCTTGAAAATTATTTAACGATTTAGATACGCGCCGGAGACCCGAAGCTCCACGAGCTTCGCCGCGGCGTCACGTTACCCCGCGGGATGGTTATATACGAGGATAAAATCGCGCGCGGTACACATTATATTGTCGGTCTCTCGTTTCTATGTATCAACGATGATTCATCGATCCCGCGGCCGGCCGCGCGATCCACACGTAATCGTGATCGACGATTCACGGTGAACGAACCGACGGCTCCGCTCGTTAATTGCAAATTATTTCGAATGCCGCATTATACTATTGCCATTATCATCCACGCTAGCCGTGACTTTCACCGTCCGAGCCGCTTCTTCTTTTTCGACTGGTCGGCCTCTCACTCTCTCTGTCGTTTTTTTTTTTTTTTCACCGGCACAGAATCTATTACGCTAATCAATATGTGCGCTCTGTATACGAGGGAACAAGTGCGAATTTTTCTCGCTCACGGTGGGTGCGTGACTAAACGATAGCGAGAACTGCGAAGTCGATGCACAACCAGCGGTTGTGACGGTCAACTATTATCATAATTATGACGTGTGAGACCAGCGCGGCAGCGTCGGTTTCTTCGGTCCTTCGAGGTATCCACGAGATTCTGTACTCTGGTAGAAAATTTGTGACGTTACATGCGGTCCTGGTTAGGCCCTGATCAGGGCCACGTTAGCCCGGCTAGGGCCCTATCTGGGCCCGACTTGGGCCGGATGTAACGCTACGAACTTTCTATTAAAATGGTTGAACATCTCTAGCGTCACATCAGACCCAAGTCAGGCCCTGGTAGGGCCCTAGCCGGGCCTGACTTGGTCCTATCTGGGCCCGACTTGCGCCGAATGTAACGCTACGAACTTTCTATTAAAGTGGTGGAACATCTCTAGCGTCACATCAGGCCCAAGTCAGGCCCTGGTTGGGCCCTAGCCGTGCCTGACTTGGTCCTATCTGGGCCCGACTAGGTCCGGATGAAACACTGTGAACTTTCTATTAAAGTGGTTGAACATCTTTAGCATCACATGAGGCCCAAGTCAGGCCCTGATCGGGCCCTAGCCAGGCCTGACTTGGCTCTATCTGAGCACGACTTGGGCCGGATGTAACGCTACGAACTTTCTATTAAAGTGGTTGAACATCTCTAGCATTGCATCAGGCCCAAATCAGGCCCTGGTTGGGCCCTAGCCGGGCCTGACTTGGCCCTATCTGCGCCCGACTTGGGCCGGATGTAACGCTACGAACTTTCTATTAAAGTGGTTGAACATCTCTAGCGTCACATCATACCCAAGTTAGGCCCTGGTCGTGCCCTAGCCGGGCCTGACTTCGCCCGATCCGGGCCTGACCAGGACTGAAAGTAACGCCACGGATTTGCTACCAGGGTTGCCGTCACGCGTCTTACCCGAGGGAGTTTCCGCAGTGCATTTGCTTCAGGCTCGTGTATAGCGTGTAGCTCGCAGAGTGCTAAAGGGTTCGACGGTTTTTAGCTGCATCGCGGCGAGCGCGTCCGCATCCTCCGCAGGGATCGCGGAAAAATCGTGATAAATGTAAATGTACAGGCGGTTGGCTCGCGCGCGAGGGAAGCGATACACGTAAATGCAATATAGCTTCTTCGCCACTTGTCCATATAGCGAGAGTAGACGGGGAAAAGTTGTGCTCTCGCCACCGGTCTACCAGGTTCTACACTTTACCGCCGCTTCTGCTGCCCCGTGAGGCATTATTAGCCGTGTGTATGTGCACGTCGCATACCACCGCGCGCGCCGTTGCACTTGAAATAATTTTTGCATAATGCTCCAGTGCGGTAGACTCCGACTGCTTTGCAACGATAATTACGCTCCGATGTAACATTAAAATAATCTTTAATGCCGGTTTCCTAATTTTTGTTATAAATTCGAGGGCAAACGTGCAATATCGTGAGAGCTATTTATATAACAGAGAGAAATATGGTTATAGTTTTTCCGAATTGCTCTGCACGGTTGAATACAGCTTAACAAATTCGCCTGCTTGTTTTACCCTGATGAGATTTGCTCGGTAAATTGATTTTTAGATGCACAGAAAAAAAATTGCGCGCCGTGCACTTGAAATAATTTTTGCATAATGTTGCAGTGAGGCGATGTAGACTCCGACTGATGTGCAACGATAATTACACTGCGATTTGATGTTAAAGTAAACTTTAATGCCGGTTTCCTAATTTTTTATTATGAATTCGAGGGCAAACGTGCAATATCGTGGGAGCTATTTATATAAGAGAAAGAAATGTAGTTACTTTTCCCAGATTGCTGCGTGTGGTTAAATACAGCTCAACAATTTTGCCTGCTTGTTTCACCCTGGCACAAAATTCCCTCGCCAAATTGATTTTTTTGTGCACACAAAAGAATTATTTTCGCAGGAAGAATTTCGTGCCGCTTTTTTTTTTAGAAATTGCGTTTCGTTGAGAATTAAAAATGATGAATTAAATTATGGCGGATTTATCAAAAAATTCTTTTCCAAAAATAAAAAAATAAAAAATGTTGAGAACGCCAAATTTCCCCGAATCAAGCTCGCTGATCCCCCTCGAAATTTTCGCCCCGCGAGATTCGATTTTCGCTGAGAATTAAAAATGATGAATTAAATTATGACGGATTTATAAAAAAATTCTTTTACAAAAAAAAAAAAAATGTTCAGGACGCCCAATTTCCCTGAATCAAGCTCGCTGATCCCCCTCGAATTTTTCGCCCCTCGAGATTCGATTTCCGTCCACATCTTCGACGCTCCCGCTGTTCGCGAATTCCCGGCGCAGCCTCCGCCGGGGAAAATCGCATCACGGGCCGATCGTCGCGCTCCGTCGTTGTCGTTTAAATCCCGCCGAGTCGATGCAAAGTCATGACTCCGAAGCTCCTCTCTTGTTCGTTCTTATGGTCGCATTATCCGCGCGTGGGGCCATAAAAGTCGTGGAAGGTTCTCTAGCTACCAGTCATGTATAAGGCATGAGGGTTCCCGCGCGCCGCCGGGAGAGGGCCTAGAGCCTCTCGCGGGCATTCTCGAGCGCAAACAGGCGCGCCGAGCGAACCGAGGGCCCCCTATATCCCCGATGCGCAATGAATAAATGTTAATGCGGACCCCATAATAATTGCTTTACGGGTATCCACCACTGTAATCACTTTAATAGCCGGCTCTGTCATGGTGCGAGGAGCGCGTACTCGCGGACGTGTAGAGACGCTGCTCCGTCCGAGGGATCCCCGACGTCCGTGCCCGCTGCCCGCATCGAAGCACCTCTAGCGCTCCGAGCGCATCCACCAGCAACCCCTTCTTGAGAGACGCGCCGCGCGTCTCGACCGAAGACTCTTCCGATGATGCTAACCTCGAGCTAGAGCCGAGAGCCCGCTAGCGTTAACGGCCCCCGCCGTACTGCTTTACGAGAGGCACCCATCGCCGTGGCGACTACGCTGGAAAAGCTCGGTGATGCCGCGCACGAAGAACTGGTGACCCGAGGAGGACGGATGAATATGGGAAACGCTGGAATAAAAGGCGGGGAATTAAAATTGTTGGCCAACTAAGCGAGAAAATGGGGAAAGGGATTCTCGGTGTTTGCATGGTTGCCGTATAAGGTATTGCGATGACATTAAAATAAATGTGAAACTTTTATTTAATTTTTTTTTAATTTCAATCAATCTTTTATTTCATTTTTTTTTTATTTAAATAAATCTTTTATTTAATTAAATTTTTTTTTAATAAATCTTTTATTTAATTTAAAAAAAATTTAAATCAATCTTTTATTTAATTGTTTTTTAAATCAATCTTTTATTTCATTTAAAAAAAATTTAAATCATTCTTTTATTTCATTTTTTTCAAATTTAAATCAATCTTTTATTTCATTTTTGTTTTAATTTAAATCAATCTTTTATTTCATTTTTGTTTTAATTTAAATCAATCTTTTATTTTTAATTTTTGTTCGATCTAATTTTTCTTTTAATTTTTGTTTATAGTTAATTTTCCTTTTGATTTAATTTCGAGCCCCTGATCTATATTGGATGTGAAATTTTTCGTCGTTGGATCTTTTGAAAATTGTGGATCGAGAAGTGCGTCAAATAACCCCGACGTCTCTTACCACTCGTCGACTGAGTAAAATCAACGACGCTCCGAGCAACCCCTCGCTTGAGATGCGAGTCTCGGGCGAAGACTCTTCCGACGATGCTAAGTCCGAGCTAGAGCCGAGCGAAACGTGCCGAGCCCGCTGGCGTTAACGGCCTCCGCCGTGTTTTACGAGAGGCACCTCTATTCACGGCGACGCCGCTAGAAAAGCACGGCAATTGCCGCACGAGGAGGAGAAAGAATAGGAAACGCCGGGCGAAGACGAGGAATAATAAGCGTTAGCCGAGCGAGCGAGCGACAAATGGAAAAAGGGAGGCGGATGTGAGACGCGAAACGATTATCGGTATTATAGTACCTTGCAATAATTAGACGTTGGTTGATTTAACCGCGTCGCACGGTTATTATCGTGCATAACGCGCGCGCGCGCGCCAGACGTTTGACGATGTGTAGAAATGCACAGCGGGGACCGGGGATAATTGACACGTTAACGACGACTCCGGTGTTTTCTCGGATGAGTATTAATAAAACGCGTTCTGGGTATTTAAACGACATGTTGGAGTCGTCCGGCGGAGTCAGCGTTAGCTCATTATGATCGGAATGATTGACACTTTTTTCACAGTGTGTATAAATTTGTCAACAAACAGAGGGATTCACGGGATGGTTCGCAAAGTCGCTGCAACGAATTTGATGATGGTCAGCCCGTGTGATATGTCGAAAAAAAAAAAAAAAGATTTTTTTTTGCGTAAATTGAGTCGTAAATATGTGTAGAATATGCTGGTAAAGTTATTTTCTATGGACCAAGCATAGCAGATTAATGGTGAGTAAAGATTTCATAGTTTAAATCGTATTTGAATTTTTTCTTAAAACTTGATTAAACTAAAATAATGCAAAAATTCCGAGTCGTTTTTTTTCGCAACAAAGTAATCGAAAAAATCATGAAATTTGAAAATTATTTTAAAAAAACGTCAAATATTCAATTTTCAATATTTTTGAATGATTCTAGTTCATTCGATAGCCACAGCTTCAGAGATTGAAATGCCATTTGGTTACTTTATTTCAAATAAGCCAATCAGCCGGAATCATGGAGACCGTCGACAAACTTTTATTCGACATGGGTGCCTTTGGAGTGGCGCAACACACATTGTGATGAAGATTTTTGCCTGAAAATATTCTGACTTACTGTTGAAATGTCACCAAAAACATATAGTAAAAAGTTCAAACTTCTATATTTTTATTGTTCGTCAAAAAAAGATATTAAAAAAAGTTGAAAAAATCGACCGTCATACGAGGTGACTGCCTTAAAACAGGCCAGCTTTTTTGTGCATATGAATTTTCTACTTCTATCAGCGGAATTTAATTATCAGAATTTATATATCATAATTTAATTATATAAAAATTGCGGAAGAAAAAATGGTGAAATTTATAAAAATTAGGAATTGCAACGTGCGTCAAGTAACCCCGGCCTTCCGTGCCACACGTCGACCGAGTAAAATCAACCAGGCTGAATATGGGCAGATGTGTTCGGCCGCGCCGAGCTAAATTATAATCAATGAAGAAGAGACCACAGCGCGGCTGCGCTTATCCTTTAATACGCTTCACACTATGCCCTTCAATAGCTTTTACCCGTGATTTATGATACTATATATAATAATATGGAATATAAATTTTATCCCGGCGGCGAGCGGCACGATACACACAGCCACGGCTTATACGAGCGCCGTGGACGCGCTCGGAGAATCGTTAGGCTTGTAATTAGAGCCCGAAGAGAGGAGATCGGTAATCACAGCGTGCGTCCTCCCTTGATCTCGTAATAATAATCTAATAGCACGATATTTCGTGGCACGCAGCGTTTTCAACCGAAGCGATCGGGAGCGACTTGCGTCGTTTTAATATCCTCCTTAAGAGGCCAATAAAACGTCGTGGCGAGTGAAAAATCGACACGTCCTTTTACAGGTTTCTCGTTCACGAAACAAAATCACTCTTCGTTCTACAGATCGCGACGGATCGTCCCAACGGAATCGCCACCAACGTCGGCGCCATCTGACTCGCCTCCTTCAGCTCCCACACACACCGAGAGAAAAAAATGTCCTTGATTCCAAAGAAATGGGTGGATTGCATTTTTTTCATTGATTTCAATGAAATATTTCTTTGAATTTCAAAGACATGATGTCCTTGATTTAAAGAAACGATATGCCTGACGGCACCAGGTCTGTCAACGTTTGGCTCATTCGCGATAAGTCGTATTGGTGTTTTTCGCGCAAGCTGATCTGTTATGTTATAGTTACGTCAAGTCAAATCAAGAAGATAATCATTGGTTAAACCATCGAAGTTATTGGTGAACGTATCTAAGTACTATGGTACGTAACCAAAAACTTGGTGAACATAACCTATAATTTGGTTGATGACATCGTTCAAAGAAAATATAATATTAACTTAAGGATATTATTTCATTGACCTCAAAGAAATGTTTCATAGGTTGAGATTTCAAGGAAATTTCATTGAATCAAGGAAACTTTTTCTCTCGGTGTACAGATCACGACGGATCGTCCCAGCGGGATCGCCACCAACGTCGGCGCCATCTGACTCGCCTCCTTCAGCTCCCACACACACCGAGAGAAAAAAATGTCCTTGATTCCAAAGAAATGGGTGGATTGCATTTTTTTCATTGATTTCAATGAAATATTTCTTTGAATTTCAAAGACATGATGTCCTTGATTTAAAGAAACGATATGCCTGACGGCACCAGGTCTGTCAACGTTTGGCTCATTCGCGATAAGTCGTATTGGTGTTTGTCGCGCAAGCTGATCTGTTATGTTATAGTTAAGTCAAGTCAAATCAAGAAGATAATCATTGGTTAAACCATCGAAGTTATTGGTGAACGTATCTAAGTACTATGGTACGTAACCAAAAACTTGGTGAACATAACCTATAATTTGGTTGATGACGTCATTCAAAGAAAATATAATATTTACTTAAGGATATTATTTCATTGACCTCAAAGAAATGTTTCATAGGTTGAGATTTCAAGGAAATTTCATTGAATCAAAGGAACTTTTTCTCTCGGTGCACAGATCACGACGGATCGTCCCAGCGGGATCGCCACCAACGTCGGCGCCATCTGACTCGCCTCCTTCAGCTCCCACACAGAAGTCGTCCCTTCATACATGCTTCATATATGACGACGCTGTAAAAAAAAAGCGAGGCGGGATGACAGGGCGAGAACATCGATGAAAGGCTCCAAGTCGGGAATAAAGGAGGCGCAAAAAAAAAAAAAAAAAAAACAAGAAGAAGAATAAGAAGAGGATGAAGAATGAGGAGAATAAAAGCAGCACGAAAAGCCCTCGATGCTCCTGGCGCTGGCTCCAATTAAAATAAACGTGCGTCGAGTTTTCTTCGTCGCTTCCTCCTCTCCTCGTCTCCTCGTCGCCGTCGCAGTCGTCGTCAGCACTTCGGCATAATTTATATCCTCGATTTTCTCCACTTTTCTCCTCCTCGCTCTCCGCAATGTCCGGGAATTCCGTCACTCTCGCGTCCAGCGCGTTTCGATGCACTTGCGCGCATCAGCCGCAGAAACGCCAGCGCGGGAACGTAAAGAGGGAGCTAGTTAAACGAGCGCGAATGCCCCCCTCGTATACGCGTCGCAGCCGCTCGGGAGCCGCGTCGTCGCGACTCCGCGTTCCGCACACTCTACGCAACTACGGTTTCTTGTGTTTGTCCCCCCCCCCCCCCCCCCTGGAGTCCCTAGTCGCTCTCGTCCTCTTCACCCAGGACTTTGTATACCTGTAGCGACTTATATGCCACCCATCGTACCATATGTCGCAGCCTCCGAGACTGGCGAGTGACTCGCGAGGGATCAACGACTCCGCGGCGAACGCGAGTTCGCCGAGAGAAAAGAGAGACATCCCGGGGCAGCTTTTCTGCAGTCGAGTCGACTAGTCGAGAGCCGAGGGCGCTGGAGGCTTCGGGCGAGGAGAAACGAGGAGATTTTCTTTTGTTTTCGTCGTTTTTTTTTGGCTGGGCGATCAAGTGAGAATTCGGTGGCGATTTTGATAAATAAGACGTGGTGAGGGATGTTGGGGATCGTCGGGTGGCGTTATTCGATTTGCAGGATCCTCACGTTCGGACGAGGGACACGAGAAAAAATATGTGATCCCTTCTCGCACCTCTCGCACCTCTCGCACCTCTCTCGCATTATTGGCTGATGTTCGCGTCACGAGGTTCGTGGAATCGGCGGAGCGATAAAAAGTAACTCTTGTCTTTTCTTTGTTTGCATGCGAGGATTAGCATGAGGCTGCTTGGTGAGAATAAATGGTCGCTGTCATTCGGTGTATCCTCGATTCTCGCTACTTTGGTCGTTGCTCCTACGGTAGCTCTTGGTGGGTTACAATGTCGGAGAGGTTCGTGCGTCGTGATTGTCGATCGGGCATACGTGAAAGGCGATTCAATATAGTTGAAAGACACTTTTGGGTTCTGGAAAAGGTGGATGATCATGAGGAGACAAATTATTGACGGGCAGCCTAACCAATTAATATGGTCAATGGTGACGCAGACTACAGAAGACTGAATTGGTAGGAGTCAACTAGCAAATTGGCACGGCCAACAAATCGATTGATTTAATTGTCACCCGATTTCTTGGTTCAACCAATTCCTGTGTTTAACGAATGGAAAGTAAAATTGCCCGATAAACATAAAATCACAACTTGTGATTTTTTACCAGAACTATTTTAGTTCCAGAATTATTTTTTTACAAGAACTATTTTTTACCAGAACTATTTTTTTACAAGAACTATTTTTTACCAGAACTATTTTTTTACAAGAACTATTTTTTTACAAGAACTATTTTTTTACCACAACTATTTTTTACCACAACTATTCTTTACCACAACTATTTTTTACCACAACTATTTTTTACCACAACTATTCTTTTACCACAACTATTTTTTTACCACAACTATTTTTTTACCACAACTATTTTTTACCACAACTATTTTTTACCACAACTATTTTTTTACCACAACTATTTTTTACCACAACTATTTTTTACCACAACTATTTTTTACCACAACTATTTTTTACCACAACTATTTTTTTACCACAACTATTTTTTACCACAACTATTTTTTTACCACAACTATTTTTTACCAGAACCATTTTTTACCAGAACTCCCACTTCTCTTGCTCGCAAATCTCTCGCCTCCCTCGCTCTCCACCGCCCAACGCGAACCCTGAAGAACTACCGCAATCAAAGAAGAAACCGGCCGCCGTTGTCTCCTGCCATCCTCGGATTCCTCAGGTCGTTAGATCCCGAACGCGGGGCACCCCACATTTCTCGCACTCGCGAGGAGTCCTCATTACCCGCCGCAGCTACGCTACCAGAGCAGCAGCAGCTGAAGAATCGCGCCGCATCGCCCGCGGCTGCTCCTCGATTTTTCGCCGCTGAATTGCGGCTCCGCCACGCATTTAGACGGCGAGAGGACCGCGCGACGATCGGCAAGACGTGAGTCATCATCCGTCAACGCCTCGGTGCGGCGGGCGGCGGCTTCAGTTGCTGGATAGGAGAAGCGCGGAGAACACATCGGCGGAAGAATAAAGGAGGAAGATGAAGGAGAAGAGGAAGAAGCGGAGGAGGAGGAGGAGGAGGAGGTGGAGGAACACGAAGGAGCGACAACGGGGCTGAAGCTCTCGTCGGTCCCGCAACAGCGTCAAGCAGAGGCGAGGCGGATAAAAAAAAATGAGAAAAAAAAACGAGAAACAAAATCAAAAAAAAGCAGCGAGACAAGACGCACGCTGCAGAGATACGACGTGTGGTGGGTGTATAGGTGCAGCGCACCCCGAGGACGACGTACACAGATCACCGGGAAACTACACCTCTGCGAAAAGTTCGCCGAGCGATACCAGGCGCGAGAGGAGAGAGGCCCTTTTACTCGCCGCGTGTATTGCCGCCTGTATAACGGCAGGAAGTCATTACGGCATGCAGATGCTCGGTAGACACACGCGCCCGCGCTCGCCTCGCCGCGTAGAGGGCGAAGGCCGCCGTTGGCACGGAAGGTTCACGAACCCCGCTGCTGTGTAACGCCGCGCGAGAGATGTGAGTGAGTCGGAGACTTCGTCGTTAAAAAATATACGCCTTTCTTTTTGGACGTAGGGAATAAAATGACGGAGGCTTTGGAAATGATTATTAATTTTTTTCTATGTTCGCGCTGCCTTTTGCGAAAGGTTCACGAATATTGCTGATAGGTCGCGGGCTCAGGGATTTCGAGCCTCTACCATAAAAAAAAAAATTGCCTTTTTTTTATAGACGTAGAAAATAAAAGAACAGAAACTATAGAATTTCTTTTTTCTATTTTCGAGCCGCCGTTGGCGCGAATGGCAAAAATATGACTTTCTGTAGGTATAGAAAAAAGTGTCAAAGGCTTTCGAAATTATATATATATTTATTTTTGACAATCAAGATGCCACGGGTCGTCGGATTCGTTAACCTAAATTAATTTACTATTTTCTTAAGTGATAAAGGCTTTCAAAATTATACATATATTTTTTTTTTACAATCAAGATGCCACGGGCATCGGATTCGTTAACCTAAATTAATTCACCATTTTTTTAATTAGTAATAATACACGAATAATAAAAAAACGTTATTTTTGTCACCTCGTTTGACGTTTGATAAATAAATGTTTCTCGTCGCCTACAAAAAAATGCAGTCCGTCAGGCGTTACACAGGAACAGATTCCTTTATCTTCTCGCGTGAAGCGTACAGAGAGAAAAAAAAGCATGGCTCGAGAATGAGTGTGAATTGGACGAGAGGCGTGGGCCGAGGGCACCGAGGAGGATTTATCGTACGTAACACGTGTTATCGGTTGTATTTTGTCGAGGGCTCGGCGCACGTTTCGTACGTGGCTCTCGGTGCCCCGAAGGTGGACTCACTGACTCGTATATCCTCGAAAACACCTCTGCGCATCCACCGGAAAGGCCATTACAATATATTATAAATTATCTGTGTATACGAAAAAAAAAAAAAAAAAAATGCTGCCTGGTTTTATGGCACGCGGTGGATTAAATTCGACAAGTTGGACGCGACGCGAGGCTCACGCGAGGCGCAAAATGTACACCTAATACCGTACAGTCGATAAATCCTTTTGGCAAAGAGAACGGCGAGACCGGGTTGTTGATATTGTCGGAGGGTTTTCGCGCACGCACGCAATTCGATATTCCCTCTCGCTCGACTCCCTTCGTGTAGTACCTGCCCGCTGTGTTCGAGGGCTCGGCCCTCTTCTTGTATCCCCGGTGCGTTCCTACGCAGCCCGAGAGGAGCGTCTTCGCTTCGACATATATACGTCGTTCACGGATCTATGACTCTCGTACGCCTCGGAGATCCCGCAAATGTGAGAGAATGCGAACGAGTGGGCGGTGATGGACGCAAATGCGAGAAGGAGGGACTCTTAAGGGGACCGAGCAGCCTAAAAAGTATTTAAATTAAATGGTTCTGCGACTGCTGTGAAATATTTTTTTAAAAGCACCGCTGCGTAATAATAAAAAGAAACAAAATTATTAGTGAATTTTTTAAATTCTATTTCATCGTTGCAAATAATTTTTCTATCTTCCACTATGATCGAATTTGTTTTTCAAATTTGAATTCGCTTCGAAAGATCCCGCTAGTGTCTGAGTAAAAAAAACCATAACATGGGGTTTTTTCTCCATGTTATGGGGTTCCCCATGGGGGTCACCCATGAGCCGAAGTCAAAACGAAATTTAATTTCCCCCTTATTCTTTTTTTTTTTTTTAAGATGGATCTTCAGAATCGTCCACAATTTATTTTTCCTGGTTCGCAAGCTGGACGACTCGATACCCTTAAGACCCGCGATCCTCTAATTCTTCACCGTCCCCGTCTGCCTACCGCACGCTCGCGGCCGCACGGAAGAGCGTTTATTCAAATCGACAGTAGCATCCATTCGTCGCGGGGTACGCGGGACACCACGCTGGTCGGTCGGTCGATATCGATCTACGATCTATAACTCACCCGTGGAATGCGTGCGCGGATCCCCGACGACGTCCGTGAGAGTCCGCGACGGACGCACCTACTACAACGCGATGCTCACTTCGCGACGTTTACCCGTGGCTTATCTATGCCTCGGCTGCTATTGTTGCTGCTGCTGCTGCCTCCGCTGCATTAGCGTGGACGCTGATACAGTAGAACCTCGATTGTCCGAACCAATTGGGACCGAGACTAGTTTGGATAATCACAAGTTCGGATAATCCAAACGTAGTTTTTTTTGGGGATGGAATCGTAAACAACACTTTTTTTTACATAAAAAACAGACATATATCAAATTTCGAAATTTATATTACGTTCAAAATTGTTCAAATAGACATCTGAAAATGAAACATCTGGAAAACGTTGAATGCTTTTTTCGAAACGTAGTTTTTTGGGGATGGAATCGTAAACAACACTTTTTTTTACATAAAAAAGCAGACATATATCAAATTTCGAAGTTTATACTACGTTCAAAATTGTTCAAACAGACATCTGAAAATGAAACATCTGAAAAACATTGAATGCTTTTTTCGAAACGTAGTTTTTTGGGGATGGAATCGTAAACAACACTTTTTTTACATGAAAACAGCAGATATATATCAAATTTCGAAATTTATATTATGTTAAAAATTCTTCAAACAGACATTTGAAAATGAAACATCTGAAAAACGTTGAATGCTTTTTTCGGAACGTAGTTTTTTTGGGGACGGAATCGCAGACAACACTTTTTTTTACATAAAAACAGTAGATATATATCAAATTTCGAAATTTATATTATGTTAAAAATTCTTCAAACAGACATTTGAAAATGAAACATCTGAAAAACATTGAATGCTTTTTTCGAAACGTAGTTTTTTTGGGGACGGAATCGCAGACAACACTTTTTTTTACATAAAAACAGTAGATATATATCAAATTTCGAAATTTATATTATGTTAAAAATTCTTCAAACAGACATTTGAAAATGAAACATCTGAAAAACGTTGAATGCTTTTTTCGAAACGTAGTTTTTTTGGGGACGGGATCGCAAACAACACTTTTTTTCCATAAAAAAACAGACATATATAAAATTTCGAAATTTATGTTACGTTCAAAATTGTTCAAACAGACATCTGAAAATAAAAAATCTGAAAAACGTTGAATCCTTTTTTGCCTATTCAAGCAACAATATATCTTTCGTGTCAACTTTCGGATAATTCAGCGTTCGTATAAACTAAGTCATCATTCGTATAATCGAGGTTCCACTGTATTTCTATCTGTGTGTTTTCGTCCTAGCTCCCCGTGAACACGAGACAATGCGAAAGACGCGATAAATGCCGGGCTTCACCGGGAAATACAAATGGCCAGTAAGAATTTATTCCCCGGTGGATGTATAGCACACGGAGGCCCGAGTAATGCGGTACGTGTCCGGCGTCCCCAGTGGCTCGCCAGTTTTGGGACGCGAGACGCGGTACCACCGTCGTCGTCGTCGACCACCGTCCCGCGCGCTGCGAGCCTCGCGCAACCACCGCGCTCAGGGATTACTCAGAGGACACGAATGCAACCCAACGTGGCTGGCACGGAAAGGGCAAGGTACCGCGTGCGAGCGTTGTAACCGATGCATCATCTTGTCGCGTTGGGAGGTTCACGAATGACCCCTCGCGAAACCCCCCCGCACAACCCCCCCGGCTCGGCCTCCGCAGAAATACAATGGGAATCTTATCCACCTTTTCTTCGCTTTTCCCACCGGCAGGTTGCGAGCTTGTACGAGTGTCCCTCGAACATCCAGCTATATCACCCCGCACACTTCCACGCGGATGTGAAATATATACAAACGTTTGACAATGCTTTGCGGAATCTAACGCGGCGCGACGAGGGAATTTGGTGAAGTGAGAGTCACTTTTTTCAGAAATGTTCTAATTATTTATTTGCTCACTCTTCTTGTTTATAGCAGGTGTTTAATTTTGAAAAAATTATATAAATGAATTTGTTTTTTAATAACGGGTTTCTTTTCAAATAACGTGAATAATAAAAATCAACAATTATAGATGAAGGAATCGAGAGACTATTTTCAAATGACGTTGAAGTTTGCGTCATTGGAATGCAACGAAATTCAGAAGAAAACATTAATTGTAAATTAACCCAAATTATGAAAATAGGTATAAAAAGTCACCATAGCATCCAAGGGCGGGAATACAAAAAATTCGGGTTCTTCATCATCTGGGATAATCAGAATAATTTTTTTTTCTGAATTTCTTTGCATTCCAACGATGCAAACTTCAACATCGTATTTTCAAAGTAATAACTTTGTTCGATTGGTGACTTTGAAAATAATCTCTGTCTATTTAGTGCAAGATATTTCACTCACTGATATTTTGAAGAGGGAAAAATACATTTTTTTCTCTCAAACAACAAAATAAAATATTTTGATTATTAAATTGATGGATTGTGCACGCATAATGTTCTTCGATCCGTGTTTTTTTTTTGCCTCTCCGGATTCTCTTCCGGAGTCGGAAGAGCCAGAAGTTTCAAAGCGAGCGAGGAGGTTGGCATGCACGGATAAGCTCGAAGAGTAAATCGATTGTTCTTCCTGCTGGAAGATCGAGATGAGCGCCGAAGTAGGAGGAGGACGAGGAGGAAGACGAAGAAGAAGAGGATTGTAACAAGAGAACTGTGTGCGGTGCGCATAGCTGGGGCACATCTCGTTCCGTTTCTCATAGCCGGGCTCGCTCGATTGCGCCTTTATGTAACCGGCTCTCCGCATCGGATCGAGCTCCGCCAGCCCCGTCGTAACGCAAGATCCGCAGCTAGCCCGCAGCTAGGATAGCAACGCGCGCTCCTCTCCGCCACCACGTGGCCTCGTTAGGCGAGGCCCCATCGCACATGCCGGAAGAATTGCTGCCTGCAGCGGCGGCCCAGCATCCCGTGTAAATTATCCACCCTCCTTCCTCCCTCGCTCGCGGTCTTGCGATACCTACAGCACCGCGTGTACCATCCGGACCACGACCCGCAGTCTCCACTACATCTGGTAAACTGAGGAAAAAAATAAGAAATTAGTGATATCGGCGACGTTTTGAAAATAATCTTTGGTATCAAGATAGTAATTCATAGCAAAAAAATTAAATACATCGGTTAAAAGAAAATAAAATAAAAATTTCAGTACAAAGTTGCGGCGTAATTTGAGGCAAAATGTGGTCCCAAATGATTAGTGAGTGATCAAGATATTAATTAATGGTATCAAGATATTAATTGTTATGGATATTAATTATTGGTATCAAGATATTAATTAATAGCAATAAAATTAAATTCATCGTTTGAAAAAAAAGAAAATAAAAATTTCAATACAAAGTTGCGGCGTAATTTGAGGCAAAATGTGGTCTCAAATGATTAGTGAGTGATCAAGATATTAATTAATGGTATTAAGATATTAATTATTATGGATATTAATTATTGGTATCAAGATATTAATTAATAGCAATAAAATTAAATTCATCGTTTGAAAAAAAAGAAAATAAACATTTCAATACAAAGTTGCGGCGTAATTTGAGGCAAAATGTAGTCCCAAATGATTAGTGAGTGATCAAGATATTAATTAATGGTATTAAGATATTAATTGTTATGGATATTAATTATTGGTATCAAGATATTAATTATTATGGATATTAATTATTGGTATCAAGATATTAATTAATAGCAATAAAATTAAATTCATCGTTTAAAAAAAAATAAAATAAAAATTTCAATACAAAGTTGCGGCGTAATTTGAGGCAAAAATCTGGTCCCAAATGATTAGAGAGTGATGAGATTTTGCATCGATGCGACAGTTGCTGATTAGCTCTGCTGTCACATATGGCTCGTGAATCCTGGACAAAAAAAGAAATAAGTAAATAACTAAAAACGAACGAAAAAAAATGACAACACGGGATTAAAATTCCCCCAGAGTGAACCCACTCGTCGTGCTTGATCGCCACGCCGGAGCTATGACCGCGAATACACGCGTTATTCGAGACTCCCGAGTCCCTTTTTCTTTCTCACCGCGCGCTGGCTCACTTGTCCCCCCCTCCTCCTCGAGACCCTGATCTTGAGTCACGACCTTGAAAGTTCGCCTTCGAGGTGAATATCCCCTTTCTCCCTCGGAATCCAACAGAGTTATGGGTATCACGGGCAAGCGCAGCGAGAAGAAAGCGGTCAGGCACCCACGCGTATGGGTAAAACGTGATCCGCCAATTTCGATCGCTTTCGATTTCGAAGCCACTAATTATCGTTTCACCAGCGGCGTCGACGGAAAACTCGGCGAAACAAATGAACAGTTTTTTTTTGGCTTATTTATTTCTTACATTAAATCAATATAATTGGACGACGAAAGTCGTAAAACAAACTACAATCGATTAAATAATTTATTTCTGATATTCTCTTATTTCATTTATCAAATAGTGATTTATTCAATATAACATAATCATAATCGCTTTCGATTTCGAAGCCACTAATTATCGTTTCACCAGCGGCGTCGACGAAAAAGTCGGCGAAAAAAATCAATAGTTTTTTTTGTCTTATTTATTTCTTACATTAAATCAATATAATTGGAGGACGAAAGTTGTAAAACAAACTACAATCGATTAAATAATTTATTTCTGATGTTATCTTATTTCGTTTATCAAATAGTGATTTATTCAATAAAACAATCATAATCGCTTTCGATTTCGAAGCCACTAATTATCGTTTCACCAGCGGCGTCGACGAAAAAGTCGGCGAAACAAATGAACAGTTTTTTTTTGTCTTATTTATTTCTTACATTAAATCAATATAATTGGACGACGAAAGTCGTAAAACAAACTACAACTGATTAAATAATTTATTTCTTACGTTATCTTATTTCATCTATAAAATAGTGATTTATTCAATAAAACGTTAATCATAATATTAATTGGCGCAATTCAGTGAAATGCGAAATATTTTTCGTTTTATTGGAATATTAATTTGACGCGTAATCCACATTCCACGCGACCATATTTGTGCGTCCTAGATTTTTACTTGCGCGGTATCGAGGAATTAAAGCGCGCGAATGCTTATCGAAGCGCGGCTAAGAGCGGCTCGCGAGATAAGAAGGTTCGGACTGCTGTTCGGCTCGCGCGGCGAGTGTTGTTATACCGTTACCGGGAGAGTCCGCGGCGCTCGGGAATACGGTGATTACTGGTCCCGGTCGCTTTGCTCTCGTACACTCTCCGCGTACCTATACCCCGAGCCATTAGCTCTCATCTCGCGATGCGATCGCGTTTCCGCCTCTCTGAATCTCACGATGTTATACCGAGCGACCGTCGATACACCATAATAGTGCGAGTATCGTAAATTATGTAAGACATTACGCGGCAAATCGAGGAATCGGTAGCGCGGTAACCTTCAAATTTCGCGCCTAAGCGCCTGAATAGTGCATATGATTTATTTTTATTCAGACACCATAATTCATTTAAGTACAAAATTAATAACAATTACTTTCTAAACAAAAATAAATGTAATATCCACTCGAGTGATGAGATTTACCAAAAGTCAAAACTTTCTCAGCCCTAAACGGTTTAACTATGAAGATTTATGTAATCCGCACAACTGACATTTAGCAAAACTCGAAAAGTCTCCTAACCGAGAAATCTCGATATCGTGAACTTCTCAGGTCGCGACGGAAAACCGAATGAGAGTATCAAGTGTCACGTTTATTTTTACGGTACTCGATGCTCCACCCAGAAATCAATTGAATTACCGCGCATTTTTATTCGTTTTAATTCGCTTAATTAATTCACTACGAGGATAATAAATTCAATGCAAACATTGAGCCGCGTATATCGCGTCCCGTAGGCGGTTAATTCGTAACAACTTCCGGCTGCTGTGAAACAAACACGCCGACAGCAGAAAAAAAAAAATTACTCGAACACTCGTTACGACAATTTTCGCTCGAGTGTCCCATTGATGTCATCTGTCCCCCGTTATTATTTATCGCTGAGACTCGTTGCGCCGATCGTTACGCCGTCGTTATATCGGTACACCAGATGTTGCGAGGAAGGCCAAGAATCCCAGAGTCGCCCGGCGAGTGCATCGACGCGCGCTACTGGTCGGTTCGTGTTACATTCAAGCGCGCGCGATCGCCGCGCGGCCAAGTCGACAATCTTGATCGGCATCCAGTGTTCGCGTACGACCGGTCGCGCCGTACGCCCGCACTTTCACGATTTTTCCCGCTGCCCCCCCTCCTCACCCCTTTATTTTCCACCTCAATCTCGTTGTGCCGTGAAACCGACATTCAAATTCCATCGACAACGCAAAAATTTCACATCACGCTGTCCGTGGAATTATCATGTTGAAGTTTGCATCGTTGGAATGCAACGAAATTCAGAAAAAAATGTAATTATAATTAAATGTAATTATAATTAAATGTAATTATAATCATTGATGGTACAATTAGCTTTGTAATTATGTTTTTATAATGATAACTCGTAATGATTATAATATGATGTTTAAACGTTTAAATAAAATCAAGGAATATCAATTTTCCATAAAACTTCACGGTAATCTTAATGAAAAATGGAGAAATACTGTCAATGCATGTTTCTCACAACTCCCGAAATTTAATGAAAAATTCCGTTTTTCTTACGGCTATTCAAAAGTTCACATATAATTTTGTAACTGTTACAGGTCATCGTTATAAAATCGTTACTACAATATAAACTGTGTAAACTTTGTGTAAACTTGTGCAAACTTTAATTCTTAAAGTAATGGGGGCTTACAACACTGATTATAATGAACCCAAATGATGAGAATGGATATAAAAAGTCACCATAGTAAATAAGAACACAAAAAAAAATTCGTGCCCTTCAACACTCGGGTTAACTACTTTTTATTTTTTATTTTTTCATCTGAATTTCGTTGAATTCCATCGATGCAAACTTCAACATCGTGTGGAATTACACGAAAAAAAAAAAAAAAAAAAAAACCCGAGGGAAAGAAAAAAAAACGATTCCTTACACGCGTAAGCGAATGCAACACGTGCGCGGAACGACGAGAGAAACAGCGAGAGGGAGATACCAAAGCAAGCGGCGCGCGCACTTTGCGTCGTCGTAAATTCGTTGACCAAAGTCCCGACCAGCCTCAACTGCGACGACGACCCCGACGACGACGAGGAGTCCTCCTCGTGCGTCGGCATCTACGAGGGAATCGCCGCAATATGTGTGCTGCGAAAAATACACGCGTGCACATAATATGCATATTGTGCAAGTGACGTACATATAGACATACCGACTGTGTGCAGTCGATGCGGTCGCGTCGTACGCCGCTCGAAATATGAAAACTCGTGTGTAAGGCTCGACGTGAAAACACGTGAGCGTGGAAAGGGGAGAGAGTGCGGACGTACCGAACGCTTCGTAATACGTACTACGTATGCGAGAGCCCCGCGAATTCTCAATCTCCGCTTCTCCTTCCTCACAAATTTATGACGTATATATACCGCGCGCGCTCGCCGGCGGACAGTGTGCCGCATGCGCGATATGGGATTTAAAAAACGCCACACGTAGGCAGCTCGTACATCAGCGCAGCGCCGGGGCTGTCGATATACCGAGTCTCGTGGCGCGATGCTAAACGCTCGGGATCCCTCGGCCGCGACCTATCGCACTCGCGCTCGGGAGTGCGACCGGTCTCTCGGGCCTCGAGGTGTATTCGTGAAATGGCCCACTCTGACAGCGGCAGCTAGAAGAGTCATTAATTCTCGCTGTCCAATCTATTTTATTTTTATTCTCGTTTTGTTGCAGGGATTGCTTTGATTTTTTTGAGCACAGAGAGGCATTAATCCTGCGCGTGTACCGTTAGTGAATATTATTCGTACGTTTGAATGGCGAAGATCGGTGTAGATAGCGTGATTATGGGGAATATGGACCTGTGGGTTATGATGGACCAGTGCGTGTTGATCCTCATGAGGTATATTAATAATCTATGAGTATGCTCGGTTTTGTTGAATTCAGTGATTTGGTTGTCATTTGGTTGTCAAATAATATTATTAAAGCTCATTGTAAAATTTGAGAACGTTACACGAGTTTCCTGGTTTTTCAAAACCTGGGGTTTGAGTATTAAAGAAGAGAAATTACACATTTGAATCTCGTTCCTTGGGACATCTATGACTCACATCACGTATTGTGGACATTCAACTATGAAGTAACGGAAAGCTGGAGTTGTCGTTTTATGGCAGCCAAAAAAATAAAAAAATTATTGACCACCTAACGTTCGGTAATGTGAACCAACATTTTCCATTGCAATTTTCTTGCAATAATTAAATTAAATTGATTTATATATTATCCTTCGTATAAATCTCGTCAACTAACCAATAACGAAAAATAGAATTTTCAAATAGAATATTTAGCTTCATGAAGGATGCAATTTTTGGACTTTAGAATCTGAGATTTTTATTTATTTATTTATTTATTTAAGAAATAACTTATATAATATAAGACATTTTTATAATATTTTTGTGTTTCGTGATACACAAATATTCGCGTGATATCTCGACACCCAAACTTTTTAAAATCCGTCCCTCCAATAAGCTTCAACTTCACTTCAATCACCATTGAACCAATTCTCGACAACATTGCGGAAAGGCAACTCAAAATAGTGCGTTACGTGTTCCGTATTCCTGGTCGCGTTATACATTGAACTCCCAGCACACTTGGCAAGAGTTGAGCAATACCTATCGGTTTTCTCCTCGCAGTTCCTCGGTTTTTTTTTTTTTTTTTTGCATCGAAGCCTCCGACCAAGGAAGTGCTCGAACGTCGTGAAGGAAGAGAGCAGTATCCTCCTCCTCTCGCGGACGAAGGCGAGGCGCAAGCTGACTTCGCTCGAGCGTTGATCCGCAACGGGCGTGCGCGCGCTCTCCGAAAGGGCCCAACCCCACGACGCCGGTACCCCATTGTTTCACGTGTGGAATCTGCATACGATTTAATGGATCCCGAGAGGGGCCGCGCGGGCCCCATTGTACCCGAGGGCCGGAGGGGGGGGGGGGGGGGAGAGCCGCGCCGATCAGGAAACCTTATGTAACGGAGCGACGCGCGCGCCGAGCTCGCGGTACCCACGATAGAATCTTCGACACGTAACCCACCGCGTACGCTATGCAATGCACCGATGCACCCTGCAACGCGTCGCGTTTATTCCACTGCGACGAATCGGTTCTTCCGAAAATTCCCAGATCGCCCGCTGATTGTCGTTGAAAACGACAACTCGCGCTTCGTCGTGCGGCATTGAGAAGGTCGAGACTCGAAATCGACAATCGATATTAATTTTTTTTTCGCTTCGTCTAACTTTGCGAAGCTTTGGCTTACTTTGTAAATTAAAAAGAAAAAGACATAAGGACCAATACGGAATTCCTGAATATTATGATTTTTTCGTTGGGATTTCGATAAATGAAAAATTACGTCATCGATGAATTCCCTATATTTTTTTTTTTTTAATGATTGAACGAAATAATTTTTATTGGACAACCTAGAATTAAATAATTTAACTAATTGAACTAAATAAAAATAATTGAACTAAATAAAAATAATTGAACTAAATAAAAATAATTGAACTAAATAAAAATAATTGAACTAAATAAAAATAATTGAACTAAATAAAAATAATTGAACTAAATAAAAATAATTGAACTAAATAAAAATAATTGAATTAATTCAAAATAAGTCAACTAAATAAATAATTAAAAACATTGAACTAAATAATTTGTATTGGACTATGAATTATTCCACATTTATACTGTTCGTAAAAAAATCTTAAAACTTCACGATTCTCTTCGCTTGAATATTTCGTGCTTCTCCAATTTTTTTTTTCACACAAAACTAGAGACAGCGAAAGATGATTTTCCCGTCACGCGTCTCATCCCTTATATTCGCGAACGCGAATATAACACAAGGCCTGGAAATAATGACGAGCGCTCGTTTGTCCAGCTTATCGATCTATCTCGATGCGTCTGTTGTATCCACACGATGCAGCAGTTAATGACTCGTCCGGCCAAGGTCCCCGCGGGCACATACGAGGAGGCCAAACGGGCAGATCCACCGATCGCGAATCTCGCGGGCGCGCGTGCAACCAGGTAGAAAAAAAAACCCGAGACCCGCGATGCGCCACCATCGCGATTCCGCGTTACATAATTATCGCTCGCGGATTATGTGCGTTTCCACTGACCGCCAGAGTGTCCTCTGCCTCCGATGATCCCGCGACCGCGTCGCGATCCACCTGCAGCCACGTGAGCCGTGCAATATATACGCCACGCGTCGTGTTGTAGTTACGTCGACGCCGGGAGTCATTCGCAGTCACTCGCCGGAAACGGATGCACGCTTCACGAAAGACGAACACACGGAGAGAGGCAACGCGAACTCCGAGTGGAAGACTCCGCGCGTGTGGGTATCGCGTGCTGTGCCACCACAAATTTCCCGTCCACCGCAGACTCCGCGTCGTGCAATTAGCAAATCCACTTACAGTTACGGTGAATCCATTACGTTAAAATGTTGCCTCTGTATAGTCATTTTGTCATTCGTCTCGTCGGCCGCGCGTCTGCAACTCTCGCGATCGGCTGAATGTTCTCGGAAAGACGTGAGGATACGTCGAAGTTTCTCTCCCGCAATCATCCTCGCGTGGAGACGAATTATCGGTTTGGACGAGTCAATCGCTTCGGCTGACAAATTAATTCCTCTCGTGAGGTAAAAAAATTGTTTGGGAAGCTCGTGAAAATTATGCGGAAAATCGAGGAAATAATGTAATATGCCACTAGTGCGTAAAATACGATTTTACGCACAAGCAGCGATCGAGTGTTATTCGATTGCTACTGGTGTGTAAAATTTTACGCACGTGTGGCGTACCAGATTTTTTTACGTAGCATGCGAAAAATTTCATTTTACGCACCGAAGGCAGTGCGTAAAAAATAATTTTATGCACCGAAGGCGGTGCGTAAACATTTATTTTATGCACCGATGGCAGTGCGTAAAAATTCATTTTATGCACCGAAGGCAGTGCGTAAAAATTCATTTTATGCACCGAAGGCAGTGCGTAAAAATTCATTTTATGCACCGAAGACAGTGCGTAAAAATTCATTTTATGCACCGAAGACAGTGCTTAAAAATGCATTTTATGCACCAAAGGCAGTGCGTAAAAATTCATTTTATGCACCGAAGGCAGTGCGTAAAAATTCATTTTATGCACCGAAGGCAGTGCGTAAAAATTCATTTTATGCACCGAAGGCAGTGCGTAAAATCGAATTTTCCGCACACTACGTCAAAAAATACATATTTCCGCACAAAAAAAGTGCAACGATCGTAACCCGCTACGAAATTTATCGCGCGCTGTTATCACGTCCGAAAACTGTTGCACGGCAGCTCGTGTATATTATTCCCTCCGGCTCGTTTTGCTTCTGCCACAACATCACGAATTCGTGCTCGGGAATAAATTCCCCTCGCTCGCCATCAGCATACTACATTATACCGCGGGGCTTGTGGGGGCTACCAGCACCGCGCGGGCGCGTACGCCGTAGACACGAATAAGGATGAGTGTCCGGTCCCAAGGCTTGACCAGCCGACTGTGAAAACACGAGATATTTTTTTCATTTAGAATATCTCAGCCAGTCGCCGCCGCCGCCGCGTGTACTATTATTGTGTGCCGCGGCGTGCGTGAACCCATAGTCGCACGGCGGAGGAAGAGGAAGCGCGACAAAAAGAGAACGCGTATCGAGCTCGCGGGGTTCGTACTTCACCGTGACTGCAAACCTCGCCACATACGCCTATATTTCCTCGGACACGCATGCACCGAGGTGTATTATACGTGGCGCGCTATGCACACCGAGAGCTGGGGCGCGATGTGGAAGCGCAGAGTCCGGAGTGAGTAACTGCGAGACCGGGTAGCGAGCGAGGAAGCAGCTTTCCTCGCAATTTCCACATTTTTCTCGCTACCAAAGGAGTAATTCTTATCATCATTCTTAGTCGTACGTTCTAAGTCCGAACGCATCACTGAAAAAAAAGTAATTGATTTGACAAACAGGCAAATTCTATTTTATTTCGTATCCCCACAATTTCATGCGACATTAAATCAGTGGCTCTAAAATAGTAAAAAATATGTGACTGTTTTAATGTCAAATGGGTTTATAAGAATAAGAACTGGAGTTCATTTTTTTTTAAACACTTGTTTTGGGCTGCCCGCAAGTGAATTATTTTTGAAGCAATTACTTTTTTGGTGCACTCGTTTCGACCCTTTTTGCTTCATCTGAAAAAAAAAAAAAAAAAAAAAAAAAGAAGTTAGGTTTTTTTTACGCAATATTCACAGAATCAGTCCCTGATCGAAAAGTGCCAAAGTCGCTCCTCGAAATGTTTCTCTTCAAAATATAGACTTTTGCACATATTACACTGGGAAAAGAGATTTATTGATTCAACAAAATCAGCGGTCACGGACTGTCAAGAAAATGATTTAGTCAGCTCAACGACATTTTTTTTTCACCTTAACCATCGATTGGTCTGCTGATCTGAGAGGCTGTTAAAGAAACAAAAAATGTCATTGCTTCCACTAAACATTTATTTGACATCCAGTGACCGCTATATTTATTTAAATCAACCATTTTTTCTGTGTGTATTCAAAGTCGCATAGCTAAGAAATAGGAAGCACGAAAAAAAACGGAACACGTCCCGGGCCTGTACGTAGGTAACTTCACCGTGTGCAAACCCGGCCACATATGCCTGTATTTCCCCGGCCACGCATGCACCGGGGTGCATTATACGTACCTCGGTGCGCACACCGAGCGAGCCGCGCGGCGCACGACGTGGAAGCAGCGGAGTCCTCGGCGGAATGAATAACTGCGAGATCGGGGCGCTCTATGTCGAGGAGCTCGCGGGCAGCTTTACTCGCAATTTGCATTTTTCCCGATATCAAAGGAGCGCGGCGCAGGGCGCAGGAGGGAGGGAGGTGGGGAGGCCCACAGGTGAGGCTGAGGCTGCACGGAGCCGACGAGGTGCAGGCGGGGGGATTGATTAAGAGCGGACGTGGGACCTTGATTGCGTCAAATTGGCGGAACGGCAGAACCCGCGCCCCGCTCCGCATAGCAGAAGGATATTTTTCTCTCCCTCTCTCTCTTTCGCCTCTTCCGTCTCCGTTGGTCCCACCGAGTGTGGGCCTCGATAGCGCAGCGACGCTCCGCAGTCTACGCGATCGCATCTCCTCCTCTTCTCTCCTCCTTCTTTCATTCTACTCCACGCTGCTCGCCCTCTCTGCCTTGGGCCGCTTCTTCGGCTCCGCGCGCGTCGCGTCGCGTCGAGACCTTACATAAGCCCGCGTATCGCTCGCCACGGAGACCTGGGAACTGCGTATCTCGCGGCGTGACGGACTGTGGGATTCGGAAGCAGATCTCGAACTTTGCCTTTGGTTGAAAAAATATCGAGTTGAACAAAAATATGTATGCATTTTTTTTATTCGAGATTTGAATGACGGTGAAGTTTGCATCGTTGCAATGCAACGAGATTAAAGATAAAATGTGATTTCCATAAAAATCAAAATAATTCACCCCCATTAGGCAAAGTTCCCATTATCTCGATCTTTGCCTTTGGTTAAAAAAATCTCGAGTTGAAAAATATATATATGAATTTTTTTTATGCGAGATTTGAATGACGTTGAAGTTTGCATCGTTGCAATACAACGAGATAAAAAATAAAATATGATTTCCATAAAAATCAATATAATTCACCCCCATTAGGCAAAGTTCCCATTATCTCGAACTTTGCCTTTGGTTAAAAAAATCTCGAGTTGAACAAAAATATGTATGCATTTTTTTTTATGCGAAATTTAAATGATGGTGAAGTTTGCATCGTTGCAATGCAATGAAATTAAAGATAAAATATGATTTCCATCAAAATAAAAATAATTCACCCCCATTAGGGGGCGAAATAATTTTGTTTTGTCAGACTCTTAGTCGTTATAATAACTTTTTATAGCCGATATAATCATTTGGGTCCGTCAATATTTTTTTGTTTTTGATTTCGTTGCATTGCAACTTCAACGTCATAAATTTAGTGCAATTTAGTTGCAATTTTTTTTCGTTGCGGTGTAATCGAAAATAATAATAAGCGCAACACCGCAGAACTGTTGATATTTTCGTTTTCACGAATTTTTCACTCCTGTGCATTAAAATCATTTCTACTGCATTTTTCGGTGTTCTACTTTGCTCATTATTGTTCGTTCATGACGCCGAACAACATGACGAGGGTTGCATTTTTTACATCTATCTCAGGGTCCTTCGAATTAGTGGAAAAGCTTAGGAATTATCGGGAAAAAATGCATGACTACAAGCCTGCGAATGGCATTCGAGGAACAGCACTTCGTACCTGATAAAAAATCCACATAGCTGACTCGCCTGCCTCGGTACAACTCGCGAACATTTTCACGTGGGCTGAGAGGCAAAGACATCGAAACCAACATCAACAACGCTGATATCGAAACAACGAAACAAAAAGACCCATCGATGGGCTCCAACAAAAAATCAAAAATGTCCCAATCTGATAATTTTATTTTCTCAGATGCGCATTTCAGATTTCACATACCAGAGTCGCGTGTGTGTCTCGGTATAACGGACGAAGGTTTTCATATGGGATGAGTCGAGGACACGCAAAAAAAAAAGAAAAAAAAATGGTAACGACACTGACCTCGCTAACTCGTGGACTGCGAGGCGCGCACGTTTTGTAGCGACACACACGGGAGGTAACTACGAACCTCTTTCGTGCTCTTTCGTTCTCTCCGTCTCCCTTTCTTTTCTACGCTCTTTATGCGGTCACGTAGCGACGATAACCCCACGAGACTGCGCGACGCGACTGAATCTCGCGGCATTGTGCATAATACCCCCGCGGACGGTATATACGTTGCACCGGTGCATCGAATCTATGCGCTATGCAACGAGCCGACACGGCCCGTGATCCCTTCTCCCTTGTCCCTCGCGGCCCTTGCGAGTCGCGCCGTTCCCGCCTCGAAATCCTTTTGACTCTACGGCGCGCGGTTCTGTTGTTCGCCAAGATTTGACCTCGAGACGACGACCCCGGTGAGGGTACCAGGGTCTCTCGAAGACCCAGAAAAAGCTCGCGAGACTCCGCCGGTGCAGATGGATAGGTCGATAAGTCAGTTGCCTATCGAATAAATTACACGGTGATCACGATCATCGGGAGCGGCTCGCAAGTCGCGGGGACAAATTCAACGATAAGTGGAATTCAAGTTGGCGTTGCGACTGGTATTCGTTTGGCGTAAATTTGAGAAAAATTGGAGGGAATTGCGAACACTTTTCGATGGTATAAAAAATTGAAAAAATTCGTGCACATTAAAGGTAGTGTAAAGATTAATTTTGTATAATAGTAATTCGAATATTTTATTAATAAATTGATGAAAAGAAAAATTGTTTAACAAATATTTCGATGAACCAAGTTTTTTTTAATGAAAATGATTTCTGCGTTTTTCCGAATACGTATGAATTTTATTGGATTTTTAAATTCTCTTTGAAATTTGTACATATGTTTCATATAAAAAAAAAAAACAAATTTCATAGAGTACTCAAAAATCTGAAAAGATGGATACGTGAATACGTATCCATCTTTTCAGATTTTTCAGATTTCCGAATGGAAATACAAAGGACTCATTTTCACAGGAAAGAAAACTGGGTCATTGAAATATTTGTTACACCATTTCTTTTTCATCAATTTGTTAGTAACATTTTGCTTCCTCATAGAGGAAGCTTTGTTTTCGTGAAAATTTTTTTTTTCGAGATTTTCATGTTAACATACTTAGAATCACCTAAAACGTCGAGAAAAGTGGTCTAGAAAATATGTCTGTATGTGTGTATGTGTGTGTGTGTGTGTGTGTGTGTGTGTGTGTGTGTGTGTGTGTGTATGTATGTATGGTCCAGGCACCGAACATTCAATTGTTCATAACTCAGGAATGGCATGGTGGATCGAGCTAAAAATTGGCACGGAAGTAGAGTATTAAATCATCTGTAACTCACATCTTTTTTTTATTAAATCTATCCATGTATACAAATTTTATCGAATTTTTAATTTTTCAAAAAAATGGCGTGATCGCTCTAACTTTCGTAAAAGTTCGACGACTCAGCTATATACTTCATCATAAATAAAGACACGTTCAATGTTGTTTGGTATTGAATTTCAGCGAAATCGGTAAAGCGGTTCCGGTTTTATAGAATTTTGAATTTTTCGAAAAAAATAAATTTTGCTCTATATCACGTCGAATCTCATCAACTGAACCAAAATATTCAACAGTAAAAAAATAACATACAGCGCTGCCACGTATAAAATTTGGTGACGATCGGTAAAGTCGTTCGGATTTTACGCTGTTATGAATTTTTGAAAAAATTAAGATTTTCGCTGTAACTTATAGAAAAGTTATTAAAGTAAGTCAAAACTTTGTATCTAGTCAAAATTAGATGTAACGGTGTTTGTAACGGAGTTTTCTTTTGTTAAAATTTTAAAAAAGTGCAAAGATTTGTTCAAATTAAAAAAAGTTGCAAAGTAGAACTTTGCACACTGCTTCCTCATTAATTCCCCCTTTTCACAAAGCTTCCTCTATGAGGAAGCCAAAGTTAATAAATAAGCTTCTTCATAGAGGTGGCTTTGTGAAAAAGGGGAATTAATGAGGAAGCAGTGTGCAAAGTTCTACTTTTTAGAATTATTATTATGCAAAATGAATCTTTTCAGTACCATTAATGTGCATGAATTTGTTCAGACTTTAGACCATTTGGCTTCCTCATGGAGGAAGCCAAAGTGAACAAAGGGAAGTTAATGAGAAACCAATGTGCAAAGTTCCACTCTGCAATTTTTTTTTATTTGAATTTTTTTTATCTGAACCAAATAAATGTTGCTTCCTCTATGAGGAAACAAATTGCGAGAGAACGAGAACGCGGTACAGACGCGAAAATGGTCGGGAAGAAATGGCAATAAAACTATTCCTCGCAGACCTTGTTTCTTTCTCTCTGTCTTTCTCCCTCTCTCTTATTAGAGAAAAAGAAGCGCCAGCCGAAGCAGAAGCAGAAGATAAGGAAGTCGAGATTCACGACGGAGATTCCTTTGTTTCCAGAGAATTTTCTTCGAAGGGCAGCGCGCGTCCCTTAATGTTGCTGCCCGGTGGAAGGTACCACTGTTCTCGCGACTGCACGACAATACAACGGAGCGGCAACGAATGCAGCAGTGGATGCAACATCCGAGCGCTCGGCGACGTCAAGTCTCCGCTCCTCTCTATTTCTCTTCCTCGAATGCCATTCGCCAGCCTCCGGCCGTGATTTTTTTCCCAATAATTCTAAGCTTTCCCCACTGCTTCGGGACCCCGAGACACATCTGGAAATTCAACTCTCGTCTCTTTGTTCGAAGTCGGAAACGAACGTTGAACGCTGAAAATTGCAGTTGTGTTTTTATTTTTTATTTCATACGAATTTAAGATTCCTGATGGCAAAAAAATACACAGATCAAACTTTGAGTCACAAATTTTATCAACAATTTTGTGATATCACAAAATTATTGTTCATTGGAACGTCAAAAATTTGTGACAAAAATCTTGAGTTAAAAATGCTGTAACAAGTTACAAATTTTATCAACAATTTTGTGATGTCACGCATATTATTATTCTTCATTGGAACGTCAAAAATTTGTGACAAAAATCTTGAGTTAAAAAATTCTGTTACAAGTTACAAATTTTATCAATAATTTTGTGATGTCACGCTTATTATTATTCTTCATTGGAACGTCAAAAATTTGTGACAAAAATCTTGAGTTAAATAATTCTGTAACAAGTTACAAATTTTATCAATAATTTTTTTATGTCACGCTTATTATTATTCTTCATTAGAACGTCAACAATTTGTGACAAAAATCTTGAGTTAAAAAATTCTGTAATTTTCATTTTTTTTTGTGTCCTCGTCTCATCCCACATGGAAACATGAAAAAAAAAATTATCAAATTGAGTCATCTTTCTTTTCGTTCGAGTGTATCGACGGGTCTTGAGTCGTTTTATTTCGACATCCTCGATTGTGATTCATTTGTTTGCCACTCAAGTATCTGCTAATCGTGTTCGAATGACGAACAAAAAATGCCGGATCGGTCGCGATGTACACGAGGATCCCGGCTGCATCCCACAGCGGACTGAGAAATTGAGAATATGCAGTTGCGTGGATATTGCTGTTCATACCGGACTCGAGACTGAGTCTGTCCAGTATCTCAGTAGGTAAGCCCGGCATGGGGTCCGACATGGTAGTCCCTCGTGTTTTAGAGATCCGCGCACAGGCCTCGACGACCGAAACTCCGCGCGCGCATGTAGTGTAAATATCTTAGGAATAGAGGCCTCGCGGTGTTGGTTTAACGAGGCGAGAAGGGCGGACCGACTTTTATGCCGTTGTAAATTTCTCCTCGTTACAGCGCCGTGTCGTTACACGGACGTGTATATCCCACGTTTTTTCCTGTCTTCATTCATTTTTCTCCCCGTTGCCTCTCATTCTCATTCCCCTCGCTCGGCCCTTAAAGCTTTCACGATGCAATTGATTTTGGTTACCGTAATTCAATCGCATCGCGAGGTTTGCAGTCTAATAAATCATCGGAAAAAGAAATTTATATACGTATACAGATTGACTGTGTGGATGGAGAAAAATAATTTGCTGCTCGGACCAACTTGCGAGGTGAAGATGAGCTTGGGATACTTTTTTGGTCCGCCCAATTCATTGGTTGAAGTTAACTTATTGCTCGAAGCCAATTGAACCAATTATTTTTCTCCGCGTTTCCCTCTTTGGTTCCCCCTAAATCATCCCAATTCTTCAAAAATATGTTTTCTTTTCTTTCACCTTTGCTTTTAATTTAATTTTACCTTTGCCAAAAAAATGTTGCAAAAAAAATAATTTGCTGACTTGACCAACTCGCAAGGTTAAATAGAACCCAGAATTTATTAGTTGTATCGACCCGATTGCTTGGAGTTCATTGATCCAATTATTTCTCTCCGGGTTTCCCTCACTGGTTCCCCCTAAATCATCCCAATTCCTCCAAAATATATTTTCTTTCCTTTCACCTTTTCTTTTCATTTAATTTTACCTTTGCCAAAAAAAGGTTGCCAAATAAATAATTTGCTGACTTGACCAACTCGCAAGTTTAAATATAGAACCCAGAATTCATTGCTTGAAGCCAACCGATTGTATGAAACTCATTGATCCAATTATTTCTCTCCGCGTTTCCCTCCTTGGCACCCCCTAAATCAACCCAATCTCTCAAAAAAAAAAAAAAAAAAAAAAAAAAAAAAAAAAAAAAAACAGGATTCTCTCCACCTTTCGTTTCCCCTTTCCATTTAATTTAATTCCACCTCCTCAAAAAAAAGCCCCAAAAAAAAACTGCACTCAATGAAGAATCCTTCGTAACATACGCGGCTATTACTACCGAGGAAAACGTGTTTATTCCCCGCGGGCGGTTAGTTCCGCGTGACAAAATAGCGAGAAAGACACGACGTAACGTCAGCACGTTTATGATTTACAAAGAGCTTGGCGAAACCTTTTCTGCGGTCGGCGCGCGCACCTACAGCAACAAATCCACGCTGTATACACATGCATAAATATATCTGTATATATATGCTACACACACAGACTTGCATATTCACGAGTCGAGAGGGCGAGAGAACGTGGACGTCCGACACAGGTTGCCGCGGTACGTTGGAGTTTAAGAAGCTCTGCGCATGCAACAGCGGCAGCCAGTACGCGCGGATAATACCGGAGCGAGAGTGAGCGAGAGAGAGTGAGCGAGAGAGAGAGAGAGAGAGAGAGAGATAAGAGGCAACTAGACAGATGGACGGCGATGAAGAACCGGAGGAGAGTAGCACCGGGAGGACGAGACGAGAGAGCTCGCGCTAAACGCGTACAGCACGTACATACGCTGCGGCTACTATCCCTGGTCGTGCCGCACCGGTGCAACCGCGGCCGCTCCGGACTGTGGGCGAGCGGCACACGGAGGAAGAGAGAGAGAGAGAGAGAGAGAGAGAGAGAGAGAGAGAGAGAGAGAGAGAGAGAGAGAGAGAGAGAGAGAGAGAGAGAGAGGGAGAGCAAATAGTCCACGGGCGGACACGCTGCGTACGTATAGATCATACTTACCGGACACGGAACGCCACCAGAGAATGTATATTTTACGATTGCGTGGGTGTAAGTACCCGGAGGGCAAACACAAGAGCGCGTATGGTCGTACCGCCCGGGCCCTAGACGGTATTATATATCCGCAGGTATATATAGGGTAACGCGGGGCAAAATGGGAACGGTTTGCGGGGTCATTTTGCGACGATACCCACAGTGTGTTTTTAACACTTTTCGGAACCGAAGAATCGATTCTAAGAAAGGATTTTGAGCACCGGCGGAAATTTATATGGTGGGGCAAAATGGGACACAGCAAATTTCGCAGTGTATGGTTTGGTGCATTGAGTGCCTCAGCACTGGACGTCGTTGGTGTTGATTGCATTGTGTTCTCAACTGAAGATGAGATGCGGACGTTAGTTTTTTGGAAGTATGAAGTTCAATTTGTGTTCAGTGGACGCCTGGCGCGCATGGAAGTAACGTATATGTCGCTAAAAAGTTGTATTTGAAATATATATTTTGCATATAAAAATGTATGCAACATATATTTTGCACATGAAAATGTATGCAACATATATTTTGCATATAAAAATGCATGCAACATATATGCGACATATATTATTTTTCGGCGACATATTTTTATATATAAATATTTCCATGTGGGGATAGTAGATTCGAAGAGAAAGAATAGTTGGGAAGTCATTTTAATTTATTTCTAAACGAATCCGTTGAATTGGGTTTAGAAACGCGATTTTCCAAAAAAATTCGGAGCGTCCCATTTTGCCCCGTAAAATCCTACGAAATGAAGAAAATGACTGTCCCATTTTGCCCCATGTTCTCCTATATATACATAAACACATAAAGGACATCGTGAGTCCAGGAGGACTGAATATATACGCGATCACCGCGGAGATGCGAGCACACAGATACACGTTGAAAACGTCGTTGGTAATGGCTTGGCGGGTGACCATTATATTTTCCATGCTACGAGCGCGCTTTACGTGCAGCTTCCACAACCGGTGGCTCGTCAATGACGATCGTTGACAAATATTACAGCGGCACGGGATGCCGCCGCCGCCGCCGCTGCCGCGCGCACCTCGCACAAATCGTCGACAATCGAAGGCTAATCGCATTGACGCAACGAGAAAAAAAAATGACGACGGTAGTTTGTGGCGCATGCAGATGTTTTTCCGAGGCGAGACAGGCGTGATTTTATGGTTGCGAGGAGGAATAATGGCACGAGTTGATAAGTAATGGCACGGGTTGGGCTTGTTTGTATTTGTTGAATTGAGTATATTCTGGATTTTATTCAAGGTCGGTCGACTCGTTCTGATAACTGAGGATTGTTAAAGATTGTGTGTGTGTTTTTTTAATACGACTGGATTATATCTACGAAATGTTTTTTTTGTCAGAAATCATAGATCCGTCTCCGGACCGAAAATCGCCAAAATCGACCTTAGAAATATTTTTTTTTCAAAATATCGACTTTTAACCTATACCATCATTCTCAAGTCGCATATTCTACCCCTGAAAACACTGGTTATTAACCTTTTTTAATCGATTTTGAAAAAAAATATTTTTTTGGCGACGAAATTTTTTTTTTTTCTGTCAGAAATCGTAGATCCGACTCCCGACCGAAAATCCCTAAAATCGACCCCATTTTTTTTTCTTTTCAAAATATCGGCTTTTAACCTATACCATCATTCTCAAGTCGCATATTCTACCCCTGAAAACACTGGTTATTAACCTTTTTTAATCGATTTTGAAAAAAATATTTTTTTGGGGACGAAATTTTTTTTTTCTGCCAGAAATCGTAGATCCGGCTCCCGACCTAAAATCCCTAAAATCGACCCCAATTTTTTTCTTTTCAAAATATCGACTTTTAACCTATACCATCATTCTCAAGTCGCATATTCTACCCCTGAAAACACTGGTTATTAACCTTTTTTAATCGATTTTGAAAAAAATATTTTTTTGGCGACGAAATTTTTTTTTTTCTGCCAGAAATCGTAGATCCGACTCCCGACCGAAAATCCCTAAAATCGACCCCAATTTTTTTTCTTTTCAAAATATCATCTTTTAACCTATACCATCATTCTCAAGTCGCATATTCTACCCCTGAAAACACTGGTTATTAACCTTTTTTAATCGATTTTGAAAAAAATATTTTTTTGGCGACGAAAATTTTTTTTCTTTTCAAAATATCGAGTTTTAACCTATACCATCATTCTCAAATCGCATATTCTATCGACCTCGGAAATTTTTGTTTAAAAATATCACCTATAATAGGTTAATCAATTTTGCGCTGCTGCGCTCTTATAAAGCTTTAAAAGGTTACGGGTGCTGCCCCGCCTGTCCTCTTATGAAATGTTTCAAATTTGGTCACCAAACTGATTTTGTTTATCACGGACTTTCCTGGCAACCAATCACAGCTCTAATAGTTTGCTAACAATGCTTTCCGTTACTCATGAACTTTTTAAAAAAGGGATCCATTTTTCTCGGAACAGCTGGATCGATTAGCTGTCCATTTCGATTGTGCCATGCACAGTTTTGAAAAACTAGACACCAATGAATTTTGCGACCTGAAGATAAGTCGATTTTTCAAATTCCAAAAGGCTTTGTTGACAGATTTATGGTTCAGATTATACGAGTCTCACGTCTTCGACTTGGAGGTCCTGTACGAATCACACCGAACGAGAACCCCGCCGTCTCCGTGATCTTGACCTTCGCTCCCCTCCCAATCTCATTGTAACGGTGAAGAGGAAACCGATAGCGATCACGATCGTATAGCCCAGGAACGGCACGATTAATGATTCACGTGGATATAATTCGATGATCATAGAGAAGCGATTCCACGGGGCTTGGGAACGCGAAGCGCCCCAGCGGCGTCCGACTGAGGGCACCGATGTAGTCTCTATCGACCCATAGGAATCCCTCATTAAAAATCTGTCTCCGATAACATTTATTTCTTCCGGAATCCTTCCGTGATATATGATTATAACTCCGCCGTGTAACCTGCCGGACGATTAACAGGGCGATAAAAAAGGAAGCTATACAAAATTCGTATAATTCCATTGACGTACCTATTTATTTCGTGTCATATTATTTTGTCATCTCATCTTAAATAATCACATAAATAAATACGCCAAGACCGTGAAAACAATCACAGGTACACAAAAAAAATTACAAAACGTTTATTCCCAAATTTGAGTTTACCTACATATCGAGCCAATAGTTCTCGTATTCTTTTTCAGTTCAGTCGTTCAGCTCAGTTTCAGTTGCCTCAGCGACGTTAATTCGCGGACTCGTTGCCGACTATTTATAAACCACGAGCATGTCGGCCAACAGATACCAGGCCGATCGTTGTGTGTCGAGAGCGTCGGCCTGTTTCACAAACGATCTGTTACAATGCAACGATCGAGTCCCGAGCACACGGCGTAGCGGTATCGCGCGATTGACCTCGTGACTCGAGTCCGCGAGTCGTCGTGGAGCGACTCGCCGAACACGATCGATCGGCCGGCCTCCCCCGCTGCTCCCCCCGCGATCGGTTCGAGCGATCGTGACAATGACTCTCTCGTTCCGCGCGTTGCACGAAGCCCCAACACCGAGACACGAGTTTGGAGAGAGAGAATCAACCTCCAGGCTAATTCCCGGTCGTTCGGCATCTCGTTGTCTATCTCCGCGAGTGAGACGTGCCGGTGACCTCAGCCGAACCGATCTCGAGATCGGCACGACGACGAGATTCGCTTGATTCGCAAATGAATCGCCGCGCGCAACCCGATCCGATGTACGGTATAATTAACGATTGCTCTATGAAATCGTTTGCATAGCCGATCGGGTGTCGCGCGCGCGTTTCGTCCGATCGTCCGCGGAATGAAGACGTCTTACCGATCTTCGCGCGTGGACCACGAGCTTCGACCTCCGCGACCCAACTTGCAGCCGTGAATCGTAACTCTCGGCGCGTCTTCTTCGTGTGTATACCGATCTCGGCATTCACTGCCTCCATATATATACATATATAACATCGGGTGCCTGACCGTTAACTCTCTCGTAAATACAGGACTCGGGTCGCACGCCGCACGCGGAGCGCGTCGAACGCGACGTGAGTCGACGCTTTTCTCCTCCTCGCGCGCACGCCGAACCGGCCGTAAACACATCAACGATCGGCAGCCTGACCGATTTCTTTGGACGATTTTGCGCCCGATCTTTCGGTATTCTCGCCGAACCGAACCGAACGGTGCTCGGTGGTGGTTCACATTACCGATTTGACGATCGAGTTAACCCGATACTGTGTAACCGTGGCGCGCAATATAACCTCAGCCGGGAAACTAGTTCAGGACGGGGACCGCGATTCCCGTTAACCCGAGACCGGTGATCACGATTGAGAAACCGTGATCGAGATATCGAAACGCCTCGATCTCTTTCTCTCTCGTTGCCCTTTTTGTGTTGGCGCGTTCGATCGGTGCGGCCGAGCGCTCCTTTCCTCGCTTCAATGACACAGAGCGAGTGGGACTTCTCGAATTAATTGCTTTTCCTCGTTTGCTTTTTTCCAGATGAACCCAGCGGGGATCACCGACAGGGCAGGATGGCTCTGCACGCCGAGGCGCCGTCCTCGAAGGTGAAGCGCGAACAGGCCTTGCGAAATATTCTCGCGGCCCGAAGACGTCAGCTTCTGGGGCCAAAAGTCTCGGAGGCGCCGAAAAACGTGAGGTCACCATCGCCGCGCACCCCTAGACCGGCGATCGGCGTCTCGAAGGACCCGTTCGACATGCTCGAGGCTCAGGAAACCCGTCACGGTGTCTACGTAACCGCTCCGATCGGCGATCAGATCGCGATCGTTATGGACACCGACGATGATGACACCGTGGAGTTCGCCAACGAGGGCGACACCCGAACGATCCCTTCGTCGACCTCGTCGAGCCTCGAGACGATCGAAAAATCGGCGGAATCGGCCGATCGCCCAACGCGTAATTCTCTGCTCGCGCGGGTCAACGAGAACTCCGAGAAGAGCCCGAAAAACGCGTCGCAACTGGCGTCACGCGGCCAGAAGAGCGCGGAGACCGAGACGCGGCGGAAAAACACCGTGGCGATGCCCGAGTCGCTGTACAATCACTTCCGACCGGTTGAGAGCAACATTCCCGTGGAGGACATGACACAGTTTCTGTATTTCGGGCAGAAGATCCAGCCGGAGAGTCACAACGGTTCATCAGCCACGAATAATTCGATCCTCGACGCGGCGGCGACGTCGGCGAGCGTGCCGATCGCGAGACGGCGCTACTCGATGAAGCGATTCAGCACGACGACGCCGATCCCGGTGCCGCGGCTCGAGGAGATGATCAACGAGGAGATGAACATAGCGCTGGAACGCAGCACGATAGAGCGCAACAAGATACCGAAAACGAAAAACGTCTTCAGAAGCCCGGGATCGGGAACGTATTTCCGAAAATCGGCAGCCAAATCCACCGATCAGACGATCGTGTCGAACGTCATACCGACCCGGGAGTCAGCGAGAAACGCGACTGCCGAGGCCGAAGCCGCGCGGCCCTCGGACTCGTCCGCCAACGCGAACCAGATTAGCCAGGTGGTCGTGCTGGTGGGTGACTTAGGAATCGGTAGCGTCGCTCGGGCTGCTTCTGCGGCCGATAACGCGCCGGCCCACCGAGCGAGAAACACGACGATCGCGGCCACGTTCCACGGTGCGACAGAAACAGCCGAGACAAACGACAACAACACGAGAAAATCGCCCATTGACAACGAGGAGCTAAACACGACCGGCAAAACGAACGATCGTTCCAAGATACCGAGAACGAACGACGACGCGGTCTCCGAGGCGTCGACGCGCGCCGAGAGCTCGACCGTCCAATTCATCCTCACCACGGACTACGAAACAACGAACGACGAGCGATCCAACAGAATCACCACATGGCAATTCGTCCACACGCCCGACGAATTCTCGACATCGTCGCCGAGGATCGGTACCACCGATCCCGCGCTGACCACGAGACAGATCGACAACCTCGCGGCCACTCCGCTCCCCTCGAGTCCCACGACGACCGCGAGTCTCGCGCATTCGTCATTGAGAATCGTGGTAACGGAGCCGATGGGCTACGAGACGCCGGGCGTCGAGAGCGCGACGAGCAGCAGCGCCACATGGGAAAGCGCGGAAGAGGACGGCCGCCGAGACGTCGAGGATACCCGCGGGGTGGGGACGGCGCAGCCGAATGGAAAGGCGAACGACGCCTCGAGTCCCGTTAATCAGGCGGAATCGAGAAAGGACCGGATGAGACAGAGAATCGGCGAGTCCGCGAGGCCGAGCGATCGTCACCTCCCACCCGGACTTCCTTCCAGTCCGGCAACAACAACAACAACCGCGGTGACGACCGGCGTCAACGTAAACAACGGCGACGACACCTCTGACTCACCTCCGGCATCGGGATCACTGAACACAGCGTCGACACCGGTGGCCCCGTTGTCGAGCGTCCTCGCTGACCAATCGACGCCACCGGGCAAGCCGCAATCGAGGCCCGAGCACAGGCAGCAACACGCGTACGCGTACGAGATAACGAACGTTACGCGACTGTTGCGTAACTACACCGGACCTGGGTTAAGCGCGGTTATGGATCGTCGGGGGAAGAAGGAGAAGGAGGAGGTGGAGGTGGAGGAGGACAGAAGGAAAAAGGAGAGCGAGGACGACACGGCAGCCGCAGCCGCGAAGGAGGACGACGACGAGAAGAGGAAGAACGCGGGCAAAAAGAAGCCGAGGAAGAGCGAGGAGCGTGAGGAGGAAGGCGGGAGGAACCCGGAGAGAGGGAGCCAGGAGGAACGGGGCTCAGCATTGACGAGGACCGGCAGCGGCGTCCCGAAGATAAGGAACGACGTTGGATCGGGCCAGCCGCCGCAGCAGCAGCAGTCACCGCTTCCTCTTCTTCTTCTTCCTACTCCGCAGAGGCCGAACGGCAGCAGGAGCGGCGTCAGCAGTGGTGGCATAGTAGAACCGGCGGCGCGTACGAGCGGCGCACTCAGTGCCGGTACGGACGTCGACGGAGCCACTGCGGGCGCAACTAGCGGCTGGAACGCGATCACGAGCACCGGCAGCGCGCCAATAACGCGGAGTAGTGGTGGTAATAGTGGCGCGAGGGCCAGCAGCAGCGGCGGCAGCAGCAGAGCCGGCGATAGCGGCAGCGGCAGTCAGTCTCCTTCTGCCTCCTCTTCGTCGTCTTCCTCCGCTTCCTCTTCCTCCTCCTCCTCCTCCTCATCATCATCCTCCTCCTCTTCCTCCTCCTCGTCGCTGGTGGGAGAACGCGGGAGAAAAGGTGCACACGGCGCGAGGCAACAGTACCACCAGCAGAATCAGAATCGCGGTATCGCCGCCGGTGGACGTGCCAGTGCACTCAGCTCTGGTACCAGCAGCGGCAGCAGCGGCAGCGGCAGCAGCGTCGGGACGAGGAACGCTCAGCCGTCAGGCTCGACGACGCTCGGGAGCGCGGAGGTCAGTGGAGCTGGGATTGTCGATCACGGTGTCGCCGCGAGCCCGTTGAGAACGTTCGAGCGGCCGAAGAGCCGGAGGACCGATGAGGTCACGGAGAATACGCTCGTCAGCTCGACCGTCAGGTGGAATCACACGGGAGTGAAGAAGCCGAGCGGCGGCGAGAGGGCCGAGGGCTATGGGTACGATCGAAGGTACCTGAGGAAATCCGTGAGTGCGGTGCTTAATCAGCGGCCAATCGAGGAGGGTCTCGTGAAGGAGCTGAAGAGACGGAGGGAGTCGACTCTGCAGGCCGGTGGGTCGGATTCGGTCGCGTCGGGTTTCCTCGGGTCGTTCAACAGCCGTAGGACCAAAGGTGGTTCGCGTGGTGGCGTCGGCGAGGACCCGAGATCCTCGGTATTGAGGTCGATGGACAGCGGCGGCGCGACGAGCGTCTCGGCGAGGGGCGAGACGACCGCGGGACAGTCGAGCGGGGGACACGAGGATGCGATCGGCGAAGAGCCGAAGGGATCGGGTGATAGGACGAGTGAGGTCGGAGGGAGGATGAGCGAGGAAGGGATGAGGGTTACGGTCGAACCGGTGGCGAATGTCAGTCGGACGATCGCGCCAAGATTGATGACGGAAGTGGCGACGGAAGCGAGTATCGAGACTACTGTGGATATTTTGGGTGCTCGGACGACGATGGATTTTGCGGAAGAAACGACGAGGAATTTTGAGGACAGGGAGACGAGTGGCGAGGTCGGTGGAGGTCGGGGCAGGAGTGACGAGCGCGCGAATCTCACTGATCTGGTGACCTCGCGTGACCTCGGTGGAGTTAGTGAGACAGTGACGATGATCGAGGGTGAAGCAACGAGAGGAGACGATTCGACGGATTCCCCGCCGACCTCGACGACATCGAGGGACGCGTTGAGCTCGGTGGGAAACACGGAAGCCGTGGAGACGACGACGACGTCGAGTGTCACACCCGCTTTTCCCGTGACGCCCAGGATGCTGAAGGAGCCGGACGAGGTGTCGAAGGGCCCGGAAATCGGTGAGACTCCAGCGGCGGATTCGGACGATCAGGCGAAACGCGTCGACACACCGGAAGCGAGCAGGCCGTTCGGGCTCGCGAAGGACCTCGACCCCTCGGAGATCCAGAAGATGTACAGATCCCAGACGACCGTGAGGCCCGATCTGCCGATGACGACGATAATACCGGAAACGTCGACGGATCCGAGCCCGGAGAATCCGGGGACGACGGCGGCCAGGGGCAAAGACGAGCAGCAGCCGGGCACGGTGAGCCCGGTGAATTCGTCGGTGACGCGGAAGCCGATCGGCGGCGAGAGGTCGCCCGAGGTCAGGGGCCGCAATCTCTCGGATAAAATCAAGGACAAGGACGATGTACTGCCGATAATGCAGTTGTACAACACCTCGGGTATATTCAACGGTACCGCGAGGGACTCGCAAGAGGCTGTGAGCGCCGTTGGCGCGGTTTCGCTTCCTGGTGCTATCGAGGTCAACGCGACGAGGCAGCCGAGTGACTCGGGACTCGCGGCGGCAGCGGCGGCAACGGCGACACTCGTGCCAGATGCGAGTGAAAGTTCGACCACGCCGAGACTGGCGGAGGAATCGCCGAGCGAGGTGAAACATCAGCGCGGGAATTCGGACGCTGAACCCGCGGGTGTCGCGAAGAAAAGCAAGAACGCCGGGAGCCGCGAGGAGGCGGAATCCGCGGGACCCGGAAGATCGACGAATCAGACGAGCTATCACAATTCCTACGGTTCGGGCGGTGCGACGCAGGCCAACAGAACGCGACACAGGCCGACTTACTATAATGCTCAGCCGCCGATACCGGAGTTTATCGGCTATCGGCCGGAATTCAACGGCAGCTTCTTCGAGCCCGGCATGATATCCGTGAGCTCGAGGGAGTCGGTCAACATCAGCGAGGTCATCACCAAGCGGCACGACGGCGACACGATTGCCACCCAGGAAACGGTGGCCGTCGTCAGTTATATACTGGCCACCCTCATCGTATTTCCCATCGCCGTTGGCGTTGGGCTCATCCTTAGAAGACTGATAATTAGAAATCGCAAGGTGAGCGAGCGTTCGAGATGAGGACAGTGTGCATTTTTTTTTATTCACGGGGAGTGAATGAATATATCGGTGACGATTAAATTATTCAGTCGATGAACCGCAGCTTTGCAGATCTCTGGTTCTTTTTTTTTTTTTTTTTTTTTCTTGCGAATCGACGAACCTCCGAGATGCCTTGCAAAAATGCTGCTTGCATTGAATAAATCGAAATCGGGCGGTCGGGCCTAACGAGAGGCGGCGAATTATCGTCGTCGCTCGGTCGTGAATACTTTCACGGAGCAAATTCGTAATAACCGCGTCGCGCGGCCACCGATTACACAAATTTTTTAGGGGGTAGGGGGAACGATTATTACCGGTGATTAAGGGAAGGGTCGATCGAGCGATTGCGATCGCTGGTTTGGCGCGAGCTCTGCGCGTGTCTGGAGATCATGCGACAGGGTAGATGACTCTCGGATTTCATCCTCGTGTTTATTTTCTTCTTTTCTTGTTTTTTTTTTGTATGCCTCATCTTCAGTCGGCTGAACGGGGTAAACGTAAAAATCGCTGGCGGTTTTTTTTTTTTCATTCGCCAGCACGACGAGACAATTCACCGTGACTGTTGGATGCGCGGACGTCTCGACTGCTGTACACTTAATAATGGTGGAATTTTATGTGGCACAACGTCGCGTTTACCCAACGAGGTCAACGTGTCAAGTTGATTAAGTGCGATTAGCACGAAAGGGACGATTCGCGGCTCGCGATTAAATTCTTTCACAAGAACGAGGAAATCTCAAGGCAGCGATGCGCTTATTCCCGATAACCCTGTCGTCCTGTGTAATTTGCCTCTCGGTGTCCTCGACGGGCAATCCGGGATATTCGACGCGCACTTCCCGCGTCGCGAGACTTTCGGCGATTATTTTACAAAGAATTTCACGCGGAAATGTTCATAATAATAACAACGTCAATGAATTCATAGAAATATCGATTTTTTTACAGTCAATCCTATTTTTCGAAATAGAATTTTTATTAACGAGAGCCAAGGAAAAATCTAACGACCAAGAAATTTTTATATCAATCTTTCAGTTGCACAAAGAAATTATTTTTTGCTATTTTTACCTTCAGAGTAAATTGCACCGGTGCAATAAATTGAAGCTACAGGAAATAAATCTTGTTAAATGTAATAACATTCGCATTGACAAACGAATGATAATAATTGGCACTTAAATTTCTCTGAGTGTACAGATAGGATCAACTTTCTTTCAATGAACAAACCGCCAAGGACTGCGCAGCTTCCGACGTCTAATCGGCATTAGAAATCCATCGTATATCATGTGCTCATTGTAATCTCGACTCTCGTGTCGTTTCAAGTGTCAAGCAATCGGCCAATCATTGCCAATTCTCAATGAGAGCTCGTAACGGTTCGGCGGGGATTAGGCCAAGGATGTCATCCCGTTGGATGACTAAACGAAACAAGCTTTGCGATTCTTAATTCACACTCTCCTACATATGTATATCTCGAATTACAATGCTTTCCATATTTGATTCGCGAAGGAGAAATTCCGTCACGGCGTTTAGCGCGATTCGTCATCGACACGTCTGCCACGATCGAACGTCCACGTAGCCCGCTCGGGAGATTAGATTATCTTTACTACTACACACTACGTCAATGTTGATAATCATACCGGGTAATGAGTCTAACGGCTCTGCGTATCCAAATTTGGTTGATATACACGCGATAATCTTTGTAACGCACGGTGGAAAATCGGTTTGTCGGGCTAACAAAATTGCCAACAGATTTGTTTATTTGGCAGGCCAGCCAAATAATTTGCAAATTCGGCAAAATAATTTTTTAATTCGTCAAAATAATTGTTTAATTATTCAAAATAATTGTCAAATCCGCTAAAATAATTTTCAAATTCAACAAAATAATTTTCAAACTCGGCAAAATAATTTTCAAACTCGGCAAAATAATTTTCAAACTCGACAAAATAATTGTCAAATTCGGCAACATTTTATTGAAATTCGACAAAATAATTTTCAAATTCGGCAAAATAATTTTCAAATTCGGCAAAATAATTTTCAAATTCGGCAAAATAATTTTCAAATTCGGCAAAATAATTTTCAAATTCGGCAAAATAATTTTCAAATTCGGCAAAATAATTTTCAAATTCGATAAAATAATTTTCAAATCCGACAAAATAATTTTTTAATTCGGCATAATAGTTTTCAAATTCGGCAAAATAATTTTCAAATTCGGAATTTTTTTTTTTCAAATTCGGCAAAAAAATGTACGTACGACACCAAATCAATTGGTCGACCAAACAAAAAAAATGTATTTTCGTCGTCACTTTTTTCTCGACCAAAAAATCATTTTTCATCGCTTGCAACTTCTCGAAGGGTAAATCAATTTCGTGCTCGAGTTAATTCCACGCCAAGGCCAAAAGCTGCCGACCCGAGCGGGTCGGCCATAAATGTTTCGATGATTGGACCTTTCCAAATCCGCATTTAGCCTCGTTCGCCCGCTCTCATTAATTTTGTTTTCTCGCCCTTTTATATTCCTCTCACCCACGCACACAACGCAACGTGCACGTGCATTCTTTTCGCTCGTCGAGCCCTTTGTCCGGGCATTCCGGTTCGCGCCACGGTTCCTCTCCCGTCCGTTTGAATTTAATTTATGCCTCGCGGACTTTACGATCGAATTCGTTTCCCGTGTTGCAGGGGCCGCCCTCGCTGCCGTCCCTTGCGGTTTATACGGTCACACCGCGAGCACAGACGTTGCTCCGTTGCTGCCTCTCGTCACACGAATTTTCCTCGGCTGTTTCCTTTCTCTCTTTTCGTGGGCTTAAAACTTTCTTTCGACTCCTCAGCCCCCCCAGAGGCATCAACGCGAAACCATTGCATTTACCGGTCGTTTCGACCGCTCACGATACACACACACACCTTTTGCGCACCTCGGACGATTGAAATTCGTAATGTTCCACGGCTTTACGACACTCGCCCAGCCGTCGTTATTGCGCCTCTTAATGAAAACTCGCTCGGCTCCGCGTCCGCAGAACTATTAAACTTTGGAGTACCAGGCAATTTTTCTTCTCAAATCGCATAAAGTAAGATCACAGAGCTCGAGACTCAACTTTCAGTCGTACGTACCGATAAAAAGAGTTTCTAAACCCGCGGCGTGTTTAGTAGCCATCGAGTTTTTAAATTTGTATTCGAACGGCGTGTAAAATTGCTGGTCGCAGAATTAGTAAACTTTTTTTTGTATCAGCTTCAATTGTCATTTCTCATTTTTACAAGATGTGCTTAGACTACTTGAAGAAAGATTCTGTGTCACGATTATTTGATAAAAAATCTCAATATTTGGTATTTATTGATTTGTTTTATGTTTATTGACTGCCAATATTTAGTATGAATTTTTTTAGTGGCAGCCAATGAAAAATCTTACGACCAAGACATTTTTATATCCATCTTTTAGTTACACTAGCCTAAATTTTAGTTACACTAGAAATCGAATACGCGTGCTTTGCGCGCTTATCCACTTGTCACTTCACTAAAATCGAGGTTACTTTCTTTTGGGTCGATCGAACCTGGATTTTCTTCCTTCGTTCGAGAGAAAATTCTATAACGAAGAGAACGCCGCAAAACGGAACAGGATATCTTGATTTCTGAATTTTTCACAGAATTTTAAAGCCGAAAGTTGCGTTGCGTTTATCGCGAAAAATAAATTTTCGATTTCGTAAAATTTGTAAACTCTATCCGATGGGAAATTTCCCGCTGATTCCTAAAATCACCGTTGTTTGCCCGAAAACTAGAAAATTCGACGAAAAAAACGCGAAAAACGTTTTCGAAAATTTCAAAAAAAGTGCAAATTCGTTTTTCACGTTTTTCTCGTCGAATTTTATATTTTTCGGGCAACCAACGGGGCTTTTCGGAATCAGCAGAAAATTTCCCATCGGATACGGTCTCCAAACTTTACGAAATCGAATTTTTTATTTTTTTTTCGCAAAAAACATACCCCTCAGATTTTTTTGCGAAACGTTTTTTTTCGATTTTCAATGGGCTCAACAGAAACGACTGCCAGTAAATACGTTCGACGTTATCCCGCCACGTCGAGGAATATTTATCTGCCGCACGTTTACCGCGCGTTACCTGATCGCGCATATTTGCATTTATTATTACGAAGCGCATGTCACGTTTTTCTCTTATCTTCTCTTACATTCGCCTCCCAGCCATTTTTCTCTCCGACGAAGATCGCTCGCTCGCGGAAAGAGTCATCATTATACCATCGGACAATAATGACTTTTTGTGGTAATGATCGTCAGAACGTCGCGTCTCTCATCGATTTTCGCATCCGCGAAGAAGAAAACACCTACGCCACGACGGGGCCGATAACTGATCGCTGGTCGCCCGTCCTCGTCGTTCCCGCTCGGCCTCTCGTTTTCCCTCTCGGCCGCCTCGCCAAACGATCTATCCTCATTTTCGTTCGATGTTCATGAATTCAAATTGCATTCAAATCCTTGCAACACGCGCGCGCGCGGCGCAACGTTTTAAATTTTCTCATCGACGGCGCGCGGAGGACGAATAGTTCACAGGCGAGCGACGTGATCTCATACCCTGCAGGCCCCGGAATCTCGTCCCGCGCGAGATTGCGTCTCATTGAAACCAGATTTGCAGGGGACCCCGGCGCAGGAATCACAATTTCCATTTGCGACCCGCTCGCAGCGCTGCGGTAATAACGTTCGATAATCGATAGCCACTTAACGGGATGGATTGGCAAATGTCATTTGCGAATCGATCAGCGAGCAGAGAGTCGGAGTGCCGGAAAAACCGCCGGGGAAAAGCATTGAAAACGATTGTTTACGGGAATTAATTTCCACTCGCAACGACATCACGTTCGGTGGCTGTGGATTCTGACGACGTGTGTGTGTTTTTATTTTCCACCGTGAGAACCGCGGTTTCTTTGTGACTGAAAAAGAAATGAAAACATAATAAGGAATCACGAGTGCATTTGCGTCAGCGCGGACGCTGATAATACTATTTTAACGTCGATCACCTCTGTCTGAAAAACAATCTGTCCACTCGCGACGGCTGCTGTGGAAATAGCGATATTCGCACACGCGTCGTAGTTAACGATTGATAAGCCACTCCGCTCGGGTCTCTTTGACGTGCGGAAATGTGTAACTTGACGTTTTTTTTCTTCTTTCGCTTGCGCAGGTGCTCGAGGAGTCCGACACGTCATCGGAGATAAGCTGTAGAAAAGATGCGCTCAATCTGGAGAACGGGGACTTCAAGACTTCGATCGAGAAAGCCATAACGAAGCTACCGAGAATTCAGCATTTGGTGAGGGAAATTCAACGTCCTGTTTGCATTTGCTTTCGGGCCTCGGTTTGCGAGCGATTAAGGTAGTTCTAGCGTCAAATATTTATTTCGCATAAATTCGAGGAAAATGGGAGAGAATTGCAAAGACTCCTCGATGGTCTAAAAATCTGAAAAATTGATGCACATTAAAGGTACTGAAAAAATTAATTTCGTTAATTTTCGTTCGATCGCAGCTGTTAATTCTAAAATGTTATTAAGAAATTGATGAAAAAAAATGGTGTAACAAATATTTCGGTGACCCAAGTTTTTTTTCGATGAAAATGGTTTTTCATTTTCCTGAATACTTATGAATTTTTTCAGATTTTTTAGTTAACTTTGAATTTTGGTGTTTTTTTATATGGAAAATTGAAAGTTAACTAAAAAATCTAAAAAAAATTCATACGCATTCAGAAAAACGAAAGAATCATTTTTATCGAAAAAAAACTTGGGTCACCGAAATATTTGTTAAAGAATATCTTTTTTCATCAATTTATTAATAACATTTTTTAATGATTATTATGCTAAATTAATCTTTTCAGTACCTCTAATGTGCATGCATTTTTTCATATTTTTAGACCATCGAGAAGTCTTTGCAATTCTCTCTCATTTTTCTCGAATTTATGCGAAATTGAACTCTAGCGACAGAACTACCTTTCAAAAACAAACGGCGTTCGATCGCAGCTGTTCAATTCGTCAAACCGTATTCAACAAATTTTTTGCAAAATTAACATCTGTGCCTCTCGACGTTTCAGTGTCACGAGGCGGAGAAGCCGCCGCCTCCGCCGTCGCAGGAGTCGCGGTGGGAATTCCCGCGCGACAAGCTGAGGCTCCAGACGGTTTTGGGCCAGGGAAACTTCGGCCAGGTCTGGAAGGCCGAGGCCGACGATCTGACGGGTCATCAGGGCACGACGAGGCTGGTGGCAGTGAAGACGGTCAAGGAGGGCGCCTCGGCCCGGGAGAAGGAGGATCTCATCCGCGAGCTGGAGATAATGCAGCAATTGGGGAATCATTCGAACGTCGTGACGCTGCTCGGCTGCTGCACCGAGGAAGGTGAGTCGAGGGGCGCAACGAACGTCGTCTTCGTCGTCTGCGTCGTTTTCTTCATCGCGCGTCAAACACGTCACGTTGCCTTCCCACCATCGTCCTGAACGAGTCGTCCCCTCAGTCCATCCCGGCGAATATATCTCCGCGACTCAAGGACGAAAAGCACACGCGTTCCCAGCACGTTCAGCGAGACGCGACGGAATAATTGAGCAATCAGGATTTCCACGGATCATCTGCCGGACGCGAGCGGCGGCGTCGTCACCGCGCGAGGATGGCACGGGAAGATCGGCTATCGCGGCTCAAATCGACGCAATAAAAGGCGGCGAAGCGGCGACGGAAAATTGTTTTTCCGAAGAAACCAGAAGTCGGCAAACAGATTAATCTCGGACGTCGATTATTTTCCGCTGGTCGGCTTCTTCGGCTTCGTGCTGCCGCCGCGGCATTTTTTCTTCTTTGTATCCTAATCGACAGGATCCGAAGAAAATTCCGATTATTTTCCGCTGGTCGGCTTCTTCGGCTTCGCGCGACGATTGAAGAAAAAAATGCTGCTGCCGCGCCTTTTTTTTCTTCTTCGTATCCTGATCGGCAGGATCCGAAGAAAATTCTTCGAACGATGGGCAACCAGCCTCTCGTCCGTTTTGCGTATTGCTCGTCCCCTTTTTTGCTCGGACGATCGTCACTCGGGCAGCGCGCGAGTGACGACAATTTCCCTCTGACGCTTGAGATGTCAGAGGGAAATTGACGGCCGGGGATGTCGTGCGCGGCTGTCGTTTCGGCGCTACCGCGCTTACTCGTCGTGCTGTCTTTGTGTCAAGCTGACGGACGGTTCGTCGGGTTGACGCGTCAGGTTGACGCAAAGCGCAGGAAAATCGGCCGCTATCGTCGCTCGAATTAACGTGACAAACGTCAGTGCGGCGGTAAAGGAAAATCGTTTTTATTCAAAAACTAGCATAGTAGAAAATTTGCAGCTTCAAATTGGGCCTGAATTGGGCCTGATGCAAAGCTATAGATTTTCTACTGAAGGTCCCATTCGTTAGTATAACGAACAAAATTCTGAAAAAAATTCAAAATTGTTTTTGTCGGAAGACTAGCATAGTAGAAAATTTGCAGCTTCAAATCGACCCGGCTAGGCCTCTAGCCGGGCCTGAATTGGGCCTGATGCAACGCTACAGATTTTCTACTAGAGGTTCCATTCGTTAGTATACGAAAAAAATTCTGAAAAAAATTCAAAAAATTCAAAATTATTTTTATCCAAAGACGAGCATATTAGAAAATTTGCAGCTCCAAATCGGGCCTGTCTAGAGCCCTAGCCGAGCCTGAATTGGGCTTGATGCAACGCTTAAAATTGTCTACTAGAGGTCCCATTCGTTAGTATACAAAAAAAATTCAGAATAATCGTCAACCTGCTGCTCGTTCGCTCCACGTGTTGCTCGTCTTCTTTCTCGCTCGCACGGTCGCCGGGACTATCGTCACTCGGGCAGCACGCGAGCGCGCGAGCAGCAGCGAATTTATGCTCGAGACGTCAAAGGTAAATTGATGACCGGGGAAGTCGTGCGCGGTCGTATCGTTTCGGCGCTACCGCGCTTACTCGTCGTTCTCGTCTTTATCGAGCTGACGCGGAGGAGAGAAACGAGAGATCGAAGATGACAGAGGAACGGAGGACGAGCGCGATCGCTCGGAGCGAGCGAGGCGAAGGTGGAAGAGGGCCGAGAGAGGAGGAGACACGAAAAGGGCCATTACGTCTCTCCCGGTTGTGCATATCCGCAGAATAAATTTCAACGCGCGCGCGGCTATGCACGTAGGATATACGTACGAGACGTCGCTCGCGCGGCCCGTGAGATTCCTCTTCTGTCGTACGTCGTACTTTGCTCGCACACAATATGGCCATTAAGTTCCCACGTGCAAAGCGTCCTCGCGTGATCTGCCTTCGGGGCTGCTGAGACTGACGGCGAGAGACGTAGATGCGCGCAAGAAACTCGTTTTTTATTTGTCTTTTTTTTTTCTTCTTTCTATCGCAAAGCGAGAATGAAGCCGGAATTGCGTCTGCGGTTGTCTTCCCGCTCGCGGTACGAACGATTGGAGTTTTATGATTTTTTCGGTATGTGGGGTGAGGTCACCGGAAAATAAAACCCTCAAATAGCGACGATTTTGGACGGGCAACGAAGCTTTTTATGGAATAAAAAAATATATAGGAATATAGGGAACATGAATATTTTTTGGTAATTAAATCTTGCTTTAATGCAAGCAAGGAAAATGTAAGTTTAAACATTTGTCGAGCATAGCAGCACTACCGGTTTTGCGAAAGACGGGGTCGGATTTTCAGGGTACCTACTTGAGATTTTAAGGATCGTGGCAATAAATTCCCCCGTTTTTGTTGGAACAACAAATTTAATCGTCGTAACGACTGATCAAAGGTTGAAACGCAATCCGGCGATGCAGGAAACTCGGTGTTATTTCCATACAGCCGACGGTTGTTTGTCGCGAAAAAGATGCGCGTAAGGAGGACGGTAGATTGCACTAGGTGCATCATATAACGCCTGAGTGTTAAGAACTGTTATCCGGCAGCGGGTAATAAACACTTTAACTGCGGTCATCAGAATCGCTGGCTGTTAACAATTTTTACTGTCGCCGCGGGTTCTTACGGGTTCCGAAAAAAATACAGTTTCGGGGGGATCAGCGACAAGCGTAAAAATGAGATGTGGGTCCGGGATTTTTATTATTATTTTTTTTTTTCACGAGCCTCTGAAGAAGCTTTCGATTAGTTTTTACAGTTGCATCGCTTATTCGCACCGTCGTGTCGGCTGCATTCTTTGAATTATTCATCGACAGGCAGATTTTTTTTCACATCCTTTATTTTTGGCGCATCGACGGCGACAAAAAGGGAGATAAGAACAATTGAACTCGCGTTTTCGGGAATTCTTGTGCTCACGTTCATGCGACCTGGTGGCGATCACCGTGAATTTTCGAGTTCTCATGCCCTATCCAGCCACTTTGTATTAAGCACGTAATGTCCGGGGCCTCGACGGTCGCGCGAATATTCGAGCTTATATCTCCTCCCCATGAGAAAAGTCTCGGCAGACACTTCGCACTCTCGGTGGGCGTTGAATGCTATCATTTAACATCGCCAGCGGTGAGCGAATATATAAATATATAATACACTCCTACGTTCGGCCCGACGCTCGGTCGCGACGTTTTCAGCGAAAGTGAGCGAAGCTTTTTTTAAACACATGCATCGAGCTATCTCGAGAGTGTCGCGCGAGCCGAGATTTTTTACAATCGTCTTTACGGAAATAGAAATTTGATTTGTGAGGTATTTGTTATCGGCTACGAAAATTGTCATGAATATAAAAAATGTGGGAGTAAAGTGCTTAAGAAAAAAAAAAGATCTTACGAAAGTGCCAATAGCGCAGATTTTGTACAGCGATTTTGTAGTGTCAAATTTTTACTGGATTGCGTTCTAATTTCATCGATTTGACGTTCGCCGAGTCTTAACGAGGCGTCAACAGGATCGGCGAGGGAAACCGATCGGAGAGAGAGCCCATACGAACGGGTATTTGTACGAATTAAGTGGCCCTGAAAAGGGCCGTTGGTCGAAATTGTTCTTAAAAGAACATTTGAGGTTTCCTCAAGGAGCGGAAACGGCTAGCCCCGGCGTACGCCTCGGAAGGGGATCGTCGTCCGGCCCGAACAGTTCCGTCAACCGTTCTCGTAGTCGACGGAACGGGTCGTCCTCGACGACTCCCTGCAGACGGGCAGCGGGGGGCAGCACCACGTCCGAGAGGATACGTGGGGGCGAGAAGTCAAGCCGCCGAACGACCTTCTCTTCGCGGGAAGTTACCTCCGGCTTCCTTGAAAACAAGTCCGCCGGGATGGACTTTCCGGGAGTCGGAGGTGGCCCTTCCGTCACGTTCTCGGGCTCGGAGAGAATCTCGTCGAGCACCGATATTGCCAACGAGGACGGGGGAGGATCTCCACGGAGAGCGGCTACCCGCGGATGCGTTATCCGCGTGGGCAGGACTCGGCGGTGGCGTCTCCCCGCTCGCTTTGGCATACGGTGGTCGTCGGAGACCGCCCGATGTCCGAGAAGCGAGAGGCGACTCGAGTGTTGCCGCTACCGTCCACAGGGGCGAGCTTCGCAGCCGCTACCAACGTGAGTTGGAGCGCGCAGAGAGCCGCTGCCGATGTCCGGGGCGAGCCGAAGACCGACCGCTGTCGCCCCCCGGAGCGAGCAGTGTCGTCGCTTCCAACGTTCGTTGGAGCAACGAAAAGGCCGCTGCCGGAGTCCGGAGCTTAGTCGTACCACAAATGTGGATTTTCAAAAATGATTGACCAACGACTAATTTCGATAAAGATATTCTTTATTGAAATCATCAGGTGACAATCCGATTTTTCCCTCGTCTTATATAAGAGTTCGGGATTACAAACGCTTGCGGGAAACTGTCGGCCTATGCGCCACGTAGCGGAGGCGATTAAATTAATTTTCCGTAATAAAAATAATCAAGGGAACATGTGACGAACGTGACAGCTCTGGTAAAGTAGAGCTCTCTGAAGGGTGTCTAATTTACCGACGGTGCTTGGAGTCGCGTATATATATTTTTTTTTCATAATTAAATATTCGTAGTAGGTGGGCAAAAGTTGCGTACAACAGATTATTCAATCTTCCGTTTATCAAAAGCTAAACAAAATTATAATTATCGAGTTAAAAAAAAATCAAAAAGTATTTTTTGTCTATCGCGCGTTCCGAATTGGGCACCAAATTAAAACATATTATTAAATATTATATAATTAAAATATATAATAAAATAAAAATTGAGCGCAAATCAATCCGAGCAATCGTGTAATCGACGTGATGAAATCAATCGCACTTTCTCGACTAAACTGTGCAAATTACTAATTCGTTCCCGACGATCTACGGAGGACCAAATGCTAAACGCGCGTTTTTTCTTCGTTCCATTCTCTCAGCGTCGCCGTTGTTGTTCGTTTTTTTTTATTGTCGCCGTTTGTGCACCTTGCGAATCTTTACGAGCGTCCCGAGACATCGCGATAAGAGGAACGTTCAGCTCGCGGTGTTGCGCGGCGCAAGGCGCGCCACAACCGCTCGGCCACGCCGCGCGTCTTTTTAGCCCCGTGGGGCACTTAAATCGACCATTGTTTTGCATTCGCCACGATTATTGTTCCCGTCGTGCGTGCCGTATCGCGGGGAGCTACATTGAAGCGAGCGACTGACGCCGCACGACCGTCGCTTTGAGTCATGGTCGACAATTATTGCTTTTTTATTTCCGTTTTTTCGTTTCCTTCTTCTGACTTTTCTTTTGTTCTGGTCTTCTTCGTTGCATCTTCGCGGCTCGAGCGAAGACGACGCGAGAGGTTGATTGACAAATCTTCCCACCACCGTCGCGCGAACAATAATAATTCCAGGCGCAGGTGAAATTATTCGTCGCGTTAGAATTGAGTTTTGATTGCACTCATCAGGCTTTTCTCGCTGACGAGAAAAAAAAAAAAACAAAAAATCTCTCGCGTTTGATAATTACTCGTTTTGCCGCTGGGACGCAATGTTAATTTTAATGGCTCATTTTCATATACACACACAGAGCGAGCGCCGCGCGTGCTTCAATCCAAAATATCGAAACACCTGGGATGATTTAGGTTTTCCTGTATGACGCAATTTCGCGCCGATTATCCCGTGTTTGCCGAGTTTCGTTGGCTCATCAGTCGCGCTCCTGTTGCTCGGCCAAACCCGAACGAACGAGACTATATTTTTCACCGCTTACGACGCATTAAATAATGCATTTGTATCGGTCTTCCTCGTTCGCGGAGCCAACAGGATGTAACGCGACTTAACGAGAAACGCGCCAAATCTTCGGTAATTTATAGCCGCAATTTTTACCGTATTCCTCATCGACCACTTTGCCGAGTGGTTTTAAAGCCCGTTTTGCAGCTTCGAAACGGTCGACGACCCCTCGCGCTTCCTGCGATGATTAATGCGGAGAAAACGGGCTCATAGCCACCGCGCAGGGGGGCAAAAGATCGTAAATACACGAGGAAAGATTATCCAACGAAATTTCTTTCACGCTCGATTTTCTCGCCTCCTCTTCCTCCTTTTAACGATCATTTTTCTCCGCACATCGACGCCGTGTGTGCTTTTCGAAAAGTCGCCGTCCGCATAACGCTCGCCGATTAATGACGCAACGACCTTTGCCTCGAAACTCACCGTCTTCGTTTTTCGTTTTCAGAGCCTCATTACCTGATCCTCGAGTACGTGATGTACGGAAAGCTACTGGCCTATCTGAGGGATCATCGCACCCGGCAGGATTTCTACAACTTCAGCGAGGATTCCGCGGCGCTTACGTCCCGGGATCTCACAGTTTTTGGCTATTGCGTGGCACGTGGAATGGAGTATCTTGCTTCGAAGAAGGTAACTATTATTTTGTGAATATTTAAAAATATATTCGCCGCTGTTTCATCGTTAAACGACATCAATTTATTACACCGAGAGAAATTTCTATGTTGTCATGGCAGACAAAAGTGACAACAAAACTTGTTCTGTTAGGATGACCAATCTTTTGTTCGGCCATTAAATCAGTTTTGCTATTCTGAAAAATCTTTTTACTGGGCAGAACAATATTTTTGTTAGCCTAACAAAACGATTTTTGTTCTCACTTTTCTTTGTTGTCGCAACACAGAAATTTCTCTCCGTGTAGATACAAAATTAAAATCACTAAATTGCAGAACACCTTTCCAATTTTTGGGCCGGATTCCGTCGATCCCCGCCGAAAAATACCTCAAAGTCACGTACACGCGATACGTGGCATCGATTTTTTCGACGAGACCGTGCGACTCGCTTGGCGAACGCGACGACCGAATATTTGCAAGCCAAATATTTGCCTAGTAGTGTGAAAATGTGCGTGAAACGCTGTGAAAAAGACACACGAGGCGTGTGTTGACCGAGTGGCGTACTTAGCAGCGGCGATCGGGTCTCGAAAGGTCCCCGCGAGTCGTCGACACGGCGCATAAAGTTGAGGTCGTTGTGTCGTCACCAAGGCCGTTGAGTGATCGATAAGAACAATTAAAAGTCACATGTAAATCGCGGTAAATCCGCATTAGCATGATATCCCCGTGATAATGCGCAATTTATTATGCTTATTTCGTTTTATCTGATGCCTTCTGTGCGCACTTCAGCTCCGGCGCATCGTCGATGATCCTCGTTCCGGAGAGCCCGCGAGAAACCGGAAAGCACAGGCGGTGAGCTCACGGCTACTGCGCGCTCGTCGTAAAATAATATTGCCGAGGCTCGTCGTGCGGCGGCAAAGGAATTGAAAAAAAAAACGAAAGAAAAAGAAAAAATACCTGCCACGAGGCAGCTGCAGTTATAAAATAATATAGTGTGCGTTAGAAGCTTCGGGAGAGGAGCTCTCGAGTTCTGCGTTCGGCAATATATGTTTCTATTCAACCGGAAGACGATAACGTTTAAATGAATATTGTGGCTCGAGGCTCGTAGCATCAGGAAGACCCTACGAGAAGTCATTTTTCTGTCCCGTGAAATGAATTGAAAAAAGAAAATTGTGAATACACTCGAGGCATCTCTCGGCTCTGTCGTCTTGTAATACAGATAGCAAGGATCTCTAGTATTGGCAACGAAGCCGAGTCGTCGGCGGTCGCGCACAGCTTTTTCACATTAATTGGAGCCGCTTCTCTATACGCATTTATGGATATCTCTCGCAGTAATTGGACGACACAGCGCGGCTGGGATAACCGCGGAGCTTCGCTCGTTTCGTCGTTCGCGATTTTTCGAGATTCCTAGAATACCTCAATGCTGGCAGCAATATCGGAGGGTTTCTTGGCAGAGTCAGATAAGCATTTTTTCTTCTTCATGCACGAACGCATCCTCCTGTTAACTTCACAGGTGAATTATTGAATGACCCACACCCAACACCTGTTAGCTAACTATTTGCGGCTGCGAGTGACTGGCAAATAGATTATTTCCGGCGAGAGCGTCACACCACACGCACCGCCAGATCTCCTGACGCGAGCGATAGTTTTTATTCCTCTTCTATTTTTCTATTTTTCCCGGCGTAACAGCCAATTAACCAGACTTCGTAATGAATAGCAAGCGAGCCCGATGATGGGTTACGTGGTCGCCTGCCACCTACACTTACCGATAGACTCGTTAACATAAGAGCATTATTTTCGTTACAAAGGAGTCGCAGTCACGTTTCGCCGATATTTTATATTTACTCACGACAATCGCTCTCCACGTGAGGAATTTAATTATCGTGTTAATTATGGAAGAGCCGGTTGGTATTTAAGGCAATGACGAGTCGGTCGAAACACGAGAGGTCGCGAGTCTCTCGATCGTCGTGTCATGATAGAACGGCGAAATATAATAAGCAATTAATGTCCGTGTTGACTTTTGTTCCATCGCAAAATTCTTAACTCATGCTGTGTTTTTTTTTCCCCCTATTACAGATCATCCACAGGGACCTCGCGGCGCGAAACGTTCTCGTGGATCACAATAAACTGTGCAAGATCGCGGATTTCGGTATGTCGAGATTCGCGAACGACGACGGCGAGGTTATCGAGGCGAGACACGGAAGAAACGCCCTGCCGATCAGGTGGATGGCTCCCGAGTCTTTGATCTACTCGCTTTTCACCACGAAAACCGACGTCTGGAGCTTCGGCATTCTCATGTGGGAAATTGTGACCCTCGGTAAGAATTAACGTCGGAAATATTTGTCGTGTTATAAAAACTCAAGTGAAAAAAAATAATATCGTTTATATATAGATTTTATATAGCGCTCATGTATGGAATTAGTCATATATATTCCATATAAAATCTGTATATAATGAACATACAGATAATTAATTTATGTCTAGAAGGTATAACAATTTTATAAATTATATATATGGAATTAATGATGAATTATGTACTGACTTCATACAGACCGTATACAAAATTGTGAGTTTGATTATTTGTGTGTTTATTGTATACAAATTTAATATGGAGTATATTATGATTTACTATGGAATTTATATGCCCAATTCCATATACGAGCGCTGTATATAAACCATATATTTTTTTCACTTGGGAAGTTACTAAAAGTGAAAATGGTCCTCATTGAGAAATTTAATTTGCCCTCAGGTTCGACGCCCTATCCCGATATGGCAGCCCGGGAGGTAATGAGGAACGTTCAGAACGGCTACAGACTCGAGAGGCCTTCGCACTGTCGAAGCGAGCTATTCAGGGTTATCGCTAGGTGCTGGCACGCGGATCCCGATCGAAGACCCGAGTTTCAAGTGCTGAGGAGGGACATGGCGCAGCTGCTCGAGGACAGCATGAACGGCCACTACGTTGACCTGGAGAGTTTTGCCTCCGAGTGCACCGACTGAGCTCCACTTTCCGGTCAACGGCGTTACGAAAAATTCGTCGAAGATTCTCGCGAGGGAAAATTGCGAAAGATTTTGCGCGAGAGTCTTCGCCCCGGGCAAATTTATAATTACTATTTTTTTGCTTAGTATCACGATCGAATGTTATTATCCGGTGACACTGAAGCCATTCAGCGAAAGCTCATTTTTTTCATCGGTTTGATTGTTCCATCGTGAGGCTGATGACGTACAAAGAAAGAAAAAAAAAACACAAAAAAAGAAAAAAAGAAAGAAACCGCACAGAGCAAAGCGAAGTGAACAAGAAAAGAGAGAATAAGGACATTTTTTGCTAAACTGACGAGATAGGATTATTATTAATTAGTACGTGTATTCGATTCGATAGCCAGTATTGAAAGTTCGTTGATTCCTCAATGCGGATGCCTTTTACTCCCGATCATCGAGCATCGACAGTGCTTAAACCCCTCCGAACCCCCCCATTCATTGTCACGTCGGTTTCGTGCAAACAATTGTAAATAGAAAAAAAAAACACGCACTCTCGACGCGGTCGCGCGATCGATCGGGCGGAAATCAAAACGCACGAGGCCGAAAGTAATTTTTTTTTCGCATTACTCTCATCATTAATTAATTACGACGTAAGATGCTTTTTCTTTTTTCGAGGAAACAACAAAAAAAGGCCCTAAGTTTATTTTTAATCATTCTAGTCTTTCGACGCGTCTTGGAGTGGCGATCGATGATGTGTAATCGCACGAGAGACCAACGCGGCTCTCACAATTCTTAACGAGAGTGTGATATTTAATTATTCTTCGTTTTATTATTATTATTTGTTATTATAAATAAGTAATTATTATTGTCATCGCAATTCGATTTTTTTCATCCACGTTTTGATCAGTCACCGATCAACACTCCGCGTTTGTCAGCCGATGTTACTTTATTAAGTTTGTACTTTTATCGCGTTCGTGGTTTTCTTACTCCCCGTCGACGCGAAAAAAATAGGATTCTCCACTCGAAATTCGTCCGATGGGCGATCCGAGCCCTCGACAAACCGTCCCGCGAAATTCAGGTCAATCGGCTAAATGAATATGCGAGAACACGAACACTTAGCGCACACATTGATCCGTACTTAGACTCAACTATAGTATTAAGGACACGTTTTTGTCAATAAATGTTATTGTATTTAAAAAAATATTCGTAATATCTGTTTTCACCTGTACCACTCGTGCATTCCAGCGCCGCGATCGCTCGGCGAAGATTTTTTCTCGCTACCAGTTTACACGCTGGCAATCGTCGTGTCTCTCGTATTTCCCAGATTGCGATCTCCGATCTTCGGCCAAAGTGTATCCGGCGCCTTAATTGCGTCGATTAAGCCACCGGGCGAGGAGTTGCGCACCCACTAGGATCTCGCGAGGGGAACAATTTAATCGGGTCAACGAAGAAATTGCAAAAAGCATCGGTGGATATGCCGAGCGGCCGGGCAAAATGTTTCAGTGGAAGGCTCGGTTTCATTAGCCGCTGCAATTATGCAGGGGAATGAAGTTTCACGGCGGCACCCAAAGACCGCAAATCACGCTGCGCTCTTGATGCAACATCATCGCGCTCTCCACAGGAGCGAGAATGTGCTGCACGTTTTTTCGGGGAACGAAATTCGTTGCGAGACGCATCCATGAGTGAAAGAAAGGAAAAAACTGCACGGATGAATTTTCTTTTTCGTATTCCTCCAATTATCAAACGATTAGTGACAGGAATTCAATTTACATCTACAAAAAATATCGTGTGGTATCCAAAATGTTCAAATATTTTTTTAGTTGACGTAATAGCGTTTATTTGTATCTTTGTTCAGCCTAAAATCGTTTGCTTTTAATTGAATATGCCTTTTAAGCAAATATTTGTGATGGCTACCAGTTTTTTCTCTGGTATCAATTCAATATTGTTTATCGTGAAGAATAAAGGAAATAAATGGTAATCTTTGCCAATGATCAAGAAAGTGTGTCAAGCGATTCTCGACGATAGCGCCCGAGGATAGATGATACAAAAAGTGAGGCACGAATGTTGTGTTAGCTCGGTACGAATTTTCCGTGTATGTATCTCACTCCGAAGGTCGCTTTCACAGGAGCGAGGGAGTGCGTGACTGCTTATATCTAATAAACGTTTTGTGGCAGATTCTGCGGAGAATCAGGAACGTGACTTCTGCTCTCTCGTCGGGCGGAAAGTACACGTGCGGAGCAGATAAAACCCGCAATCTTTTTAGGTCGGCGATAGAGCTTCAATTAGGAGGTATACGAATGTCGCTTATCCCAGAGAAAAAGCAACCCGGCGATTGAGTCGAATTCCGTTAGATCCGGCAGCCTCGTTCGTGTGGTCCAAAGTTTAAATCCCCCAACGTCGTACCTGACTTTTTGCAAACAGTTCGTCATATAACGGTAACGTCTGGAACGTCTCACGAAACCGAGATACTGTAGACACTTTCTCGCGTTTTATCCTGATTAAATGACTAAGTCACAGATATCACGAATTCATATTGCCACGCTCATCAATTTATTTGTAACCTGGCTCCGAGATGCAAATATATATACATTTTTATGTAGGTATAATGTTAACTTACCACGCGTTCCTGTGTATAATTTTAGTTCCCAATTATACCCAATCTTCTTCCTGTAAAAAGTTGGTGTCGCTAAAAAAAATCAATGTGAATTCCATTCAAATTTATATTGACTTTCTATAAAAATGGCTGGAACTGGAGACATCATATTTTTTCAATCAATTCTAAGGCTCCAATTGATTGGTTTCAATCTTCACAACGGTGACTTCGTTTTTATTTTTAAAGAAAATCTCAGTCTACTCAACTCGCCAGAGAGTCTGGAAAATATTCGTAAAATAAATCGAAATCGAGTTTCTGGTAATCTAGGAACTGATCGTGGGAACTGTCCGGCATCTTCGCCGAGATGATTCCCGGGTTCGTTCACCCGATTTCCGGCCCAACGCGCGTGTGAGTCTCGTGTCTTCGAGATACAAATATCTCGTGGTTCGATCCTGTTGAATATCACTAGGTCAGTACCCGGCGTAGCCGCGGCATCGAGGAGAAAGACTTTCGCCGAGAGGCTGCGTGCCGCCGTGCAAAGAGACCACAGCGCGCGGTCGTCTGGCGCCGGGTTAGAATTATTTCTAATTTCCTCACGTTCACATTCACTTTATGAATTTCCCTACGTTTAATCCGACAATTTACTTTCGTTTCTAAATCTATATTTATACGTCGTTACGGAGGGATTAAATTGTTAGAAAGTAAAGTTTAGGATCGCGATATGTACTTTAAAAGCTATTTACGATATGCGGCATCCGATTTGTCCTCGTTCTAAGGCTTACAAAGCGACGATGTCAAACATTTAACGTCGCTTATATCCTCAACCTGACACTTGAAATTCTTCGTCGCGCCCGCACAACTTTTTGTAACATAGATGCGGAATCTTGGTACGAAGACTTTGGCGCTTTCATTGCATTCCCTCGGCGAGTTGTGTAGTACAGCGAGTACAGCAGTAGCTGCAGATCGTACTGACACGATTTGTACTTACGCTGCAAACGTGATCACAGTAAACTTTCGTTGTACACGACGAGTGGCAAACTTTTTGCTGCATTGGCTACAACTTGGCGCTTCCTTGGAGTTTCCTGGCGGCTGTTACGAGCAGAGCAGAACGACGAATGCGTTGTGTTTCCGTGATTACTTCAACAGTTGGGCTCACTCTGTGCTTCTAATAATCTCACAGTTTCGCCTCTCATCCCGCATGAAAATTAAATATATACGAAAATATTTTGTCATGTGGAACTTTTGGGACGATAATATAATAAAAATACAATTTTTTATAATTAAAAATAAATAATAATAAATAATAATAAATAAAATAATAAATAATAATAAATAAAATAAAAAATAATAATAAATAAAATAATAAATAATAATAAATAATTTGTTTATATATTTCGAAAAAATCGAAGATATATTTCCGACATATAGCATTTTTTGGGAAAAATATATTTTATATATCGATTATACATTTTTTGTTTAAATTATCGATATACCTAGTTATATGATATATTCTAATAACCAGATATATCGATCCACAATAACGTCTTATCGAATATAAATTACAATAGTTTCTGGGGAAAGTCAACGCAGGCAGCGATTACGATTAGCTTTCTACATGATTGACTCGAAAGTATCGACGAATTATGTGTATATTATTATTCAATTTTCGCTATTGTGTTGACGCTGATATATCGCGAAGATAGCGTGAAAAAATCACGGAGCAATTATAACCAGTGAGTATTAATCCTTGAGTCATTAGCTACGTGCAGATGTTTCCCCCGGATAATTGCGGCTGCTCTATTCCCGGCGTAGCCCAGGTCAGGATTTCTCTCCCCGAGTTGAATAATTTCCAACTAAGAATCCGACTGCCGCATTGTATATCGCTACGTTGGGAACAAATGGCTGAGGACTGGGCACATCGGGAGCAAAGAAAATGTGGGAAAATATTGGCACGTGAAACTCGCTTTCTTCTAATTTTATTGACTTTTTTGCAACCGAAGAAGAAACTCCAAGTGCAGCGGCGCCATATGTCAGGCGAGAGACTTGTATGCAATTCCTGTGATATCTGGTCGCTCAGTAAGAACGGACAAACTTTTCTAACAAATTAGTAACCGTGATATCAATTTTTATTGTTCATACATAATATGGATCATTTTTATTTGAACATTTATGACGAAAAATCTATATTATAAAAATAAGTTTCATTGCAAATATTTTTTGTGAAAAATCATTTTTATCGTAAACATTTTTTTATGAAAAATAATTTTTAATCAAAACATTTTTTTATGAAAAATAATTTTTAATGAAAACATTTTTAATGAAAACATTTTTAATGAAAACATTTTTTTATGAAAAATCATTTTTAATGAAAACATTTTTTTATGAAAAATCATTTTTAATGAAAACATTTTTTATGAAAAATCATTTTTAATGAAAACATTTTTTATGAATAATCATTTTTTTTATGAAAAATTATTTTTAATAAAAAAACGTTTTATGAAAAATTATTTTTAATAAAAAACGTTTTATGAAAAATTATTTTGAATAAAAAACGTTTTATGAAAAATAAGCGAAGGAGAAGGTGTAAAGTATTTTTTTCCGTCCGAAACGGGAACTTGACGATGATTCACAAGTGTCGGGAGTGTATAATCAAAAAAAAGTGAAACGTCCATTAAAAAAATGTACATTACTTATTTTATTGGTACCCGACGATTGATCGACTTGCCGCGCGCGTGTGTCGTTTATTCTCCGTGAAAAGAGAAAGAGACGGGAGAAGCTACGACGCGCGGCGTTTGGCCGACTTCCTCGCCTCTCCCGGCGCAATCGCGTTTTCCTCATCGCCGAAGCGAACGACGGCGGCTGCGACGACTTGCGCCGGGTTTCTCGGTCACGGCTACACGCCATCTAAAGACAGCGATCTGCGGCGCGAGCGGCGCTGCGAGAGGAGACCGAGTGCGCTTTGAATGTTTCAGAAGCAGAAGTTCTACTGACTTTCGTCTATTTTTTTTACATAAGAAGCTTAGCCGGTTTCAAAATTCCTACAGAAAATGTAACCATCAGAAGACCAACGAAAAATACGATCGACTATCACATCTATAAATATTTAAAAAAAATGGTACCTTTGTCTGATCTCACACCGACGTTACTACTTACGTATCTTTTTTTTAAGCAAATCCTTTCTCAACAAATTCCTTTTCTTTTTTTGTTCCTTTTTTTTAAGGATTTTTTAAAATACGATAAGGGACCACGGAATATTTTTGGCCATTAAAAAAAATAATCTTTTAATTTATCAAAAATGTTCATTTCTCTCGGTTTATTATTATAGGTGGACAAGTTAATGTTTCTACTTTAAATCCTGTAATTCAATTGTTTTGCATCTGCAGTAAAAAATGTTGATAAATTAAAAGATGATTTTTTTTTAATGAACAATAATATTTTAATAATTCTGGGATTTTCTTGAAAACGTCAACGACCGAGACACCTGCTTCGCAGTTTGCATCTCTCTGCGCGCCGTTGAAGGTTAGCGCGTGCTCGCCGAGTCGCTTCTTCTCTCCCCGGAAGAAAATAATCTCTCGCGCTTGTCTCCGCGGCGCGCGGCTCTCGCGCGCCCCCACCAAGCGCGCGAAGGCTCGGCCACTCTCGGTGAGCCGCGCGCTCCGCACCGCGTGGCGAAGGATTTTTGACCTACAAAAACTGGGAGAGATGCCGGACACCTGTAACCGTAAAACTAACGAGCGAAGGAAGAGACGACGAGAGGAACGGACGCGCGGCGGTGGCGGTAATCGCGCTCTGGTCGTCGAACGATCGGCGCATCGTTGCGACTCGTGAATCGAAACTCGGCGCGCTCGCGTGAATCATCGGGATCCGGACGTCCCAAGTGCACTTTTTTCATCATCTTTTCCTGTTCGGAGTTTATTTTTTTATTTTTATTTTTATTTTTTAATAAATCCGTTTCAGCCGAACGTTCTGTGACGACGTCAGTGTCCTTTCAGTGATTCTGTGCACATGTGGAATTTTTTCAGTGCGGAACGAATTTTGGTTGAGCTACTTCTGGTTCCACAAATCGCAGGATGAGACCGGGAGGCGTAACGTTTTTGCTGCTTCTAGTAGTGAGTGATATTTTTTGTTTGCTCTGTTATTTTTTTTCTTTTTGCTTTGAAAAAAAAAATAGATCAATGAGATCAATAATACACCATATAGTAATACTGGAAATACTAGTTACTGGAAATAAAAGTTGTGCTATAAGACTTGTGATTTATATAGCTCGCATAACAATGCGAGGTCATTTTGGTGTTCTTGAAGTTGTTGATTTTTTATGATACTTTGAAATATCTTAGTGGCTGTATCGATGGAACACAATTGAAATCTAAAGGTAATAAAGATAAAGGATTAATTAAGCATATGAATACCAATACAGTTTTCACACCACAAAAGTAGCCAAAAATGATATTCCAATGTTATATAGTCCAGCTATAGTCCAGAAATTATTTGTTCAAATTCCAATGCCAATCGGATTTAATAATAATGTAAATGGTATTCACATTTTTTGCAGTACATTTTATTTTGTTTTCTTATAATTTGTATTAACATAAAATTAATATTGATAGTATAGTAAATCAGTGGAAAGAATTAATTATTACCGCTAATCGTGTTGATTTCACTAACGAAAATTCTCATTAAACTCTGCAGGCAATAAGAATTTTTTGTTGAAGTGCAAAAGCATGAAAAAATAATAATTACAAGAGATAAAAAGAATCAAGGTCTCCAGGTGGGGAAGGTCAGGGCATACAATTAAAAATTGTACATTCAGCCGGGTTTTTATTTTCACCCTCAATTCAGAGACCTTGACAACACAGACCTGGATTATCCCCGCTAAATTTGCGACAACGATGCATACAGTGTACAATCGTCTGTTTCCGTTAACTTTCTATCGTATAAACGTCATTTGAACGAAAGTTGACGACCGCAGGAATGTTTATCTCTTTAATTGACATCGGCGAAGAATTTCACCTCGTTAAACTCGTTTAATCCTCGCGCGCCGAGAGTTACGCGTTAGCGCGAGGAATTTATTTGCCTAGCATCTCGTCACACCAGTTTCCATGGCTACGCCACTCTCGCGGTTCCGTGGCACGGAATTCAAACAGAACATGCTCGATATTTTTTTTTCCAGGCGGCTCTGCTGGTTTCTGCAGCGCTGTCAGCTGACCAGGACGACGGCCTTGATGACGTCAGTTACGAGAACGACGAGGAAGACAGCTCGAAGCTCTCCACGTCTCTGATTGTCGAGGGTCGTTTTTGGCAAAACAAAACGGCGCGAATTCGCGATGCCGTCAGCTCGGTGAGCAAATTTTTCTTGAATTACAAATTTCGATAACAGCAATGCCCCAATTTTCATAGCTCGAATTTCACTAATTTTTTATTGAATTTTTTATTTTTATATAATTTTTTATTTTTTATAAAAATTGTTATTCTTATATAATTTTTTATTTTTATATAGTTTTTTATTTGTATGTAATTTTTTAATTTTTATACTATTTTTTATTTTTATATAATTTTATTATTTTTATATCACCCATTTTTCACAGGCGTTCAAGGAACCGAAAAAGCGAGAGGAGATCGGCCAAGTCCTGCCGATAATTCGCAACATGTCGCCGCCCCAGAAGCTCGTGATGGCGACGTTGATATCCTCCAGGATATCCAGCAACGAGTCGGCGTCGCCTCCGCTGGGCGAAGTGCGATCGCTTCTCGGCCGCGAGAACCAGGACAACGCGACGAGGGACCTGATGCTACCGATCAGCATGGACATTGCGAAGATTTTTTCGGAGGAAGACGAAACCAGCGAGGAGGAATTGCCGGAAGAGTTGCCCGAGGTAAAACAGGCAAACCCTACGAGGAGCAGAGTTGTAAATCTCCAGTAGTTTAAGAATGAATGATGTTGAAGTTAGCATCGTTGGAATGCAACGAAATTCAGAAAAAAAATTAATTGCAATTAACCCAAATGATGAAGGGCACGAAATTTGTTTTTTTTTCGTACCCTCAGTGGAATTAATTGTAAAATTTAATTAATTAAACAATTTATTAAATTAATTGTTAAAATTAATTGTAATTAACTCAAATGATGAATGACGCAAAAAAATTATTTCTTTTTTCGTGTTGTTATGGTGACTTTTTATATCCATTTTCATCATTTGAGTTAATTACAATTTATTTTTTATTTTTTATTTCGATGCATTCCAACGATGCAAACTTCAACATCATAAGAATTAAATGTTACAGTACCGTTTGCTTTGTAGGTGTGATTTAGTAATAATAACCTGTGGCTATTATAAAATCATGCGTGAATTTTTGAATAGCTGGACGGATACCTAATTTCTATAAGATATTTTCCATAAGAAGTTGTGTGTTTTTGAAAGATTTAGGGATTTACAACTCTGACTCTAAGGAGCTACTAACGCCACTAAACCGTTGATCGATCGCACGATTGACCCACATCTCGAGGAAAAAAAAATCGAGGGTCATCTACTTTGACCCACCGACGATTTTTAATTCGATTCAAAGACATTCGCTTTCGGCTCCGTCCGACGAGTCGTGCCAAGTGCGTTTTTTTAAGGAGGCTTCAGAAACTTTCCAATCACATAGATAAACCTCGAGGTTGTCCCATTCTCAAAAGCAAAAAAAAAAACAAAAATCTCCGAGCGTCTTCACGCTACGTTCGTTCGATGACACTCAACACCATTTTCATTATATTGTTTGGCCACACTCGCGTCACGACTCGAGCGAACAAACAATGAGCGTTTGACTTTGGTCTTCGGCAGAGTCTCAACTAGAAAGTCCGTAACACGACTTCCAATCGTTCGACGTGTTTCACAGCTTCCCAGTCGAGTCACGGTGTTTATGACTTTTTTTTTTTGTCTCGGCTGAATACGTCGAACGCAAATTCGACAATCGACTTCTCGAGCCGATTTCCTCGCCCAGTTATTACGATCGATATTGCGATCTATATTCCAATACAGACTGTGATAGCCTACGTGATATCGGGGGGCCTTTTTATTGCAAAAAACGTTGATGAAAGGTAATTTTTTTTTTTTTTTTATACTCCAACGCTAAGTGTGTTGTCACGCTGAACACACACATTGAAAGAGGAAGAGCCGCTCCAGACCTCAATCAGCGCGTGACTGGAGAAAATGGTGTTGAGTCATTCGAATATACGTGAATTTCCATCCGCGTTATGCTGAATTGGACGCGGATTTTTTTTAGGAGTCGTTTGGGAGACGCGAGGAAAAATCGTGAGGAAAATCTTTTTTTTCGCAGGCGCAGGAGCTGAGATCGATGAGACCGGGGAGACGGAGGCGGCCGTATTACGGACCTCAGCCACCGCCGCGACGACCGCCGCCAGTCCTGAATCGACGAAACGTTTTTCCAGGTAAATTTTGTCAATCGGCAATTAGCGTCGTTAGCCGGGCAAATTGATCGAAATTGCGACAGAAGGGAAAACGTTTTCTTTGTTTGCTTTTGGCTTCGCTTCAGCTGAGGGATCACGACCGTCGTCCAAGCGTCCCGGAAGAAGACCAACCGAGATTAGGAAAGAGCCCACCACCAACGACTGCAAGTTTTTCACCAAAACCGTCTGTCTCGAGGCTGCCAATTATCCTCAGTGAGTAAGCGCGACGAGTTTCGCGACAGACGCGAATATAGCGTCGTCTGGTTTGTGGTATTGTAAACCGAATCAAGTTCGAGCTTCATACCTCAGTAGGCGGCAGTGAAACCATAATAAATATTCACAATACGTCACAAAAAAATTAAAAAATATTATACAAAAGAAACTTTAAAATATTACACGAAAAATCTTTAAAATATTATATGAAAAATCTTCAAAATATTATACGAAAAATCTTTAAAATATTATATGAAAAATCTTTAAAATATTATACGAAAAATCTTTAAAATATTATATGAAAAATCTTTAAAATATTATACGAAAAATCTTTAAAATATTATATGAAAAATCTTTAAAATATTATACAAAATTAAAAAATATATTATACAATTTTTTTTAAACATACATATTTTTTTAATATACATACTAAAAAAATTATACAATTAAAAAAATATATTATACAATTTTTTTTATGTTATACAAAATTTGTTTAAAAATATTATACAACTTAAAAAAAAACATTATACAAAAAAAGTTAAAAATATTGTACAAAAAGACATAAAATATTTTTAAAAATCACCGATAACGAATTGAAGAGGTATATTTTGATCTTGACGATTTTTCAGTGAAGCCATCAGAAGAAGCATAAGCGGAAACAAAGAAATGATATCGGCCCTGCTGACGGATTACAAGAGTCAGGACAGCTCGGAGACGGACAACAGTCGACCGTCGGCTCTGCCGCTGGAGAATCGTTACGAAAATCGTTTCGAGAACAACGAGATTAAGAGGTCAGTGAAAAAGGGTAATACGAAAATTCGTTGGACCGCGAGCGCCTGAACGAGCAAGAAGCAATTCACCGGTGTACGGCGGGCGAACGTCGTTCAGGCGCCGAGAGGCTGGAAAACCTTTCACTTCCCGAACGCCCCGAGACGTCGTCCAGACGCAGGAAAGGCGGACTTGATTTCGTTTCGCAAAAACAAATAACGCATTACGCGGCCGTTTCAACGATCCGCGGGAAATTCGTTTCAGTTTTCACGAACCGGATGTTCCATTAATCCGGCGGCAAATTACTTTGGTGACGACGCCCGAGTGATATGCAACGTGCGTGGTTTACGAGTGCCGGACTCGAATCGCGAATACAACTCGGCGATTGTCGTTAAACGTCAGGCTTTCTAGCCATCCGGTTTGCCAACGGTAAATGGAAAAAGAGGAACAACCATCGGAAGATGCAAATTGGCTGAGATATTTTTATGCCGCCTGTTGTGCGTTACGCTTCGCTGTGCACGGAGCTGCGCCTCGGGCGTCGCGCCCGTCAACTCGACATAATGAAATTACTGAGTATAAAGCGGACAATCGCGATCTTTCCATAAATTTTTTTTACGCGGAAACGTTTGACAACTTTTTGTGTGTTTTTCACAAACGTTTGTGGACTCCGAGCGCTGATTCTCGCGTAAAAAGTTCAAGAGTCAGAAAATCCATCGTTGCGGATCGAAAAGAGAAGTTGGATTTTTTTTTTTTTTTCTAAATGCAATAAAAAATGTTTGCCGGGGTAGAATATGGGCATTCAGAATGATGTTATAGATTAAAAGTCGATATTTTCAACAACAACAAAAATTCTGAATTTTATATTTGCCAAAAAAAAAACGTCGTTTTTTTCTAAGTAACATACAATTTATTCCCCGGGTTAGAATATGGCCGAAATATACTCAAAATAATGTTTTAAATTTGAAACGAATTTTTTTTTTCGATTTGTTGACGACTGTACTGTCTCGTGTTTTCAAAAACCCGCAAGAAAATATTCATAGTAATTTGTATGTGTGTTTTCATATTTATTTTATTTTTTATATTTTATATTTATTTTATTTTTTATATTTTATATTTATTTTATTTTTTATATTTCATATTTATTTTATTTTTTATATTTTATATTTTATATTTATTTTATATGTATGATTTATTTATTTTTTGTATGCATTTTGCCCGGTTATTCATTCGCCATTATATTACACTGTATTTTCAAGGGCTTGTCCCGTTCACTGTCGAATAAATAAATAAATAAATAAATAAATAAATAAATAGTATTTGTTTTACGTAATACAGAGACAAGATATATACGTTAACACATATTTCCATCGATTGTTTTCAGGCGTGCCGATTATCCATCGCCGTTCGACAACGTAGAGGAAGGTTTTACCTGTCCCTCCAGCGTTATGTACGCTCGGCCGCAGTTGGCCCGCGCGGTCTCCGGAATCTGGAAGTACATAATCAACACCGGCGAGCACACGCAGACTCTGCGGTTGGAAAAATGCTCGTAAGTCGTCGTCGACGCACGAAACACATTCACAAGTCTCGTCGTGCACAGAAAACCAGAGCAATTTGTTCTGGGTCGGTCGATCGGCAGCGATCGGTCGGCGCGGTTCCTCGTGGAAGTTACGCGACTCCAGCCGGCCAATTACGCGACAACGAGGGGGGCAAGAAGAGTCAGGACAAAAAAAGCGATCATTACGCTTCTTGCCGCCGTCTCAATTCGACTCCCGGCAACTTGCTCAACACGATCGGTATAGAGTATCGTGATGGCAAAAAAAAAAAAGAAAACAAAAAAAGAGTCACTCAAACATCTCGCTAATCTCGCAATACGTGAGGAAATGCATGACACAGTCGAATCACCGGCGGACATGGCTGTCGATTTGTACCGAACGAGATCGCGGTGAACAAACAGAAAACTTTCCCCAATGTGGTTCGATAACCCGGCGCTCGACGAGGATGTTTCGCAATTTTCGATTATATCTGTGTGTTTTACGTTTTTGTCGCAGAAATCCAAAGGCCAGTTGCTCGTTTATATCGGAGAACTACCGATCGTCCTGCACTCAGGTCTACAATTATCATCGGCTTCTCACCTGGGACGCCACGCTGGGTCTTCACATGGACATCTTCAAGGTGCCGACCTGCTGCAGTTGCCACGTTCACGGCTACACCGAGCTTTTCCCACCGATCCAAAAGGATCCTCCGCCCGCACCTCACGAGGTCTTTCCGGGCGCCGATTTTGCCACCGAGGATCAGGGCACAGAGTCGAGCGAATACTCCGAGAGGCCCAGCAGCTATCTCACCAAATTCAAACCGAGCTCCACGTTCGACAGTAACTATGGTAAATAATATAAATGTCGACGAACGGAAGACACATTTTTTTCTACTAATTTATTGAAAGAAACAGAAATTATTTGATATATAAATCGTATTTTTCTACATTTTTGTCTACATTTTTTTACATTTTTTCTACACTTTTGTCTACTAATTTATTAAAAGAAACAGAAATTATTTTACATATAAATCATTTTATATGTAAATTGCAGATATAAATCGGTAACAATTATAAAGTAATTTAAAACATTTAACACCATCAAGCAATAATTTAAAACATGCTAAGTTATTTTAGATTTAGTTATAACGATTTCGATTTTTTTCAGTCTCAACCCCGAAGAAACCTTTGACCGACGCCGGAACCTCGAATCGTCCGAGCTTCGCGCTTCCAGGCAGACGGAAGAAGCCGTCGACAGCCACGAGGCCATTCGACAAGCTGCCTCAGCAGCACGCACCGAATACCCGAGCTCCGGGTTACAAAGGTCCGATTATGAAGGCCAAAAGACCGGCTAGGCCGAACAGGCCGTTCAGGAGAGAGTCCAGCTCCGATCTCGAGGAAAGTCCATCGAGCTCGGTCAGTTCCAGCAGTAGCAGCAGCAGCAGCAATCGCGACAATAACAACAACAGCAATATAAATAATTGGTGGGTGTAATTTAATAAAATGTGAACATTTTATAGAAACAAATATTTAATATTAAATATTTCATATATTTATTTAATATTTTATTAAAAAATTTGCTGTTAAATTTTCTGAATGTAATATTAAATATTAAATATTTTTGTTTAATATTTAATTAAAAAAATTGCTGTTAGATTTGCTAAATTTAATATTAAATATTAAATATTTTTGTTTAATATTTAATTAAAAAATTTCCTACGATAGCAAAACATTATGCTGTAACAGCAAAAAATTTCGTTAGTACAGCAATCGATCACCTATCGGTCGCTGATCATTCCGCTCCGCGATATTCACAGAGCAATTATGTAATTGTCATTTTTTCTCGCAGGTTCAGCCAGCCTTTCGACCAGGACACGGACGCCTCGTCGAGGCTCCACAACGGCGGCTTCGACGACGAATACCAGGAGCCCCACAGACGAGTCAACTACAATTACCATCCGATCATCGATTTCTTCAAGCCCGAAGCGTCGATGCTGCAGTCGCCCGAGCCCCAGTTGGTGACCCAACCCGCGCCCGTCCAGCAAGTCAGCTCGGACACCTCGTGGAAACCAATGTATTCCGTGTAAATTCGTAGCCGAATTTTTCCGATGTACCTGACATTATTATTTCGTATATATATTTTTTTTTCTTAATTAAGTCATCGTCGATGCGTCTCGCGATCGTTTTGTAAAAAGGTTCCAAAGGAACCATTGCGAGGTTTTCACCTCGACCCTCTAAGAAAGCTCCGACTCTATTTATTCGCGCGTACCAATTCGGTGCTCATTTTGACGTTATTTATTTATTCGAGTACGCCTTGAAAATTCGAAACTACGTGAAGCATCGCTTAAGCTGTTACTCCGTCGATGATTCGTGCTGCGTAAAAATTAAGACATTTATTGTTTGTAATTTTTGTTGTTGTTCCATCGCAATAAATATAGGTTTTTGCGATTACGTATTGAGTCTCGTCCTTTGACCGATCACAGCGCATCGTTCGTCCAAGATCTTCGCGCCGTCGTCGGTCACTCATTAGCGGTCTCGTGAATCTATCCCACGATTCCGCCGTGACCGGGTGTATCGAGTCGTTTTCCGCTCGCGATCTTTCCGCGTTGGTCCGCCGAGCGTGTCCGGCCGTCTCTCGACTTTCTTCTTTCCATCGAAATTTAAACGAACGACGATCGTTCCGGTAGGCTTGGCGAGGCGAAACAGACGGTCTGCGGCTGGACTGTTTCAACTATACACAGCCCACCAGTCATAACACAGTCAATCAACGTTCGCGTCAAAGAGACGATCGAAAAGACTCTAACAATATCGCGGATAATCGAGTCCGAGGAACCTGCGGTCTGGACTCGGGCGGCAGGTGGCTACACGCTGACGACGTCCGTCCCGTCGAACGTGGTCGACCCCCTCGTCCCCTCTCCCCCGTTTGTCGCCTTTCTTCCTCGGCTTTCATCCAATTCACCGAGAAAATGCTATAAATTAGGCTGTGACCGTCGCGCGGCGTTCAGTCCGTTACAGTCGCTCGATCTAAGATGATTAGAAATCTCAAGCGATTTCGCCGCTAGGCTACGAAGCCACCGGTTTAAGCTGTTGGTTGTGACACGTGAATAAAAAAAAACACCTGACAATATAAACGCAATTTCATCAAGTAAAATAAATAAATAAACATAATTTAAAAAAATACATAAATGAAGAGCCAAAGATTGTTGCAATAATGTGATTAAAGTTTCAGTGATCGTGATATACAAGATGGATCCGAGAACCGCGATAAGTTACTCCCTGATTCTATGTTTTCTCATAGTGGAAATTGGAGTCTGTTTGGCTTCGGGCGAGGCGAAAAATCTTCGACCCGAAAATTCGACGCTGGCAGAAGTTGCTGTGGATCTTGAAGCGAAGGTTGAAGGATCTGAGGGTGAATCGTCGAAGAGGCTCAGGAGGGTCGCGAGCGATGTGGACGAGGACGACGAGGACCAGGATGTGGATGGTGCTCCACCGGATCATGTGGTGCCTCATTCGTCTCACGAGAATCCGGAGGAACCGCCGACGAAGCCAAAATACACGAAGCCCGGCGACTGGGCGAAACCTCCGCCGGACAGGAAGGACATTCCGCTGGACTTTGTGCCGACGAAATTGTACGCCCAGGTTCGCGGGACTCATACGGTGAAGCGGGTGCCCAGGGAAGAGGCGATCGCGAGTGCCGAAACAGCCGAGGAAATTTTGTCGGCTCCGAGGCTGCGGGAGGTCGTTTCGAAGTCGAAGAAAAACACGGTCTACACGGAGGAGGGATACGAGGACTCGGCTTACGATCACGCTGGACACGTGAGGGACGCGGATTTTCATGAGGGATTCGCGAGGAAGCTGAAGGACGAGCGAAGGAGCCGGCAGGATGAGCGAAATAGACTTAGGGAAAAGGGAGAAATTAGGAACCATGAGGATGACGATGATGAGGAGGATGAAGAGTTGAGCGAGTACGACGATGATTACAAGGAACATGTGGAGGAAACTTCGAGGGTCGAGAAGGCCAAACCACCGAAAAAGGCGACGGGGGAAAAATACGAAATTGTCAAAGTAGCTTTGAGGGATCCTGACGTAAATCCGAAGCGGGTTGCTGAGAATGAGATCGAGAGGCTCGAGGAGGATTTGGAGAGGGAATACGCGGAGTCGGAGAGAAATGTGGAGGACCAGGTGCCGGAAAATTTGAGGAAGCCGAGCGACAGTCAGGACGACGAGGTGGAGAAATCGAGCGACGAGGAGGACGAGTCCGGCAATCGGGATTATGGAAGACGAATGCAGAAAAAAATCGACGAATCGCGAGAAGCTTCCAGGGAATTTTTGAAACATCGAAGCGGCGAAAAGTTGGAGTCGGGTAGCAATGAATTTCCACCTGTTTATTCTACGAAGGCTGCTGATAATAGCGCCAACATTTATGCAAATCCAACGGGATTTCAAAAAGTATCCACAACGTCTGTAAATCCAACGGGATATCAAAAAGTTCCCACAACGTCTGTAAATCCAACGAGATATCAAAAAATTCCCACGACACCCGTGGTGAATCCAACAGGATTTCCAAAAAAATCGGCAACGTCCACAATTCCCGCGGGACCGAAAAATCAATTCTCGCATCCTACTAGCTTTGCCACCCAGGATTCCCAAGGTGCCCAAAACCCATCCAGCGAGATCGCCACGACGACTCCCAACTACGGTCAATTGTTCCACAACTACTTCAAGCTCGTGGGCGACAAGTGGAAATCCCAGGCGGTCACGAGGCCCGCCGATATCTCGACCACCGTGACGAAGGCTGCGCCAGCGATTCCCGAGGAAACGAGCGTCGCGCCGGTCGTCTCGGTGCACTCGACCCTGCGGGACTTCGAGGCCTTCCGTTTCAGTCCGCCCACCGCCGGTTCCCGCGACTTCGCTTTCGCTGGCAGCAGCATGAGTCCCCTTTACCCTCGGGCGGCCTCGCTGTACGAGTCCTGGAGGCGCCAAGATCGCGGCTCGATTTCCCAGGAGTCCCCGGAGTTCGGAAGCCTCGAGGCCGCCTCGAGTTCGTATCCGATGGAATTCGCGAGGGTCGAGGATTCGTCGACGAACTCGGACGACACGACGACGACGACCTCGGCGGCTCCGAAAAAACTTTCCTACACCGTGATGATCCGATCGACCGAGAGATCGGCAACCCCCGGTCGACCCTGCGATCGCGACGATGGTCGCGATCGATCGGGCGACGCGAATCCGATCGGCCAGCCGACGACGCCGAGATACGCGAAGATGCTGAAGCGCCTGAAGGACCAGGTGGACCCGCGGGAGATCAACAGCTACGCGGTGGCGCCGCGTGACCCGCCGATCGCTCAGCCGCCGCCGCCGTCGAAGTCGCCGTTGAGACAGGTCGCGTACCCCGATTTTACGATCGGTACGTACGGGAGTCCCGCGCGACCGAGCGTGAAGCACGAAAGCAGCGCGCAGCTCGGGAAAAAAGTCAACGCTGGACGTGATCGGTATAACCGGTTGGAGAATCCGTACGACAAACGGTTCTCGAATCTCTTCGGTCACGCGTCCGAGGGGCCTCACTTTCATCGTCACGACGATCGTAACGATCATCGTCATCATCATCAGCATCAGCATCATAATCATCGCGATCGGCAGTCCTCGCGCACGAGAAACGATTTTCCCTCGACGCATCTGCGGCCGCCTTCGCCGATGACGAGAAGCAGTTATGCCGATTTTTCGGCTGGTGAAAGACGATCGAGGCCGCGGACGAGATTCGACCGGAGCTCCCGGGCGGATCCGTGGCCCGATCTGTTTGGAATCTACCGATCGATCGACGGGAGGATCTTCGGGGAACGAAGAAGGAGATCGTTGGAGCGAGGGCGAAAAATCGGCGACCCGAAGGACGACGCGGACGCCGCGCTGAGTGGGAGAAACGCGGCGTTCGACGATCACGGGAAAGTCGATCGTCGCGATGCATCGGTGGCGAAAAAATCGGCAACGGAGAGAAATTTTCTGCGGCGAGCGACGAATCGATTAGTCGCACTGGAGACCGTCGGAACGGCGAGGTTCGCGCGCGGCAAAAATGCTGCAGTGAAATCCGGGGACGCGAGGCGGAGACGCAGCCACGAGGACCTGTTGAACCGATCGCCGACGATCGCCGAGGAGGTGATAAACGCGGAGATCGAGTCGCGATTCAACGACGAGGAGGAGGAGAAGGAGGAAGAGGACGATCGCTCGAGCGGGAAACGCGGCGAGATCGAGGTTCAAGTTCCGGAATTCGATGTCGCCGAGGTGATCGGTAACGCCGAGAACGCGAGGACAATTAGCGGCCGACGAAGCGAGGCGACGGAATTGAATGAATTGAACGAGAAAAAGTATCCTTTCTACAGGAACGACAGAGTCCCGGAAGCTTCGACGCTCAAGTACATCACGGATCCTCGACAGGTGCCGAGGAAGACGCTGGGTGGCACCGAATTTTACGACTCCCGCGATCGGTATCGCGTGTGCGACGAGGTGGAACCGAATCTGGAAAAAGTCGCGCCCGAGCAGGAGGAACCGGTACCGGGTCGCGATCCCGGGGGTGACGAACCGCGTCTTCGCGGCCTCGGCGACAAGCTGGACTGCTTCAGGGCGAAATACTTCGACGACGACCCGCTGGACAATCCCCTCTTCCTCGAGCAACGCGTGGACCAGCCTCGGGCGCCCAGCGATTTCGATCCCGCGAAATTTGCCTCGCGGATCTTCGACATCACGAACGATCATCCGGAGGAGCCCGAAGTCGCCCCGCGATCCTCGAGGAAACCGGAAATCGGCGATCCTCGTGGTAGCGGATCGACGAGGAACCAAGTGGCTCGGGAGGAGAAACAGAACTCGCGGGCGATCGATGAAAAATCGGCGAGGGAAAATCGGCAATCGGCAAAGGAAAATCGGCAATCGGCGAGGGACAATTGGCAATCGGCGAAGGAAAATCGGCAACCGGCGAAGGAAAATCGGCAATCGGCGAGAAATCGGGGAACCAGGAGGAACCGACCCGATCGACGCGGACAGAAAAGTAAATCGGTGCAAACGATTTCGACCACCCAGCCGCCTCAGTATTATCCGGTTACCCCGTATCAGCGTCAGGTCTACGAGGACGTCATGGGGACCATAAAAAATTTGGCGGGAATGTACGAGGCGTTCGGCGAGTCCGCGCCGACTCAGCCGGCGCACCCGAACGTCAATCACTACGTGTCCGCCGACGGGGGAAAAATTCAGAACCACCCGGTGGTTCGCGTGACCGAGAGACCTCGAGGCTACCTGATTCACGGTTTGCTGCCGCCCCGGACGACCGCGACCTCGGAGCATCAGCCGCCGGCTCAGAGATACCGAGTATTTCCCTACCGAACGAACAAAGTCACGTACAGAACGAGACCGAGAACCGAAATTCCACCGGGCGGCGAGGGCGTGAAGCTCGGTTACTTCAAGACGGTCAGAGTTCACAAGAGAAGCGTCGACGACTCGCGAATCGCCGGCGAGTCGGACATGAGCGTCGAGGAGACCAGGAACGTCGCGGTTCGTGGCCCAAAAAATGCAACCGGCGCGACGAAATCGACGTCCAGACGCGCCGGAGTGTCGGATATGCGCAACGAGGAGACCAGGAACGTCGCTATAAGCGAGCCAAAAAATGCAACCAGCGCGACGAGTCTCAATAAAACGACGTCCCGAGGCGCCGAAGGGGAGGCAAAACCAGTATCAACCAAAAAAGTCGTCTACACGATTCGCGACAGAATCCGGTACTCCAAGCCCAGAGCCGATTTGCAAAAAATCGGCAAATTCACGAATCTCGAAGCAGCGGGAACCGAGGACGTCAGAAGACAAGAGCCGAGGTACAACCGGGTTAGACGCAAAAAGGCGCCGGCCGGGTCGACCAACGATTCGTCCATCGTCGCCAACGAGGAACCCCTCGAAGAAGCCGCGTCGACGGTGGCGGCGCTCGTACCGATCGTCGAACCGGACAGGACCAAAGGCAGACCGGATTTTCACGAGGAACCCGGTGAAATTTACAAAATTCAATTTTCCACCGCCCAAGGAACGCAAGCCGTCCCGGCTGCGGAGAGAAGACGCGACGACGAGGACGAGCTGGACGACGAGGAGGACTACGAGGAGGGCGAGGAGCCTGAAGAGCCCGGAGACGACAAACCAGCGGAGAACAATTACGACGTTCGTGAGAACGTGGAGGACGACGTGACGACGATTTCCACCCTGAGCGTCGTCGAGCCGACTCGAGCTCCAGCGTTCTACAAAATCCAGGATTATCTTCAATCCGATCCTCCAGGGTACTCAGAGACCTTCACGGAAACCACGACCGAGCCGGCTTCAAACTACACGGGAAAGAAGGACGAGGAGGCGGAGGACGAGGTGGCCGACGAGGTGACGGACGACGAGGACGAAGAGCGACCACGAAAATCGTACCAGAGAGCCGAGACCCGAAGAGACAACGAAGACGAAGAGCGACCACGAAAATCCTACCAGAGAGCCGAGACCCGAAGAGACGACGAGGAGGAGCGCAAGGACGACGAGGACGAGCAGGTGGAGAGACCCACCAAGTCGTACGCGGACGAAGAGTCCTCACCGAGATCCGACGAAGCTGAAGACGAAGCTGGTCCAGAGTCGCCTGCTGAGTCGGAGCCTTACGGGAACCCCGAGGACGACGAGGACGAGGAGACGAAGGACGACGAGAGTTCCCACGACGGCGAGAAGGAGTTTCAGCGCTTCGCCTCGCGACCCTATTCGCCCTTCGAAAGCTACGACGACCCTAAGTACTCGGGCCTCGGTCCACGTCTCAGCAAACCCGCCTTCTACCATCCGAGTTTCTCGAAGCCAAATTCAAGGGAGAACAATCGTCGAGGCGAATATTCTACAGAATCATCCGAGGACGAAGGGAGCGACGAGAGGGTCAGAGAAAAACCTTCACGCTACGTCTTCCCGTGGGAGGAGGACGAGGCTGAAGGTGTCGAGGAGTCGAAGGACGCTGGAAGGTTGATCGGAAGGTACGAATATCCTTGGGAGAGGCGAGAGAGGCTGGCGAGGGAGCGAAGGAGAAGGGAGAAGGCGCGAAGGGAGCGCGAGAGACTCTTCGGCTACTCTGACGACGTGGAAGACGAAGAGGAGGACGAGGAACGGAGCCCGTCGAACACGAAGCTGAGCCGAAGACGAGTTTATCCCTGGAAGCGTCACGACGTACCGGCGAAAAATCAGCGACGAAAAATTCCACGCGTGAGTCGTAGGACGAATCAGGGCGTCGCTGACAACGTCGAGGTTGGCACGGAGACGCGACCCGTGACCAAGTTCAGCAGTCGGTACAAGTCGAGGATTTTCAGTCTGAAGGACGACGACGATCCCGTCGTCGTGTCCGGGGCTGATCCGAGCGAGATCCGCGTTTCCGCGATCGACGCCGTCAAACGAGCCTCGCATCAGAGTCCAATGATTGACCCGGTTGAGGTGCTGAAGAACATCGTGCAAACCAACGGCAGCAACGTTGCAACCGGTAGCTCTGCGAGTCCTTACAGAGTTCCCGCGAGTTCGACGGCTGCGCCGAGAAGGCTGAGGAACTGGAGGACCACACCGGTTGCTCCGAGCTCGACGGTCGTCGTGACGACGACGTCCAGACCGCTTCGAAGCGGTGGGAGGCCGAGACCCTGGCGAATAGCCACGACGACGACCACGAAGAGACCCCACAGGGGGCGGAAAAAAATCGTCAGACCCACTGGAAATGAGTTGCTGAATTCTGAGACCCTGAGGAAGGAAGCGACGACGAAGAAGAATCCGAAGAGCGAGGATTTCGACTCGCCGATGGCTGGACAGTCGGAAACGACGACGGCGGCTTCTTTGGTGATGAGGAAAATGCGTCGACGCGGACATTCCAGCCGATCGCGTAACGAGACTACGATGTTGACTACAGCGAGGCCGCTGCGAAGGAGGCTGACGAAATCCACGTCGACGCCTAAGGAAGAAGAGACAACGACGAAGTTGGACATTAGCGAAGGGACCACGACGCCGAGGAGCAAAACTGTCGAGCATCGTTCGAGCTTCTCGAAGGAGGAGATCATAACGAAGACGTCGTATCCGCGATTGCGTGAAGATGAAGACGAGGATGATGGGAGTTCCTCGTCCACAGAGAACGAGAGAGGCGGAAGGGAGTCGAGGAAATCCAATGGATCGATGAACGAGAGCGTGAAGAAGGTCTCGATCGTGACGAAGAAGACGCCGGATCACGTTTATCGCACGGAGGAGGTCGACAAGGACGGCGTGAAGGGGATGTTCGTGTCGATAACAGCGAACAACGCGACGAACACGCCGATGGAGGAGCTGGAGGAGCTGGACGAGAGGGCGATCGTCAACGAGGACGCCGAAGGGACGGCGAGGAGCTTCGACGAGCCCGAGGCCGGGAGTTCGTTCGCGCACGACGTAAGTTTACTGCCGCAACAGCCGAAGGTGACGAGGCTGAGCCAGCACAGCTCGAGAAAGATCATATCCTCGGTCTCGTGGATCTCGGAAAACTACGACTATTGATTGTGCACACGGAGAAAAAGGTGTAGTTGGGAGAACCAACGAGTTGACAGTCGCCAACCAGCCGGTATGGTGGAATATATGATATCAGGAAATTATTGTGTATCAGAACCAATCGTCGTTAGTTGGTTCACAGATCAGAGTCGTAAATCCCTAATTTTTATAGAAATAAAAATGATGGTACGATCGGTTTTGTAATTATGTTTCTATAATAATAACTTGTAATGATTATAATATGATGTGTAAACTTTTAAATACAGGAAACAAATATTAATTTCCCATAAAACTTGATGGTAATCGTATTGAAAAAATGGAGAAATATTGTTAATGCATTGCGAAAATACTGGAGGATTCTTGTCCATTTTTCTCACAATTTTTCCGAAAATTTAATTAAAAATTAGGTTTTTCCTACAGCCACTCAAAAGTTCACATATCATTTTATAATCGCTACAGGTCATCACTATAAAATCGTAACGAGAAAATTAACTGGTGTGTAAATTTTAATTCTTGAAGTAATGGGGACTTACAACACTGGTTCACAGTAGTCGTGTCAACCAACCAATCGCAACAATCCATCGTCTCGGTTGGTTGGTGCAACCAATTAACGTTGCGTTGGTAATGCCAACAAATCGTTTGGTAATGTCAACCGATCGATTGGTAACGCCAACCAATTAATGGGCAAAGCCAACCAACTGTTCTTATATATCTCAACTAACCACAAATGGTCATAGGAAGCAATGCGATGTGGTTGCCACAAACAATTTGATCTTTTCCGCAACTAACTGCGCCTCCAAACCATCCAAAAAATTGTGCCCTCAACTAACCAGTTTTCTCCGTGCATTTACAGAGTCACTTGATGGCCAATCTGCTCAGGCAAGTAGCGCCGTTTATGAACGATTTCACGTTTGATGAAAGTTTTCAAGGAGCCGAGGACAATTTTTTGACGTCCGAGGGAAGCGGCGACGCCGAGAGCGAGCTGGACGTCGGGGTCGAGTCCAAAACCAACTACGAGAAGGACCCGAGCAACAGGCTATATTATTACGTCGATAAGTAACGTCGAGCCGAGGATATCTGATTTCCTATGTAAATAATACGTCATCGTTGTTCGATAGACGAAACATTACTTTGTATCTTGTAATTATAATAAACTTGTTCCTATATTATCTCATCGGACTGTCGGAATTTCCATCGTGTTCGACTGGCAGTCTCGTTGAGTCTCGAAATTAATTAAGAACGACGATGATTATTCGATTTTCGAATCAAAGCGGCGAAGTAAAAGTGCCTCGGCGGCTCTGCCCCTGAACTGAAAACAATTGTGCGGAGTCAACAATCTGGCGAACCAGACGTCCCCGACCCAATTTAGCCACACGGTCACACTCAATCGTGTGTCTCGCGGACACTAAAAATCTTGCACAAGACTCGTTCTAAACAAGGAGTCGTTATTATCGTACACCGACGTGCGAAGATGATCGTGGCGAGTCTATTCATCGCTGGGAGATACCGCGCGTTAATTGCGTTAATTGTTCTCGGTTGGGAATTGCTTATCGCGATTTCGATCGAGTTTTCATTGAATCGTCTTGATCATTCAGAATATCAAAAGTGCTGAATGCTTTGAATCCATCAGTTAGAAATTCTCGAATTTTTTTACGTCGATCGAGCCTTCATTGAATCTTCTTGATCATTCGGTATATAAAAATTGCTGAATGGTTTGAAACCATCAGTTAGAAATTCTCGAAATTTTATACATCGATCGAGTCTTCATTGAATCTTCTTGATCATTAGGTATATCAAAATTACTGAATGGTTTGAATTCATCAGTTAGAAATTCTTGAAATTTTGTACATCGATCGAGTCTTCATTGAATCTTCTTGATCATTCGGTATATCAAAATTGCTGAATGGTTTGAATTCATCAGTTAGAAATTCTCGAATTTTTGTACGTCGACCGTGTCTTCATAGAATCTTGTTGTTCATTCGAAATTAAAAATTAAAATAATTCGAAATATAAAAATTGCTGAATCGTTTGATTCCATCAAATACAAACAAATTGTCGAATCTTTGTACGTCGATCTAGTTTCCATTAAATCTTCTTGATCATTCGAGAGATTAAAATTGCTGCGTGGTTTGAATCCATCAAACACAAACAAATGTTCGACTGTTTGCACTTCATTAGCACCTAATTTTAGCCTGCGAGTGTGACTGCCGCTTTATTATCGCGAGTGACCAGGAGCGCAGCCGCCAATATACGCTGTATTATTAAATGCTGCTTTAGGAGTAATCGACACGAAGCGAAAATCGTGTCGCTGCCGCGAAGCCTCTTACGAAACTACGCCGATGCATGCACCGTTATAACTCTCGCCGCTTCTCGCGCGCGGATAGAAATTGAAATGAGGATATAGTGTATCGAGAGTGCGAGACACACCATGTATCTCGTTACGTACGTAGACCACTCCGAACACCTACAGATCGTGTTCCATACGTCTGACCCGAGTGGTTGGAAAACCCAGTTTGATACCAGACGTTTCAATTTGACTCTAAATGATGCTCTGCGAATCCGTTTTTTTTTTCTTCACATACCACACGAAAATTAGGAACCCTCAAAAATATCATAAGCTCTAAAAAAAATGAAGGCTTTTTCTCGATAAAAAGTTTCCCGATCCTGAATAAATTTTAAACGATTTTTTAAATGGGTGCCAAATAAAAATTAAGTAAACATTTTTTTTGAAATTGTTTTTCCGTTATCATATAAAATCTTAATAAATTGGTTTTCCATCCTTATGCGGATACCCGAAAATTAGGAGGCCTCAAAAATATCATAAGCTCTGAAAAAAAACGAAGGCTTTTTCTCGATAAAAAGTTTCCCGATCCTGAATAAATTTTAAACGATTTTTTAAATGGGTGCCAAATAAAAATTAAGTAAACATTTTTTTTGAAATTGTTTTTCCGTTATCATATAAAATCTTAATAAATTGGTTTTCCATCCTTATGTGGATACCGCTTAAAAATATTTATAAATCGACTGAAAAAAAAAAAAAAAAATGTTTTCAACACCGTGAAAATGATCATTCCAGCGCAAGAGGCAACAAACGACGGATGAAGGGAGTATCAGAGAGCCTTGATCGTCCGCGTAAAGCAGCGAGAGATGTGAGAGGCAACTGCGGCTTATTTACCGAGCTGCAACTGCGGTGTGTAGGTACATTATAGCCAAGGTTAAGGGGTCTCGGGTAATATACGCTAGGCCATACGCACTGCACAACACACACACACACAATCGCGACACTTTGAATACGTGGTCTCTATGACGTAGCCGGATAGCTGAACTCGAAAGGGAATTCTCGGTTTTCATTGGACAATCCTAACGCCACGCCGACTCTATATAAATTCGATCATTCGAGCAAGCCTCCGGTTTACAAACTTGTGCGTCATAGTCGTGAAAGAGAACTCCCACGAGAGACATGATCGCTGCTAAGGTAAGTCTTCGGTGTGTCGCAAGCAAAACGCGTCCTTTTAACTATTTACCGAAAATAAAATTAAAAAAAATATCCTTTAATTAAAATCCTTTCGAATCGATTTGAATTAAAATCGCAAAAAGTGCCACACAACGAATTTGTGATCGAGGCAACGTTTGAATATCAATGCGGGTGTCATCGTTGCCGAAGACAATTAAATTTCAATTGCGGTTGTCAGATCGCGACCCTCATCGGAGTGGCGGCACTTCTGAAATTCTCAAACGCCTCGCCGGACAGCGCGGGCATCGTCGAGATGGTCAATGGGCTGGCATATGGTAAGCGAATTAATTGTGAATATATTGTATATTTTTTAAATCGCGAGTCTTGTCGTTTGCGCGAAAGAGAATAATTTGCCGGAGTGAAATCGACACCAGAGTGAAATATCGAGAAAACGCCGGTCGGACATTTAGCGTTGGCTGAAACGAGTGATCGGGCGGTGAAAAAAAAATCATCGATTGTTGATAAACGTCGACGCGGACGCGACGACGATTTTTTCAGCGTCGAGCTTGACGTCTCCATCGAGAGATCGCGACACCGACGAGTTCCAGCGACGCGACGATGTATAAATTACTCGCGAGCAGAAAATCCCCTTTCACTTTCGTACAGCCAGATCAACATCGGGCTCAGTGGCTCTCACTGAGTTACGAATCCACACGACGGTCTTCGTAGAGACATTTGAATGATGTGATCAAAGAAATACAAATAAAAAAAAAAAATTGGAATGGAAATATTATTTTGTGGCATATTTATTTTTGTTTCTTTTTGCCAAACTGTCGAGTCCAGCTGTCTTTTTAGTTGAAGTAAAAAAAAAAAATGGAACTGGAATATATTATTTCGTGGTATTTTTTTTGCTTCTTTTTGCCAAACTGTCGAGTCCTGCCGTCTTTTTAGTTAAAGTAAAAAAAAAAAAATTGGAAGTGGAATATATTATTTCGTGGCATATTTTTTCTGTTTCTCTTTGCCAAACTGTCGAGTCCTGCCGTCTTTTTAGTTAAAGTAAAAAAAAATTGGAACTAGAATAAATTATTTCGTGGCATTTTTATTTTTATTTTGCTTTGCCAAACTGTCGACTCCCGCCGTATTTCTAGTTAACGTAAAAAAAAAAAATTGAATCTGTAATATATTAATTCGTGGCATATTTATTTTTATTTCCTCCAGCTAATCTGTCGAGTCGAGCCGCTTTTTTTTAGTTACCACAACAGATTTAAATAATTAACCGTCGCAGCGTCCGGGAAGCCGAATATTAAAAAGACATTGAAATGCACAAGAACCTTTTTCGAAATGTGTATATCGCCACCACTCAAGACCTACGGGAACATTTTTCTTGCACGTCAAAAATAAAACTCTCGAAGGGCATCGGGCGAAGAGATTCTCGAAGCATGAGTCAACAGGAAACGCTGAAATCCGGCCAATTTTCAGGAGGAATTCCCTACGGCAGCGTGACGGGGATGTTGGCCAAGTATTCACCGCAGACCGCGTACAACACGGCCCCCGTGGTCCAGGCTCAACCGGCGCCGTCGTACTCAGCTTCCCGGGTCGTTGTTACACCGAACCTCAGAGCGGCCGGACTGGCCAGTCGTCAGCAGGGTCCGGTTCAGATTTACAATCTTCCCGGTGTCGTAGCCCCGGGAGTCGTCGGACGATACAGCCAGATTGGTTACTAAGATCTAAAAATATAATGTGTGAAAAAAAAACAACGAAATAGCTATAATTAAATATTAAAAAGCTGCTAATAAAAGCCGCAATCCCCTATGGAAATAAAATATATTGAAGATATATGAATTATATAAAATTATATATGTCGGCCAAAAGTTCTGTATCTGATATATATTTTTTATACATCCACCTGATATATTTTAGTGAGATATATCGGAGATGCCTTTTAAAAAAAGGTTTTTTCACAACAAATTTTTTTTCACTATAAATAGATGAAAATATATTTATTATATATTTTCCAGCCAACAGTTCTATATCTCTTATATATTTTGAATATTCAAATATACTTTATTTCCATGGGGAATCCCACGACTGGATGACGTCCTCTTCCGTAATACAAAAAGAGGAGCATCGAATTCGCGATTAACATAGAAATGCGTCGAGATTGTATTGACACGGCATATGGAAATACGTTCGCATGCAAATCGCGTATTGTTTTCTCGCACTCCATACATCATCATGATGATCAATCCGATGCTTTGACATTTTACGCCTCTCGACAATTGTTTCGCAAATAGTATAGTGAGTAATAAATAATATTTATTTAACGGCTTTTCATCAATTTTATCGTTACTGCGAAAAATCGCCGTCGATATGTAAATAAATAGAATTTAGCATTGGCTCATCCTGAGAAGCGTGTTTCTCGGTCTGGGATGTACGTGAACGCTGGATGGCACACGTATTACAGCGCGGGTAGAACACAATCGAAATAACCATTCTCGAACCTTGATAATTATTCATGTTACAGCACCCACTCATTCGCCTCGCTAATTAATACTATTAAGTGTTCGGCTAAATGCCACATTCGCCGATAAAACACGCGCGGCTGTGAGGCGGGGATGCAGGAAATCACGATGGATGGATACGCGGGCTCTGCCTCCTCCCCCACGTCATCGCTGAGAAGCAGAGAGGAGCAGGATTATCGAAACACGATCGTCAATATTATGCCTCGTCGTGTTACGACGAGATTCGCAATCCGACGGGCCGAATATTTCTGTCCCGAGCTGTTTATATTCCGGGACACCCGGTTCTCGGTATAATACGAGATGCGAGTTATCCTCGGATGAGGAGTTATCGCCGGACCGACGATTTCTCGATAGAATTACGTTGGGCAACCGTCACACTCGACCTACAAGTCCAAATGTCACAGGAGCAGAGGCGGTCGATAATTAATTAATTCATTAATTTGTTGTTACTTATCGTTCGGTTAAAATCGATCTATTATTTATGTTATTGGGAGCTAAGTTTTCCTTTTTTTTTGCCCCACCCAACTTTTTTATGGTTCATTACGATAACTCTTAATATTAATATTAATTACGTTAATATTAATTAATATTAATATTAATTGCATTAATATTAATTAATGTTAATATTAATTACTTAATATACGTGTTAATTACAGCTTATTTTTTATTTATTTAATAGCTCCTAAAGTTTTCGTTTAAATATCTATCGAAGTATAAATATATTAGCCGGTTTTAAGTCTGATTAACGTCTCAGCGAAAATGTAAAATGTTGTTAATGAAAAGTCGTCGGGATAGGTTTGACCCCGTTAGTCTTGGTTATAATAAAAATGTGCAACCGTAAGTATGCACTTTTTATATGTAAGTAAGGCCGACGCCCAGTGGGGCATGAACGTTTTCCGCCTCGCGTGGCATTACACGAAATATGGCCGAGTGGTGAGTGCACATTTAAGGATCAGGGAAAGTATATATGACGACGTACTCGTCACGAACCCTTTAGTCGACACTGTTACCACGCACGATGCAGCGCTCGACGCACGTGAGTATTCTTCACATGCAATTCTTTTTTTTTCTTTACTTCGTTACGCCGCGCGTGTCGCACCGCGCGGAGTCTCTTGTGCTGCATGAAAACCGAAGTTAAAGGATATTCGGGGATGTCGCGAATTGTGCGGAATTATCATTTATAATTTATTTTTTTAACATCAACTCATTTCATTTAAAAAAAAAATGTAAGACCTTTTTTTACGATCCTGTGCCAAATATAATTTTACAAGCTTTTCTTTTAAATCGTATATCCGTCGAATATTATTTGATTGATTGAATATCAAATATTATTTGATTGATTGAATATCAAATATTATTTGATTGATTGGATATCGAATATCATTCGATTTGTGATTGTGATGGTTTGTGTTTATTAACAAGAACAAAATTCTATTTAATATAGAAAATTAGTGTTAGACCTCATATTTGATAAAACGTTTCGCGACTAGTCCGAATAAAATCTGAAACCGCATTTACGCGGGACTAGTTATCGAACCTGATTGGCAACTGTCCCGTGTGATGTTTTCGCGTGTCTCTTCGAGTGGACGGGCTTCAACCATACGTTAAAAAATATGTGAATAAATAAGAAAAAAGAGCATCGAGGAACGTGACCTGACTCACGAGAGTCGAGTTCGACGATCCCAAGATTTGCCGTACATTGCTACTTACACCGTAATTATATGCAGCGCACTGTTGTGCAATGACAAACGTACTACGACGGATTACGAGAACCTGTCAGTCACGCCAGCCTAAAGACACGCTTTGTGCCCGACGCACCTTATGCAATTCGTAGTACAATCGCGCGCTCTGGTGATGTTTCGAAAATAATAATAATTGTGTTCCAAATACCGGTGCATGAATGAAATTACGAATGAACGACAGATCAACGATCGCAATAATCAATTTGGTATTTATTCGCAGACTCTGTTGTACTCCCTGGTGATCGGTTTGGCGATCCTCGACCGAGGAGCGGCGGAAAATAAGCAGTCGATCGCCTGTGAGTCATTTAAATAATTAAACGCTCTGTAAATTGACATTTTCCTGGATATTATTCAACACGCGACTTTCATTAAATGCGATTAAATCTGAGCATCATTGGCCACGTATCATTGAATAATTGAACGTTGTCACACTGACATAAGCAAATCGGTTCCGTATCCACAACTTTGTATTCAACAGACAAAATATAACGCAACAAGAAATTATCTAAATACCCAAAAGAAATGATTCGATACGTGAATGTTCAATAAACGCGTTTCAGTTCAAGTATCGTTGACAACATATAATTAAAAAATCAAACGTTGCAACTGGTATAAGAAAATCGGTTCCACATTTCTAATTTTGTATTCACCAAATAAAATGTCACGAAACATAAAATCGGCAAATCGGTTTCACATTTGTAATTTTGTATTCACCAAATAAAATGTCACGAAACATAAAATCGGCAAATCGGTTTCACATTTCTAATTTTGTATTCACCAAATAAAATGCCACGAAACATAAAATCGGCAAATCGGTTTCACATTTCTAATTTTGTATTCACCAAATAAAATGCCACGAAACATAAAATCGGCAAATCGGTTCCACCTTTCCAATTTTGTATTCACCAAATAAAATGTCACGGAACATAAAATCGGCAAATCGGTTCCACATTTCCAATTTTGTATTCACCAAATAAAATGTCACGAAACATAAAATCGGCAAATCGGTTTCACATTTCTAATTTTCTATTCCCCAAATAAAATGTCGCGAGACATAAAATTATCGAAATATCCAAAAGAAATTAAACTCTATTCGGAATGTTTCAGCAGCCGAATTTTTGTCGGTACTGGCGAAAAATGTTGCGACGGTCTTGTCGCCGACCCTGGTGGGCGAGCTGCAGCACGGCCGGCCAAACCGAACTGCAGTAAACGAGACGAACGTCCAGTCGACGACATTCTCACCGCCCAAAAATTCGGACACCACGAAGGAGCCCCTGAAGTTGTTGAACCTGGAAGCTGACACCGTGAGGAGCGCCCAGACGCAGTCAGAGGTCGGCTCAGGCAACCACGGATTTCCCTACAACTACGACGACAACTATCGCTACAATTATCCAGGAATAAATTCGCCTGGACTGCAACGTCCGGATTATCCATCAGGCTCGCCCTTCGGCCATCCTGGCTACTACAATCCGGACCATTTCCGGAATTACCCCTCGCAAGCGACCCCCGAACGAAACCTAAGACCCGACGAGCCAGTTTCACAGCGAGGAGAATCGGCGGCCGGAGTCTCAGCAGTAGAAAATGTGGGAACCGGTCAGCCAGGTCGAGCCCTGGATTCCCTCGACCCGGCAGCTGGAAATTTCGATCGTTTCCGTAACTCCGAGCGATTCCCGTTCGGCAATCAATATCCGGGCGCCCTGGGAAATTTCCAGAATTTCCCATTCTCACCCGAGCGACTCCAGGACGGACGTTTCACCGACGGTCGCTTCGGCGACGCTCGTTTCAGTCCGTACAACGGGAATTTGCCGGGAAACCCGAATCTCCCGGGCAACCCGAATTTTCAGAACTCGATAGGCAACAACTATCCGCGCAATAATTTTCAATCCTTCGCCGATCCATTCCAGCAACGTCAGCACGCTCATGGAGCGAATTCCTTCGATTTTCTGCCCTCGTCACAGAGGTTCCAGAATCCCTTCGACAATTATCCCAGGAGTCAGCAGCGAGGACCCCACCTGCCGGAACTTTTCTATCCGCGTTTCGCGCCCGGACTGAGGGACCTCGAGGGTCTCGCGACACCCGCGCCGAAAGTGGACACGAAAAAGACTGAGCAGGTGGCGTCCAGCGAGCTGAACGCCAAAGCGGAGAAACTGGAGCGCGTGGGTGGGAAGAATTCGTCGGACGTCGCCGTCGTGGCGACCGAGAATCCGCAACGTCTGAGCATCGAGGGACAGATTCAATTTGGAAATCTCTTTTTGCCGGCACTCGAGGACTATTCGGATCTGAGATTCCGGCCTGATGCTTTCAGGGAATATCTTTTCAGTCCCAGCAAGAGCGAGGAAAATAAAGACAAGAATGATGGCGATAATAAGAATAAGAAGAAAAAGCCGAGCATTGTTAATAATAATAATAATAATAACAGCACGGGCGAAAATGTTAATGATGTCTAGCTGGTGAATCCGTTTTATTTCACGAAACTTGTTGGAAAAAATTGTTATGCGACAATAGTAACTTGTGAATAAAATGAGTCTTATTTATGCGATTCTTTTGATATGACGGAAAACTCTCGAACGACCTATTCTATCCTGGCTTTATTCCCATAATTAGCGATAAGAAAACGCGCTTACCGCACAATGCGAGGGAAACGTAATATCTCGATACTTAAAGTCTAATACATTTCTTGGCCTCCGGCGGCAAAACGACCAAACACGATGAAGTGATATTTCTCGAGAAGTTAGGCGCGCACGTAAGAGACTCTTGAGCACACAAACGTTTATTATTATTATGAAAGGACATTTAAATGCGCTTCTGTCTACTTGAAACGAATCATCGGTCGTGGCGCGTTTCGCAATTACACACGTGGATATTATTTAATTGAGAGATAAATTGTAATAAAATGTAATAAAATTTGTCGGACTGTGAGTTTCGCGGCGATAGGAGGGATCAATCACTTTCCCCCTCAATTTGTCGACCGTAAAATCAACTTTACGCCGGAAAATATACGAGCGGTTACTCAAGAATTATCAGATTTTGTTCATTCACCTACCCGGGGTCGTATGACTCTCTATGGTCTGAAGTATTCATGACATGCACTTTTTATTTAATAAAAATATCACTGCTTGTAAATTACAACCATAATTTTTACTATGGTACCGGTGAGTCACTATAAATTTGGGTGTAAATGGATTAAATGTCTTAGCTCCTCTGTTCAAACGGATATATCAACCGTAAATTAATAACGAAAAAAGATGTCCCAACTGTATTGAAAATTGATAATAAAGAGTCTGTATGTGTTTCATAGGAATGATTTAGCTCCTCTATTCAAACGGATATATCAACCGTAAATTAATAACGAAAAAAGATGTCCCAACTGTATTGAAAATTGATGCCCAAGAGTCTGTATGTGTTTCATAGAAATGCTTTAGAATCAAAATTGTAGCTTATAAAAAATAGCTTTACAAAGGAGACAATTTTTGTTCCCTTTTATAATTAAGAAGCTTTGAGCACTTAACTTCAGTTAAAAATGTTCTGTGTTTTGAACACGAGCTGCAATGCAAACCATATTTCGCAATGATGAATAAATTATGAGCATTTTACTAAAACGATGATAAATATTTAGAATGGAATTGATTAATATGAAACATCGTGACCTAGTTAATTGTAGGGTCTGCAGTTTAAAAAAATATCAATTTCCTACAATGTACGAAATATGGATTTTATTTGGAAGCCATACGTGATAGGTAATCATTGAATCTAGCCAATTGCATTATATGCATTATGTACCTTATATACCTTATATAACTTCGTCCAGTAATAGAAAATATTTAGCGTCTATTACGTACCATCACTCGCGGTGCTCAAGCCTAGAAAATAAATAATCGATTAGCGAACTCTCATACGCGAGTCAACCAGCACCACAATCATTTTAATCGCAACTCTTAATTAGCCACCGGCTGGAAATACGGAGTCACGAGAAGTGGTAAAGAAATCCCCATAATTTTTTGCTCGGCGTATCGATTTAATTCGCGGTTTTCATCACCGTCATCATTGTCGGCTGTCGAGCCGGGGGCAGTGCTGGGAAGAAATTTGGATGTCAAGGCACCGAACTAGGCGGTCGCCCTGCGCCTCCGTGCGTGTCGCCATTTCCACTATTTCCATCATAATAAACGCGCACGAGCCATCGCATTATTGCGTACAGGCGAGTTAGCGTGCAACGCTAAATCTCAGCGTATAACCAGCGAACAATACACACTGTTATTATCGCGTGTGTGCAAGGATTTTGTCGCGCTCGACCAGCACTCAAGGAGACGACGAGGAATAAGATGCAAGAGAAAACGCAAAAACAAGTGACGCGAGGGTGGGGCACCCACCGGAAGCATTTCCTTATAAAACAAGTGCGCCGTGTCTGATACTCGACACTCGAACGGACACTGTCATATGGAATTTTTCTAACCAACCAACGAGGGTCGCAGAGATTTGTTTCGAGATTTGTTGAAGCATCGGCAGTATGGCTTGCTCCAAGATCGTGAGTTAATTTTCTCAGTCTCTTTTTTTGATACATTAAAAAATTTAACGTTTTTTTGTTTTCGCACATTGCAACCAAAAAATTGTATACTCATTGAAAAAACTGTATTGACAAAAACGAATATTATTTAAAAATTTGGAGCCTGCATAAATCACTTTGCATAAAGCACTTGAAAAATACACATGAAAGCACAGTTTAAAATAAAAACAAAAATGTAATAGTAATTATTTTAAATTAGTATTGCCTTTTTACACAAAATTCTAAGGGTTAGATAATCATTTATTATAGTACAGTATATTTATTGATGCCCTGAAATATAAATATACAAGCGAAATACAAAAAAGAAATGATAATATGAAGAATAAAACAATAAATGAAACTAGAATTACGACAGCAATTGAATAGAAAATAAGAATAAGAACTAGTACGTCAGGAATTTAATTAAAAAATGTTTTCTTGATTTTTCATCAGTTTCTTGTTCTTCTCTTCGCACTCATGGCTGGCACTGCTCTGGCTCGGCCAGGATATCTGGGTGGATATTACGGAGGATACGGACATGGATACGGCCTCGGCTACCACGGTGGCTACTATCGATACCCATTCTACGGAGGCTACGGACATGGGTACGGCCACTACGGTGAGTAACATTCGCTGGAAACCATAAAAAAATTGAATATTTTCGAAACGTGAAGACAATTTTTTTGTCTGACCACCATAGGGGGCTACCCCTTTTTCGGCCACGGCTTCGGTTACGGCTACGGGCACTACTTGTGAGGGAGATAAAGCTTAGAACTCGAGGATTCATCGGAGGATATTAACGCTACCAACGGAACGAGACGGACAACACACATTATTTAAGTACATCCCATTTTACCCTCACTTATCTGTAAACACATCAGTACATAAATATTACATAACAATAAGAATACTGTCAATCACCATTGAACTTAATAAATATGGGTCTTTATCTTAAAAAATATTTAATGCATATTTTTTGCTTCATTTTTTATTTATACCTCTCTTATTTTTTCTACCATGATCAGCGTATCGTATCTTTCACATCTGATTTACGACAAATGAAAATTATTTCGAAAAAATGTACACTGTTGATGCATGAAAAAATTGTAATCCAGATTGTATGTAATATTTTGGCAAATTAAAAATTCGTTCGGCTTCTCATATTGGCGGTTCAAAAATGCAAATGGCAAAATATTTAATGCATATTTTTTGCTTCATTTTGTATCTGTACGCGTCTTGTTTTTTCCAACATGATCAACATATCGTCTGTTTCACGTCTGATTTAGGACTCATGAACATTATTTCGAAAAAACGGTACACAGTTGATACATGAAAAAATTGTATTCCAGATTGTACGTAATATTTTGGCAAAATAAAAATTCGTTCGGCTTCTCATATTGGCGGTTCAAAAATGCAAATGGAAAAATATTTAATGCATATTTTTTGCTTCATTTTGTATCTGTACGCGTCTTGTTTTTTTCAACATGATCAACATATCGTCTCTTTCACGTCTGATTTAGAACTCATGAAAATTATTTTTAAAAAACTGTACACAGTTGATACATGAAAAAAATTGAATTCCAAATTGGATGTAATATTTTGGCAAATAAAAAATTCGTTCGGCTTCCTAAATTGGCGGTTCAAAAATGCCGCAGTGGGTTGAGCCGGCACGCGAAAAATCTTTGATGGCCTTGTTGCTACAATCTCGCGGAGGCTCAAGGTTACTTTTACGTGAATCCTCTACATCAACCGCGACATTATCGCGATGACCCGCACGATTATTACAATCCAAATATACTATATATTATGCTAAGTGTATAGAAGCGAAAGATACGATAGATTATGCCAAGTGTATGAGAAAAATATGACAACGAGTGGGAGATAAATACCTTGAAAGACTTTCGGTGGGCGTTCGCCGGGCCGGCGGTTGCTGTTGCATAAACGACGAAAAAAAAAGACATTTACAATATTTTCGGTGAAGCAGGTGTTTCGCAAAGAATAATTAGTGACCCGATATATCTTCGTACAGCGACACTACGCTTCATTCTTCTAACACACTTTTTCGCTCCCCACGATATTTCGGCTCTTTCCGTTCTTTCCACACGTGGTATTCACGATTTACTTAATTAATACGGAATTATGCAATTATGAGCCAAGATTACGCCGCGATAGAAATACATGTAACACGAAACTTCGTGGCTCGTGTATGAATTTACGAATTTTTAGAATTTTTTTTTTTTCCTCTTCTTTCGATGACACCAATAATTTCGCAACGCTACCGTGTATCAGTGTATTAGTATACGTAAAACGAGGTATCATCCTCAAGACATCGTCGTGCCTCAGACTAGTTTACCTTCGGTCACGGAGTATCAAATATTCTTTAATCCAATCGTACACGGAATTTCACCTCATCAGGAACTGAATATTCTGAATAATGTTCAACACGACAACTGCACGGTGAGTACACTTTCTAACGTCTGCAAACGTGATCATTTAATGCATGTACGACCAAGCAGCATTGGACGACGAACTTTTTTTTTTAAATGCATTTTAATGCACGATATATCACCGATACAATCCTCAATTGGTTGTCGAGATTGTACCCGTGAGAATAATGGATTTCTCAATTATCCTGTACACGCTTCCAAGTTAAGTGAGTCGTATATACACGTCCATCGAGCTGCACAGGCTGCGTCGTCTCGTCTTCCAGCGGCGACGATGATATTCGGATCGGACATCGAAATTCCATCGTCAAGAGGATACAACGCGATTTACCTCGAGGCGATTCGACGTACGTTGAGCGTATCGATATCATCCCGGTGACGCGTGCGTCGAACTTGAGGTGCCTCAAAATCGTTATTCTTCGGGAGCCTCAATGCCAGCCACTTATATGGTCATTCCGGTTCTCACGTCAATGAGCGAGGCGAACGGAGAGGCCGATGGAATGATAAGTAGACAATTAGTTGCGGCTACTTATTATTGAGCACTGCTGTAATTCACTCGTCTAAGCTATGTGAGCTAATATAATACTGAACCATTTCGCTTGAAGCTCGGGGATGATGTGATATCGAAATTGAAACCGTCTAGCTCCAATAGTTTGGGAGCTACCGGTTACTGAAGTGACGTTAACGATTTTTTTTCTTTTTCAAGGTTAACGAAAAAAATGATGCCAAAAAAAACCTAAAGGTGCTGGCGAGTTAAAAGGAGTTGCAATAAACGGACAATCGCACAGGGATAAAATAATTTATGTTCTAAAATTTTATTTTTACATCATATCTACACTAATATGCGTATTTCGAACTCCTTCGGCCTTGGGAGTCGATTATCAAATATTACCACCAAAACGAACTTCCCTTCTGTAGTCAATTTCAAATTTTTATACTACAAAACTCAAGTTCATATTTGACGTATGAATTTGTATCATACAATTCGATGGAAAATGCGATATGCTGCACTGGAAAAAGAGATTTGTTGATTCAACAAATCCAGCGTTTTCCGGCTGTCAAGTAAATCATTTAGTCAGCTCGACAATATTTTTTTTTACCTTAACCATCGTTTGGTCTGCTGAACCGAGAAACTGTTGAAGAACCAAAAAAATGTCATTGCTTTAACTAAACATTTATTTGACAGCCGGTGACCGCTGGATTTGGTTGATCCATTGATTTTTTTTCTCTTTGTGCATATGCATTTTTTTAAATTCATCATGCAGATGCGAATCAATAAAAAAAATTGTAACCCGCGTGATAAAAAGATTCCCCTTTGTCTTTGTTTGATTATTAAATATTACCACCAAAACGAACTTCCCTTCTGTAGTCAATTTCAAATTTTTATACTACAAAACGCAAGTTCATATTTGACGTATGAATTTGTATCATACAATTCGATGCAAAATGCGATATGCTGCACTGGCAAAAGAGATTTGTTGATTCAACAAATCCAGCGTTCACCGGCTGTCAAGTAAATCATTTAGTCAGCTCGACAATATTTTTTTTCACCTTAACCCTCGTTTGGTCTGCTGAACCGAGAAACTGTTGAAGAACCAAAAAATATCATTGCTTTAACTAAACATTTATTTGACAGCCGGTGACCGCTGGATTTGGTTAATCCATTGATTTTTTATCTCTTTGTGCATATGCATTTTTTAAAATTCATCATGCAGATGCAAAACAATAAAAAATTATAACCCTCGTGATAAGAAGATTCCCTCATCATCCTCAATCCCAATCGTCATATCCACCGACGACTTCGCATTGATTCACGATATTGTCAACTTTCGACACACCGATAAAGAACGCGATTACCCACTCGCCGTGTGAGATAATATTATAAAAATCATTGCCGCCGGAGGTCCAGCGGCGTCCCGAGAGATTTGTGACCCGAATATATACGCGCGACCTTTATAGCGCAGCCACCTACACGCGAGCGTTGTCAGTGTGGTCGAGAGGACACGACGGTATCGGAGTGAATGGTTGAGTCGTCGAAGCGTCTCGGGACGCCCCTCGACCTTCGCCCCACACCGAGAGCCAAAGCACTACTATGTATTATAGAGAGAAGCAATAAATACCGCAGATGTAATATGACGTGACTTGGAAGAGGCTTCGCGCCAATGGCCAAACGAAACGAGAGAAGGTATATCCAGCAAATCAGGCACACACGTCAGTTACAACGAGATACCGATGATTTTATCCTGCCGACGAGAGTTGGGCGACTATCGTGAGCGATCTAATATATAATGAATCGAAGAAATGCACGAACGAAGGTGAAAACGCAGGGATAGGCGGACTTGAAGAGGCGCGACACTTGGGGTCACATCTCGGTCACAGTTGCGTTACGGTGACCAAACGTGTTGGCCTCTTCTATGGTCTCTATGGTCGTCTGAAAGAATTGCGCAAACGTCGCGCATATTAACACGACAATTTGGCAATCAGAACGAAAATAAGTTAGAAAGGGAGTGTGGAATAACATCGAGATAACCGAGAGTCCCACTGAAATTCTTGGGTCTCTCTTTTTTTTTGGCAGCCTCAAATCCAGTTTCCCCATAAAAGAATTCGCTGACTTTTAAGATCTGCGCTGAGGGGACCTTCGTACCCTCGTCTGAAATGCTGGAACTGCGTGGTGTGCGTCAAATTTGATTGGGAGTTCACCTTGAGAGACGGACTCGTCTTCTTCTTGATCCACGCGAAGAGACATCCGCTTTCGGTGAAGTGGTTTCGACTTATAGGGCTTCATATGAGGGAGGTGAACACGACGGAGTTGTGTGATGTGATACATTTTACGATAAGGTTTGGGTTTCTCTCAGCAGGAAACGCGGTAAAAACAGCCACAGGACAATTCATGAAGAGATTTTATCTTGGACCAATTGACCTTGACGAGTCTCACGAATTACGAATATGGCCTAAAACTCGGCTGGCGATGGGAAAAACAGGAACGAAAATTATCCACCGGAAATTTTCGTTTTTGGTGATGACGGAACTTCAGCACAGGCTCTTTTTTTTGTCCTCTTCAGCTGTTCATATCTGTGGGAAGCAATGAAACAGCGACGAAGTTCCCACGTCAATGCCAACGACCTGAAATAATCCAAGGATGCTGCTTGCGGCTGGAACTTCGAGATAGTCTTTGCGGCGCACGGTCGCGCGTGATCTATCGATCCTTGATGCATGACTCCCACGAAGACTCCGAGTAGCATTGCGCGGGAAACATGTGCGGTTTGTTTCTGCTTTGGTTTTACATGAGCCTAACGATTTTTAGTGTTTCAATGATCAAACCGGAAGACAAATCATTTGGTGGAATGACGTGAGAGGTTCATCCGAGTCCTTTTAACATTCACCGAGTAATTTGCGATCACTTACCCCTTTTTTGCATGCAGACAGCGCCCAACCCCCTTTCTCTTATCCACTTAGCGCCCAACCCATGTTTTCCATGGGAGTTTGCCGCCTCATCGGCTTCTGTAATCTTGACCAGGAACCTTGCTCCTTTCCCTCTTTGTCATACACCATTCTGCATATTGCTCCGTTCTATTACGGCAATACTGACGATAGGAATATTCGATAGTGATCAACCTGGAGGAGTTATCGCGTACTTAGCGGATGAGTAAAATTGTAAAACCTCGATTAGCCGCGTGCGGCAGCTATTCCACGGTTATCCGACCGAGGATCTACCGACAGTAGCGATTAAAATACGGACACGCGAAAGATTTATACGGGAATGCGATGTACCGACGGTTGGTAAGCAAACTGCAGTCGATTACAAACAGAAATTATGACATTTTCGGCAAAAAATTATTTATCTTGTAAAATTTATTAATTATTTGTGTTGAAAAATAGTTACTTTCTTCGCAGTTGAATTTTAGGAAATCTAATTTAGGTACTTCAATTTAATTACGATACGAGTATGTAGAGACAGTCTTGTATCATCAAATTATCGCACGCTTCCTAAAGTTTACACGTAATATTGTCCAGTTGAGTTCTTTATATGCCAGATCTCTTTACACCACATTTTTGTATTTACTTAAAAAAATGTCAAGTTTTATGAACTTTCAATTAGGCATTAATTTTCACAGAAATGACTGCGGAAAAATATGAATGATGACAAAATAGTCTTGGTTATGTTATTTCAAAAAAGAAAAATAACGTGCAGTAACAGAGAATTTCTCTTTTGCGTTATCGAATTGATGCACCTGCAGAAGGTAAATCGATTTTCAAAGACAGCATAACGACGACGAGAATGCAGACGACGATAAAATACAGAGCGATTCAGAATTACTTTTCAACTTTTCACTGGATGATAACCCACCGAATTCGCAGTCAATATGTTCCATTATAGAAATGTACGAAGATTTGAGGCCGATGGTGTAAGCCGAAGTCTGACTAAATTCTGAATTCAAACAAAAAAAAAACGCCGACTTCTTTTTCAAAATTTGTAAGATAAAATGATTTCGTATCACCTTGTATATGCAAAGCTAGTCTATGTATATACGTCACCGTTGTTATGTAGCCATACATCCCTCCTCGTCGGCGCATGTTACTCATACAGCGATGCATTGCCCCTACCGTTTGATGACCCCCGATGCACTGCGCGCACAAACTCGGCGCCACAGGTGATGACCCAGTAGCTCGAGGACCATCGAATCCGAGACGCTGCCGCTCGCTCGAAAGCGGTTATACACACAAACAGCAGCCACTAATATAAACATCAGGCTTGTGTATGTATGAACACAAAAGTTTGTGTGGCTTAACGACGTCGTATAATCGGTGGCATGTAGTGACGTTGCCCAACGTAAGATGGTAACAAAAATTGAAATCCAAGTGTCCCTGTGTGTCACGACTCGAGCACTATGAATGATAAGCCAAAAATGTGTACTTTTGAAATAAAAAATGATTTCACAAAGCATAGTTTCCTGTACTGTAATCAGTTAGTTTTTTCATTTTATTCTTTGCATAATAAATAAATAAATAAATAATTTGAAATAAATAAATAAATCTCTTAATAAATAAATAAATAAATAATTTGAAATAAATAAATAAATCTCTTAATAAATAAATAACCATTTAATAAATAATTTCTTAATAAATTTTCTATAAAAACTTATAAGTAAAATATTCCATAGATATCTTTTCGAAAAAATAAACAAGGCCAACAGATTTGGACTGGACGTTACAAAAAATGCGGAACTAGAATCAATATTTTGATTAATATTGTAAACATTATACGATTAATTGTAGAAGATATTCCCTAACATAAATACATTATTTTTATATTGTCAATACTTCATATTTTGGGGGTTCTGTAGAAAAATGTGTGTGGCAGAAAATTCGCCATATAACAAACGTCAGATGCCGGACGAGGACCCCACAATTTTTCCTCACGAGAGCCTCGGCAACATCCACGGCCAACTGGCGTGATCCTCGCCATATCCTCGCCACTATGTCCACCAAGAACACCGTGCATTTAAAAAAATTCATTTTGTCGGCGCCTTTCAGCCCGCGTCAACCTCAACATTGGTTTTTATGTCTCCACAATTTTTTTTCAGTCATACAACCCGCCAAATACAACTATCCCTCCCACTTTACAAGACAACAAAAAAACATCCCGCTCCTGCGCTCACATTATACGTGTTGTGACGCACATTTATCGCATTAAATCATAATAAAGTGTTGTACGAAAAAAAAAAAAAAAAAAATTAGTTTCGAGATTTCGATGTGCCGAACGCACGCGTGTCTCGGATTGTCGCAATAATTCAGCCGCCAGTGTCTTCTGCCGCGGCGTCTTCAGCTGGACTTGTCCCGCGGACACTGCTCCGTCGTTTCGCCCTTCTCTGCCGCTGGACACTCTCACCTTCGTTCCTCTTTCTCTCGCACCGTCTCCCTCGGTCTTCCACTCATCCGCGTAATCCGGTGCTCGGCCTCCCCACTCTCTGTGCGCGCTCGCGATGCAAAATACGCGCGAGATGATGAACCGTGGAAAGAAGACGGAGAATCGTGGCTGGCACACACGCGGGAGACGTTTCCGATAATCTCGCGGTATGGACCAACGGCGTCCGTCGTCGGGGGGGGGGGGGGCGAGGAGGGGAAAATCGGGGGCGAGGCGTCGAGCCCCCCACCCCGCGGCTCCTCAAGATCGGGTGAATCCTATAAATGCTCAACGGTTGCTTACCTGGAAGAAGTTAACTCTCGGGACACCCGCTCCCGCGAGACATGTGTCGAGTTTAAGTGGTTCTTGCGTTATCACCTATTTTGTTTACTTTTTGAATTTTTTTGTTTTTTATAATTCCAAACGCGGGACAAATCGCGTGCCGAACGTAAGATGGTAAGTAACGAGTGACGTGATTTTTTTTTGTTTAGTTTCTCGAAAAAAAAAAAACGATAACGCGGTTAATTCTACGAGCTCTACGTGTGTCTAGTGATAACGCGACGATCCGTCCGAGCGAGATCTCGCCGAAAAATCTCGCGACTTGCCGATCTCGCCGAAAAATCTCGCAACTTGCCGATCACGCCGAAAAATCTCGCGACTTGCCGATCTCGCCGAAAAATCTCGCGACTTGCCGATCTCGCCGAAAAATCTCGCGACTTGCCGATTGAGAAAAATTCTCACGCCGCGGTGAATTTTTCGCCAGAGGGAAAATAGCGTAATGATAAAATAGTTTCGCGACGTGCGCCACGCTTGTAAGACGCGAGGAAATGCCAAAGGTTATCATTGTTCGCGGCGATAAACGTCCAGCGGTGGAACGAAGGTTTTCTTTTTTTTTCTTTCTTCTTTTTTCGTTACTGATTTATGGGCACGCGAGAGTTGGAATGCGCGAGAAGGAACGGGACGAGATTGCGTGTCGATTGGGAATTCGCGAGGCGCAAGGAGAACGCGGGAATAATTGATTGATTGTAATGCACTGCGAGCGTCTCTATATTGGGATGAAAAAAAAAAAAAAAAAAAAAAAAAAAAAATAGAAACAGGATTAAAGATGGAGCGGCCGCGAGTGCACAAGGAATCTTGTATGCGAGTAGATACCGCGCGCAGTGAAATGTCATCAGGTACGCTCGTCTATCGTCCAAGATGGACCTCGTCGAGTGGGATAAAAATCGTGACACAAATATTTGCGAATTGTTCAATGGGTGGATTGAGTTTTGACGTTTGAATTTATTTAAAAAACCTCACGGTTTTTTTTTTATCCGAGACTTGCAATCCTTCGGTCAACGAGTCGAATCCCATTTGGCTGGAATGAAAGGCAATAGTTGGAGTTATAAAGCAGCTTGGAGTATTGACTGTGCCGCCGCGGAATGTCATCGCCGAGGGTCGAGCGCGCTCGTCGTATGTCGCACGTTCGCGACGTCGTGCAAGTTGGAGAAAAATCATCATTAACATTTGCGCATGGTGCAGATGCACACAATGTGGGCAGTAGAAACCGGCATTTCTCAAAGCGAAAATAGGGGAATTGTTGAAGAGGTTTTTTTTTGGGCAGACCAGGTGTGAATTGTAAACGTGGGGGGAAGGTGGAAATAAAAATGGCGGTGCGGGATATCTGCACGGTGGCGCTGACGATTTTGCAATTAATTTTCTTGGGGTCTGATGACGAGAAATTATTTTTGCTTCCTCATTGAGAAAGCTATGTTTTTGTAAAAAAAAATGATCGAGATTTTAATGTCGATACACTTGGAATGATCCAAAACGTGGAGAAAAGTAGTTTAGAAAAAATGGCTGTGTGTCGTAATTGTTCAAGTCTTTTCTTTAAATTTGAAAAAATGGGCCGTCGTACATAAATGTTTGGGTTTTTACTTGGCGCGAATCGGTTGAAAAGTTCATATTTTACATTGTAAACACTTTGAAAGGGTTTTTCTAAGCTATAACTTTCATATGTTACGAGATATCAGGCTGACATTTAGTACACAAATGGACTTACGAAAAACCATGACGAAAGAAAATTGCTGATCAAAAGTGATAGGTTATGCGAATCAGGAAGTTGTCAGCACCCAGTATGATTAGTGACTGCATGAAGAGAAATGAATTTCGCGATTCAGCTAGGGTACATCAAAAGAGTAATAATAGATAGACAAATCAATAGTTGGGTGAGCCAATAATTTACTTAACTCACCTATTGGAATACCTTTTTGCGTCAAAGTTTCTTCAGTTTGTTGTTTGACAGAAAAACAATTAATCAATGAAAATAGAATCTGTCACTCATACGAATATAGTCATATGGTAATGGAACTAAAAATGGTTGCATAAAGCATAAATCGGCATTCAATTATTGTGATGACTAAATCAACTAAAATTTGCTCATTTCACTCAATGACTCTAAATCTGTCAATGAAAGATTTTCAGTAAATTCCAGTCATCAATACTAATAGTTAAAAAGTAAAAGACATGCAAAGTCGAATGGACATAAAAAACCGCCGTTGTTTCCGACAGCCAATTATCGTAACGTCAAAAAGTCATGTCGAAAAAGTTATGTCATTGACTCTAAATCTGTCAATGGAAAATTTTCAATATATTCCAGTCATCAATACTAATCGTAAAATAGTAAAAGACATGAGAAGTCGAATAGGCATAAAAAGTCGCCGTTGTTTCCAACAGCGAATTATCTCAACTTCAAAAAGTCATGTCGATGGGGAAGCAATCAGAGCTCCGATAATGTCAGGACGATCGTCACACAGGACTCCGCGAGGTCCACTTTCGTTCTCCAGCCAAGGCTACCCGAAATTGCCGACCCGGTTATTTTCGATTTTTCCCCGAATGTTCGCGCGCATCATCGAAAAGGTCACGCTCATCCCAATTCGATAACGACGCCTCGTTCGAGCGGACGGATGACCATCATTGACGCAACAGACGCTTACGCTTTTTTTTTTCGAGGGGGGAATTCGATGAAAATAATGCCTGGGCCGTTAATTCACCGCAGCCGCCCAAGGACGACGACATTTTTCTAAATGCCATGAGCTTTGCGTGACTAATAAATTCAAAGGTGGAACCCATAGTCACTTTGTTGCGCAAGTTTAAACTCATCGTGCGTCTTACGTAATCGCCAAAATGTTGTGTCATATAAAAGATGATATCTTCGTGAATCGAAGATGATCAGAATACGATTACGCGACCGAAGCCTCAGCTACAAATTGATTAGGAACCATCCGATCGTGGCAACGTTTTTTCAAGCCCACCATATAGTCTCGGGGGTCGCACTTAGCGTCGGCGAAATTACAAAAGTCGGTGCCCGGGACCGACGTCGATTAGCGCGAGTTCGCGGCTGTTGCGATATACTTTAAAAGGTCCTCACTAACGCGACGTAATTGAAATCCATTGCTTAATCCGAGGGGTTAAAGATCGGTTCACGTCGGGTTCCTGAATCGCAGCGGCTGCGATGCTGCCGCTCGTTGTCTCGACTCGCGGATTGCGCAAGAGGATCGAACATCTCTTTCCCCTTTTGGGTTTTGCGTCGGGTGATCCTCTCTCGCCCTCGGGCTCCGGGAAACCCGAGTCTCGAGACCGTCGAGAGAGACGATCCTACGGTCACGAGGTACGAGAAACGTGTATCCACGTTTCCAGTGTGGATGCACGTTTGATAAAAAAAAAAAAAAAAATTCCTCGGTGCAACCAGACATTGCGGCGCTGTGTTTTAGACACTTGAATTGGATTCACGACTGTGGGAGAGAGAGAGACGCGGAAAATGTGTTTCCTCCGATGCCCGCCGAGCTGCCGATCTCGTGCACCGCGTCACGTGCGAGTTCGACTCGTGTCTCGCAACGAGCGTCGCGTGCGGTCGATGAAAACAGTTCCGTGTTCCCCGAGTGCCGTGAACCTGACGCTGATGTATTCGCGTCGGCGAGCGAATGACTCGGGAGAAATGCGATCGACGGGGAATCGTCATCGATGACGAAACTGTCGGAAGGATTTGCGCTGCCTCAGTTATATTAAAAATTACAAATTTGATAGATGATTTTGTGAGCTTTTTTTTATTCGTGAGTTCCTAAAAAGTCGGCTGGAGAAAAAAGCGATCAATGAGGAACTGTCGACAATGACGAAACAATCACAAGTATTTACGTTCCGTCAGTTATTTAAAAAATTACAAATTTAATAGAAAAGAAAATAAAAAAGTATTTTATTTAAAAAATTACAAATTTAGTGGAAAAGAAAATAAAAAATTACTTTATTTAAAAAATTACAAATTTAATAGAAAAGAAAAGAAAAAATTATTTTATTTAAAAAATTACAAATTTAATAGAAAAGAAAATAAAAATTTATTTTATTTAAAAAATTACAAATTTAATAGAAAAGAAAAGAAAAATTTATTTTATTTAAAAAATTACAAATTTAATAGAAAAGATAAAATATATATATATATTTTAAATTATAAATTTAATAGAAAACAAAATAAAAAAATTATTTGATTTAAAAAATTACAAATTTAATAGAAAAGAGAGAAAAATGTATGAATATTGGGTACAGATCGATGGCGAAAAACTTTTCAATTCAGCCTGACCCGCATTTCTGACTCCCGAAATTTGATACGTTACAAAATCCACGCGTTGGCTCACTTTGACTCGTTCCCTCGCGTGTCCTGGGAATACATCCTGAGGTTTATTACCTCCGTCGCGTCCTTGCCGACGCGTTCACGTGCGATAAACATGGTCCGGGTCTCAAAACACATTCGTGAGATCTGGTACCTTTGCCTGCGTCACGGTCTCAGCCTTGAGAAGAAGGATGCTCCTCTCAGGTAGCAGGTGATATATTCCGAGAACGCTCGTCACCTGGGATTCATTAAAATAAATTTCTTTTTGTTTCAAGTTTCGTCATCGCCCATTCGCATTTTTTTTTAAATCTCAAAACAACTGCGAAGCATCTGAGTTTACCAACAAAAACATCGTTTAAAAATGAGGATTCCCCCATGAAAAAGAAATATACACGAAAATATATCTGACATATTTTTCGAACGATAATACAATAAAAATGAATTTTTAATATGTTTTGAATATACCTTAAATATATTTTTCGCTCGCGTATATATTTCGTATATATCCTAAAATATAACCGACATATAAAAGTTTTCGGACACAATTTATCTTGTATATCAAGAATACATCTTTTATATATCTTGCATATACTTTATTTGCATATGGACTCTACTAAAATATTGTTAACACCGGGCGGACTTGACTGATAATCGTTAATTTTAAGTAAATGGACTAACGTCACATTGCACGTGTCTTGACATTTATCCGGTGCGATAAGCATTACGATAATCTCACCGTTAATAACACCTATACCGAATGTAAATTACCCCTCCGCGAAAATCGTGTGGCAACGCACTTTCGTTAGACCATTAAACAAAGCAGGCGAGCAGTGAGGACGTGGTGATCGTCGCACGCACCATTAAATAAAGCAAGCAAAAGGCAAGAAAGTGCGGCGCGTCTTCCCACACGAGCTTAATAACCGAGTAATATGCCCCCCAACGGGTGAAGGTTTAATAATTAATCATTCGCCCGAGACCCATTGAAAATTTCATATCCACACAAATATATTACACAACTCGCAACATAACGAAGAATACGTGAGTTTTACTCCAGGATACACAAAACTCAAGAAGCCCCTTTGGCAAATTCGTCCATCATAATTTTCCGTCATCATTGTTATTATTATTCAAGACGTCACTCTAATGATACCGAAAGAAAACTCAAGAAGCCCCTTGGGCAAATTTGTCCATCATAATTTTCTGTCATCATTGTTATTATTATTCAAGACGTCACTCTAATGATACCGAAAGAAAACTCAAGAAGCCCCTTTGGCAAATTCGTCCATCATAATTTTCCGTCGTCATTGTTATTATTATTCAAAACGTCACTCTAATGATACCGAAAGAAAACTCAAGAAGCCCCTTTGGCAAATTCGTCCATCATAATTTTCCGTCGTCATTGTTATTATTATTCAAGACGTCACTCTAATGATACCGAAAGAAAACTCAAGAAGCCCCTTTGGCAAATTCGTCCATCATAATTTTCCGCCATCATTGTTATTATTATTCAAGACGTCACTCTAATGATACGGAATATGCTAATTGCACACCGTGTCGAATATATCACGCGCGTCATTTGCCTAACCTTTAACCGATATCAGGATTATAAACCACGCGGATTAAAGCCAAAGATTTTTAGCCTCTGTAGGGTTCGGCGAAGACGCGATCGCGAGGCATCGCTCCGCGTGTGACTCGAGCGCCGATTGCATAACCCTCAAGAGCAGCGGGATGCCGAATCGGTCGATGAATTTTCGGGGGGACTCGCGCATCTCTCGCGTTTCGCAACAGTGATAAATACCTGAGTTTCCTTCTCGTTCGTCTTTTGCCACAGGTCGGTGGGCGGTTCGTAAAACCTGTTACGTTAAGAAACCTCGTCTTCTTCGCGCTCGTCCCTTTTACTTTTTTTTCCCGTGTTATTAAACAACTCGGCTTCGCTTGATCTTGGATATTTAAATGAAAGTGATTTATTATTTTACTTCATTTTTTTTTTTTTTTGCGAAAACATAACGAACGAATAAGTCATATAGTAACGATCAAGGTTCAGATTGTTGATTTAGTGGACTCAAAATCTGTCATTCAGTTTCGTTGGAAAGATTTTTGCTGCACTTAAAAGTGCCGATGAAACGTTAACTTTGTTATGCAAATTCTCAATTACCTTTCATGAGTCGTGGACTCTGCTTCGCACGGCTTCGCGCTGAAAAGCCTTTTGTCAGAAGTCACGTCCTCTGTCAAATCCTAAACGTACCTACGCAACGCGAATGCCGGCGCGTGACTCTGCACCATGAAATTATTTATACTCGAGTCGATAACCCGCTAAACGATGCGAACTACTTTCTCCCGAGCCGACTTGTTAACACATTTTTCTCCCCCTCTACGTCGGCCCATGTTTTCATTTGTTATCGCGATGCATTAAAGTTCCGTAACGCTTGAACTTTTCACATGGGCCATTAACCCCAACTGACAGCAGCCTCATTTCCTGGTGAAGAGTGTCTTTTTTTCTCGCCACGTCATGTAAATTTTTTAAAACTAAAATATTGGCCGCAGTTTGAGTAGAAATGTTTCTACGTCAAGTGAGAAATTTTCTCAGCAATTAAACAGCTGCCTAAAATCGAATGAAATTTATTCATTGAAAGTCAGTTAATTCTGAATAAGTTAAACGTAAGAATCATCAGCTTCTCATTGCTACAAATTCCTAACTTTTAAATTCATAAAAATAGTCGGCAGTATAAGAATTATTAAAGCACAAAAATGTGAATGACAGACGGTGAATGAAATCCGAGTTCAATGTCAACGTAATTTATTTACCTGCACATCGCGTATCGCGATCTTGAGAAAGTTGATCGTCCCAACGAAAGACACCAAGCAGAAATCTTTCTACGTTATGTGCGAAGTTGTCTTCTCAGCAATTAGACAACCAGTTGCCCAAAATCTAATGAAATAATAACTCCCCCAAAGTAAGTTGATCCTTAATAGATCATACATAAAAAATCATCAACTTCTCATTGCTACTTCAAGTGCGAAAATATCTTCTCAGCAATTAGACAACCAGTTGCCCAAAATCTAATGAAATTAACTCTCCCAAAGTAAGTCGATCCTCAATAGATAAAAAATAAAAAATCATCAGCTTCTCATTGCTACTTCAAGTGCGAAATTATCTCTTCAGCAATTAGACAAACATTTGCCCAAAATCTAATGAAATTAACTCTCCCAAAGTAAGTCGATCCTCAATACATCAAACATAAAAAATCATCACCTTCTCATTACCACAAATTCCTAACTCCCATATTGATAAAAACAGTTGACGGCACAAAAATCATTGAAGCACCAAAATGTAAATGACAAACGGTCAATGAAATCCGAGTTCAATATCAAAGCAATTTACAGACTCGCGCGCCGCGCGTTTTGCTGTCTTGCGAAAGACGCGACGATTACGAAATCCCGGTGTAAGTAAGAAGCCATCGTCAAGTATCGTTATTACCGTGTTTCTGGGATATACGGTGCAAGCGTCGCTCGTGCGCAGGCAAAGAGGAAGGGTTAACGCATCTTCGGATCACGGTGATGCAATCTGGCGTTCGAAGTGTTCTCTCTCCGCCTTATACGAACGCACCGCGAGGGGGCGCGCGGGGTGCGCGCGACAGCCGCGAACGCTTCGTCAGCGCAAAAGCAGAAGCGGCGTAATCCTGTAGACACCGTCGCCGCGATGCCACAGTAAAGGCCACCTCACATATTGGTTGCCCATTATCGTGTAGCGTCACCGAGTTCCCCCCCCCCTGTCGATGCGCAACTTGGTCGCTTTCTCCAGCCACCGAGAGACGCGATCGAAGCACATACGAGCCGCGCTGAAATTCTTTCCTCGTCTTGGTCGTCGTTGCAAATATGATGACGACGCGCGGGACGCGCGGGGTTACCGGGAGCCTCGGTAATTATTACATAGCTTCTTGCGTGAGTCGCGACGCGCTGTCGGCTGGAAAAGCAAAAAAGCTGGGGGCGAGGGAGGGAAAAAGTTGATTTTGTAAGAGAAACAGGCGAGGAATCGTCGTCGGGTGTTGAGCGCAGGACGTTGACGGACTTCAGTGAATGGGATGATTTGAATTAAAAAAAAAATAATCATGTGAAATGAAGAAAATAGTCGAAAGAAAATTAGTGTCATGTGACGTCATCAGATAGTCAATCAAATGGAAATCTGGATAGATCGGTTTCGCCTGCAGTCGATGACTCTGTAGAAATCGTATGCAGGTAAAATATTGGCAGGTATAATATTATTAAAAAATAATCATGTGAAATGAAGAAAATAGTCGAAAGAAAATTAGTGTCATGTGACGTCATCAGATAGTCAATCAAATGGAAATCTGGATAGATCGGTTTCGCCTGCTGTCGATGACTCTGTAGAAATCGTATGCAGGTTTCAGACCTCGTAGGCCTCGTGTGTTCATGGAACGTTTTTGCTTTTGCTTTCGTGGGTAAAGAACATTTATTAGGAGACTATTAGCGGATCCGACTTTCGACACTCACTGACGCTCTTCGTTATGATATATTTTGAAAAAAATCTACGGTCAAGAGAGCCAAAAATTTATTTTGTAAGAGGAACAGCCGCCGAATGGTCGTCGGTGTTGGCAGAGGACATTGACGCACTTCAGTGAATACATAATTACATAATTTGTATTTTTTTTATCAATATAAAACAGAGAAAATAATCATAATTTTTTCAATGGGCAGTCGGAAGTAAAAAATGAATGTCAGATGACGTCACCAAATGCTTAATCAAATGAACATCTGGATAGATCGATTTCGTCTCCAGTCGTTGACTCTGTAGAAATCGCAGTCGCAGGTTTCACGTGTAGGAATTTTTGACGAACAGCTTTACGAGAGGCCAGGCCTCTTCACTGCGGTTAGCTCGTCCCAACGTCGAGAGCCGCGATTCCTCTCTTCGTGGTACAGACCTCGTGTGTTCATGTAACGCTTTTGCTTTTCTGAATAAAGGGCATTTATTAGGAGATTATTAGTATACCGGTCTTCCCACATCAAGCGACGCTCTTCGCACTCTGGTGTATCTTAGAAAGAAAAAAAAAAAAAAAACGTCCAGGCCCTGACATATAGGGAAATGTTCCGCAGTAAAACGACGTACGACGTTATGAAATAACCTGATTTATAGATCAGCGAGAGAGGAGTCAGTAGGCCTGCCCTGATGGGCGAAAACGTTTCGTAAAGTCGTTGATGCCAACGGTCCAAACATTTCGTCGCTCCGTCGTTTTTCGATGCCTGGTAGCATCTCAATTATTTCAACAACCCCTGACAACACCAAAGGGTCCATTCGTGAGCATTTGGTACACTAAACTCCACTACCTGGGTTTCCATTTTTACACCGAGAGAAAAATCTAGTATTGGCAACTATAAAGTGACAACCATAAAGTGTCAATTATTTTTATAGGTACAGCAACCATTTTTCTAGTTATGGTAACTATGACGCAGTTATCATAACTATTAATTAATTACCGTCAACTATAAAAATAATAGCATGAACGAAAATTTGACAGTTATCATTTTATAGTTACCAGAATTTTTACGATTTCTCTGAGTGTAGGCTTATCATGCCCAAAAAGTATTCGTCGTTGAGTGCTAATCTTAAAAGTTAGGCCGCCCATTGAAAAGTGTACTTTTAGAATCCTACATAAGACCTACACCTGAATTCCATCCGGTGTTATCAGGGAACCATTCGATAGTCATTCCCATATGGACCGTCACTTCCTGCGTTGCAAACGGTGCGGATCGCGAGCGGCTCGTCGTAGACAAATGGTATATGAATGGGATAGATGGATCTCCCGGTTACGTTGCTCCTTTCTCACCGCTTATTCATCGGGTTTCGAGACGTTTCATTCACACCGAGTGGCAACGGATCATTAGGCATGTCTTCCAGCCACGCGAGGATCCTTATTGAACCGCGATGTGTAACTGGTGTACACCGTACACTTCGCCCTTGGAGCGAGCCGCGCGGTTGCGGCTCGCACACCTTGTGCACGCTGCGTGCAGGATGCTGCGGTGCCCACAACCTTTCACATGGCACCACGACTGCGGCTCCTCGTGGCCAGGAGACGATATATTTTCTTCGTCTCGGCTCGCAGTCGGTACACGGGGTCTTCAATATAAATTATGCCCATCTAAAGGTCACTGGACGTTTTCTTTCAGCTGGAACCATCGTCAGTTTCCACGAACAATTAAAGTACCACGCGGTTCCGATGAAACGTTTTAGAAAGTCCAATTAAATTTGAATACAGACAAAAGTTTATTTTTCCCCCTGATCGCGAGGAGGATGAGACACGCATACAGAAGCTCCGGGGTTCAAATGATATTTATGCGATAACACGACGACAAGTTTCGCGGAGATCGAATCGTCGTGGGACTTCAATCATTGCTCGTCACGAGCGAGTCGGAAATTCTGCTCGCAGGACGATCGTTATGGTCCGTGAATGTTTCGAAGAAGAAGACGAAGATGAAGAAGAAGAAGCTGCGTTGCATATCGCGAGATCGCTGAACGCGCGGGAGTCGCCGGGCGCACAGAGGCGTCGAGAACCTTTCACGATCAGCGTCATACGGCACCTCCGCCTCGGCCCGATAATCTTACATAAGCGAGCGCGCGCGCGCGCGGTGATTGTGGGCGAGGCGTGAGATTATCCCACGCGGGGCGAGCGACGCGCGTCCCTAGCCTATTTGCACAATAATACATTATATTATTTGTATTTAGTGGAGACGTCAAACGACGTCGAGGCGATTATACCCCCCTCGGCTGGGACGGTTAGCGATAATTTGTGGCGGGTGGCGAGAACCGATTTGTCGTGATTTCGCGTTTAACGATCAGCACGTTTTGTCTTTGCAGTGGAAGCTCTTGTGGACCGCCACTCTAGTGGCGGTGCTCTCCACGTGCGATGTGCACGCCAAGAGCAAAAGGGCCATCGAGAGCAGCCCGAGACCTCAGGCGCCGTTCGAGGGCTACGTCTACGATCAGCCGAAGCAGCCCTTCACTCTGCCGCCCAAGTGAGAATCACATTGATTAATTTAGTTCATTTTTTATTTTATAATTTATAGTTTTTTATTTTATAATTTATAGTTTTTTATTTTATAATTTATAGTTTTTTATTTTATAATTTATAGTTTTTTATTTTATAATTTATAGTTTTTTATTTTATAATTTATAGTTTTTTATTTTATAATTTATAGTTTTTTATTTTATAATTTATAGTTTTATTTTGATTTTTGATTGTATAATGTACAATTTTATTTTTATTTTTTATTTTATTATTTCTAGTTTTATTTTTATTTTTTATTTTATAATTTATAGTTTTATTTTTATTTTTTATTATATAATTTCTAGTTTTATTTTTATTTTATATATTATAATTTGTCGTTTCTTTTTTATTGTTGTTTTTCGATCAACATTTTCTGCTTTTGTATTTGCTACTTTCACGGACAATACTGATTCATATTTATTTGCGATTTATTTTATTTTTCTTTTTTTTTCTTTTTTCTTTTTATTATTCATCTTTCAACTATTTTACTTTTGTATTTACTACTTTCACGGGTTTGTCCTGTCCAACGTGAAAATAAATAAATACCTAAACAACGCACTGGTCATGCGTTAGGTGTTATTGCAACTGTTTTTATAATTTTTTTTTGCAGGCAAACGCCAAGACCACCGCCACCACCAACGAGACCTCCTCCCCCACCACCGACGAGACCCCCAGCGCCACCACCAACGAGACCTCCTCCTCCACCACCGACGAGGCCTCCTCCCCCGCCGCCAACGAGGCCGTCGTACGACTACCCGACGCCACCGCGTCCGTTCAACCCACCGACTAGTCCGCCGGTGAAGAGGCCGCCGCCTCCTCCTCAGCAGCCTCCGTACAACTACCCGACTCCGTCGCAACCCTTCCCACCCAGGTGAGAATCAGGCTGAGTCAGAGTAAATTACAACGCCCTCCAGCGTTAACAAAATTCAGAAAAACAAACAAAAATGAACTCTCGTTGATGATGATCTTACGTAAATTGTGTATGTGTATGTTTTAATTTTTATTCCGCTTCAAGGCCAACGCCACCACCAACGAGGCCACCTCCACCACCTCCACCACCGACGAGACCTCCGCAGCCGCCGCCAACCCCGAAGAGACCTCCGCCTCCTCCCCAGCAGCCACCGTACAACTACCCCACACCATCGCAACCCTTCCCACCCAGGTGAGAGTTGTCTGAGTCTGCAGTTACACGACCAACGCGATCGGGTGGAATTGGCTTTAATGTGGTTAATTTCGTGAGGGTGATCTTTTTGCATTTTTCACCTGATAACGATTTTCGTTTTTTTTTTGTTACCTCCAACTTAAGGCCGACGCCACCACCGACGAGGCCACCTCCACCACCTCCACCACCAACGAGGCCACCACCTCCACCACCAACGAGGCCACCGCAGCCACCACCAACGCCGAAGAGGCCGCTGCCTCCTCCCCAGCAGCCACCGTACAACTATCCCACTCCTTCGAAGCCATTCCCGCCACCGTAAGAATTTTTTTTAAATCCGTGGCGAATCCGTTGATCATCCGCTTCTTGGAAAAAACGATTATTCACAAACTGCCTACCCGAGGCATTTCAGGCACTTTCTTATCTGACGATTATATGGGTTTCGATCAATTTAATTTAAATCTAAATATTATTTTCGCTATGACTCCATATTTTTTTTAGACGATTTTACGGTTATCGGTTGGTAATACACTTTTGTGCGTTTTCAGGCCGCCACCAACGAGACCTCCACCACCTCCACCGACGAGACCTCCACCACCTCCACCGACGAGACCTCCTCCTCCGCCACCGACGAGGCCACCTACACCACCCCCGACCAGGCCGTCTTACGACTACCCGACGCCACCGCGTCCGTACAACCCCCCGACTAGTCCACCGGTGAAGAGGCCACCACCTCCACCCCAGCAGCCTCCGTACAACTATCCGACTCCGTCGAAGCCGTTCCCACCACCGTAAGAGATTTAAAAAAATATATTTATTATAATACCACCCCGCAATTACGTCTTTCGGATTACCACAATGACAAGTAAAATTAGTAAAGTAAAATTACGGTCAACGACCGTAACATTTACTCCTCGTTGCCCCGACAAACAATGAAATGTCTTATTCCAACAGGCCGCCAACGAGGCCCCCACCACCGCCACCAACGAGGCCACCTCCTCCACCACCAACGAGGCCTCCTCCACCTCCACCAACGAGGCCACCCTACATTCCTCCCGCACCGAAGTAAGAATTTGCCAGATTTTATATCCAAAAAACGATATAATATGAAACATCAACCTTTTACTCACCTTCTGTTTCATCAACAGGCCATACAGTCCACCCCCGACACCGAAGCCGTACAACCCGCCGGCAACCCCGAAGCCCTTCACTCCGACCCCCGGATACTCCTACCCCACGCCGAAGGTATCCTTCCCGCCACCCCCTCCTCCCCCACCACCCAAACCACCCGTAGTCAGGCCGCCACCTCCCACCCCTCCTCCATACCTACCCCCTCAACCTCCCACGACAACGAGGTACACCCCTCCCCCGACCCCCCGCACCACGAGATACGTGCCTCCCCCGACCACCCCTCGTCCAACCACCAGATACACCCCACCCCCTCCTCCACCGACCACGAGACGCCCGATCCCCTCCACCAACCCGCCGACCTACCTTCCACCCCAGACGACACGCGCGCCACCTCCGCCGACCCCGAGAACGACTCGCTACCAGCCACCGGTCACCACACCGAGGCCAACGCGTTACGATCCACCGGTGACTCCGCCGACCACGAGGTACACGCCGCCCCGTCCTCAGCCGACCACCACGAAGCCGGCTTACCTGCCACCCCAGACGCCCCCCACCACCAGACGTCCCGTACCGTCCACCAGGCGCCCGATACCCTCCACCAATCCCCCCACCTACCTTCCACCGCAGACGACCCGCGCGCCGCCACCGGCGACACCGAGAACCACTCGCTACCAGCCGCCCGTCACCACTCCGAGGCCCACGACGCGCTACTCACCGCCGGTGACACAGCCGCCGACCACGAGGTACACGACTCCCCGGCCTCCTCCGCCGACCACCACCAAGCCGGCTTACCTGCCACCCCAGCCGCCCACCACCACCACCAGGCGTCCCGTTCCGTCCACCAGACGGCCAATCCCCTCCACCAACCCGCCCGCCTATCTTCCGCCTCAGACGACACGAGCGCCACCACCACCGACCACGAGGCCGCCGACCACCAGGCCGCCGACCACGAGATACTCACCGCCGGTGACTCAGCCGCCGACCACGAGATACACACCGCCCGTCCAACCGAAGAAGCCCGACTACCTGCCGCCGAAGAACGACCCCCCGCCGCAGACCCGACCCCCGCCTTATCTGCCCCCCTCGACCCAGCGACCGACCTACGTCACCGTCACCGCGCCCCCCTATCCGACGCCCATCTATAGCATCACCCCGAGCACCTCGACGCGGCCACCGCCTACCGGCAAGCCCGCGCCCTACCCGACCCTCCCGCCCGTGACCTTCAGGCCCAATATCGGCTACAACTACCCGATACCCGATATCTCGTTCGACTTCCGCAAGCGTTAAACTATACAGGATGGACGACAGAGACGGACGAGTCCGAGGGTGACCTGGTGGATTGTACGTGGCGTCAGGTTTGGGATTTGTTGGGGCCTGATGGGGGGCCATGTTGGTTCTGCCAGGGCCTGACTTGGGCCCGAATTGACGGCACGGATTTTCTTTTTTTTTTGGACCAGGGAAGCGGACTCGCGAGTCACGAGAGAGCGCTAGCACGCACTGCCCCCCCCTCGAAATTTCTCTCGATCGAATTCGCGCGAGCGAATTGAGCTAGTTATGGTCTGTAGGTACCGCAGAGAGTGAAGTTAACGAAACGCGAAGCTACTCGTAATCACATGTATCATTCGTTTTTTTTTTTTTTTACTATCTTAGATCGACTACCAAACGGGAGGGCTCGGTGTCGGCGGTCGAGTGCGGACGCACTCATGACACTTGTTCTTGTTTCTTTTTTTCCTTGTATAGTCGAGATCGTCGAGAAGCTCGCGAGGGGCCCAACGGCTTTCTCGTGCACTAAATATTATTATTACTCCCCGTTCGTCCGCTGACGCTGCTCTCCTCTTTCCGTATCTTTGTCCCCCTTTTTTTTACATACAGAATAGAGATAAATGTAACTGACTTGAGAAGCTAATAAAACGAAAGTTTTTCAATACGTCGTTCGGATGTTGGTTCATTTTTCTTGGTTGTTCCTTAAACGGAACACACGAATGTTATGACTTTTTGTGGTTTTGATGCCGGTAAAAACATGACGCTATAAAATTATTTTTAAGAAATGATATCTACCTACGTAATTAATTAAATAATTAATTGCAATTAAGCAATTAATTACATTTCGAATGATGATTGAGTAATTAATTAAGCGAATTAATCGAATTACTTGGATCAATTGCACTGATTCAATTAACTGTACTACTTGAATTAATTTCCGTCGAAAAATTGGCAACATTTTTTTATTGTTTGTAACCTTTATTTAAACTCATTTTGGAACGGTGAACTTGATTCAGGAACACTAGAATTGGTTTTAGAATTGGGAAAAAAATGCCCGGAACCCGGGCGAAATGAGTTCGATATCGGGATACCAAATTTTTTATTTTTTATGCCGGTTGTAACCTCCTCATTTTTACGTAGTTACGAAGGGATGTTCGTCGTTCGATTCGCGCAATTCGTTTCAGCGCTGCAACGCGACAAATCGATGCACCGCGGCGTCCACGTTACTCGCGTGCTCGCGTGGATTTCACGGAGCATTGTTTTGCCGGGCGTCGCGTTTATGCCTCGGCCATAAGCAAGTAGCCCGTAAAACTCTCCGCGCGCGCGTCTCGTCCCCTACCACCCGGGGTTCCCAGCCGCCCCCACGAGGAGAAAGAAATTTTTCTTCAACGACTCGTGGAATAGAGGCGGAATAGAGTCAGTGAAAACTGGAGCTGCATCGCGGGACAATCGTGCCGAATAGTTGAGTCGTGTGATTTTTAGTCTCCGTCGAGTCGTCGCGAGAACGAGATCGCGAAAAGTGCCGCCTCGAATTTGTTATATATCGACGTTTCGCAATTGTCTGAAAATCAGAGACGACGATCGACCGTCATGACCGATTTGGCTCGTCATTTTTTTTTCTAATACTAATCATTAATTGAATATCACGATGATAATCGAACACGTGTGATCGAGCAAGGACACTGAGAGATGTTTGAGGCCGGTCAGAGATCGGCAATAAGCACTTCGGAGCTCGGACTTTACTCGGATCGCGGCGATCGCTACAATCGCAGCAGATACGGACCCGTCATACGAAAATTCGTCATTGTCGTTATGGCTGTCGTTGCGGTTGTATTGGCAAGTATCAGGCAGCAATTTTTTCGCATTTTCACGATTAACAACATTATTCCGTTCACTTGTATTGGCAAATATTAGATAGCATTTTTTTTTTTTTTTTTTTTCAAATCAATTTTTTATTTTTATTTTTATTTTTTGGCAAATATTAGACAGCATTTTTTTTTTTTTTTTTTTTCAATTTTCACGACAATCACTAATTAATTTTACATGTGTACAGAATATTTTATGTGATCACCACTCCGCGACTGAAAACATCTGATTCGCTTATCTCGCCCCCCGATCTTTTATGATTTATCACTGATTCACTCGTCACGGCAATTAACTCTAATTACCAAGCAGCGCCAGCAGGAGGACCGCACTCGTCGTGCTCTCCGCGGCTTAACGCGTTCGTCCAATTCTATTTAGCATCAGGCGCGCGCGGTGCTCGAGCGGCACAATGATGGAAAATCTCAATGGGGTTGTGGGAAGCGTCGGGATCGTCTCCCGTGCTACACATATATAAGCCAGACGACGCGCTTTCACTTTTCCTTGCCGAAAGCAGATGATACCCGACGTAAGACGGGTTTACGAGCTATCGTGGGAGAATTCTTAATTTCCGGAGCGAATTTTATCGCGGTCTCTCCACATGGCAACGAGGGTTTCACCTCTGCGCGTGGAAAAGTAGATGAAAACGAAGATACCGTTTTTTTGTCTTAAGGTAGTCTAGTATTAATTTTGCATAAATTCGAGACAAATGAGAGAGAATTGCGAACACTTCTCGATGGTCTACAAATCTGAAAAAATTCATGCGATAAAGTTATCGGTACGGAAAAGATTAATTTTGCATTATTATGCAAAATTATTATTCTAAAATGTTATTAACAAATTGATGAGAAAAAAATGATTATACAAATATTCCGATGACCCAACTTTTCTGATGGAAATGATTCCATCGTTTTTTTTAATACGTATGAATTCTTCGAGATTTTTAAGTTCTCTTTGAAATTTGTGTTTTTTTATATGGAAAATATATACAAATTTCAAAGAGACCTTAAAAATCTGAAAAAATTCATACGTATTCGGAAAAAACGGAGGAATCATTTTCATAAAAAAATACTTGTGTCATCAAAATATTTGTTAAACTTTTTTTTCATCAGTTTGTTAATAACATTCTCGAATTATTATTATAAGAAATTAATCTTCGCAGTATCTTTAATATGCATGAATATCTCTCATTTTGTCTCGAATTTTTCTTCGAATTAAAAAAATGCAAATACAATTAATCGAGATCGGGCGAGCGAGATGGACTTTCTCGTTGGGACGCTCGTAATTTTGCTCTCGTTAAACTTTTTCTCGCGGCGAGGTTTACCGACCTATACGAATTAGCCGGTCGCCGCGGCTGACGGCTGGCAAAATACGCTCGGACGAGAAAAGAGGCTCCTCGCTGAACTCGCGAGGCGTGACGCGTGTGCGCGATGCTCCCGAGAGCCGCGCGAACGTGATTTCTGCATGTGTTAACATATAGGGCGTTAACAGTGCTTTGACACGGATTAAGCTCTCGCCCAGTCTCGTGGCTTCGCCGTGAAAACAGGGCTAATAACCGCGGCGGATTAATGCTTTTAATGCAAGAGCGAACCGCGAGAGTATGGGAAATATTCACGCCTTCGGGATTCCGCTAATTGTCTTTGGCACCGCCGGGTTACACGAACGGTACGATGCCGAGTGCCCGACAATTTCATGGTGATGCGCCGACGGCACAAAGCGCTCCGTGCACTTCCTAGTTCTTATCTGCCTGGATGTCTTTGGAATTCCCTTTTTTCCATAAAACTGTGCGACGTGCAACGAGTTTTTTTTTTTTTTTTAACTGACTGGCGGCACAAAAGGCTCTGGGAACTTCCTACTTGTTGTCTACGCGAGTTCGTTTGGAATTACTTTTTTACATTTTAACTGTACAGGATGCTTTTGTTCCATTAGCTTAAAAATTTGTTTCCTGCTGCATCCTGAATCAGATTCTAGCTACGTTTTTTTTTTTTTTTTTTTTTTTTTTTTAATGTGTTGCTCTTTGGTCTGCAATATCATTGGAAAGAAAATGCATTTTACTGATAACATTGCAGACTGCAATATTCATCTACGACTTCACGTCGGGTGCCTCGGCCAGCAGCAAAGTCAGTCAAGAAACGAAGCACATATACATCCTGCAGAACGCGTTGAAAAAACCGAGCGGACTGCCGAAGAGACTGTCCACCAGTACGACAGCCCCGGTTGATGTCGAGCTGAACAAGACGCGAATGCAGGATCGCTCGGACACCACGAATTCTCAAGAACTGACTTATATGAACGACGCTGATACATCGGGGATAGTCAATGCTGCAGCCTGGGCCCCAAAGTCGATGAATTCTCATCCTGGAGCGGAAAATGAGAATTCGAAGGATGTGAAACTCGGCAAGAGCCTTCAGCCCGAGGGGGATGCGACGGACGAGGGTGAAGCGGCTGAGGGAAAACAGTTGTTCAACAATCACGCTGTGGTTTATCGAGTCAGACAGAGGTACATGACTCATTTGTGAATTTAAAGCATTAGATCGATTAATTTCATTGAATCAATTTTTTAGGGTAATCACACTTTTCTGAAAAACTTTTCGCCAAAAGCGACCTAAGAAATTTTTTTTTTCAAAATATCGACTTGTAACCTATACCATTATTCTCAAGTCGTATATTCTACCCCTAAAAACACTGGTTACTAAACTTTTTTAATCGATTTTGAAAAAAATATTTTTTTGGCGATTTTTTTTCTGTCAGAAATCGTAGATCCGTCTCCGGACCGAAAATCGCTAAAATCGACCCCAATTTTTTTCGTTTCAAAATATCGACTTGTAACCTATACCATTATTCTCAAGTCGTATATTCTACCCCTAAAAACACTGGTTACTAACCTTTTTTAATCGATTTTGAAAAAAATATTTTTTGGCGATTTTTTTCTGTCAGAAATCGTAGATCCGTCTCCGGACCGAAAATCGCTAAAATCGACCCCAATTTTTTTTCTTTTCAAAATATCGACTTGAAATCTGTACCATTATTCTCAAGTCGTATATTCTACCCCTAAAAACACTGGTTACTAACCTTTTTTAATCGATTTTGAAAAAAATATTTTTTAGCGATTTTTTTCTGTCAGAAATCGTAGATCCGTCTCCGGACCGAAAATCGCTAAAATCGACCCCAATTTTTTTTCTTTTCAAAATATCGACTTGAAACCTGTACCATTATTCTCAAGTCGTATATTCTACCCCTAAAAACACTGGTTACTAACCTTTTTTAATCGATTTTGAAAAAAATATTTTTTTGGCGATTTTTTTCTGTCAGAAATCGTAGATCCATCTCCGGACCGAAAATCGCCAAAATCGACCCCAATTTTTTTTCTTTTCAAAATATCGACTTGAAACCTGTACCATTATTCTCAAGTCGTATATTCTACCCCTAAAAACACTGGTTACTAACCTTTTTTAATCGATTTTGAAAAAAATATTTTTTTGGCGATTTTTTTCTGGCAGAAATCGTAGATCCGTCTCCGGACCGAAAACCGCCAAAATCGACCCCAATTTTTTTTCTCTTCTAAATATCGACTTGAAACCTGTACCGTTATTCTCAAGTCGTATATTCTACCCCTAAAAACACTGGTTACTAACCTTTTTTAATCGATTTTGAAAAAAATATTTTTTTGGCGATTTTTTTCTGTCAGAAATCGTAGATCCGTCTCCGGACCGAAAATCGCTAAAATCGACCCCAATTTTTTTTCTTTTCAAAATATCGACTTGTAACCTATACCATTATTCTCAAGTCGTATATTCTACCCCTAAAAACACTGGTTACTAACCTTTTTTAATCGATTTTGAAAAAAATATTTTTTTGGCGATTTTTTTCTGTCAGAAATCGTAGATCCGTCTCCGGACCGAAAATCGCCAAAATCGACCCCAATTTTTTTTCATCAATTTGGTAATAATATTTCGCAATTATTATTATGCAAAATCAATAATTTTAGCACCTTGAATATCCTTGATTTATTACAGATTTCTATCCCACAGGGAAGTGTACGAAATTTTGTGTGTCTAAAATATTTTTAATCTCGATCTCGTAAAAAATTTCAGATACAAGTACCCAGATCCCGGCGACGAGTTGATCGACGAGGAGTCACGTCCAGCGCCTTTTCACTTCGAGCTGAAGACTCCACAGCCGACGTCCTTCAACGCTCGGCCAAAATTCCCCCAGTTGACACAGTACCGATATCCCCACTCGTCGCGAAACATTCAGGACATCATAAAGTACCTCACGAACGACCCGAACGTCGCGAATCGCGGCATCAAGTTCACCGGCGTCTACGTGAACCCGAAGAAGTACGACCTCTACCCCGAGGTCGGCGAGATGATGGCCAACAGCGATAGAAACGAGTACCAGTCGGACGGTACGAGCGGCGACGACGAGGACGACGATACCGAGGTCGAGGAATACTCTGAGAGCTCGCGATACGCAATTGGAAATGCGGATCCTTTTTATCCATACAAACCGAAGCATCCGGCGGACGTGAATCTTTTGGCACCGTCGAACGTCAGGTCGGTTCATCCAGACGACTCTTTATTATAATCTTTTTTAAAAATTGACTCCTTTATTTTTATCTCTAAAATTTATCTCGGAGTTTCGTCATCTCATTTATTTTCACTGTCGTTTTCACTTTCCACTTCGGTCATTCGATTATACGTGTCGAGATTAATCATTAATTACCGAAAAACAGATCAATTTTGATAAGAATCGAAATTTCGTCATCTCATTTATTTTCACTTTCGTTTTTACTTTCCACTTCAGTCATTATACAGGGTGTCCCATTTTAATCTTACACCTAATTTATCTCGAAAAATAGGGCTCCGATCGAAAAATGAGTTACATGAAAGTTGTAGGGTTCGAAGGGGGACGTTTTTCTAAAAAAAGAAATATGCTCCAGCATTCAAAATGGCGGAGATATGACGGCCGACATGTTTTTTTAAAATGGAACTATGAATTTTCTTTTCGACCAAAATGTTCGGCATGTTAAAACTAACAACTTTTGTAGAAAACTTTATACGTGTTGAGATTAATCATTAATTACCGAAAAACACATCAATTTTTGATAATAATCCTTGATTATCGTGACGAGTTATTCGTGCAGGTTTTCGCCGTCGGGGACGCACAGATACAATCCGTACTACAATTCGTACTTTCCGAGGCCGTCGGTGAATTACGCCAGGCCCGTAATTCCAATGTCGATTCAAGATTCGCTGCAGTACGGCGATAATTCGGCTGCTTACTCGAGCGGCGGTCACGGAAAGAAAAGAAAACCGAAACCCTTCAGCGTGATGCTGGACATTTATCCGATAACCGAGCTGGACGATCAGCCGAACAACAAGAAGGTTTCGAGACCGAGGCTGCCTGTTAATGTGGAGGAATATGATCCTCGGCGACCTCTCGCCTACACCAGAGGACAACGATATCATCCTGCAGCGGCGCAACCGATTCCGTTGGTCGCTGTACCGGCGAGTCAATCGGGTCTCAGCGAGGAGGAGGAGAGACAACAGATGGTGTTTCATTTGAATTTGTATCCAAGAAAGAAGAATAAGCTCAACAGGTGAGGCTTTGTTGCATCCTACATTAATTTTTATCTATGCTATTTACAGAGTGGAATGAAAACGAACATATTTAAGATCAACGATTTGTCTTCAACGATTTGCTAATAAGAATTTTACTATCGATCCATACAGTTGTAATATCGCTTCACACTGAGTCATTTTTGCATTAATTTGTTACTAGTTTTGAAGTAAAATATCTTAATCCACATTTCAGCGAGCATGTTAAAATATTTTTATGAGTTGACAATCGTAGATAGAAAAATTCAATTATCGATTACAGTTCGGATGTCAGAGACGAATAAAACTTTTTTTTTCATTTTTTTTTCAGAAACGACATAATTCACCGATCGGAATCGATGCGACCGGAGGATCACCAAAAGTTCATGCACAGCGTGATGTCGCCTTTCGATGCCATCACGAAGCACTTGACGGATCACTCGGCCATCGAGGAGTCCAAATACGAAGAGACTGATCTCCCGGAATCATCGAATCTACCGCTGACGAAGTATCAGCAAACCGAGGAGGTTCAACCCGAGGACAACGACGACGGCAAGGATTCCACTGGCAGCGACTCCACGAGTTACTCGAACGACGAACAAAACGATGCTCACGACGATCAGCAGGAAGTCAACGAGAGCAACTCGGCTTCCACGGAAAAAAATGTTGCTGACGAAACCAAAGAATGCAAAAATTGTCTGGACTCGAAAAATCCGAAGGAAAAATTGCCCACCAAAGACAAAGACATTGACACCCCCGAGGGATTTCAAGCGTTTGCCGATGGACTTTTGGCCACCGCTTAGAATGAAATTGCGCCAGCGATCGAAGCAAATTTATATCGCGGTGTCAAGTCGCGACACCAAAGATCCCTCGACAATTAGTCAATTAATTCGGGTCGTCTCTTCATTGACGGATAGTTGTAAAAAAGAGAAAGCGGCGGGATGACCAAGATTTCACCGTCGCGATAATTAGTGTAATTGCTCCGAGAGAGTCTCGTTATCTCGCTAGATAAATACAACATGTGATAGCGTTCATGGTCTCGTGGACCCGCAAGCGTGCGCCGGTGAATTTTCTAGCGCGAGGAAAATCGTTCTCCTCGCATTTTCTCTCAGTGCTCCGTGCACCACTCGGCGCACTCATTGAGAATCATTAAGTGCACAACGATCGCGTTCGAATCAGCGCAACCTCGGGGCATTTACGAAAGTCACATTCGAAAGAATCTCTCGAGAGATCCTTCCGCGCAATCGTTACGTTCGTTGAGCGCCAACCTCGACAGCATCGCGCAAAATTTAGTCACGCAAAGTATACCGAATATTACGAATATTTGTTCGGTCTGTTACACATTTAAAAAAAAAATAATGTTCGATTACAAATACTGTAAAATGTACATTTTATTACTTCACGATACTTAAATACGATTTATGATACAAAAGCACGATCGCCACTTCTCCCCATTTTCCAAACGTATTTAGACTGAACAAAAATACGTCGACGCGTCGTTGAATGTACAGTTTCTCGTTATTCGTCGCTGTTTCACATGAGGAATACGAAGGAAAAAACATATAGTAGAGGAAAACGTGAAGATTCAGTCAATTCGGGATCGTCCGTGAATCATTCACATTGAACACTATGAGCACCAATCTTCGTTGAACGGGAACTTAGTGATGGCCACTGTCGAGATTCGCGCCTCGTCGACTTCACGCTCTGGACAACGTGCTGGGATGATAGAGCGTCGTGTCCGCTCCCCACTCGTAGGGACCCTCGTGAGGCCCCAGAGTCACCATCGTGCCGGGCCCGATTGTTCCCAGCGTCGTGTGCGACTGGGCGTTGAGCATTCCCGGACCCGACGAAACGTAGCTTAGAGGGGGACGCGACTGTTCCCGGAGACGAGCGTGTTTCACTTGCCTCTTGTACCTTGAAGAAAAATTCATTATGTTTATAAAAATGCAGTTCTGATTATGATAGTAAATCTGACTCACATTTAATTCGTAAGCCATTGATTTGATTTTGAGATAAAAAATAATCGCTTGAGAAATTTAAAGGTGATTTCTTTATGTTACTGTGGATACATTTTTTTCTACATCAGATTGAATCTCACGAAACTGCCGTTAAATACCGCAAGACGAGATTTAAAAAGCAGTCTCAAGCTGCATTTGATAGACGACCAATGGTTAGTGTCTTTCTTAAGGTAGCTGTGTTTTTTTTATGTGGTAAATATGTACAAATTTCAAAGAGAACTTTAAAATCTGAAAAAATTCATACGTATCCAGAAAAGCGAATCATTTTCATTAACAAAAAACGTGGGTCATCGAAATATTTGTTAAACCATTTTTTTTTTAAATCAGTTTGTTAATAACATTTTAGAATTATTATTATGCAAAATTAATCTTTTCAGTACCTTTGATATGCATACATTTTTCAGATTTTTAGACCATCGAGAGGTGTTTGCAATTCTCTCTCATTTTTCTCGAATTTATGCGAAATGAATATTAGGCGCTAGATCTGCCTTAAATGGAAGTGAAGCACATCGAATGTTGGTTTCAGTGCAATACTATCACAAACACAAATAACTTATTACCTCGAGTGCATGCAGCAGAGCGTGCAGCTCGATATGACCGCAGCGACGCCCACGAGAGCCGCAATCGCGAGGACCCACATCTGCGTCATCGAGGCGTCGGCGCGAGCCACGATGGCAGCGCAATGTTGCACCTTTTCAACATGAAACTTGTCGTAAACTTTCTTCAGCTCGTCGTTCTTCGGATCCCTCAGCAGCGCCTTCATCTCCTCGAGGTCATAAGCCTCGCGACCGACCATCTGGAAACAGGAGCTCGTCGACGAGAAGTCCAAGGAATTATCGTCCTTCGAGTAGAATTGCGTGTCGTAGACGTTCACGGAGATCGGTAAGGACAACGCCTGTTGAACGGCTCGCTCGAAATCCTCCAGTGTCTTTCTCACCTCAACGGGAGGCTTGGAAAAAACGAATTTCAACATGTCCCGATCACGCAGAAGAAATATCCTCAGCGTCACATTCGTCTCCCTTCCGGGGACCAGCGAATTATTCGCGGTGATCGGTAACTCCATGAATCCATCGGCGTAGCCGGACATCGATCCGGTTGTCCTCAGCTCTCCGGTCTCCGGATTCAAAGTCAGGTACGAGGGAATCTCGCGCTTGGACATCGACGGCTCGGACAGCGAAGTGAAGGAAACCTTGCCCATCAAATAGTTGATCGGCAAGGCGTCCGAGTCCTCGTCGTAAGCCTCGAGAGTTATGAGACTGGTGTCGATCGGCACGTTCAATCGGACACCCAGGGTGATGTTGTCCTTCCGGAACTTTGGTTTGTTGTCGTCTATGTCCACGACTTTGATCAGCACCTGTCGTTCCGAGGGATCCTGCCGATTGTACGGCTTCGGCACGACTTCCGATTTCGCGATCGGATACTTGAAGCACTTGACGGTGAGCAGATGACGATCCAGGGCTTCTCTGTCCAACCGTCCGGCCGATCTTATGATCGCCGAATTGTTCGGCAGACGCTCGACCGTGAAGAGACCGGCTTCGTTGCCGTAAATTATGGCGTAATCGATCATTCCATTCTCATTGATATCCTCGTCGATGGCCTCGACGACTCCAACCTTGGTACCGATCGGCACCTCCTCCAACACGTGCAGCTCGATCGGCGGACTATCGAGATTTCGCTTGAAGTGCGGCTTGTGATCGTCAATGTCGTTAACGATCACCTGCAAGACTCGCGTCGCTTGCTGAGGCGGATCGCCCAAATCCTGCGCCACGACGATTAGGGTGTAACTGTCCTTCGTCTCGCGATCGAGCAACTTTTTCGTCGTTATCAAGCCCGTCTCGCCGTTGATCCTGAAGGCACTCGCGTCGTTCCCGAAGTTCCCGTCTTCCAGAAACTTGAACGTTATCCTGCCGTTCGGCAGGTTCGGATCGTCCGGATCCGAGGCCACCACCTGGAAGACTGGACTACCGATCGTCGAGTTCTCGGATATGTAAGCGATCTCCTCGAGGGTCGGCCTGATGAAAAGTGGCACACCGTCGTTGCTCACCACGTCACCGATGTAGAGAGTCAGCAGGACGTCGCTGTACAGCACTGGATCTCCGGAATCCTGAGCTCTGACCCTCATGTTGTACGGCTCGGTTCGACCTTTTCCAGTGAGCTTTTTCGCTGAGGATATCTCACCGGTTTCATGATTGATTTTCAGGAGGCCTGGAAGCACAAGGAAATTATTCAAGCAATCAGTTCAATGGTCCAGTGGAATGCAAAACATGGACAAGTCATCCAAACGTTACGTACCGTTCGCCTCGCCTTCGTCGATGATCTCAAAGTGAATCATTCCACCCTTGCCCTCGTCGGGATCGGTAGCGGTGATGTTAACGATACTGACGCCCATGGGAGCGTTTTCGGGAATGACGGCGGTGTAAGAATCCTGCGGGAAGCTCGGAGCGTTGTCATTGACGTCCAAAACGTCGACGGTGACGAGGGCCCTGGTGGTTTTCTGCTCGACGCCACCCTGAGGCATGTCGGACGCGACGACGTAGAATCTGAGTACCGACTGTCGCTCCCGATCGAGGGTCGTGTTGCTAGCGATCCGAATGTTTCCACTCATCGGATCGATCTCGAAGAGATTCGCGTTCTCGCCGGTCAACGCGTATCGAACCTCGCCGTAGCCTCGCTTGATCTCTTGCTCGGTGTTGGAGCTGTCGGCGTCAGTCGCCTTGACGTTGACGACGATCTTCTCGGGTTTCGACGACTCCAGCACGGATATCTTGTAGTCGGGCTGACTGAATATCGGGCTGTTGTCGTTGGTGTCCTCGACCTGGACCATCACCGTCGCCTCCGACATTTTTCGCGTTATGTCGTAGTCGCGGGCCAACGCGCGGACTTTGAACTTTATGGACTGCGATTGGGACGAATCAGGAGTGATAAATCAAGTTAATTATTATCAGATTGAAGTAGCTAAGTTTTTTTATAAACAACTTTTTCTCAGAACTTCATAGTAGATTTTTAACTAGTAAAATTACTATTAGAATACTATTAGGTATTATTAGTAAAATCACAAATTTTTTAATAGTAAATTTTACTAATTTTTTTAATAGTAAATTTCACTAATTTTTTTAATAGTAAATTTTACTAATTTTTTTAATAGTAAATTTCACTAATTTTTTTAATAGTAAATTTTACTAATTTTTTTAATAGTAAATTTCACTAATTTTTTTAATAGTAAATTTTACTAATTTTCTAATAGTAAAATTCCTATCAGGTACTAGAATAAAAGAGGGTATGTTAAAGAATATAATCCACAGATACACCCAATATAAAAATCCTTGTATAAATATGTAAATACCAAAAAATAAATATCTATCCCCAAAAAAAAATTTTAAACAGATAGAAATATTTGCAATGCCCTGTTCAAAGTTAGATTACCTTTTGATTCAACGTTTCGTAGTCCAATCTCTTGCTCAGCACGACGTTTCCAGACTGAACCCCGACGTTGACGTAACCCTCGTCATCCTCCTCGCGAACAAGCTCAAATCTCTGAATCGGCCATCCGGTTGTGGGTTCCTTGGCCGAGAGCATCAGCAGCGTCGTGCCCAGAGGCTGTTCCTCGGGCACCGTGACGCGGATGACGGGATTGTTGGGCGACCAGCCGGAATTCATGAACGCGGGATTGTCATCGCTGTACGCTTGAATGTAGATCGTCACCTCGACCTCCGCGACCTGTTTCTCCTTGTCGACGAGGGCGTTCAGGTCCCTCGCCTGAACGGTCAGGATCACCACGGCCGCGACCTGATAATCCAGGACCCGATTCACCACTATCGAGCCGGTCGTCGAGTTTATTCTGAAGGCCGTTTTGTAGTCGTAGGGCGTCGTGCTCTTCAACGCTACGCCGGTCTTGTCGACCGCTTTTATCGGCTCGATGATGGTGTACTCGATCTTCGAGTCCGAATCCGGATCAGTGGCGGCGACTTTCAGGACCGGATCGTCTGTTGCCGAGAAAAAATTAAGGAATTAAATTTTATTCCGTACTTTTGAACGGATTACAATTTTCAATGCCGTTTGAAATTTTTCAACGAACGATTTTTCGTCGATTAATTCGTTGAAGGTACGAAACACAAAGTATAGTCGCAAATTAAAACGGATTACAATTTTCAACGCCGTTTGAAATTTTCCAACGAACGATTTTTCATCAATTAATTCGTTGAAAGTACGAAACACAAAGTATAGTCGTAAATTAAAACGGATAAAAATTTTCAACGCCGTTTGAAATTTTTCAACGAACGATTTTTCATGAATTAATTCGTTGAAAGTACGAAATACAAAGTATAGCAGTAAATTATCATTAAAAAAACATTGATATGGAAAATGATAACTCTTCAAGCAAAGTGCCGTTCAATTTGTAACCATCAATTCCTACCAATCGCCGCCCTCTCCGAGACGTAAACCAGATACGTCGGCTTCTTGAAAACCGGCGGCTTGTTGTTGACATCCAAGACATTGACGGTCACCGTGGTCGTGGCTGTCTCGCGAACGGGCGTCCCGGAATCCACGGCGTAGACGATGACCTCGTACTTGTCACCCCCGGTCTCGAGATCCAAACGGGCGTCCGGAGAAACCGTGATAATACCAGAACTGGAAGCATCGAACACCATGAAACATCCCTAAATCATTCCTCTCTTAGAAAGGACATGACACATCGAAGTCGAAATCTGAAGCCGCCTTTCGAGTATTCCTATTGGTCGGCGGCGGCTTCGATATAAATCGATTCGGACTGTCATGGCCGCTGCAGTCACGCGCGCGTTTTTAATGGCTGTATTGGCCACGAGAAAAGATAAATGAAAAGCAAGGAGTGCGAGCGAAGCAAGCACGTTGTTGCTACACCGAGAGAAAAAGTTTCCTTGATTCAATGAAATTTCCTCGAAATCTCAACCTATGAAACATTTCTTTGAGGTCAATGAAATAATATCCTTAAGTTAATATTATATTTTCATTGAATGATGTCATCAACCAAATTATAGGTTGTGTTCACCAAGTTTTTGGTTACGTACCATAGTACTTAGATATGTTCACCAATAACGTCGATGGTTTAACCAATGATTATCTTCTTGATTTGACTTGACTTAACTATAACATAACAGATCAGCTTGCGCGAGAAACACCAATACGACTTATCGCGAATGAGCCAAACGTTGACAGACCGGGTGCCGTCAGGCATATCGTTTCTTTGAATCAAGGAGATCATGTCTTTGAAATTCAAAGAAATATTTCATTGAAATCAATGAAAAAAATTCAATCCACCCATTTCTTTGGAATCAAGGACATTTTTTCTCTCGGTGTAGTGATCCCTAAATATCTGACAGTCAAAACGGCGGCGCACCTGGAATCGATGACGAAATTGTCTTTGGCCCCGGAGGCAATGTAATACTGCAGCAGGCTGTCTCGTCCATCAGGATCATTGGCCATAACCTTGATGACCTCGGTGCCAGGGGTCGCGTTCTCCAGCAGCCGAGCTCTGTAGCTGTTCGGTCCGGGCGAGCCCGCCTTGTAGTTTCCCCGAAAAACGGGTTTCTGGTTGCCAGGAACGCCGACCCTAACGACGAGTCTCGTTTCCGAAGACAGCGGCGGATTTCCAGCATCCGTCGCTCGAATCTCCAGCTCGTAGATACCGCGCTCGGTGTCTCCCGACTTCGCCGGCAGGATCATCGTCACCTCGCCCGTTTCCGGATTCACCTTGAAGACACCTTCCGTCAGGCTGTTGTGACGACTTATGGAATACGCGATCCTTCCGTTTCCGTGAGCCGGACCGTCGATGTCGGTGGCTCTGACGAACATCTGAGGCTCGAAACTCGTCGCGCCCTCGCGGACCGTTCGCGAGTATTCCTTCTGCTCGAAAATCGGCACGTTGTCGTTTATGTCCTCGAGCTCGATGAGGATGTTCACCGTGGAGACTCGGCCGCCTCCGTCCTTCGCCTCCATCGTTAGGGAATACGACTTCTGGGTCTCGTAGTCCAGCGGTTTGGCCAGCGAGATTCCGCCCGCCTTGGCGTCGGTGCGGAACTTGTCGGCTCCGAAACCTCGTAGGGTGTACGTCAACTCGCCGAAGACACCGCTGTCGAGGTCCTTCGCCACGACGTTACCGAAATTCGTGCCTGGCTTGGCGTCCTCGGGTATCGAGAGCCTGTAGACCGCTTGGGAAAATTCGGGCGCGTGGTCGTTGGCGTCCATCAACATTATGTGGACCCGGGATGAGGCGGCCTATAAGTAAATGTCATTTGCATTCGGTTACGGCGAAAGCGATAAATTGACGGAAATATGGTGATTGCCAATTACTGAGATCGCAAAAAGGCTTCGGTTACGGTAAATTCAATAAATCGACGGAAATATGTTGGTTGCCAATTATTGAGATTGCAAAAAGGCTTCGGTTACGGCAAATTCGATAAACTGACGAAAATATGTTGGTTGCCATTTACTGAGATCGCAAAAAGACTTCGGTTACGGCAAATTCGATAAATCGACGGAAATATATTGGTTGCCATTTACTGAGATTGTAAAAAGACTTCGGTTACGGCGAATTCGATAAATCGACGAAAATATGTTGATTGCTAATTACTGAGATCGCAAAAAGGCTTCGGTTACAGCAAATTCGATAAATCGACGAAAATATGTTGATTACGAATTACTGCGATTGTAAAACGTCTGGATAAACAGGACTCACCACTTTGTCGCCAACGAGGGCGACGACGTCAAACTCCAGTTCCCTCTTCGCGGGATCATCGACATCATAATCCAGGACGCTGCTGTCTCTGGATCGAATCACCACAGGAACTCGACCCTGAGCGTTTTCCGGACTCACCGTGAAGGCACCGCTTATGCCGGGATAATTCGGCGCGTCTCTCAGCGCGAGAACAAATTTGGCATTGTCGCCTACGTCTTCATCACTCACGACCATATTGAGACCTTTGGAAAAAAAGAAAAAAAAATCGGGTATTCAAGGAATAATTGCGAAATATCAAAAACATTTCCGGTCAATGGGTGTCATTGGTTATCAACGGTTTACCAGGAAGCGGAGTCCCCATTCCAATGTCCTCGAATATTTTGATGTTGAAGTAGTTCTCGTTGAACGTCGGCGACAAATCGTCGACGTCGGTGATAACGATCGTCACCACCGACGTCTCCGTGTCAGCTGGAATTTCCTCGTTTATCAGCTCGGTGGCTCTGACCCGAAAGCTGTAAATTCCACCGTCGTGAAGTATCCTCGGATTCTCGCGATCCAGCGGGACGCCGGTCGTGAGGAGGGTGCCGATCGCTATGTCGCCGTCTCGCGACGTTTTCAGCTCGAAGTGCTTGAGGTCGTCGTCCTCGAGACTCAGCAGCAACGGTCTGGATTCGCCGGTGTCGCCGTCGCGCGCTCTCACCGTCAGCACTGTGTGACCCTTCGGTGTGTTCTCCGGTATCGCCGCGCTGTACGGAGCGTTGAGGAAGGTCGGCGGCTGATCCTGAAAATCAAACATGCAAAACGTGACATTTTTTTCTGAAAATTTTTCAAATTTTCTATCAGTGAAATTGAACTTTCACGAAAATTCGAGAGGGAAAGTTACGAATCACTATGGAGAACGTCCATAGCTAATAATAAGGCGACCGGATTTTTTGTACCAATTGACTATCCCTTCTATATTTGAAGGAAGCTTCGAACAGTGAAATTAAATTGTAACAAAAAGCGTCGTAAAATACCTGAACGTCGAGAACGTCCACGGCTACGGTGGCTCGAGCCTGAAGCCTTTTAGCCGGATCGCTGGCTCCGTCGGTAGCCAGCAGACTTATAAGGTAAGAGTTTCTTCTCTCGTAATTCAGAGGCTGCGCTATGGTTATTCTGACGTCGTATTTTCCTTCCGTAATCTGCGAACGAGAGAAACACAGAAAAAAATGTCGTAAATTCGTCGGCAAACCAATTCGCGTTTTACCGCGTCGTCGACTGTTTCGTTAATGAGAGAGAGATTTACGACGACAAAATCATAGGCGACAAACCTGCTCGGTGGACACTTGAAAAGTCGAGCAAGTGTCGTCGTCCTGGGAGGCGGGAACGCACTTGACGTCGACGTCGGCGTTGACGCCGCCGTCGCGATCGGTCACGACGATTGTTCCTTCCGGCAGCAAAGTGGCGCCGACACGCGCGCTCTCCAGGACTCTCGTGGCGTAGGGTCGACCGTGATAAACCGGTGGATTATCATTCTCGTCGAGAACGGCGATTTCTCTTCTCAGCGACACCGTGTTCGGCTCTGAGCCGGCGATTCCCTCGTCTGCGAAATATAAGTCATAAAAATTCACGCACGGAGAGAAATTTTTGTGTTGTGACAGCAAAGAAAAGTGACAACAAAAATTGTTTGGTTGGGCTGACGAATTTTTTGTTCGGCTGTCAAATTAGTTTTGCTAGGCTGACATATTTTTTGTTCGGCTGACCAATTTTTTGCTAGGCTGACATATTTTTTGTTCGGCTGACCAATTTTTTGGTCGGCTGACCAATTTTTTGTTCGGCTGACCAATTTTTTGTTCGGCTGTCAAATTATTTTTGCTAGGCTGACAAATCTTTTGTTCGGCTGATCAATATTTTTGTTAGCCTGACAAAACGATTTTTGTTCTCACTTTTCTTTGTTGTCACAGCACAGAAATTTCGCTCCGTGCGACTCCGCGAATTACGGACTTTCGCGAGTACCGAGCGCGCTGCACATTCGAGCGAGCCGTTGTATTAAAAACCCACCGGTTATGCTGATTATCACTTCAATGAGATCCTGAGTCTCGCGGTCGAGCGACTTTCGCAGAGTTACCGAGCCGGAGTCGCGATTCACGGTGAAGTACTCGCCGCTTATCGAGTAGTGGAGCCTCGAACCCTCGGGATCCTCGCCCCGCAGGGTGTAGACCACCGAACCCGGTGGAGTGCTCTCGGGCACGGCCAGCCTGGCCATGTCGCCGTGCTGGATGAAATGCGGCGCTCTGTTGATCACCTGAGCCCATGTCGGAACGCAGGTGGTCACCAGGAAGAGGAGACACAGCCGCATCGTCACCTGAGAAAGGGCATTGAAATTGATTTTATTTTACTTGCTTTATTCTATTCTAGGCTGCAGGTGACAAGAAATATTAATAATTTGATTATTGTTTGAACGATGTAACATTAATTAATCTCTCTGTGTTATAAAAAGATCTCGCTGCCGCAGCCGCCGCCGCAGCCGTCGCCACTGTTGTGTAGGATATATAGTGCATTCCATGTCAAAAGGGCCGTCAAGCCAGGATTAACCCTTCCTAACTTAACCCTATATAAATTAATCCTACCTAACTTAACAGCACCTAAGTTAACCTCACCTAAATTAACCCTACCTAAATTAACCCTACCTAACTTAACCTCACCTAAATTAACCCTACTTAACCCTACTTAACTGAACCCTACCTAACTTAGCCCTACTTAACTGAATCCTACCTAACTTAACGAATTTGATTATTTTAATTTGATTATTATTTGAACGATATAAAATTAATGAATACTATAATATTATTGTGATTATTATTAATATATTCACAAAAATCTAATAATAATTCTTGTGTCCACGATTGAAAAATTTTGATTATTCGAATTTGATTATTATTTGAACGATATAAGATTAATTAATAATATAGTATTAATATGATTATTATAAATATATTCACAAAAATTAATTCATTGCACTGCAATAATTAATTCACAATTAATTCATTGCAGTCCACTGAAGTGTAGACTGCAATTCATTGGATTGCAGTAACTGTCACGTCACCTTGACAATTATTCGAATGACTTTTCGTCGGGTGAATGTCATCACATTTTTCGGGACACCAGTTTACGTGTTGCAACTTTGGAAACCGGTGGACAGCGATAACGGCGCGAGAGCCACTGGATTCTCGGGTCTACCGGTGTTCGCCTCTCGTGTATCGCGGGGAAAAAGTGATCGCTACGTGCCGCGCGGCCACCGCGGCGACGCGCCGCTACTTCGCGTGTAGTGTGCGTGCAAGACACGGCATTCGTCGTGGATTTACGGTCGCAGTGAAAAGCCGTTAGAAATTAGATTCCATTTCTGGCTCGACAAGTGGAAGACGAACAAGGGCGTCCCGAGCGGCGGAAAAAGTTGACGACAGTTGCTGCTGTACAGGAAGCGATGCCACTCGGCGGATTGCTGAACGAGGCTACACTGACCCGGTGAACTTTGACGATCTTTCTATTTTCGAACAAATGCTCTGTTTTTAATAGGATTTTTTTTTTTTTCGGTTGTATTTTTTTATCAATGTGCTCAGTGATTAATTTTTTGTCTTAAATCAAAAAGCAACTAAATAAAAGTACAGAACAATCGTGACTTTGAATGAGAAACTTTCGGTGAAGCACACCGAGAGAAAAAATTTCCTTGATTCCAAAGAAATGGGTGGATTGAATTTTTTTCATTGATTTCAATGAAATATTTCTTTGAATTTCAAAGACATGATCTCCTTGATTTAAAGAAACGATATGCCTGACGGCACCCGGTCTGTCAACGTTTGGCTCATTCGCGATAAGTCGTATTGGTGTTTCTCGAGCAAGCTGATCTGTTATGTTATAGTTAAGTCAAGTCAAATCGAGAAGATAATCATTGGTTAAACCATCGAGGTTATTGATGAACATATCTAAGTACTATGGTACGTAACCAAAAACTTGGTGAACATAACCTATAATTTGGTTGATGACATCATTCAAAGAAAATATAATATTAACTTAAGGATATTATTTAATTGACCTCAAAGAAATGTTTCATAGGTTGAGATTTCAAGGAAATTTCATTGAATCAAGGAAACTTTTTCTCGGTGCAGCCACCGTGATTTTGTACAATTCGTCTGATTCAGCTCGCCGGCTTCCAGCCTTTTGTTACACCCGCCGCGGCTCAATGCTAACAACCCTAATTACGTAATTACCTAACCGAAGAAAGTGCACACGTTATATGCATATAACTCGTTGCCGAGAGCGGCGGAGGACAAGGCAGAGAGCGTAATCTCAGCCGGCACACAACAGTAATTCATCGGGTTTCGAAACTTTGACTCCGGCCGAGCCACCCGGTTATTTTTATTTCCTTTTTTTTTCTCACAGTCGCCTAGACCTCATCTTTGTCCGCATTCTGGCGCCGCTGCGGAGCTGCCGACACCGCGCAATCCCGGCTGGAATACCGTAGGCCGTGGGCGCTGGCAAAAGACTTTCTAGATTTATAGAGCCTCGCGAGTCGGAGCGCAGACTACAACGAGCGAGCAGCTTGAAACTTCTGAAAGGGAGTACAGTCTCCGCCATTTCTTGCTCTCTCGCTAGGTGTCTGTCTCCTTCTCTTTTTTCTTTCTCTGTCTCTCTACGCGTTCCCGCGTTGCGCAACTCAATTGTCTCGAGGATAAGGCTAAGAAGCTAAAAGTTGGAGAATTGGCTCGCGGTCTCGTAACTTTTTGCTGTGCTTCATATACACTATTTAAAAGTTTTCACATACACTGTTAAAAGTATTTAGTATGAACTTCCATTACAGGCAAAGGAAGCTCTTTTACATAAATTCAGGGAAGGCATAAAATTACCGGGATTTTTATTAAATCCTATGAAAGTTAGGAAGTTTTATTTAAAACTTTGTAATTTCATGTAGTGTATGACCTAATATTTCCAGAGATAGAAATAATTTTTTTGCATTTTTCTCGACGAATTTTCTATAATTCAGGCAAACGACGGTGCTTTTCGGAATCAACACGAAATTTCCCGTCGGATAGGATTTTCAAATTTTACGTAATCGAAAACATTTTTTTTTCTTTTTTTTCGCTAAAAAAACGCAACGGGTATGTATTGAAAAATTGGTGACTTTTCACGAAAAACTCAAAGAACTTGATTATTTTCGACTTTTGTATTTCTTGTGAAAATGTATTTTTTTGCATCAACCCAGGGCTACTTAAATTAAATAAATTGGCCGGCGTATTAAATTTGATATAATTTAATTTTGCAAACAATATTAGCAGTGCACTATGCGATTCTAAAATAAGCATCGAAAGTAAAAGAAAAAAATTCGCAATAAAAAGATAATAATCACAATAACGATAGTCAATGAAGTACCTAACGACTGCACTTGGAAGTGCGAGAAGTCTCATTTCTCGTATTCACAAAACTGTATCGATTTGTCGCGGTTGGCTGGTAAGTAAATTGACAAAGTACCGGCCACTTATGGTGCATACAGTATATACGTTATCGGGCCCACGTGGATAAACGCGATTATGGTGCATCGCCGAAGACGAGAGAGAGGGGAGGCTTTGGCCCCGGTGTGTAATTTCCGAGTTCTCTCGTGCGTGCAGCCGAGAATCCACATCCATCGTGCCTATATAGATTGTTGCTCCTATACAGTGCATCAGCTCTCGAACGCGGAAGCCGCTGGCCGAAGGTCTCGTGGCGATTCCGTGATTACATCCACTTATTAGACTGAGACGCGTACCCGGAGTTCGTTAATCGGCGTGTAGTTCGTGCACCGGATGTTATAACAGCCGCAACAACAACAGCAAAAATGATCGTTTCCGATAGAAAACTAGTTTACGTTGATTTTTATTTTTCGCCGTTGAAGCAAGAAAGTCGGGGATGAAATGGGAGAAAGACTGATACAGATTGATACGAAATCCTGTTTCCAGTCACGATCGACTTGGCGCTCCCGAACCAAACGCGGAATGCCGGCTGCGGAACGAGTGGAGCAGCAGCGGCAGCAGCGGCAGTCAGTACCGTACCGAACGCGAACAGGATTTGCATTATGCTCGACCTAGCTGGACGAACTGGTAGTGGAATTCAAGACCAAACGAGCCTCCCGAGCCTCGTGCCTTTTGCATCGGGTTTACCTCGTCCGTAGATCAAATTAATGGTGATGCATGTTTGTGGCGTTACTTCGCGATTACACTGGAACTGATGATGCGTTTATTTATAAATGGTCGTTAAAAAAAATGTTTATCCATTTTATAATGGCTGAGACAGGATTTTCTCTACTGTTACGAGCAACAGTTTGCAGCTAGATAGTTAGAAAAAATTACTGAAATCAATGAAGCCTTTTTCCGACAACTTTAAAAAAAATTCCAGGGTGTGAAGATGTAATTTACTAAAACAAAATACCATTTAATTTCATTAAATTATATCCTTGCATAAAAAATAATGTTTTGGAGGAGCAATTGGAGAAAATTCGACAATTCGTCTTCGGCTCGTGCTGCACTCGTATCTTATAATAATTTTTTCTATAATTCCTATCTGTAATAATTTTTCCTATAATTCCTATCCTATAATAATTTTTCCTATAATTCCTATCCTATAATAATTTTTCGTATAATTCCTATCCTATAATAATTTTTCCTATAATTCCTGTCCTATAAAATGTTTTCCTATAATTCCTATCGTATAATAGTTTTTCCTATAATTCCTATCCTATAAAAAAATGTCCTATAATTCCTATCCTATAATAATTTTCCTATAATTCCTATATTATAACAATTTTCCCTATAATCCCTATCCTATAATAATTTTTCCTACAAATCCTACCCCATAATAATTTTTCCTATAATCCCTATCCTATAATAATTTTTCCTACAAATCCTACTCCATAATAATTTTTCCTATAATTCCTATCCTATAATAATTTTTCCTACAAATCCTACCCCATAATAATTTTGCCTATAATTCCTATCCTAAAATAATTTTAATAATTACACCCCAATAATATTTTTTATTTAAAAAATAAAAAAAAGTATATTCAAATCTTTTGCCTCTGGTCATATACGTCAATTTTAATTCCCCGCGGCACGTTTATCGAAAAACAGTGATGCTTATTCGCACTGCAGATTCCCGATGCAGCGCATTGTCGCCGCGTTGCATCGCGGAGTAGGCGGCAATGCAGCGCGTTGTCTGTACTCCCTCGACCGAGCGTTGAAGTCCCCGCAAGGTTGGGGGGCGACACACGCGAGGACTTGACTCGCTTTACCTACAACGTCGCCGAGATTTTTGGCCACCGAGACGAAACTCGTCCTGGCGCTACTGATCGTCGCAAAAACATGAGTCTCCTCGTGGTGTGTGGCTATTATATTATTGCCCGTATCCCTCAGCGGCAACGAAGGCTCCTCGATTCTCGCCTCCGAGCTGCGACCGTCGTCACCTGAAAACCGCGCGCGCTGTCGAATCGATATTCGAGAGAGAGAGAGAGAAAAAAAAATCCATCCCTACTCTATCGACTCTGTGGCTCCTCATAACTGTCCGCGGCCCGGTCACCGTCCCGAACAGCCGTGACTCTCTTAATCGTAATGAAGAAAAAAAAAAATCACCGTTACTCTACACTAGCTGTACTCGCGTTGCGTTACTCGCGTGGAATTTCCGGCCGCGTGACGAACGCGCGCCGCGCGCCAGCCTCGATCTTCGGGAATGAAAAATAAATTTAAAAAAATGTTTCTGCTCTTTTACAATAATTCGCTAAATGCGAGAGCTGAAGCTATTTTTGTGGATCTAAGAGCCGACCGATTTTTCGCGTCGCACAAAAATGTGGCTATGTACATTTTTTTATTCCTGACCTACAGCGATTGGAATTTTGTTCCGGATTTTTTTTTTTTTTTTTTTTCTTTTTTTTTTTTTTTTTTTTTTTTTTTGAGGCGGTACGAATGACTCACCAGGTCATAAGTTAATCCCAAATCCTTCGGTGTCTCGCGTGTTCACAATTATCACCTCATGATCGTCACGAAAAAATTGTCGAAACGCCCGCGTCTCGGCGTCACATTGGCGCACAATCGGTAAATATGTTCGAGTAGGTCGTGAAAATGGGTCGTTTTGGTCCGGGCGGTGGTACCGAGAGCCGAGGAGCCGCGATCGAAAAGGCAACCGGTGTCCGCGAGGCAATGGACAGGCGCACACTGCATCGTGCAAGAAGGTATGCGGCCTCCGCACGGAGAGTGGAAGGAATGGAGAGAGGACGACGCTCGACCGTCGGCACTCGGAATATACAAGGAGAGACCCCCGCTAAGGTGCGTTCGCGGTAACTCGGCCGCTCTCGAGGCAGGTAGATGACGATTCGCCGCCGGGATCCCGCCGCTTGCGGTCGCCGGATCACCAGGTGAAACACGGAGCGAATGCCGAGAGAGCGAAGGAACGGGAGAAGGGAACGCCGGAGGCGCCCCCCGCACGACGAACGGACTGTAGCGAATTTCGGTCGAATTGAGTCTCACGGTTTAAAAAAATATTTGTAGTGTTTAATAAATAATATCTGCAAATTATAAATATACGGGATGTGCGGGCAAAATGAAAGACAAGCGAAAAATGATTTTATGACGATGACCAAAGTGTATTTCTGTTGGTTTTCATCCAAAAACTCGATTCCAATCATCAATTTTGAGCGGCAAAAAAAAAGTGCGGGCAAAATTAAACAGACCCTCAAATTCAGAAATTTGTGTTTTTCTGGTACTCCACATAATCAGTAATGATTATATTGAGAAGAAAAATGATGAAAAAAAATAGAATATAATTAAAGTGATTTTTTTAAGTCAAATTGTTTGAAACACTGGAAATGGTAAAAAAAAACGTTATATTATATTAGTTGCGTTGAAGTGTGTCGAATAGACGCGATATTTCTCCCGAAACGGGGGTTTGTTTTATTTTGCCCGCATAAATATTCGGAACTGAAAAAACGTTTCATTTTGCCTGCAGATCCACTGTCTATAAACAACGAGTGTCTTCCTAAATCTGTACCACTAGTGCACTATATTTTCCAGTTGTCTGTAATTAAAATCCATAGTTGTATATTATTTTTCGAACGTTTGTTGAGTAACTAATAAGTAATATACTTGTATAATTTCGTTACATTAAGCATGAAAGGAAATTCTTCAAATGTATTTTAATACTGAGACTCGTGTATATTAAATTTAACATGAGTATATTAAAATCAGTCACATTCATTAATTTCATTTTACAATTTGTATGTGTATTTATTTACTGTGCTTGGTTTGTAAATTTCATAATCTTTTTAACAGTTTAATATTTATAAAGTTTCGTGTATCAGCTGTACTGTGGTTTATCGATATTTATAGATAAAATAATATTGAAAAGCATTTAACAAATGACTTCGCCTAATGGAGACGTGTGCTTTTATATCTATATATCGAGTAAAATATATGGAAAAGATATTGCTTCATGCTGATTCAATCCTCATCGTGCCTCCTGCTGAACTCCCGGCCCTGTGAACGTCTCAACATTCATACAGTTACTTCGAGAAAGGTCGACGAAAAATAACGACCTATGCAGAAAGCGATGAAGCAGGGGGAACTTGGTCTACGTCTACAGGATACGATCAGGGATGGGCAGCGTTCGAATGGAAAAGGATACTAAATATTGCATCAAATAATGATGCTGAAAATTGCTTAAATCGACACCTCGAAAAAAAATTGTTTTTGATTGACTTTTTATCGACTTTTTACTTTCAGAAGACATTTGTAGAAATTAATTTTAAAGTGTCTAAAAAAAAGTAATTTCTAAAGTAATTTTAGAAAAAGTTATTTCTGGACGTTCTGAGTCGGAAACGCATAGATTCGATTTCTAGTCTCTCTTTCCTCACAGCACCACCGACGATCTCACCATCGAGTTGCAGTTGTGCCGTCTCGACCGAATCCTAAAAGTTCACCTCCGCGTAACGAGTCTGACGAAAAAAAAAACGCAGGAAAGGGAATAGCGTGTTCCACGCTGATTCCACATTGCACTTCGGTATTACTACTCCATACGCGATAGCACAGCCTGCATGAGCCACGCTCACGGTACCCGCGTAATAAGCCATGTGTAACCCACTTCTCACGGCGCGCGACTCTCTTTCCATGCAAGTGTATTTTCTTTCGCTCGCGGATTGCACATTTGCTGAAAAGTGATGTCGCGTAATCGTGGAATCCGCAGATTGCATGACATAAGCCATACGCTGAATTGGATAATCAACGCTGTGGGATTATTAGGCCTTAATTAATTAATCGCTCTGGAAGGAAATGATTAATTAGTAAATGTCGTCAAATGGAAATACGCTGTAATTAATGATGTCCCTGTTTTCGCGTAATTCAGGACCAACAGATTTGCGTCGTCGTGTTCGTAAAAATCAATCATCACGACGTTACTATATTTCATTTCTGATTAGGACTCACGAAAATATTAATATTAATATTAATATAAAAAACCTAAAATAAAAAATTGTTTGGTATAAAATATAAAGAACCTAAAATAAAAAATTGGGCGACGAGGTATGTAAACATTTAAAAAATAAATTTATGAAAGTGAATTGAACCAAAAATATGAACACACATTTTTGTGCCCTTTTTGGTTCCACTTTTTCGTTTTATCACCGTTCAAAGAGCATCTGCCGCGGATCGATGCCGCGTGTCGCCAATCAATTAGCCAATATGTGGATCGCCGAGTGCGCAAACGCGCCAATAAATAACCCAATCAGAGCGAAACGCTCGAGAGGCGAAAACCCCTTTCGATCCGGACTCCGCGAAGTCAACCCCGTCCCGGCGCTCTTCGACCGGCCTTACGACCTGTCGAACCAGGACATACATTGCCCGCGAGCGAACACCCCTTTTTTTCCCTATTTGATTTTCGATTCTTCACGCCCCGCTACCAAATCTTTCGTGTAATATCCAATATTTTTTAGTGCCTCAACGACGCGCCGTTCGTGCTCCGGTCGAACGAGGTGAACATGTGCCAACGCAGACGATTTCACGGTCTCAGCTTCCGTTTTATTTTACCGCCATACCGCGGAAAGGGTTGCTGAGGGATAAAACGCGTGACGCTCGAAACTGCCGATCCTTCTTTTATCGTCCCTGCAGTCTTTTCTAACAATTGACAATATTTGTCGACTATGCTCTAAACTAAAAAACTAAAATCCTTAATTTAAACCTTCATGTTAAGGAAGTTTTTTAGTGTATATACTAATTTTTTTTATTTTTTATTTTTTTTATTAAATTTACAAAAAATGGTAAAAGGTGCAGTGTTAATATTTTACAGTTATATTAATACATATTTAAAGCAACATCTTGAATTTTTTCTAAGCATTTTATTCCAAATAAGACAAGATATATAATGTTGCGCAGGTCATGTCGCGAAAATTCCTTTTAGTCTAAACTTTTTTTTTTATATTAATTAAAGTAGTACTTACACCAATTTCCAGTAAACTGACATTTCTTCGAATGAATAAAAATGAAAATTCATGGGTTTCTAACTCGATTATTATATTTATTCCCTTCCAGCTTTCCAAGGAATTCTCACACGCGCCGAATAAAGCACCGCAATTTTCATTTAGCAGCGTTTTTTTTTTTTTCTCGTGACTCAGTGAAATTACACCGCGAACAAAGGTAAGCGACACCGTTAAAATTCGTCAACCCTCGAGTCTCGGTGCACCAGGCGACAGATTCTGTATATAATTACGATTTCTCATTCCTCGCTTCATCAGCTCGTGAAATTCGTCACGATGTCTCGTGCGTCGAGTGTCGAGCACTCGAGACGGCGTTTTGATATTTATGAGGCCACTGGTTACATTGTCACGGTAGTTGTGCACTAGTAACGCGTGTACAAAACCGATACACGGTTGTATGTGTAGCGGTTGCTCCGATCGAGTAGGAAAACCGTATCTCTCGCCATCCACTCTCATCCCGTTATGCTAATGACGCTCACGGTCGCCACGCGAACTCGATCATCGCCACAACGGGAAAATTTAGCAGATAAATGTGTCACCCAACCGTGACGAAAAGTGCAACGGGTATTCGATCGCGGCAAAAATGTTCGCGAAGAAAATTATCCACTTTATCCACCCTGCTCATCGTTATTCAAATCACAGGAGCCGCGGGCGTGACGACGATTCGAACGTCACGATTATATCCACGACCGGAAGCTGAATCGATGGTCGATCACCTGCAGCGTTACTGCAGGTCGAAAATGTTCGATGCACGACCGGCACTGAAACACACACGTTATATATTTTTTTCCACGTTTTTTTTTTCCGTCGAATATTCTGTTTGTTCTTCGCGACGAAATTATTGACAGTACACTCGTGAAATACAGGCGAATGTTGCCGGTAAAACGATAACGAATCATTGAGCAAACAGTTGACACGTGCTCACGATATTTCTCGTTCCCGTGGATTGTATTATATTAGGGAGGAATCTTAGGGTATATCGCGGGGCACACATAATACGCGCTCGTGTGGCGAAGGGTAGGCTGTTTTTATGAAACTTCTTCATCGTCGTTCACGAATTTTATTTCGATTGAATTCGTTTTTTTTTTTTCTTCATTTTTCCATCTTTTTTCCGATACACGGTGGACACTTTGATCGTTCGATCGGTTTCTATAGAGATCTCGCGGTATTATCATAACTGATTAGCGAGTACGACATATGGCCAACGTGGGCTTTATTAGATTATATCTTTCACTTAGCTTTTTTGCGTCGCTGGTACGACGCGTCATTCGCGCACCGAAGGCCGCGGAGAATGGAAGCTTAACACTTTTTGTTTGTGTCTGAGCATTTTTTTTTTTTCGGGAATAGAATGCGAAAAGTTGCGTGGAAACACGTTACTTAAAAATTGGTTGGGTTTCGAGCTTTCGTGTTGTGCTTATTTGGAATTCTGTGAGGAATCTGCGTGCGGTGAAATTTAAAAAGGTACGTAGAATATTCGAAATCATTATTTTTGATCCCCAGTATTTTATAATAGGATAAAAAACCGGGGATTTGAATTTAAGTGAAAATAGTTGTAATTATTTTTTAATCTTAAAATAATCTTTTTTTTTCTATAGTACAATTTAGTTGCGACCGAAAAGAAAAAATGAGAGGCTGGGTTAAATAGCTACCGAGAGAATCTTGTGCGGCAGCTCGTGGGGTTCCAATCTCTTTCGAGCAGGGAGGGAATTTCGTAAGGGCTGCTCGAGAATAGGGGGCCCTTGGCATATCTTACACGGTCTTTCATAGCGGTGCTATGAATTCCTGAGTAGGTCCACGATCGGCCAATCCACATAGATCGATCCTCAGGTACACTTAAATCGACTATTCATAACATACAAAAAAAAAATTCGACACCGTCTGCAATCGACACTTTTAATTCCAACCACAATTCTGATTACAAGTCCGGAAAATTCGTTCAGGAAAATTCATACAGGATTTCTAGAAAGTATAGAATTCAAAATTTCGTATATTCAAAATGTACGTAAATTAAAAAAGCCTACAAAATCGTGGACGAAAACCCCAACCCAAAAATGATTTTATATAATCATTTTACGCAAATTCATACCGCCATAGGGCAAATGTGGTAACGACCGCAAGACTTCCAGAAAGTTTAGAATTCGTAATTTCGTGTATTCAAAATTTGCGTACATCAAAAAAAGCCTACAGAATCATGGACGAAAACCCCAACGCAAAAATGACTTTACATAATCATTTCACATAAATTCATACCGCCACAGGGCAAAAAAAGCGGGAACCACCACAGGATTTCCAAAAAGATTAAAATTCAAAATGTCATGTATTCAAAATTTACGTAAATAAAAAAAAAGCCTACGAAATCGTGGACGAAAACCCCAACCCAAAAATGACTTTACATAATCATTTCACATAAATTCATACCGCCATAGGACAAAAAAAGCGGTAACCACCACAGGATTTCCAAAAAGACTAGACTTCATAATTTCCTGTACTAAAAATTTACGTAAATTGAAAAAGCCTACGGAATCGACAAAAACCCGAACCCAAAAACGAGGCATCCGAGGTAGAGTCGATGGCACGCGTCGTCAGTGATGCCAGTAGGGCAACAGTAGATTCCACGAGGGGGGTGGGGGGTTGAGAGAGGAAGAGAGAAGGAAAAAAAAAGAGGGAGGAGCCACAGGCTGGAACCCCTCATGCTCTGCCGATTACGGGGTGAACTCTCGGGTAGCATGGTGCCCCGTGTACATGCGTGCACGGTGGTCGGGGGGATTCGTCTCGACGAGTACTATACCTACAACTGCATGTGTGGAAAGAGAGAGGGGGCAACTTCGAAATATCCCGAGGATCCTATATATGCCCTAAGAGACCCTTGCCACATGCATAGTACTAAATCGTATTCCGAGTTGAACGGTGGTGCTCACAGTTGGTTCGCCGCAACGTACGATCGGCAAGACTCGACAACCGAAATTCGCTCCCGTCGAAAAATTTACTTGCATTTACCAAATATGTCGCCAAACATTTCCTGACAAATTCACGACGAAATCGCACAGTGGTGAAAAAATCAGTTATTCAATTTCAACCCTGAGGCAAAAGTGCAAAAGTGTTTTTTGGATAAATATATCGTACGATAAGGTGAGTTGGTCATGAGGAATGCGATGAGGAAATATTAGTGGAGGGATGAAAGTGGAGAAAAAATGTAATTGCCGGTTTGACGTATTGATCATTAATCGTTTTTGTGTTGTGGTTTTTGGTTTTAGTTGTCGCACCAAAGAGCAAAATGTCATCAGACTACTCGTTCTGCAGCGAGGGTGGATTCGACGAGCTCTCCAGCTCGTCGGACTCGGGTTTCGACGTGAGCTTCGAGTCGCCGAAGCACGAGACGAACACGGACGGCTTGTTTCCGTCGGTGAAGGAAGAGAAGAGCAAGAAGTCGAGGGGCACCCGCTGCAAGAGTCCTACACAGGTAAAAACACTCGTGATTTTGTAGAAAAACTCGTACACAGTCCGATCGAATGTTTTATTAAATTATTTCCTACGTTTTGAAAAATTCGATAAACAGTTTCCTGCCAGAAAAATTAAAATGACCCTGAAAATGTCTGCATCTGCAAATGTTATACTTGTTCCAACTATTACTATGTAAACTGGGGGTAAACAAATATCACCACGGCAGATTTCCTTGTTTTACGATTTTTTTTAATAAAAAATGAATTATTTTTCTTTATTTTAAATAAGAAAAATTAATTTCGTGTCCTACCATCCAAAGTAACTTAGGTACCACTGACTCTAAAAAAGCAGATCTCTGACGATCAAGTTTAACAATCGACCAAATAAAATTAAGTCCATCCAGCGCTTATTTTTTCGTTACCAACTATTGTTTCATAACACTAAAAAAAAATTCTGAAAAGCCGCATAAAAAAAAATTGTGAAAAGCCTTATAAAAAAAACTGAGAAAAGGTCTCACTGTACTCATTCGAACTATTTTTTGTCATCTTCAGGTACTCAAGCTGAAAAGAAATCGTCGAATAAAGGCGAACGATCGCGAGCGTCACAGGATGCACACGCTGAACGACGCCTTGGAGCGGCTGCGAATGGCCCTGCCCACGTTTCCGGAGGACACGAAGCTCACCAAGATCGAGACACTCCGCTTCGCCCACAATTACATCTGGGCGCTCTCCAAGACCCTCGGGAACGCCGAGACCGGCGAGATCACCGTAAACGTGGGCAACGTGACGGTCAGCATCACGGAGAACGGAAACATGATCACCTCGTCGACGGGAAGCTGCGCCGTCGCCGCGCAGAAGAGGCTCGGGCCTGCCCACTCGTCGTTTCCCTATCCGCAGGAGCGTTTCATGCCCGAGTGGCAGGAGTACGACTGCTACAGCGATCAGAGCGTCAGCCCGCCGATTCATCATCACTATCAACCGCCACCCGCGACCTGCTACGATCAGAGGGTCTACGGGCATCACCATCATCTGCCCCAGCATCAGATGCCACAACCGCATCTGATGGGACATCACAACAACAACAATATGTACCAGTGTCTTTAGGAACTTGTGTGAAAAATGTCGTTCGGCCGTTGGGCCGTCGATTCATCGACTGGTGTCTTCATCGTTGCGACGAAAAATCTGTGCTCCGCATTGACGTCGATTTGAGACTTGGAATCGAGACGATTTTATTTTCTACAGTATTTTTTATTCTTGGTTTTATTCACTGTTGGGCAAAGATTTTTTGACAACGGCTGAAGCCGGGATTGTGGATACCCGATTCGGCGTTTTAGCGAGGAGTCGATTTTTTTTTAGTGTCGATGTGGATTTTGGACGTTTCGAAAGTCGCTGTTTTAGGTTTCCTGGGCATCGTTTTACGTATCGGTGATTCTGACGCGCTATGATTTTAGCCCCAATTTATTCATTTTTCAGCGAAGTCAGTTTTTCAATTTGTGTTCGAGGGCTGAAGTAATGTTTTATTTCCGTGAATTAATGAAAGCAGTGGACGGTTCTTTTTGTTGTCGAAAAAAAATGAAGCGTCGTAGAATCATAGTGACGAAACCGAAGCTCAATGGCGGAAGCGTCGCCCACACCCCCCTCAAGCCACCAGTGAGTCTATGTAAAAAAGAAAGTAACAATGTGGCAGACAATCGTTATCTACTTTCTAAGAAAATATTTTATTTAAATGAAGTACGCAATTTCACGTAGATTTAAGAAAAAAAAACAATTGAGAAACGTGTACCAATTTTTGTGTAGCAATTATCGAAGGTGGACGCCACCGCCTTCCGGCAACGACAGCGTTCCTCGCCGTTCTAGTCAACGTTTTATTCTTTACAACGTATTATTTGTTTAATTACAACGATCTCAATGTCGTCGATCTCATTTTATTCTAATTAGTTCCTTTCTTTACCCGCTTCGAAAAATTATTCTACGTCTCAGTAGGATCGTCAATAATAATTTAGGATTTTATGGAAATATTTTTGTAATAATTGAAACACGCCTATACCAGTGCTCTTATAATAATGGAATCATCGATTCAGGGAGTTTATATTATTGTACAGAATTTATACCATAGTATAATACCAATAAAGCATATTTTATAAAAATAATTCGCCTGCTGTTTATTATTATTTGACACCCATTTATAGAAACACATTATTTAGATAGATAGATAGATACAACTTTATTCGATCCAGGGAGAAATCCCCAAAGAACCGAAGACATACAGAAGAGAAAAGGTTATAAAGTACAAAGTACAGAGAGCAGTGATCAAGAATTACTAACAGTAGTATAAACTAACAAAAAAAAGGAAATAAAGTTAAGAATTATAAGATATATAACATTTATTATTATTTGATTTATTAATTAATTTTATTAATTAAACAGGCTATTTTCTGAAACAAAAATTTCCAACTGATGTAACTTTATCGACTAACGACTGAACGTCGTCAAAAAACTTTCGTGTTTGAAATTCCGTGCCTAGCGAGTGTTTTACATATTAATATCCGGAATCCGCATTCCACAAGTCAGCCACTTCTGGCATCACCGAAACACGTTCCACTTTGCAGGAATTACGGTGCAGCCTGGATGGCCAGGAGGACGCGAGGCAACACGTGCCGTTTCGGCACGTGCCCTTTGTGGGTGCCACGACGTCGTCGTTGGCCAGGACCAAGCGGAACAGATGTATCACAAATCGTCGATCTCGTTACGACCGCGTAACGCGACCAACTAATCCAGCGGATTACACAACCGTCATGTTTTTTCGGCCCCGTCGTCACCGGCCTGGAAAATCTTTTCACAGTTTTCCACGAATAAGGCATACAATATTTCCGTCGCATTCGAGTCATCCGAAAATCCTCTGAAAAGCGACAAAAAAAAACACGATTTTACCCCAAAAACTAACACAGAAAAATAAATATCCCTCTGACAGGAAAACTGCTGAGTAACGTCAGAATCGAGGCTGGACAGAAGGGGGAAAAACGCAATTTCTGGGACAACGATAACAGAGAGGGGTAAGTTACCGTCGCTCGGTCGAGTGTTTTCAATAATAAGCAGGTCTGGAGGATTTCTGGCGTTCGATCAGCCGGTCCGAGTGTATCGGAGCCTATGAAAATATTTTTCTAAACTCGACTGTATAAGGCAAAAATAAATAAGGCAAAAATAAATTATTTCTCAGGTCAGAAAAATTCGGAAATAAAGTCTACTGGATACCAAATTACGTCGAGTGTGTAATTGGCCGAGATTCCCGTGATTTACCAATTTTCGGATGTCCACTTCGACTAATACGTTGATGCATCGGTCGCCGATTCGCCACGCCGTTTACTCTACGTATCAACGATCACGAATACGAGGCCTATTTGCAAACACCACCGGCAAGCTGCAACGAATCCGTTAGCACGCTTCGCGTCTCTCCCCGTTTCCCCAAATCCCGGCAATAACGCCATTTTGCCTCCCCCCGACGTTGCTATTATGCCGAGGATATATATTATGTCGATGTGTGTACAACGACAGGCGGACCTTGGCGAGCGTTGGCAACAGCCACCGGTGCCAAAGGTGTTGGATTTTGGGGTGTTTCCTCGGTTTTTCCGTAGCTCCCGAAAAGCATTAGCTCGTCTCGAAATGTCGCTGAAAAAGGGAATCTGAGCGTGAACCCCTGCGACGAAAAAAAAAAATCCACACACCCGAGTCAACTGCAAAAAAAGAAGAAAAAAAATGATATTCAACAACGAGAAATAGGAAATGAAAAAAAAAAAAAAACAATTTTCCCCAAAGCACTCGAAACATTTTTCGTGTAAGAATTTCGACTTTTGTAAATTAAATAATACATTAAATAGAAAATTAAGTAGCAATAATAAAATAAAACAAAAAATAAAATAAAATAAAATAAAATGTATGTAACGAACTCTAAAAAAGAATGAATTTATCGCGTTGAATTTTACTTGAGCCTAGATTGTTAATGAAAAAAAAACTGCAAAAAGGAAGAAAAAAAATGATATTCAACAACGAGAAATAGGAAATGAAAAAAAAAAAATCCCCAATTTACTCGAAACATTTTTCGTGTAAGAATTTCGACTTTTGTGAATTAAATAATGCATTAATGCATACATTAAATAGAAAATGAAGTAGCAATAATAAAATAAAAAATAAAATAAAATTTATGTAACGAACTCTGAAAAATATTGAATTTATCACGTTGAATTTTACTCGAGCCTAGATTGTTAATGAAAAAAAAAAAATGTACAACAATTCACAGACCGTGATTTCGCCGTGATTGACCGCTTGTCGGGGCGTTTTCGTCGAGTGCACATATCGATCGTGCAGCACAGTAGGTACGCATGCACGCACGCCGTACTATGGCTCATTGTATTGGGGTGCTAGGCTGCACGGTGACATACTGGTGGCCAAGCCATGGCGCGCGTACGAACGAGAAGGAGACAGAGAGAGAGAGAGAGAGAGAGAGAGAGAGAGAGAGAGAGAGAAAGAAAGAGCGAGCCATAGGTGCATTCACCCCCCGCTTCGTCGGGGCTGCGGGGTGGAGGGTGGCTATGGCTTGGCTTGGGTCGTGTCCCGAGCCGAGCGCCAAGTACGCTCAACGCCGCCGGTACTTCGGGGTCGACGCGTACCCGGAATGGGGCTGGTCCTTTTTCTCCTTATTCCCTCCCGGCTTTCCTAATTCACGAAATTTCGTGAAATCACCCCTGACCGATTGTCGAGAACTTAATCGATGATTAACGACCGTCCGTTCTGACGGTGCAAATATTCTCGTGCCACACGAGCTCACTTGGAAATCAGCGTGTTTCGCTTATTTTCAAACTTAAATTACAGTCGGTCGAAAATGACAATTCGGAGCTTTTTGAACGAAGGAAAATACGTAAATAATTTTTTTGGTCAAAACACAGCATTTTTTGGACCCTTCGAATGTCAGTCGTCAATCAACTTAGCGTTTCAAGATCATATTGAGGTAAGCCAGAATATTTTACGGACTATAAATATTAGTTCCTAATTTTTTAGTATGAGTTGCGGTAGAATTAACGCGAAATATTTTTGAATAAAAATTCATATTTCGGTATCCAAAGTTTCTGGCTACGAATCACGAATTAAATTCTCCGACGTCAGCAAGTCATATTGCTAATAACAACAGAAACCGACATTTAGAGACGGCGCTTAAAAATTCCAGCTCTTCGATTGAAAGATAATTTAATTAACGAGCCCTCGAGATGAAATCTTTTTCACAAACGTGCAGCGAGGACAATGTTGAGGGTAACCCAAGATCCCGAAAAAGGCTAACGAGGCTCAGCGAGAGAGGAGGCGAGGAGCCAGTGCGGGGAATAATAAGTTGAAAAAGGAGAAAATTCGACAAACATCTTCGAGGCCTCGTGTTTCAGCATCTGTTTGGCTGTAGCTACGTAAATCCGCGTGGCTGCCTAGAACGCGGTTTACACGGAGCGACGAGAAGGTCACCGAGCGGTCCGTCCGCGGTGAGCTGGGGTGGCTTTTCATTGTAAGTTGGCATTTGCAGGCCTTTGTGGTAAACCACGGGACAAAGCGGCGAGAAAGACAGAGCGCGCGTTCGCCCAAAGTTTCTACCAGCAGATATACTAGACTCTGACACCGCGCGGCGCGTGAGGCAGGCCAACATTTATTTTCATGACGCTGCACCGCCGTGTATTGCGCTGCACCCTGCTCTCGTATTTGCCAGCCGAGTTTGTTCCCCAAAATATGGAAAGCTTGTTTGCTCCGAAGATCAGCGTCGAGGAGCGTCCCCTCACCTCCCCCCCTTCGATGAGCGCGTCCATCGAGCCAATTTTTCGAATACGGAATCTGTGATGCCTGCGGGATCAACGATATCGACAGGCGAAGCTATCAGAACGATGTTTGCACTGACAATAATGCTGAATAGTAGCGCTGATTCGTCCATCGAGAAAAAAAGTTTTTGTTAATTCATGGAAATTTCTTATTTGTGTTGATTTACGTTTTTTTACGTAGTATGCGCAAAATTCGATTTTACGCACTCTGTCTTCGGTACGTAAAATGAATTTTTACGCACAGTGCGTCAAATGATTTTTTTACGCACAGTGCGTCAAATGATTTTTTTACGCACAGTGCGTCAAATGATTTTTTTACGCACAGTGCGTCAAATGATTTTTTTTTCGCACAGTGCGTAAAATGATTTTTTTCGCACAGTGCATAAAATGAATTTTTTCGCATACTACGTCAAAAAATATTATATGCCACACGTGCGTAAAATACGATTTTGCGATTTTGTGGTGTAAAATGATTTTTTTTCGCACAGTGCATAAAATGGATTTTTTCGCATACTACGTCAAAAAATATTATATGCCACACGTGCGTAAAATACGATTTTACGATTTTGTGGTGTAAAATGATTTTTTTTCGCACAGTACATAAAATGGATTTTTTCGCATACTACGTCAAAAATATTATATGCCACACGTGCGTAAAATGCGATTAAAAATTCGTATTTAGCAGAATCGGCGACGTAAAGTACAAATCTATTTCCCCCTTAAGGTATGATGTAGCTAATTAAATTTACACTAATTTAAGTATATTATTTCATTGGCGAAAAAATCAACGTACACCGTAATTACAAAAAGATGTCGCCGAATTAATGAAACTTTTTCGCCCGGGTGTCATCGATGTGCGACTGCGCGCGATCCCCATAGACGAGCCAATGACGAAGGACAACCATAGGTGCACATCCTCCCGACGTCCAAAACTCTCGACGGTTTGACTCCGTCGCGATGAAAATGCCTCGCTGCGGCTGCTTCCACGCGCGATGCTTTCGCCGGCTATACGCACGACGGAGGCAACGACCACGGGGGGACAGATGTCTACGGGGGGCAGGTGCGTACCCCAGCGGTGTACGCGTGCCAACCAAACCCCCGCCGCGCTGCCATTCAAGACTATAATTTACTTGAAGAATGCCCGCGGGGTGAGCGACGCGCTCGGCATTCATCGCGGGATGACGTGCCTTCCAGATCGGAAACGATCCTGGCCGGCCAAGGCTAACCAGAAATCTCGCCTCCATCCCTCAGGATATATATTGTCCCGTGAATACCGTGCGTTCACAGTGCACTGAACCCCGGGCACGTCACGCGGAAATTCGTGAAAAAAAAAAATAAGAAGAAATTATTACGGCGAATGCACTAACGGCTTATGAATTTGCACGTCGAAGTACCGTGAAATTTAATTGAATTTATTTTCATGATAAATGGGTTGATTTGAAAAAATGGAAATTTTCTCGTTGCCGAGTGTACTGATGAAAATATTAGCAAATTTGCATTACTCGAAATTTAATTAGGTAGCTAATTTTTTTTTAGCTGACTAATTAAAGAAATTTAATTAATATGCTATAACAATTTACTACGAGTGTAGTAAAATTTCGAATTAAATGTCACAGTGCACTGAACCCCGGGCACGTCACACGGAAGTTCGTGAAAAAAAGAAGAAATTATTACGACGAATGCACTAACGGCTTATAAATTTGCACGTCGAAGTTCCGTGAAATTAAATTGAATTTATTTTCATGATAAATGTGCTGATTTGAAAAAATTGACATTTTCTCGTTGCCGAGTGCACTAGTAAAAATGTTTGCAAATTTGCATTACTCAAAATTTAATTATTCAGCTAATTAATTTGTTTAGCTGACTAATTAAAGAAATTTAATTAATCAGCTAAAAAAATTACTTGACGTGTGTAGTAAAATTTCTAATTAAATGTCACACGAAAAATATGTGTTTTTCGTTTCAACCTGACGATATTATTGGCCCGCATTTTTTTCAGTCATGAGCATGTCAAAAGCTTCGACACTCTTTTTCTTTCTCTCCCGCCCTCTTTTATAGACTCTTGCGATTACATGTAAAACCGGGATTAAATATCCTCGAAGCCCGGAGCCAAAGACCCTGTACAACAAACCGATGATTTAGTTCAAGCGAGCTCTTTCTCTCTCCCTTTCTCTCTGTCTCTCATTCTGGCGCACAGCTTTTTCCTCGTGGGGCGAGAACTTAAGCTGGATTACAGAACGGCGAGTGGATTTGATCCGGAATCGCGCTTCACTGTTGTTACAGTACAGGCAGGTCTCTCCCTCTCTGTCTCTCATTCTCGTTCACCCACATTCGTTTAGTCAACCAAATAAAAAGGCATTGAGCCTGCAAATTTGTTTTTTCCTTCGCACCAAAAATTACTTCGTGGTACCGTAAAAAAAGATTCAATGGAAAGTCGATATTTTCGTTCACGAATTTACCGTATTTTTCCAATCGATTGAAAAATTCATAGCAACCAATATCGAATTTCCCGGCGGGGAAAAAAATGCTCAAATGGTGTAATTATGTTTCCGTTTAATATTCTCCATTGAATAAAGATTAGTCGAGAATAATGCGAAATATTTTTCGACCCACCGAACGCGCGTTACTCCGTAACCCAATACAGCTCGGGGCTGACCGTTAGGCGGTCACTTCGTCGGCCACTATCGAATTTTTGTCTCCATTCAAAACGAAAAAGCCAGCATACCTGTCTCCCTCACTCGTAAATTTCACGGCCGCGTTGCTATTCTGAATGAAGCGTCTTCCAATCTGGCGCACGAAAATAACTGTGGTTCGCCAAAATCCCAATAATTGAGGCCCAACATATGAATCCCCGAAAAAATAAAACAGTTTCAGTCTACGAACGAAAACCGATACGATTTTCCGTACGAAAATTTGTATACGATTTAAAAACCATTAAACCTTCAGTCGTGTACTCGAATTTTTCAATTAATAAAATCAAACCGATTTTATTAATGGACGCATCCCCGAATAAATAAAAAAGTTTTAGTCTGCGAACGAAAACCGATATGATTTTCCGTACGAAAATTTCCATACGATTTAAAAACCAATAAACATTCAATCGAATACTCGAATTTTTCAATTAATAAAATCAAGCCGATATCAAAAACACTAAACCAATTAAAAACAAACCAAAGTACATTTTTTATCTTATATTATATTATCTTATCTTATATTATTTATCTTACATTATATGTAATTAAAAACAACCACCAAACCTATTTCCAAAATATTTAAAAAACAAATAAAAATACCAATGTTAATTTTTTTTTAATCCTCCCACCCAAAAATGCTCTACCAATTTCCCCTGAGAGAGACAAATTCCCCAAAAATACAACATCCCCCAGCTCGACATCACGACTACTGAATATAAAATTTGTTATTCCAACACTTTGCGCTCGGTCTATGTCCTTCCGTAAACAGTCAAGTGGTTGAAACGGCGATGGTGGTCGTGCCCCATTTTCGGTTTGGCATTGCCAGTCAGGCCGCACGCACTCGCTGTATACACACAGAAGTCCGCGTCAGTCTATAGACGAGCGAGTTTTTCGACGGTGTATATGAACGTCGACTCCCGGGGTACGAGCGAAAAATCGGCGCCCTCCGAGGGGGGCAACGACGCCGCACAGGCTGGTAACTCATTAAACACCCACTGCACCCCTCGAACGACCCACACCCTGATTTAACTATTGTTTAGTCCCGGCGGCTCGTTCCACGTGCGCGTCTGTGTGTGTGTCACGCCGATTCGTATGTGGGATATATAGGAAGTTCTCTTTTCCCCTTGGAACCGACGTGCGGCGAGCCTACGGCTTTCTGACTGGGTCTAGTTTCCTCGCTACGCGTGCACACGACGGGCATACCAATCGTTGCGCCCTTTTATAGTATATACGCGATTTCTCTGAAAGCTTCCGAGTGTTGGTTTATAGGGGAGACCGGGGTAAAACGGACCCCCTAAGCAAAAAATGGCTCTTTGACAAAACCCAAAGTGTTTTTTTCTTATTGCTTTTCACTCAAAAATTCGAAACCCATCATCAAATTTGAGCGTCGGCAAAAAAAAAATTTCAGGGATAAAACGAACCCCCCTCAGAATCCGGCACAAATATGAATTACTACACAAAACGTTACCGATTGGCGCGTGTGTTAATTATTTGCGTCTTTTACTAAAATGTGACACAATAGCACATTTTAGTCATTGCAGATCGCCGTACAGGCAAGAATTAATGGAGAGAAAAAAATGTTGCCGAAGAAACCCGCGAATAAAAAAAAATCACGGAAGACGGCGGAAAAAAAGATTTTACGAAGAAAGAAGCCTCAAAACTTACGACAGAGACGGGAGCCCATTTTACCCAATTTTTATTTCTTTTTCGATGATAAAAAAAGGGGGGCCCGTTTTACCCCGGAGGGCCGTTTTACCCCGGTCTCCCCTATTCCGCGCACACATATTTTCGCGTCGCGCATTCGTGTGCGTTTGTGTTGACGCGTTCGTCAGTAGTCGGTGGTGCGGTGGCGTCGAATGGACTCCGACTCCAACGACGAAGGATTGGGGCACGAGCCGCCCGGCCATCTGTTCCCGCGCCTCGTGTTTCGCGTTCTCTTTTCGCTGTATATACGTTTGCCGCGTCTCGTGCGTCGAGCACTTTTGTGCGCAAATTCGGAGCTGAGGGCTCGTGCGCACTTTTGTGCGATTTTGGTAGACTCTACTCGGAAGCTTGCGCGAAATATTTCGGGGTTTGGATTTTTGTGGAGTATATTGGGAGGCCCCGGATATCCGCGAACTTTGAAGTTTTATCTGCGGAAAGTTAACATTAAGATAACTTTTTTTCCTGGAAAAAAGTTAAATTTTTTAACGTTTTAAGATAACTTTTTATGACCTTGAAATTTTCTGCATCTGCAAAAAAATTATTTTAGCAAGGTTTTTCACAGTTTTTTTTTTTAATTCGAATTTTATTACATTGCCATGCATTATTTATTTATCGAGATGAAAAACAGTCTAATACAATGTTGTAAAAAGTCCGTTGAAAGATAAATGAAAAAGGAAAAAAAAGTCCCCAGACTTTGTTTTCCCAAATCAATAGTTTAGGCGCTACACCTTGCTAAAATAAATTGTTTGCAGATGCAGAAAATTTCAAGGTTATTAACTTTTTTTCTAAAAAAAAATTAACTTTCAGATAACTTTTTTCCTAAAAAAAAATTCACTTCCAGATAACTTTTTTCCTAAAAAAAAATTAACTTTCAGATAACTTTTATTCCAGGCAAAAAGTTATCTTTAAAATAACTTTTTCCTAGCCACAAATGCACGAATGCATGAAGTTGGCCACGGATCCGAATCTGTAGCCAACTTCACACCATCTGGATTCTCCTACATAGCGACGGCGGCGGCGACGAAATATTTTTATAATATAGAAAGATACATAAGAATTATGTGCGAGCGATAAATATATCTGAGATACACATTTTAGCAAAAAAACGTCTCATATGATCCTAAGATAAAAAATAAAGTGTACGGCCCACGATACACAAATCGCTCTTCAGCCGACGTCGAAATAAATTCATCACCGAAAAATCATCACCTCCTATGCGTCAAAGATCCAAATCTCCTCGCCTCAACCACCGGACGTTTCAACCGGGCACTGTTTGACGATGACAATCAACTCAACCTTCCAATGCTCCAAAAAAAGGCACATCCAAAAAAATCGGTTCGTCATCTGCCCGCCGAAAGTATTGAATTACGCGCTCGAAACTCCAAGCAAGTATCACAACCGTCACCATATAAAAATAACGAAGCAGAAAAAAAGCGCACCGGTTTTTCTCGAAAGCCGAAAGTCGTCGCCGGTGGCTTTTCACACGCGGCTCCAGTTTCGCCGATTCGAAGGACGAACGCGACCCCCGCGGTCGACGTCACCGACTAATATGAAAATATTTTCATGCCTAATTCGTGGACCACCGGGCGGCGATCCTCGCCGATGTCTTCGGGCCCACTTGAGAAAGCCAACGACTGCAGCCCACCGCAACAAAACGACCCTCGAGCGCTGTGGAGGTTTTCACGCTCGCTTTCCACGGCAAAAGAGGATTTTGAGCGAGGGAAAAAAAAACACCTACTTAGAAGCTGAAGCGGGATTTGGGGACCACAGCGACCGGGCGGCTCCTTTGAGTCTCATCTCACAGTCGCGACGCCGACGCCGCTCGGTCGGCGAAGATCTGAGCGAAAATCGAGGGCGGCATTTTCGCGCTCTTGAAGACCCGGCCAATCGATACATCCACCGATTTTTCCCCGCAAGAAAATCGTCAGCTTGAGCGTGGACAAGTGTTTACTTCCTCGGCTATGTTGTATCCTTATTATTCGATATTTATTATTACTTCATATTCTCCTTCGATCCCTCATTGAATCGCTGTGTCTGCTCACGATTTACTCACGATTTTTCCGTCCCGGGCCTCAACAAAGTTGCATAAAGGCGCTCGCGTCGTTTCCTCTTTTGTCGGTGAAAAAAAAAAAAAAAAAAAAAAAAAAAGCGATACGGCCGAGTGGGGTGAAAGAGAAATTTGTGCATGGTCAATTATACGGCAGGAAACTTTCGATCTTGATACAGCCATAACCGCACCTTTGGTCTCTCACAAACCCCCAGCTCGTCGGTGTGTTTCTTGTTTTTTTTTTTTTTGTTCCTCTTTTTTATTTCACCGGATCCGGATGTCGATAAGAGCCGCGTGAAAAAAAAATGCTCACGGGCGGCTGTGGGACGAAAATTGGGGACTGGGAAACGCGACGGACGTACGGAACGTTCATTTTTTATTTGCCGATTTGACGGCTTTCTCGCGCGCTCGTTTGTCGATCTTTCTCTACGATGTTTGACTTTTTCGTGTGACAAAATACGGCGCTGCGGCGAAAAACGCGCAGCCGGCAGCCAAACGCGCGGGGTGCGACCTCAAAGCGGCGCGACGAATCGATTGGACTCGTGGGTCGAAGTATCCAGCCTCGATACACGATGTGGCGTCCGTGAAAATAGCTATTCGATGGGGCTGCCGCAGGACCCGCTGCCGATCTGTCCGATGGTTCAATTTCAAGCCACTCAAGTGGCCATTTAACGCAATAATGTTTTCCGTAGAGCGTGCGAGTGGATTTTACGAATTGAGTCACCGTCGGCGACTCGGGCGGCGAACGAAACGACGAATTAGTCGTTTGTCCGTGGCGAACGGCGGGAAAAATTGTAACACAGAAATCCAATACGTATAGGGAAAGCTGTCATTTGATATTCGCCGCAGACGTCTCAACGTTTCAACTTTGTTTCAATTGGACTGAAGATTTTGACAAATTTTGTCACGTCTTGACACTATAGCGGCGTAATGTGATTTGCTGTTGGTGAAAATAAGACAGCTCTCCTCACCTATCGATTGTTCTCTCACCTACGGCTTCCGAAAGCTCGGGTCACTGGTCTAAGCAGATTAAACAGCGAATATGAGGTATATAATGAGCTAGATATATTATATAATAAAACATGATCCCTCGTGTAATGTAGAATTTTCTAGTGTAGGGAGCAGTAGAGTTCAATTGCATCGTAAAATGGTTAACCCGAACGTTATTATAGGTTAGAATAAAATGACAGCAAAAATGGAATATTTTAGTAACACATTACTGAATTAATTTATCTATTTATTTATTTATTTATTTATTTGTCCATTTATTTATTTATTTGCCCATTTATTTATTTATTTATTTATTTATTTGTCCATTTATTTATTTATTTATTTATTTATTTATTTGTCCATTTATTTATTTATTTGTTTATTTATTTGTCCATTTATTTATTTATTTATTTATCTATTTATTTATTTATTTATTTATTTATTTATTTATTTATTTATCTATTTATCTATTTATTTATTTATATATTTATCTATTTATCTATTTATTTATTTATTTATTTATTTATTTATTTATCTATTTATATATTTATTTATTTATATATGTATCTATTTATCTATTTATCTATTTATTTATTTATTTATTTATTCCTAATTCCTAATTCCTTCTCCCTCTAAAAAAACTTTACTTTTTAAATAACGCTCCGCTTTGCATCTACCACGTTGAGCCAAATTATCGAGTGTTATCTCGCAGGAAAAATGTCGTGAGAGCGAAGACCAGAATTAGCCTGTTGGTATACCAAACCCATGGTTAAACGACATAGAGTTTAGTCACAGTTTCATGCTTCGAGCACTCGTATTACACGCTCACAGTCAACTGAACGTTGCGCCGGCGGTAAAAATTCAGACACCGGGCGCGCGGCCCTCTTGGTTCGCGGGGAGGCCACGTGTTGGACACGTGTCGAGCCACGCGAGGTGGCGTAACTTTTCTGCACGACGCGTGTCGCGGTTTAACGCGGATAGACAGATAGTCGGGCGTTGAATTGGCCCGATCACACCCACAAATGCGTAACAAGTCCCATCGTCCCATCGTCCTCAATTCCCTCGTCGCGTCCTCGCACAACAGACGAACGCGCGCTATAAAAGCATCATAAAATAATAATCGCATCATACGCGACTGCGAAACTGGAGCGTCGCGTGTCGACTCGAGATCTATGAAAAAAGAAAAAATTAAAAAAGAGTGAGATATTAAGGCGCTGATAAAAAGTAATATCTTAAGGCACGTGCGTGGTGAAGGACCATTATCTGCGGCTGCATCCCTGGAGAACCATCTGTGACAATATTGTAGCTTTTTATTAGCGTCTATGTATTTTTTTAGTTTATCCCACGAGGTTGCTCGTTTAGCGTATTATGAATGGTAAAATAATAATAAAAAAATTAAAAAATAAAATATTAATAAAAAAAATATAGAAAAGTAAAGTATTAATAAAAAGGTAAAATAATAAAGAATAAGTATTTAGTTCTGCACTTTCAGGGTTCATAATTAATTTTACAGGATTTCCTGGTTATAGTGCTGATAAAATGTGGTCATCTGGATTCGACTATTTTTTCGAACAATTTCGTCAATTGTCAAGAGGATTATAGTAATTCTGATAAAATCTTAAATAAAAAATATTAGATTGAAAATAAAATTTAGTTCAATGCACAACATTTTTGGTTTCTTCAACATTCGCTTCACAAAAACATTTGCAAAACGAGCAATAATATTATTACAATTCTATTGAAACGTCTTTTTCTTAGTGTAAAAAGATACCCATCAACTTTATTGTATTACTTGCAGGTTTAAATTGCAAAGCGATAAGAAAAAGTATAAGGAACGTGAGAAAAATTATCGCAGTCAACGTTAACGGTTCGAGTGTTATCGCGCTTACGGCTCCATTTACTAAAAAGCTGTGGGATATCATATATTATCGCAGTGGCATCGTTTACTCTCACGTTCACGCCCGATCAATCCAATCGGGGTCATCCCGGTTCACCGCCGTTTCTCTATGTTAAACGGATCGCGAGCGACGAATTAACGTATCACAACCGCAGCCACGTGCGAGAGCCCAGGAGGAGATAGAAGGACCGCGCGTTCGGCACGTGCGAGTGAAACCGATCGGCATCCTCGCCACGTGGCCGAACGTGCCGACTCCGAGCGATCCTCACACCCCCGAGCGTGATATACGCGACCGCGGCAAACGACGTCCTAATTGACATGTCATTGCGAATCTAATTCGCCGATTAACGATGTTATAATGGCTGGGAATACTCGTCGCTTCTTCGATATGCGCAGCCTCCATTTTCTGGCATCGTATAGAGAATTAAAAATGTATAAAAGTGTAAAAAAAAATGCAGTACAGAAAAACCACAGTTATTTGATAAAAAACGAAAAAAAATGGAAAACGCAAAACAAAAAATGTTACGAAGAAGTGATATAAAAATAAAAAATTATTGACATGCAGCGATGACTAATTTTTAAATTCAGTCTATGAGGGATAAAAGTAGACAGCAATCGTTTCCTTTTGCTTCCTCATAGAGGAAGCTTTGTTTTCATGAAATTTTTTTTTTTCGAGATTTTCATGCCAGTATGCTTAGAATCACCTAAAATGTCGAGAAAAGTGGTTTAGAAAAAATGTCCGTATGTATGTGTGTGTGTGTGTGTGTGTGTGTGTGCTGGGCCTCGAAAATTCAATCGCCTCTCACTCAGAAACCGTTCGAGCGATCTGGCTCAAACTTGGCACGCAAGTAGAGTAGTTGCCCCTCTTCCAATGGCGAGATTTTTGATAACATATATACAGTCATTAAGATTTTATGTAGTTTTTAATTTGTTGAAAAAAGGGCGTGGTCGCTCTAACTTTCGTAAAAGTTCGACGATTTGGCTAAATAGTCCTTCATAACTGAAGATACGTTTAATGTTGTATGGTATTGAATTTCGACGAAATCGGTAAAGCGGTTCACATTTTATAGAATTTTGAATTTTTCGAAAAAAACATATTTTGCTCTAAATCACGTCGAATTTTAACAAATGAACCGAATTGTTGTATAGTCGAAAAACAACATACAGGCCTGCTACGTACGAAATTTGATGATGATTGGTGAAGTCGTTCGGATTTTACACCATTTTGAATTTAAAAAAAAATGTTGATTTTCGCTATAACTTCTGCAAAAGTTAAGAAAGTAATACAAAACTTTGTATCTAATCAAAATTAGATGTAACGGTGTTTGTATCAGAGCTTTCTTTAGTTCAAATAAAAAAAAGTTGCAAAGTCGAACTTTGCACATTGCTTCCTCATTAATTTTCGTTTTTCACAAAGCTTCCTCTATGAGGAAGCCAAAAATGATAAAAAAGCTTCTTCATAGAGGTGGCTTTGTGAAAAACGAAAATTAATGAGGAAGCAATGTGCAAAGTTCGACTTTGCAACTTTTTTTTATTTTTGTTTTCCAAGGTATCTGTACAATCCTAACAATTTAAATGTTGATGCACGAAAACCGTTAATTGCGGCCAACGTGTTGACGATGCAAAACGCGGACGTAAAAAAAATGTATATAAAAATGTAAAAAAAATATTACAGTCCAGAAAAACCGTAGTTATTTGTTGAAAAACGAAAAAAATGGAAAACGCAAAACAAAAAATGTTACGGAGAAAAGATATAAAAATAAAAAATCATTGACAGCGATGACTAATTTTTAATTCAGACGATGAGGGAAAAAATAGGTAGCAGTTGTTTCCGTTTTTTATTTTTGTCTTTCAAGGTATCTGTACAATCCTAACAATCGAAATGTTGATGCACGAAAACCGTCAATTGCGGCCAACGTGTTGACGCTGCCAAACGGGGACGTTTGATGTCCTCGGGATATTTGACGCTGTCCGTCGAAACTGCTTACCGACCAGGGGGGCTGATCGCTCGGTATTTGCTGACACGTGATGCGCCTCGGGCCACGATGCTTTCAATTAGCTCGCGATCCCCTTTAATAAAATTAAGCTGTACGTACTGAATAAATTTACGTTTCCGCTAAACCGACAACGGAAAGTCTTTTATTTGACTTTTATATTTGAGCTCCGAAAAAGAATTAAAAAAACTTGCCTACGGCACTATCGTTTTTTTAGCATACATTTTTTTCAACTAAATAGATTGAAAATAAAATAAAAGAATCTGGCGACGGGCAAATAAAATGGGTTTCGAATAACAATACGCATATCGCTAAAATCAGCTGAAAAGAGATAAGTTACTCCTCGCTTTCGCGTTTCCTATATCGAAACAAAAGCACTTTGGCGTCCCACGGCGAGATTCAATCCTACTCATAGCCGGCGACACTCGAATCACTTGGTTACTCTTTGCTACACACATAGAAAGTTACTCGCCCTCCGCTTCCCCAGAGTCCCGATCGGACAAGATTCGAAGTCCCCCCTGGAGCCGTTGCAATAAAAGGACCCCGTATGTGTCCTCGTCAAGCGAACTAACGCACCGCACTCGAAAGCCGATCTAGATAACGATGCGACGATGCCTAATAAAGAGAAAGATAGAGTGAGTTTAGATCGGAATCAACCCATATAGCGACTGCCACACGCGATAGCAAATAAATGTAAATATAAAGCTCGTTTGTGCGTTACTGGTTTAAATTTGAATTTTTTTTTGCAGCGAGAATTAACAAAAAAAATATAAAATCCAGACGAAAAATGTTATGTTATTTAAGAGTGAGTTTGGATTGGAATCAACCCATATAGCGACTGCCACACGCGATAGCAAATAAATGTAAATATAAAGCTCGTTTGTGCGTTACTGGTTTAAATTTGAATTTTTTTTTTCTAGCGAGAATTAACAAAAATATATAAAATCCAGGCGAAAAATGTTATGTTATTTAAGAGTGAGTTTGGATTGGAACCAACCCACATAGCGACTGCCACACGCGATAGCAAATAAATGTAAATATAAAGCTCGTTTGTGATCTACTGGTTTAAATTTGATTTTTTTTTTTTTTTTTTCGACGAGACTTAACAAAAAAAAATCCAGGCGAAAAATGAGTGAAAAAAGGAAGGAAACTGGAGGGGAAAAAATATGAAAACTATCGATACATTAAAATCTATTCAGTGCTGTGAACTCCGGACGAGCAGACGGGTTAAAATAAGGGGAGAGCCGCAGAGGCCACGAGAGCTGCGGATGGCGAATCTATAGCGGAGCCAGGTGAAGCAACCGGAGCGTGTAACGCCTTTTGACGTTAACGCCAGGGTCCTTATCCGCACTCGTACTTGCCCCGTTATTGTAGCATCCTCTCTCTGCAGGCGTGTATACGTGTATATATTCTGTGCCTCCGTTATCTCGCTCCAACAATGCCAAAGACGATCTTAATCCGGTGCATTAGCCACCAGGAAATGTCTCATTACCATTATGTTTTCCCTGCGGCGCGTGGTTACTGTATAAATGTAGTAACAGTACACAGCATAGACTCTGCCGTATTTGCTTCAGTCTATGAGAGAATGTTTTTTCAATAACGATTAAGATTTGGAGAAGATATTCTGAAGAAAAAAAGAATTTGACTCGGAATGGCAAATCTGCAAATAACGTCGAGAAAAATGTTTTATTGGAAATCAAGCGAAAAGTCAACCATTGATATTTTATTTAGTAACGATTGAGGCTTAATTGGTGTAGGCGAAAAGAGCTGATATGTGGTAGAAAAAAATGTTGAGGTGTTGATCTCGGCACTTTTAGTCCGGAAAGTCGGATCTGTGAATTTTGACATAAGAAAGGTCGAAAAATAAATTTCTTCAAAATCAAGTATACAAAAGGGTTAAAAACTGTGTTTTCGGGGCAGAAAATACGACTTGAAAACGATGATATAGGCCGAAAGGCGATATTTTGAATAGAAAAAAATTCGGGGAGTCATTTTCGGCCGGTTTATTTACAGGACGAGAATCTCTCAATGAAATCAATTATTCACACTTCCATTATGCCATTACTTGACTTAGAATAAAAATGTGTACATGCGGAAAACTTAGCGAGCGAAATATGACTACGAAGGATAGAAAATGGCCGTAATCCCCATGAGGATTGGACGGTGTTGTAGAGTGGAAAGAGCCCATTCGGCTCCCGGGGGAATCTTCGCGTATTACGTTCCTTCCGCAGCCGGCCCCGTTATACACGACCCTCGCAGGAACGATCATTATCGGTTTAGAACTAGGTTCGGAAGAATATTGGACTCTCCGAGTGACGCATCCTCTTATGTAGCAGAGTATTTTCTGTTGAGTACCAAGGATCTAAGGATTCGGAAGCTGATTATCACCCAGCGACCCTCGCAGTAGCGACACAGAAACAATAAAAAGTGAATTTGTTGAGAATTCAATACAAAATTCGAGAAATTTCAAAAACCCGAAAAAATTAATAATAAAATCATACTTATTAAGATAAATTACTAAATTATTTTGAGCACAAAGAAAAATTAGGATGCCGGTTAATTTGTTGAACAATTTTTTTTTAAATCACTTTGTTAATAATTTTTCGGGCTTGTTATTACACAAAATCAATCTTTCAAATACCTTCCGTGTGCTTGATTTTTTTCAAATTTTTATTCTATTGGGAAACGTTCGAAATACTCTCTGAATCTGTCTGAATTTTACATTTTCTGGGACTGTACCGCTCAGAATATCTAAATTTCTATTTTTCACAAAGCTCCCTTTATGATAAAGCCGAAACGAATAAATAAGTTTCCTGAGCGAAATAGAAATTGAAAAATAGAAAGGAAGCATCGTGCAAAGTTCTACTTTACACATTTTTTTTATAAACCATCAGTAGTTGTCACTCAATAATTCCCAGGTCAGAACGATTTTTTCTATGTGTCATGATGCAAAAAGTCCAGTATATGATGCTTCACAATGCATGAGATCAATGGGTACAAAATCGTCAACAACATATTGAATATAAGTCGACTTTTGTGCTCTGTACATTTATGTAAGTCTCTACAATTATCAGGCTATTTAATAACCAGCACGTAACGAGTCTCGCGTTACACGTCGCCTATTTCTCGCGAACAGAGCCGTGGTTACATCGCGCAGAGTGGCGTAACGAGTATGAGGCGCGTATTAACCAGAGTCAGCCGGTAACGCGGACAGATTATTACACTGCTGTATACAATAATATCGCTGCAGATGTCTATCGTGACCGTGCGGCTCGTCGGCTGCCGGTCTACGCCGAGCTACCACAGTATCCAAGCACTACAGTATCAAGTGGAGCGTCGGGGACCCCTGGACCATCGTACGGCACTCGAACAGTTGCAGCGCACTCGGGAACTAAAATAATACCCTCGATTTAATATAAAACGTGCACGCGTCGCTGGACTCTTCTTTCTCGTTTCGAGTGGACGAGGCCACGCTAGAACGAACGAATTCTGCGATACCCCCCCGAGCAACCGGCCACCAATTCTTTTTGTGTGTGCGGTGAAGGTGAGATGCAAAAATCGCCCGGTAAAAAGTTCATGAGCCACAAAATTGGTTGTATTGTCGATCGAAAAAAGACGTTGGAAAAATTATTTTTTTCTAAAGCATGTAAAAAATTGTATTTTCAAGGTAGAAAATGCGAGTTGAAAACGATGGTGTAGGTCAAAGTTGATATTTTGACGGAAAAAAGTTCGAATGCTCGAAAAGTCGATTTTTTTCTCACTTTTCGTCCGGATCCGATTTTATGAATTTTTACCAAAAATGACATCGGAATTTTTTTTTTTTCCACAATCAAATAAAAAAGTGTTTTCCGGGGTAGAAAATGCGAGTTAAGAACTATGATACAAGTTAAAAGTCGATATTTTGACGAAAAAAAAGTTCGAATGCTCGACGGGCCGATTTTTTTTTTTTTTTTTTTTTTTCATTCTTTGTCCGGTTTCGATTTTATGAACCTTGACAAAAAAAAAAGAAACATCGAAAAAAAAAAAATTTTCTAAATCAAATAAAAAAGTGTATTTCGAGGTAGAAAATGAGAGTTGAAAACTATGCTATAGGTTAAAATATTTATCAATATTTAGAAGAAAAAAAAAATTGAATCCTCGAGAGGTCGATATCGGAATTTTTCGATTTTCCGTAAAAAAAAAATCCCCCTGCTTGAACCACAATAAAACAAATTCGGAAATTCATTTGTTAACGTACAGCAACAACGTTTCACTGAAAACAATTCGACGCCAGATTTGACACCGAAAAATATTTGCGTCGTAATTTGTCCTTTTTTTTCGTCAGTTCATTCGTGTCGTACGACGACAAAGTCCACGAATTTGCTATCGCCAAACTGCGCTCGGCCCCTGACAGTTCGACCCCCTCTTCATAGTGACAGAGTCGCCCCCTGTTTTCTCTCGCGCTCTTTCTATTTTCACCATACGTATCTGCCCTTTGGCACATCCCTCTGACATCGGGCGCGGGGTACCTGCCCCAATTCTCGTTTCCCCCCCGCGAACGCGAACGTCTTTCCGGCCGAACGCCTGCGAATAATGGAAGCACGAGACACACTCGCAATTCTTCGGGTACCGCGCGCTGTATTCGCGCATGGGGAGAGCGAGAACGAGTTTGCTGGTGCTCGCCGAGTGCGCGGGAGACGGTCGACGCACCCGTAATCCCGTTCCCCATGGATAATGAACCCGAATGTGGCGCACGCTCCTCCTCGTTCGCGCTAACGAGTTCGTAATGCGATCGCGCTTAATGATATTTACCGAATTATAGTTCGGACGCACCCGGCGGTAGTTTTATCGTCTGCAAAAATTACCATGGAAATAGGTGGAACGAGAGGCGGCAGATTTCGTGCTAATAAATTGAATCGCTGGAATTTGGACGTGGATTACTTTTATTAGCAAGAAAATGTTCGTTTCTTTGGTTATTGTTATGTATTTTTTATGTTCAATAAAACATGGTGCAGATCAAGATGAGGACATTTTTATTTTATTTTTGGGATCGCTCCGAATTTCACTGATGTAACGATTGAGGGGAAAGGAGTACATCAATTTTTGTTGCTTTTACGTTGGGTGCGTTTTTTTTAATGATGATAATGATATTTACCGAATTATAGTTCGGACGCACCCGGCGGTAGATTTATCGTCTGCAAAAATTACCATGGAAATAGGTGGAACGAGAGGCGGCAGATTTCGTGCTAATAAATTGAATCGAAGGAATTTGGACGTGGATTATTTTTATTAGCAAGAAAATGTTCGCTTCTTTGGTTATTGATATGTATTTTTTATGTTCGATAAAAAAATGGTCCAGATCAAGATGAGAAGATTTTTATTTTATTTTTGGGGTTGCTCCGAATTTCACTGATGTTGCGATTGAAGGGAAGGAGTACATCAATTTTTGTTGCTTTTATATTGGGTGCATTTTTTTTACGTTAACGAGTTCGTAATGCGATCGCGGATAATGATATTTACCGAATTATAGTTCGGACGCACCCGGCGGTAGTTTTATCGTCTGCAAAAATTACCATGGAAATAGGTGGAACGAGAGGCTGCAGATTTCGCGCTAATAAATTGAATGGCAGGAATTTGGACGTGGATTATTTTTATTAGCAAGAAAATGTTCGCATCTTTGGTTATTGATATGTATTTTTTATGTTCGATAAAAAAAATGGTCCAGATCAAGATGAGGACATTTTTATTTTATTTTTGGGATCGCTCCGAATTTCACTGATGTAACGATTGAAGGGAAGGAGTACATCAATTTTTGGTGCTTTTATATTGGGTGCATTTTTTTACGTTAACGAGTTGGTAATGCGATCGCGGATAATGATATTTACCGAATTATAGTTCGTACGCACCCGGCGGTAGTTTTATCGTCTGCAAAAATTACCATGAAAATAGGTGGAACGAGAAGCGGCAGATTTCGTGCTAATAAATTGAATCGCTAGAATTTGGACGTGGATTATTTTTATTAGCAAGAAAATGTTCGGTTCTTTGGTTATATTGTTATGTATTTTTTATTTCTATAAAAAAGCCCCACCCGGGAATTTTAACTCATGACGCCAGATATATAAAAATATTATATATATTTATAAAATAAAATATTGCTCCGAATTTCGCTGATACGATGATTGAAGGGAAAGGAGTGCATCAATTTTTGTTGCGTTTATATTGGGTGCATTTTTTTTTTTTTTTTTTGCAAAAAAATGGGACAGACTGAAGCTTCCGGTCGATCGAGCTCGGCTTCGGATGGGAGGAGCCCCGAAAAATGTATTGGGTGCGAAAATCCCTCGTTGTGTAAAGAAAAAAAAAGGATGACAAAAAAAACTGTCTATAGACGGACGCTCTGAAAAGCGAGGAAAAACGCGAGCGAGAAGGCGGGCGAACCGCCACGTCCGCTTCTTCGTCTTTCCGGCTGGCAGCTGGCGTCAAGTGGACCGTGAATAAACCCTCGGCGGCGGCTTCGGCAAGATCGAAATCAAATTTCTGGAAGACTGAACCTGTGTTATGCTAATCGAACGGAATATTGATCAGGTGTTTACGTCGTGTCTGCCCACTCGTTGGACGACGAAAAATTGAATGTTCCTCGCGGGAAAGCGCAATCGAAATGACAGGACGAAAACGGGTGAGTCGATAGTTTAGCAATTATTTTCAAAAATATACAGCTTACGTTCTCGTAAAAAAAACACAATTTTCCATCCAAATGATATAAGTCTCATTAAATGTTTATTAAAAAAAAAAAAAAATTCGTAAACCTTTCCAAATAATTTATCACGAAGTAAGAGAAAACAAGAAATTTTATCAAAAGCTAACTTTTCATTTTTTTTCTATGATTTATTAATGTTTATAAAAAAAAATCGAAAAATAACCAAAATCGTCGTAAACCATTCCAAATTATTTACCACGAAGTGACAGGAAACAAGAAGAATTATGGAAAGCTAACTTTTCATTTTCTTTCTACGATTTATTAATATTTATAAAAAAAATCGAAAAATAAAAAAAATATTTATAAAAAAATCGAAAAACTTTCCAAATTATTTACCATGAACTGCCAGGGAAAAAAGAGTTATCGAAAGCTAACTTAAATTTTGTTTTTTTTCGGTGAATTATTAATACTCCAAACAAATCCAAAAATTAAGGGTCTCACCGCACACCGTAAAGTATTTTAGGCTGACCAACGATAACGTCCATAACCGCCAACGAAAACACGACCCTCGCACGCGACGATCGCGGAGAGCCCCCCGCGTGTACTTTGGCTGTCACGGATTTCAAGGGATTACACGTCGATTACAAGGATTAATTTTAAACTTGCTCACTCTACGGGTATCGCGCTGTCTGGTGCGTCGCGCGCGCCGCGTATATCGTTGCGCGTCGTCCGGGACGTGTGGGGTCGTCGTCGTCGGGCTGGCGCACGACGAGGCAGGCAACCCTTTGTGGGTTACTCCATGGTTTTGCAATCAGTCATCCGTGCTGTGACACGCTGAAGGGGTTGCAAAGTTTTTCAGCCTTCGAAAAAGCGGATTACATTCCGTCCCTCTCTCTCGATCTCTCTTTGATTTTTCTCCTCGAGAGAACTCGCGCGGGGCACAGACAAACCTTTTGATGGATGAATCTGCAGTATCGGAGAAAACTGCCCCCCCCGCGGTAGCTCACCCTTTTTTTTTTCTTGCTCGCTAACTGCATAACGCTTCGCGGTTTCACGCGCGTTTCAACCGTTTGACCTCCCTGTCTCACTCTCTCTCCTCGTTTTTGGCCCTTTTGTGCGCTTCCTCGTGGGCCCAATTTTTGCACATCACTGTTTACGTCACGCTCAACCTCATACAGTGTCATTATTTGAGCTGGTACTCGTCGGCTATATTCGAATAAAATGTTGCAGTCAATAATACTTTGAAATCTGAACAGCCAATAATTCTTAACTGCAAGCAGTAATTACGTTTTATATTTTGTAATTTTTTTTTATAATAGTAATTTGAGATAAAATTGAGATAAATTAAGAAAATTGAGATTTTATCTCAAATAGTAATTTGAGATAAAATTGAGATAAATTGAGAAAATTGAGATTTTATCTCAAATACTAACTTGAGATCAAATTACTATTGTCAAGAATTTTTTTTTTTTTTTGCGATTTCGCGATTTATTTACTCTATTTCGATGTCCCTTTAACTTGTTCCAAACACTCAGAAAAAAATGTAAAAAAAATACATAACGAGAAATCATTGAAATCAAAATTTCGATAATTAACAAACCATTATAATTGTGTCACAATTATGATTGAGAAGCGCTTGAACTGTCGGTCTGAAATTTAAAGCCCAATATTCCAGATATTCTGACATTCAGCATTTTCGTTAATAAAAGAAAAACATTTTACGCAGCATTTTATTTATTTTTTCATTTTATCATATTTATGAGACACGACCCATGAATTCGAAGGAATTTATTTAAAAAAAAAACAGCGCCGAGTCGACACGAAAGATGCGCAAAAAAATTCGGGCATGACATTACGTAGGCACGAGTCGCGTAGGGGCCTCGGGCCCTGAAGAGCCACACCGGAAAGTATATAAAATAGTACACAGAGCGCGCACCAGAATTTATACAGTGCGTATATATAGTTTGTTGCTCGCGTAGGTAATATTTCACGTCGCTGCGCCACCCCTGAACGAAGCGGGGTGGAGGGGGGCGAGCGAGTGAGAGGGGGTCGTAGCACGGGCCCGTTAGGGGTGCCCCGGACACAATGGAACCCTTTACCGTGCCCCTAGCACCCATAGCCAACATCCATACATCATCATTCATAGTGGAAAAAGAGCCAGGGGCACCGAGTCCCGGCGTCTCGTTGCGCTGAAACAGCCACCGGGTACGGATATATGTGGAGGGGAGGTTTCCGATTTTACGAGCACCTAGAAACTACCTCCTTCCCTCCTCCGTCCCCCCCCGCGGCTGCATAACCAACGTATAAATTACGTACAACCATTTTTCAAACGTTTCACGTTTTTTTGCAACTAAAAAAAAAATTGAGCTTCTCCTCGTTTCTGTCGATTCTCGTAAAACGTGCAAGCGCGGAATTTGAAATTCGAATGAGTCTCATCGTTTTCGTTATCGTGATCGTTTAAAAAAAAATCTTCATACTTTTATAGATACTTTCTATGCATAAAATTATATCATTTCATGCCTGCATTTTTTTTTGCACAACCTTCGCGTCAACCCCGATGTTTTTATAAATTCCTTCCAAATTACCTGACATATATTATAAAAAAAAAATTCAAAACCCACCGCGACTGTTTTATAATATCACAAAAAAAAAAAATTACCATCAAAATACCGAATGCCTCTCGACCCACCATTTTTTTTTTTTTTCAAATCACCCAGCGTGGAAATTCGAGAAGTATCAAACGCATCAGATGCAAATTCGGACGCGTGCGCGTAATTCGATCCTTCGCGAGGAGGCGCATAAAAGCCTAGATGCACCCTTCGATCTTTTTTAGCCCTCCTAAAAAAAAAAAAGCAACCGCAATTAATAGGCCCTGAAATCGGACACTCGAGCCCCAAAGTCGGTTGTTCTAGCAGTTCGTGTTGCGAGTAGCGCCGACCGGTGTATGCAAATCGCATCGGACACGGTTTTAGAAATTCGCCTCGGGTTTCCGTGCGCGGCTCGCGCGTCGAGGGCACCGCGATCTACTCATTTCAACAATGGACCGTCGACTCGTGCCTTCCGCGCGCGACAATGGAAAATAATAAACCTTGATAAATAGCCGAGTAAATAGAAAAAGACCGGAGAACGCGACTGCAAGTAGTTGTATTAATAAAAATAATAATAACAACGGCAATAATAATAATAATGATAATAATAATAATTATAATAATAATAGTAGGGGTGGCTAAGCACTGGCTCTCCCTTCCACCTCGCTCTGTCCTTCTGTACTCGAACAAATAGCGCGCACTCCTCGCTAGGCAAATAGCGTCGGCTCCGAAGGGGGTGAATCCCGTCGTCGACCTCATAGGTATAACGTGTTATATTAAGGGACCCGGGAATTTACTCGACAACGATCGCGTCATTTAATCGCCACGTTTGCGTATATTTGCCTACGATATTCGTTCCTCAGTGCCAACGTGGAGATCTGAATGGACGGAATGGACGTGGGGGCTCCTGTCAATTGCTCCGAATGGATTGAGTTATGGTAAACAGGTTGTCGCAGCTGTCGCGCGGGACTCCGGCGGTCTTGAAGAGATTTGTAATTAGAAATTATGATGGTGAGGTTCGCTTAGGATTTTTTTTTTTTTTTTTAACGATGAATCGTCTCGCGGGCGTCGTCGTGATAATTATGGGGGTCGCGTTGACGGCCCTCGATGACTTTCGGACCCTTCTTATGCGCGACGACGGAAGGAGTTGAACGTCCCGCCCCGGCGATGCTGGAAATAATGCGAATTAATGTCCCGTCGGGCTGCGCGATAAGCGGTGAAGATTCCCTGAGGACTCGGGAGGATTTTCGGGCTGATGAGTTTTTCTAGCGGGGATGAGTTGTGACGGGGAAAACTTTGTTGGAGGAAGAGATGATGACGTGGCAGGATTTTGTTCGCGTGTTTGTCGGTTAAGATTAATTTTGTATAATAATAGTTCTAAAATGTTATTAACAAATTGAAGAAAAAAAATGGTTTAACAAATCTCCTGGTGAACGATTTTTTTTTTTTTTTACGAAAATGATTCGTTCATTTTTCTGAATACGTATGAATTTTTTTCAGATTTTTAAGTTGACTTTGATAATAATTCTAAAATGGTATTAACAAATTGAAGGAAAGAATTTTTTTTGGCAAATCTCCCGGTGACCGATTTTTTTTTTTAGGAAAATGATTCGTTCATTTTTCTGAATACTTATAATTTTTTTCAGATATTTAAGTTGACTTTGAATTTTGTGTTTTTTTATATGGAAAATATGTGTGAAAATACACAAATTTTGGGGCATATGGTTCACTGTAATGTTATGGGGGAATTTGAGGAACGTTGTTAAATTTTATAATGAGTACGTTTCGACACCTAAATCACCTCACTGACATCAACACAATTTAGCGTAAACAGTTGTAAATTATTTTTTCGTTTCCCCGTGTGGATCGATATACGCATTGGACCATATTAGACGCTGTAGACGAATGAGCTCGTCCCGCTCATAAAAAGTAATCTCAATGTGACTCATCGGTCACACGAATACTATTAATAAATCTGTACCACGCAAATTTATCGATATCGCTATATTTGTTATTGTGTAAACGATGCTATTTATGCGGTATTTAAACTCAATCGCGTTCGCCATTTCGCATTGATACGCGATATTGTAAATACGACGAAGCAACGGTACCGATTTATTAGCCGTTCGAAAATCTTCGCCCCACGACGTTCCACAATCTTCTCCTTGCGATACGGTGTGTGAAATTCAATTTCTGCATTCGATTAGTTTCATTTACCAGGCAACGTGCGTATCTGTCTCGCCTGGTAAATTCCAGACGTTGCGAAATCCAACTAATTACATTTTTTTATATAGCGTCAGCTTCGTTCGATTTCGTTTTTTTTTTTCAGTTTCGGACTTGTCGCTCAGAATTTTTTCCATAAGTCGCATAAAATGATTTTTTCTACTAGTCGCCAAAAATAATTTTTTCTATAAATCGCCTAAAATAACTTTTTCCTATAACTCGAATAAAACACTATTTACTGTAACTCGCAAAATAATATATTATGCTACAAGTGCGTAAAATACGATTTTTCGCACGTGTGGCATTCCATATTTTTTTACGTAGTATGCGGAAAATTCCATTTTACACATACTAATGCGAAAATTTCCATTTTACGCATACTATGCGAAAAATTCCATTTTACGCATACTATGCGAAAAATACCATTTTACGCATACTATGCGAAAAATTCCATTTTACGCATACTACATTAAAAAATACTTTTTCCCTGCATTCCATATTTTTTTACGTAGTATGCGAAAAATCCAATTTTACGCATAGTAACACGAAAAATTCCATTTTACGCATACTACATCAAAAAATACTTTCTCCCTGCATTTCGCACAAAACGATTTCCCCACACCACCCACAAAATAATAATCCCGCCCAATCCTCTCACCTCTGGCCCCTCTCCAAATACCAGAAACGTATCAAAAATTCGTTCATTCGCGTTGTCGGAGCCCCCGTCGGTCAGATCGGGTTCTTCTCGTCCGAAAACAAAAAAGACGGCGTAAACTCGGGACACAAGACTGCGGGGCGCCGGGAAGACTTCAAAAAACAAAAAGACAGCTTAAACTCCGGACAGAAGTTTGCGGTGCGCCGATGAGATTTCGCGAGAGAGGGAGACGGAGAGAGGGGGAGGGGGAAGGGGTTGCTCGGAGATTGCGGCAAAGTGCAGCACAAAGTGCATCGCCGGGTGCGGGCGGCCGGGGCTCCTCGGTCTCCCCCCGCGCGTCGAAGGATCTCCGTGCGATAAAATATAATTGCGCGGGCGCGGGTCAATAGTCAGACGCACGTTGCCTGGCGACGCGGGTCTCTCTCCGCTCGTCGTGACCGCTCGCGCGCGCGCTTCTCTCACTCCGCGCCCGGAACAGACTCGAGGCTCGTCTTCTTCCTCGGCAGCGTCCGCCTTCTCGCTGATCCCCGCCGGCCACCCGCCAGAAGCCCGTCGACCGTCTTCGATAACGTCGAACCCGTCGTCGCCTCGACGCGTGACTCAGACTCCGTCGCGGTGATTTTTCGCAGTCCTCGAAAAAATCGTCTGTGCGCCGTGACACGTCCGTCTGGTTCTTAAAACTCGTCCGAGTGAATTTTTCCTCTAGCGAAGGTAAAGCGAATTAAATTTTATTTTTTATTTTTTTATTTTTTGGATAAATTTTTTTTTTTTCTGACGTGTTAAAAAATCGCAGGCTACGGACGACGAAAATCCAAAAGATACCGCTGCACTTGGATAACGTCGAACCCGTCGTCGCCTTCGACGTGTGACTCAGACTCCGCCGCGGTGACTCTCGGAGTCCTCGAAAAAAATCGTCTGTGCGCGTAGCGACGTCTCGTTCGTGGTTCAACCGAGTGTCTCCTTTTTCCTCCACTGAAGGTAATGCAAATTAATGTTTTTTTTTTTTCATTTAGTACAAATTTAGTAAAAAAAATACAGGCGACAGACGACAAAAATACAAAAGTGCACTTGGAATTTTTTTTTTTTTATCCAGTAAATATTTGTTCCGTCGCGTAAAAAAAAACACACAGACGACAGACGACAAAAATCCTGAAGTCAACCACTGCACTTGAAATTTTTTCATACATTTTTTTATCTAACAAATTTTTGTACCGGTGTGTAAAAAAAAAGAATCGTGACAAAAATGCAAAAGCAACTGCTGCACTTTACAATGTTTGATTAATTTTTTTATCCAGTAAACATTTGTTCCGTCGCATAAAAAAAAACACAGACGACAGACGACAAAAATCCTGAAGTCAACCACTGCACTCGGAATTTTGTCATTAATTTTTTTATCTAACAAATTTTTGTACCGGCCTGTAAAAAAAACAAATCGTGACAAAAATGCAAAAGCGACTGCTGCACTTGGAAACATTTTATACATTTTTTTATCCAGTTAACATTTATTCCGTCGCGCAAAAAAAACACAAACGACACACGACAAAAATCCTGAAGTCAACCACTGCACTCGTTGCACTCGGCCGCGTGTATCGACTCGTCTACCGACTAATTAACGCGAAACTATTTTTAACGACCATTTCAATGAAGCCCTCATCCTCTCCGCTTCTCCGGACTGGCTCTCTCTGCATGTATACAGATATACCCGGCATACACGCGGGAATTATATATATATATATATATATATATATATATATATATATATATATATATACACATTACATGTATATGTATACCATGTGAGATAAATTATAGCTAGAGTTGCAGTGTGGAAAGACGGCTATACGGCGTCTAGCTAGACTGGTCGAGTGGCCGGTGTGGTGAGGGCACTTTTTAAACTCCGATTGGAATTCCCGTTCGACACTCGGCCGACCCCGTGGGACGCGCTCGAGACGCCAGACGATTTTTTTTTTTTTTTTTTTTTTCAACGTTCTCCTTTATTTAATTGCCGTGTCTTTTTCCGCGCGTCCGACTTTTCGCGTCGCCGGTTGTGCGTATCAATTTCTCCTCGGAGACGGACGCGTTCATCGCGTCTGCCACTCGTATAGCTGCCGTGCATTAAATCACTGAAGCACCGCAGTGAAGGACTCGCACGTTGCGTGCGAGCCAACCGCGAGCTTCAGATCCGTCGTAGCTCGCACTGAAGTTCGCGCACTGATCTTGAGTGGAGCTGCGAATCGCGAGCCTCGATCACCCGACACTTTGGCTGCGATCGACGTTGATCCTAAATTGAAATTACGATTATTATTTTTTTCAGTGAAAATTTATTATTTTTAAAATTAAATTTATTAAGTTTTCCAGTGAAAATGTATTATTTTTAAATTAAATTTATTAAATTTTTCAGTGAAAATGTATTATTTAAAAAATTAAATTTATTACATTTTTCAGTGAAAATGTATTATTTTTTAAATTAAATTTATTACATTTTTCAGTGAAAATGTATTATTTTTTAAATTAAATTTATTAAATTTTTCAGTGAAAATGTATTATTTTTTAAATTAAATTTATTAACATTTTCAGTGAAAATGTATTATTTTAAAAATTAAATTTATTAAAATTTTCAGTGAAAATGTATTATTTTAAAAATTAAATTTATTCAATTTTTCAGTGAAAAATGCCACGTAAAAAAAAGGAGTCGGAAGTCGCGAGCTGCCCGAGCACCGAGGATAAGTGCGACGAGGCGAAAATGTGCGACGAGATGACGACGACGACGACGACGACGTCGCGTTGGAATCAGTGGCTGCGATGGTTGAGTGATGTGCGCGAGAGCTTCGAGAAGGCTCAGGGATTTCGGCTGAAGGACCTGACGAGCTTCGACAGCTTCGTGCGACTCATGTATCGACCGACGGACCCCGCGAGTCTCGGAGTCGCTCGAGCACTTTTTGGTGAGTCGACGATTAAAAAAACGGCCGTCCGATATAATTAATCCCGAGGCACCGACTGCGAGCCACGCGCGTTGTGTACATCTCACGTGTGGCTCGTTTTACTCGCGGCTCGGAACAATTGAAATCACGGCAGAGGCTTGGGGTACGCGTGGGCGGGCCGAGAGTCCCGAGACGAGAAGATTCGAGACGATTTGTCGATTAGGAAACAGTTTAAATTACGGTCCGCAGGCTCGGCGGCGCGTTCGGAGTTGCTACGGAGTGCAGTAGTTTTAACTAGGCTCAATTGACGATATCTGGGCTAGAGAGAAAGCAAAAAAGAGAGAGAGAGAGTGAGAGAGACTGTCGAATTGTGACTGTGGAATAAAATAGCAGCGATCATCCTGCGATCGCTTCGCCGAAGAACCGGTTAAATTTGCTAGAGTCAGTTGAAATTTGAGACGCAGATTATTTAGTTGGTGGCTTGAGAAAAAAAATAATGATTTGTCTGGACCTTTGGAATTTTACTCGGGTCAATTTGATGTAAGATCTAATTAGTTGGAAGAACAAATAGTTGGTACCAAAACAATTTTTATTTAATTGTCCCAACTATTAATTTTGCCAACATATAATTTTTCCAATTGAGTTTCGCCATGGAAATAAAGTATATTTGAAAATATATAAGAGATATACAACTTTTGGCCGACAAATATATAATAACTATATTTTTATCTGTTTAAGATATATCTCAGATATATCTCATTGAAATATATCCGGTGGATATATTTATAAACATATCCACCAAAAAAATATATAGCGCATCTAGAACTTTTGGCCGATATATATAATTTTATATAATTAATATATCTTGAATATACTTTATTTCCATAGGGGTTGCCAGCTTATTATTAATTATAATAATGATCATTTTATTCACCTATCCCACAGGGCTATGCATGGTACTGGACGTGGTCGAGGAACGCGGATTATCCGACATAGATCTCAAATGGGGAGATCCCAACGGTTGTCACTTTCCGCTGATTCACGGAATGGAGCGTCCGTCTCTGCCCATAATGATCGTCATCTACGCGATCATGTGGATGGGAGCTTTTGGAATAATGCTGGGTTTTTGCTTCAAACTGGCGTGCGCATGTTTCGCCATTCCGTACTGGTACATTTTTCTGTTGGACAAGAGTTTTTGGAACAATCACACCTATCTGTACGGGATCGTGGCGATATTGTTCAGCGGCACAGGGGCCAATCGATACTTGTGAGTTTGTTGCGACTGATAAGCACTACAAGTGCTGTAAATCAATATTTACAAAAACAAAAAAAATTCTCTTACATTCCCGCAGCGCTCTGGACGCGAACATCTCCAGGCAAAAAAACGCCAGCGTTCCACTGTGGAACTATTTCATACTGAAGTTTCAGTTCTTCGCTCTGTACTTCCTCGCCGGACTGAAGAAATCGAGCCGAGAATGGCTGGAAGGTTACGCGATGATGAATCTCTCGAATCACTGGGTGTTCGATCCCTTCAAGTGAGTCCAGTTTTCGAGACGTCGTTTCGGGCTTGTCTGAAAAGAAATAATGAATTATATAACCCGAATAAAACGAATTTTTTCAGGACCATTTTGTCTACCGAGCTGACGGATTTCCTCATAGTTCACTGGTTCGGCTTCATCTTCGACCTGACCGTGGGTTTCTGGATGCTGTTTCCAAAAACGCGAATTCCCGCGATGGTTTTCTGCACGGCGTTTCATCTGATGAACTCGAGGCTCTTCAGTATAGGTTGAGGATTATTCTGAAAAAAAAAAATCGCAATTTCTGCAGGAATATTTCTTTACGTCTTCCCGACGATGTTTCGTCAATAATTATCATTATCAATTATTAAGATAATTAATTAAATTAATTATCGTTATCAGACTGTCCATAATTATTGTCGATTTTACAGGAATGTTTCCTTACGTCTGTCTGGCGACGATGCCCTTGTTCTGCAACGTCGACTGGCCGAGAAAGATAATCGCCTGGTTCACCGGAAGCTCCATATACGTCTCGAGCCACGAGACCTACGCGTTTTGCAACAAAATCCCGAGCAGCGAAACCCAGGATCCTTGCGAAAAGCCTGAAACTATTGAAAACACAGAAATTAAAACAACGGAAGTCGAACAAGACAGCGACGAGAGCACGAGCGAAAGCGCATCAGCCTCCTCAACGGTGACCAGTTCAAGCACGGAGGACACGTCGAAGGAGCGGAAAGTTCCGGAGGACGAGGAAGACTGGCTGGTCGAGGACAAGGAAAAAGTCAGCGCCTGGAGACACAAAAGCGGGGAGAAAAAAAAATCGCCCCGAGTCACGAGGAGGAAGAAATTCGTGGTCTCGCTTCTTCTGATGCACATTGCGATGCAATTTTTCTTGCCGTACTCGCACTTCATCACCAAGGTACATTTTTTTTCCGCGACATGCGAATTATTTTGTCCGTCACAGATATTCAATTCAGCTTAGTCGTAACATCAACGGATCGTCACAATTGTTTCGCAGGGTTACAACAATTGGGTGCCGGGTTTGTACGGTTACTCGTGGGACATGATGGTCCATTCCTGGGACACTATTCTCGTCGTGATAAAAGTTCACGACAACGTGAACAACGAGGACCTCTTCATGAATCCCCAGGCGTGGGTGCAGAACGATAGATGGTCGAAGCACGGCGATATGGTCAGGCAACACGCCCAGTGTTTGAAAGTTAGTCGTTTAGTCAAATTTCTCTCTCCCTCTATCTCCCTCTTTTCTATTTTTTGCTTTTTTCTAATTATTTTTTGTTTTTTTCTAATTATTTTTTGCTTTTTTCTAATTATTTTTTGCTTTTTCTCTAATTATTTTTTACTTTTTTCTAATTATTTTTTGTTTTTTTCTAATTATTTTTCGCTTGTAATTATTTTTTGTTTGCGCACGATTTTTTATTTTTCGGCGTTATTTCCTCTGCCAAATGGTATGGAGTGGCGATTTTGCGATTTGCATTTCCTTTATTTAATTCTTATTTAATTTAATTCCATATTTTGTATTTCTTACACATGAGTTCACGCCTGCTTTCGCTATCTATATGCTGTGTATTGTATTTTTTGCACGATGCTTTTAGGAGGCAAACGCTCCACGATACGAAATAAACGTCGCTTTCTCTCTCTCTCTGACTCGATTTTTTCTTCCACATAAGTAATACGTTTTTATTTTCTTTTTTTAAGGACAACCTGATGCGCCAAAAGGAAAAGGTCCTGAGCTCTCCACACAAACCAGCCGACCTCGACAAATGGTCGCGACTGTCGAGCAATCTCAGTATCTACGTGGACGTCTGGTGCTCGTTGAACGGACGATTTCAGCAACGGGTCTTCGACCCGAGCGTCGACATGCTGACGGTCGACTGGCACCCGTTCAAGCCGATATCGTACCTGATGCCGCTGCTCACGGAGTTCAGCTCGTACAGAAACCGTCTCGACGAGATACAGCGACACGTTTACACCTGGTCCAACTACACCGACGTCTTCTTCGTCGCCGACTATCCGGGGATGCAGCTCGAGAATTACATCAGCAACGACTTCTCGAACGTCTCGGTGACGGTGCTCGAGGGCAGCGTGACCTACGCCGAGGAGGGACTGAAAGACAAGACCAAGGTTACCAAGGGCGACTGGGTGCCCGTTAAGACGGGAACTTTTCACACGATCACCACCACCAGCTCGTATCCCTCTTGCTACATGTACACGTATACGAATCAAACGGAAGCGGAGACCAACGTGAACGGGTAATTAAAAAATATTGACCCGATGCGCTGTTAAAAATGTGGTGTTAAAAAATAAACCAAGACGGTGTCTATATAAGTCCACACCAATCACGGTGATAACGAGTGGTGTTAAGAAACAAATTAAATTTATTTGAATGAAATAACTTTTATTTGATCCAAATAAATAATATTAGGCAGACCATTAAATAAATGAATCCATTTAATGGCCGGCCTAATAAGATTTATTTGGATCAAATCAAATTTATTTCATTCAAACAAATTTTTATTTCGATCAAATAAATTTTATTTGTTTCGAATATATCCCATCAGAACGATTTCTTTTGGTGTATCGTAAGTTTACACAGGAATAAATTTAACGAAACGGCTGGTGGTAATTTTACACCGTAAAAAGTGTTACTGTTAACACTATAATAAGTAACACTAGGAAAAAGTCCACATCAGCAGCGTTTGACACCGTATATTTCTAACAGTGTATAAGGAGAATTATTTGTGGTGTCATCGTCAGAGGGGATTTTAATAAAAATCTTTAAAAAAAAATTGATTTTACAGAAACGCAAAAACGACGCTGAAAAAGGATGCTCTGCCGCTGCTCAAGGAATTCAAGTACAGGGTGAACGCCTGGCTTCGCGCACTTGGCCACATAGCCAACTCATTTTTCTATCTGGTCTACGATGTCCCGATGGTGAGGAGAGTTCGAAATTACTAGAGTGAAAATTTCTATGGACTCTCGAACACAGCGCACTGGTTTTATAGTCCACGACTTAACGAACAATTTGTGAATTTAACTGTATTTATGTCTGCCAAGTGAACGACTCGAGATTCGGGTGAACGACTGAAACGTGGAACGTTGGGTTATTTTTGGCTCGATCATTCCATTTTTGTGGGTACTGCTGTAGATTTACGTCGTTTATATAGCTTCGAATCGAGTGAAATTGGTGGCTGTTTGGTGTGCAATTTACTGATTTATAACCGAAGAGGTTTGAGCTGCTGATTGATTTTGAAAATCCGTCTATAAGACTTTTGATGCGTGAGGTTTGCGAGTTGATCCTGGGTGTGATTATTAAGAGCGACGAATTTTCGTTGTAATAGCTGTTGGATTAGAATTGGAAATTGTGCACCAGACGACTGTGAATTTTTAGATAATTCCAGGACGGTCAAGTACGCTTTGCGTAAGGACGGAATATAGCGAGCCTTGCGTCTGTTTTTTGTTTTAAGTTAAAACTTGCTGTGATTATTTTTTAACGCATAATGTACGGTGGAACCTCTCGTACTCTGCATGATCCGCGTGTACTTGACGAGTGGCGCTCGCTGCGGCTGTTTCTCATACCTCGTCGGCTTCTCCCGTGGCATTAAAGACGAAGCGGGGTCTCTTCCTCGGTTTCGGAAAAGCGCGGGGTTAGGAGATTGTCTGTTTAAACATATACATATATATTTTTATTGACTCATACAAGATTTCGTCTGGTGGAATAATAATATTCTTCAATAGGAAGGTGTTTAACGTAAGGCACAAAATATAACGCGGAGTACAAGGTATCGATTCTTATTAGTGTAAAGTGAACTAAATGAAGCTTCTCTTCGACAACGAGAGGATATATATTTTATATACGTTTAACTGTATCTATGTGAAAATTGAAAAGAGTGCGTAATAATCGAGTCTGAGCGTATCGAACGAGGGACTAGATGGAAAAATGTCGAAGTGATGGAAATGAAAAAATATAAGCGCGTATCACGATATAATTTACATCGATTCGTGGCGTCTCCTGTAAATCCGTTGTATTCACTGTATTGAAAAAATGAAGACAAATTATCCGAAGTGTATTGATTCTCGATTACCGATTTTTTTTATTTTTTCCTTTCATTCCTTTTTCCGCAGCATCGAAAAAGGATGGTCGTTGTATGGACGATCATTTGGTTGCCTTGATCCAGTCAATTTCCAAAGCCGCGACACCGGCCTGATTGTCCGGCAAATAAGTTCCTCGATCAATTTTCAGGCCGATATTCGTGATGGCAGTTGCGTCGAGTGGATTTGTCTCCAACGGTAATTCCTGACCGCGATGATAAGGCTTGAAATCCACCAATGGCAGTTTTATCGTGGCGAACTCGTTTAGTGGCGCCTAAATTGCACACAATTATCGGCATTTAAAAAACGTATTAACCGAATATCAGCGATTGTAAAAATTCGTTAAAAAAATAATTACCGTAAAAACTTGTCCGTACACCGCGCAATTCTTTTCCAGACCCTTGTGCCGCAATAGCATTTTGTAATTAACGTTGACTCCTTGAGCGCGGCACCTCACGCTGATGTTGCCGAACTCGCCTATGTTGAAGTTCGTCGGACACTGAACGCCCGCGTAGCCGCTGCCACTTTTCGTCGGATTCAGAAGCGTGAAGAGCACAGCTCGCTGAAACGTCTGACTCTTCTGCATCACCAGGGTGGCCTTCGACATCCCGAAACTCTTCGCCGTGTCCGAATTCTCCGTCCACTGCTCCAGCGCGCTTTCCACAGGAATTCGCGTGAAGTCAAAAAGCGTTTGGGAGTTGCTGAAAAGAAAAATGCAAATTAATTCTAAATTTTACGACCAATAGAATTTTTGACGATAAGTCTCGCTGCATTTTTATTATTTATTATAATTCGAAATTTTTCGATCAATAGAAATTTTGACGAAAGGTCTCGCTGCATTTTTATTGTTTATTAAAATTCGAAATTTTCTGACAATAGAATTTTTTACGAAAGGTCTTGCTGCATTTTTATTATTTATTATAATTCGAAATTTTCCGACCAATAGAATTTTTGACGAAAGGTCTCGCTGCATTTTTATTATTTATTATAATTCGCAATTTTTTGCCCAATAGAATTTTTGACGAAAGGTCTCGCTGCATTTTTATTATTTATTATAATTCGCAATTTTTTGCCCAATAGAATTTTTGACGAAAGGTCTCGCTGCATTTTTATTATTTATTATAATTCGCAATTTTTTGCCCAATAGAATTTTTGACGAAAGGTCTCGCTGCATTTTTATTATTTATTATAATTCGAAATGTTTTGATCAATAGAATTTTTGACGAAAAGTCTCGCTGCATTTTTATTATTTATTATAATTCGGAATTCTCCGACCAATAGAATTTTTGACGAAAAGTCTCGCTGCATTTTTATTATTAATTATAATTTTTTATTTTCCAATCAATAGAATTTTTGACGAAAGGTTTCGCTGCATTTTTATTATTTATTATAATTCAAAATTTTCCGACCAATAAAATTCTTGATGAAAAGTCTCGCTGCATTTTTATTATTTATTGTAAATTAAAAAACGTATATATCTTGCTTACCCGGACCCAGCCACGCTCGAGGCTACCATGTCACCATGTTCCGGAACGTAGGGAAGGAGGCAGATGATGAAAACCAACTGCGAGTCGGGGAGCCCGAGGTCCTAGCATCGCGGATCTATACTTCCACCGATACCTTGAATACATTGTCGTTTGTTGTCACGACACATCTTGAAATCGATCGCCTCCAGATTTTCCCTTTCTTTCTCGCTCTCGTGTATCCAGCACGGTTCACCAGTCTCGACTGTGGTATTGATATATACTGTCGTCACGTCGTTTATGTATTAGTTGCAACTATAAGAATGCCGCCTCTGCGTGATTCCCCTGTCGATCGCTAGTATACTCAGGTTAAAACCGCCAATGGTACACTGTGGTACCGCGGTTTCATTACATAAGTTTTCGTCCTCGCAATTTGCTTCTCAGTCTAATCTAAGAATAATAGAATTTCGGAAGAAAAATTTAAAATACGTATAAATAGTAAAAATGATATGTCGACGATTATTAGTCCCTTTTATTAAAAAAGTGAACAGCGGATATAAAGTGAACAACAGAATTTACTCAGTAATGCAAAGAAAAAGTTAAAAATCGTTTTATTAAAAAAGTGAACAGCGGATACAAAGTGAACAACAGAATTTACTCAGTAATGCAAAGAAAAAGTTAAAAATCGTTTTATTAAAAAAGTGAACAGCGGATACAAAGTGAACAACAGAATTTACTCAGTAATGCAAAGAAAAAGTTAAAAATCGTTTTATTAAAAAAGTGAACAGCGGATACAAAGTGAACAACAGAATTTACTCAGTAATGCAAAGAAAAAGTTAAAAAATTAAGGAACTGTTACAGAATGTTCGTCAGGTTTTGTCGCGACGATATAGTCGATTTCAAGGGCGGACACGCCTTTCTGCTTGATCGGCGAGTAAACACCGCCGTACATTTGTATTCCGAACATGGTGATGTTAGAAGTGTCCAGGGGTTCGGCGTCCGGCACCTGCCGACCGCGGAAATAAGGCAAAAAATGCGACAAATCCAGTTTGACGGTCGTAAATTCCGGTTCCGTTGTTGAGACCTGAAAAAAAAAAAAAATGGAAAATCACGATGACCTCGAGCGTTTGCACGAAAATCGTGCGGAATCTCACCGAAAAAAATTCCTCGTAGGATATCTCGTTGTCGGCGCTCATTCCCTTGTGTCGCAGTATAATTTTGTAGTGCTGATTTTCTCCCCGAGCGCGACACGACATTTCGATTTTACTGTAATCCGTGAGATTGAGATTCGTCTGAGTTCGGACGCCGGCGAAGCCCGCGCCGTTTTCTTGGGGATTCAGCAACGTGAAGAATATTCCTCTCTGGAATAACTTTGTTTTCTGCAGCGTGATGACGGCCTTCGACTTGCCGACCTCTCGCACGGTGTCCGATATTTCCATCCAATTGTCGACATTCGCGAGAGTCCTGAAGTCGAACAGCATCAACTCTGTTCCCCTGTTGAAAGTAAATTATTTCGTTTTCATTGTGTATAATTCGGCAGAAAATGGATTTTTTAAATATCGTTAGCAGAGGCGTCGAAGAACAAAAAGGCGGGAATTTTTAAATGATTAATTTACGATTTTTCGAAATTAAAGGAGTTACGCGTTGGTGAATTCTCGGTAATATTTGTCGGTTCATTGCACTTATCTATTATCGGTTGCTTTGAATTAATCTATTGTTCAACATTTATTTATTTATTTACCACAAAACATACACGGGTGAGAGATAAATAATCTCCTGTTACGCTATTCGAACATCGATTTATCGTACTTTATCGTTATTGTGTATATTTCAAATCTGTCTTACCCAGCGTCGGCAGCAGCCATCGCGGCGGTTTGCATCGTCAGTATCGCACCCATTAGAATCGCTTTTCTCAACGTATGATAAATACGCATCTTATACGCGTTGACGTAATCGATCACAGAACCCAGTACGTTCGTTTGATGCACTAAACAAGAAAACGTTTCGAAAAAATCAGTCCACGTTCACCAGAATACTGACCGACAGTTACATAAAACCTGTCAACTATGATCACGTCCACTTTGTCTGTACGATCTCCTCGAAACTGCGTGCAAACTGACGTACCGCGTTGCAGCCGGTGAATCAGTACGCTCGAAGTTCTCCCATATTATTGTGACCCCTTCCACAACGCACTGTCACGTACCACGTGACTCGAACCCTACACACTATAGAGACTCGCATCTCCAACGAGTAGCGCGGCAAGCTGATCGTATTACATTTCAACCTATCACACTCAACATACATATCACCCGCTTTTATTAATAATAACGAATAACGATACTTATGTCATCGACCGTCGAACTTCACGAGCCCGATAAACGAGGCGGCTGTACTGTCAATACAAACTTTCAACCATAAATATCGTCAAAACACGACGTCAGGCGTTCAATTAAAAAACACACATATTTGATACCGTGTTTATATATATATATTTTTTTTATTAGTCGTTTATTTCGAGCAGGTAAACAAAATTACAGAGTGTAGTTGGAAACACAAACGAATACAAAACCAAAAGAAAGAAAGGTGAATAAACCAAATGGCCCTATCCGGGCTCTCGTCGGTTGAAAAACATAGCCAATATGTAGAGCTTCTGTACCGTTGGAGTTTTTGGCACGAAATTATATAATATTTTTGTTGAGCTCCAGAAAAATGCAGTAAAAACTGGCGGACAAGTATTGGACCTCGCGATGCGGGCTATTTTTTGTTTCTAATTAACAAAAACACTTGAAATCTAAATAAAAAAGATAAGAATATATACAATATGTACATTTTTGTAATCCTAGTTAGTCTAATAGATGTATTCAGTCTTGGCTGGAGTAGGAACTTGGTCGTATTAAATGTTAGTCTAAAATTAATTATTATAAAATGTAGGTTTACTTTAGCCACCAGTAACGCTCGGTGTCACTTCTATGAGTGTCTTGGCTATCTTTGGCGGGGCGTGTTTATATCTTCCGAGGATGAGGGAAGCGTTTATCGGTCGAGAGACAAGGTTCAACGTGCCGCCAAAGCCGGCGCGTGGTCGCCTCAACGCGCATGCGCCGCGCATGCGCCGCGCGCCGCCGGTGCGAGCGAGCTGCGCGCGCATCTCCATATACACTCGCTCCGTGCGCGCATAAACGACGGTGCCGCACGGTTCGCCCCGACAGAATCATGATAGACTCGGGATACGCAGGGCCAGAAGGAATGTTGTGCGTTTGAAATAACCAACAAAAAAAAAAAATATATATATATCATGGCGTCGAAGGCCCATGTGGATAATACGGTGAATGAGAGGCGATTACGACCGATCTACGGTACACACGACTGACTGATTTATTATCGTAAATACCTAGGATAATGTCGCGTGACAGCGGCCGCCGAGCGTTCCTCACGCGGGCCAATCGATCTCGCACTCGTTCCAGAGGTTATGTAACAATCGTGCCGCTCTCGGCGTTTTTTATTTGCCATTTCAGACTGGCTGGACAATGGGCACAATAAGAAAGCGCTCCAGGAGGCGGACAAAGTTCTCAGAAAACAGCCGAGCAATCAGTGCGCCAGAGTCCTCAAAGCCCTGGCGCTGCTGCGACTCGGCAAGGAGGACGAGTGCCAGGTTATCATGGATCGAGTGAGGTCGGAGGTGCCTTGCGAAGACTCCACGCTCCAGGCCATGAGTATATGTTACAAGGAGATTCACCAGCGTAAGGATAACTCGAATAGAAAGCCAATTTTTTTGCGCTTCGGAGGGAAGTCGCTGGGTTTACAGTTTTTCTGCACTTTCCAGCGGACAAAATAAGAGAGGTCTACGAGGCTGCGGCGAAAGCCGACCCCAATAACGAGGAACTCCTGACGCATCTGTTCATGGCTTACGTCAGACTCAGCGATTTCAAGAGGCAACAACTCACTGCTCTGGCTCTGTACAAATTGAAGCCCAAGAATCCGTACTATTTTTGGGCGGTCATGAGCGTCGTTATGCAGGCTGTGCAGGCTGATGAGAAACTGGCGAAAGGCGTGATTCTACCTCTCGCAGAAAGAATGGTAGGATTTTTTTATATAACTCGCAATCATTGGCAATTCTGAGGGGACGGAAAATTTTACTTTTAAATGTTGCAAGACTTTGTAAATACTTTTTTTTATCATAGGGATTTCAATTTCTGTTATCAGCTAGTTGGTGATTTTGCAATAATAGAAAAATGAATTTATCGATCGTCACTTTGTATATTCATTTTTATATCTATGAATAATCAGCACAGATAAGGTTTAATTATTATTTAATTATTGAACTATAATTGTTATGGTTACGAATTACTAACGTTTTCGTTTTTTTTTTTTTTTTGTGGGGTTGAACAGGTTTTAAAATTGGTGGGCGAGGGTAAATTGGAAGCGGAGCAAGAGGTTCAGCTCTATCTGATGATACTGGAACTCCAAGGTAAGGATGAAGAGGTGTTAGAGGTCCTATCGGGATCCTTGGCCTCCCGTCTTTCCTCTGTTCCGCAACGTAAAGCCCTGCTTCTGCTCCAGCTGCAACGATATCCCGAAGCCGCGACGGCCTTCAGACAGCTTATTTCGCAGGAGTGAGTTTAGCCGCGTATCCGACGATTTTGCTCTTTCAGACACGAGAAGAAAACCCTATAATCGTCGATTTTTGCCTCCCGCAGCTACGACAACTGGGCGCACTACAAGGATTACTTAACGTCCGCGCTGAAGCATCAAAATCCTCTCGAGTGTCTCGAGTTTCTCAACGAAATCAGCTCGTCGAGTGCCAAACGAGTGAGAGCCCCGCATCTCGCGCGCTTCGAGTTACTTCAACGTGTTGGAGCGAATGAAGAGGTCAGAGGAAAGCTCGACGTCGTCGATCTGATGCGACAGTATTTCGTGCAATTCGGCGAGAAGGGCTGCGTCGTTGGCGATCTGAAACTGTATTTGAATCTCCTCGAGCCCGCGGAACAGTTGGAACTGTTGCGGAAGGTACGAGAATCGTCGGCTCCGCGAGCTTCACGCGTTTCGATGTTAAACCGGAGGTTTATTGTTGCATCCGCAGATCGAGGAGGAAGTCGGCATCGGCCCGGATGAATTTCCCAAGTCAGCCGGCCAGATGGCGAAGCACATTCACTACGAGCAACTGCGAAGAATCTGCGGCCTCCATCATTCGCCGCACGCCGACACCGAGAAGCGGAAATTGTTGGCTCAACGATTCTGCGATCTTTACGACAGCGGCAACGAGAGTTGCCCGGCCTCCGAGAGGCTGCCGACGGATTTCTCGCCCGCGGATTCCTACGTTCTCATGGCGTCGCATCTCTTCGTGCAATTGTGGTTCGAGACGCGAGACGCGTCTCATTTATACAAGTAAATATTGCGATTCAAAGGAACCCAAGAAAATTGATTCATATGAAATTGGCGAATTGCTTATGTCGATGTTTTGGAACGTTTTCAGAGCCATGGCGCTGTTGGAACGGGGCTTGGCGTCGAGTACCGCAAACTTCCACCTAAAAATTATGCTCGTGCGCATTTATCTCGAGGCCGGCCTGGTCGGCGCGGCGGATCATGCCTACACTCTTCTGGAGGCGAAGCAAATACAGCTCGATTCGCTGGGATATTTGCACACGCCGTTGCTCGCTCCTCTCGGTCATCTTCCACGCGCCGCAACGTTGCTCGATCTCGCGACGAAATTTTTCTTAGCCAATTACAAGCAAGTACGTGTTCTGCTCTTAAAAATCACAAATTATCGACGTGTTATGGTTGCCATCGTCAACGGTAGATGAATTACGATTTGATAAAAGTATTCTAATTACGATCGAATCACGTTCAATGTAAACAGAGCGCGGATCATCTGACTTTCGCCTACAAGTACGGCAGCTTCGTTAAGATCCAGGAGTTCGTCGAGCTCAAAGAGAGACTCGAGAATTCCTTGCACTTCGCCATGACGACGGTCGACAGAATGCTGCTGGAATTGAGCTGGTGCGACAGTCCGACGTCGCTGTTCAACACCCTGTTGAACATGAGAGTTCAGCCACAGAAGGACACCATTCGATGGGAGCATCTCCGGGATAATCGCGATCTGGAGGTGAAAATTTGTTCCAACCGTTTTGTCTTACATTCCTAGAATTAGTTATTTTTTTCACATAACTAGGCTAATCACACGCGCTGGCGCGCGTGCCTGAAAAACTTGCCAAAATCGACCTCAGAAATTTGTTCTTTTCAAAATATCGGCTTTTAACCTATACCATAATTCTCAAGTCACATATTCTACCCCCGAAAACAGTGGTTATTAACCTTTTTTAATCGATTTTGAAAAAAATATTTTTTTGGCGACGAAATTTTTTTTTTTCTGTCAGAAATCGTAGATCTGGCTCCCGACCAAAAATCCCTAAAATCGACCCCAATTTTTTTTCTTTTCAAAATATCGACTTTTAACCTATACCATAATTCTCAAGTCGCATATTCTACCCCCGAAAACACTGGTTATTAACCTTTTTTAATCGATTTTGAAAAAAATATTTTTTTGGCGACGAATTTTTTTTTTTTCTGTCAGAAATCGTAGATCTGGCTCCCGACCGAAAATCCCTAAAATCTACCCCAATTTTTTTTTCTTTTCAAAATATCGACTTTTAACCTATACCATCATTCTCAAGTCGCATATTCTACCCCCGAAAACACTGGTTATTAACCTTTTTTAATCGATTTTGAAAAAAATATTTTTTGGCGACGAATTTTTTTTTTTTTTTTCTGTCAGAAATCGTAGATCGGGCTCCCGACCGAAAATCCCTAAAATCGACCCCAATTTTTTTTCTTTTCGAAAATTCGACTTTTAACCTATACCATCATTCTCAAGTCGCATATTCTACCCCCGAAAACACTGGTTATTGACCTTTTTTAATCGATTTTGAAAAAAATATTTTTTGGCGACGAAATTTTTTTTTTTTCTGTCAAAAATCGTAGATCCGGCTCCCGACCGAAAATCCCTAAAATCGACCCCAATTTTTTTTCTTTTCAAAATATCGACTTTTAACCTATACCATAATTCTCAAGTCGCATATTCTACCCCCGAAAACACTGGTTATTAACCTTTTTTAATCGATTTTGAAACAAATATTTTTTGGCGACGAAAATGGTATTTCTCGCATACGTCAAAAAATATGATATGCCACTCGTGCTTAAGATTTTATTACGCACTAGCATAATATACTATTACGCTAGTGCATAATAAAATAGCATAATATACTATTATTCAGGACCATCATGTTAATCTGTAATTCGCTTGGCGCCGCAGGTGGTCGTCGGCTGGGAGCCGTTGGACAAAGACAACACCGATCCGAGAATGCACGAGGAGACTCGTTCCTGCATGCTTCGATTACTAGCCGCGCGCAATCTAGTCCTGAGAATACTCGCGGCGACGGTGGAGTCCGACTCTTCGTCGTTGCTCTCGAGTCTCGCCGCGGATCTGCGAAAGCTCAACAACGAGCTCGTGCCTCGATGCCTCGAGAAGTTCAACGTCGTCGAGGGCGACATGAAGAAAGCGGAGAGCGTGCTGGTGCCGCTCGACGCGGTCGAACGATTGCGCGAGGCCCACCACTCGGAACAACTCAACGTGATCGCGAGCCTCGCGGAGTCCCTCGCGCGATCATCGCGGCCTGACGCCGAATGTATGCAACTCCTGCGCTCGTCGCCCGCGCTCAAGACTCTTCCGCTTCCCGACAGCGAAACTGCCGTCTCCTACAAAAGTTTCTTCCTGAGAGCCGCCACGTGCGGCGAGACTCTCGCGATTCTCGGTGCCATGTGCGTCGCGTCCTCGACGCGGTCACAGCCGCACGCCGCCAATAAGAAGAAGAACAAGAAATACGCGAAGGAAATTGTCTCGTTGACGCCGGACGAGAGTCAGGTAAGACGATATGAGGTTTTCTTTTTTCTCGTCGATCCGATTGACACGACGACTTTTTTCGGTAGAGAGATTCGATAAATTTGTTGTATTGTAAAATACAACAAATACAAAAACACAAATTGTTGTATTTCGATAAAATGTATTTATTGTATTGTAAAATACAACAAATACAGAAATACAAATTGTTGTATTTCGATCAATTGTATTTATTGTATTGTAAAATACAACAAATACACAAATAGAAATTGTTGTATTTCGATAAATTGTATTTGTTGTATTGTAAAATACAACAAATACAAAAATACAAATTGTTGTATTTCGATAAATTGTATTTGTTGTATTGTATTTGCAGACCTGGCAGGAAATCGGCGCTTTGCTCGCGGAGGGGATAAAACGCCTGGTGGCCGATCTCACGCAGCTGGAGAAACGTCAGGTGCGAACGAGTTTACCGAGCGACGACGAAGTCGCGCTCACCGTCGCCGAACGCAGCCAGGACAGCGTGAGCCAGAGTTGCTGGGCGCTCAAGTCGCGCGTTCAATTTACCACCAAACTACTCAATGGCCTGAGAAGCTGAAAGTCTATCATACGAAACTGTACAAAACTTAAAATTGTCCATCCGCCAATTTACACCAATTACAAAGTACTGATCAACCCTGTGAAGTAATGAAAACGAAAGAAAAAAAAGAACAAAGAAAAAAATGTGTTTATTTAGTTCTCGCTTGGTCGAAGGACGATTATACTTCTCAATTTCTTCCAGAATCGATTTTCCCGATCGAGACTCCGAAGATCTTTTTACGTTACACCGTTTCGGTTTTTCGTGTTTTCATCCGTCCGTTATTTTCATTTAACCCTTTATTAGACGGATATTACCTAATTTACTACACTCGATAAAGAATTAGACAAAAATCAGTCTAGATTGTCATAGTCAAAGTTTAAATGAAACGCGTTACTTACTCTATTCGGTTGCTGACAATTTACGATGAATAAATTTTACGTATCACGAAATTAACGCTCCGAGTAGAACATACAAAAATGGCTCCATTGACACACGAAGTCGCGGAATCGCTGCATAGAAAAACTGTCGAAACCCCAGCGGAGTAAAACAGAAACTTCGGGGGGTTTGAAAAATAAACGTTTCTTTTTATCGAGTTAATTGCAAACTTAACTGAAATCACTGTGAAGATAATAATATAATTTTCATAAGTAAGCGTCCTTGATCGCAGCTTGTTGTCACCACTGATTCGTCACTGTCGCACAAAACTTATGTGCATCCTCGTCTATTCAGGGGTTTCCGAACATTTGCGCCAACTTGTAGCGACGAGCCCATATCGCGTTCGCTGGAAAATAAGTCGAAGCTAGAATACATTCCTTTTTTATATTCCCGATTAAATAGATAAAAATGCACAAGAAGTGCTATCGAGTGAATTTATGCGAGAAGAAAGCACTAGTGCGAGAAGTAGAATCGGGTCGAATTGCTCATGCGCGACATTTTTATTGTAAGAGTGGACTTATTTTTATAAAGCGCCACACTCGGCAAGCACGAAAAGTAGCGTTTCTCATGAATGTGTTACAAACTTTGTATATTACGATACGGAATTCTGAGCAAATTCACGACAGAGTTTGCAAGAAAACGCAGCGTAAATTCACGGCACGGAAATTGTAGCATCGAAAAAACAGTTTCACGATCTTCCGGCAGAAAATATGAAGAAAAAAAAATCCGCTTATCTTATCGCTATACAACTTTTTTCTAAAAAAAATCAACATGTTCATCCAAGTTCGGTGAATTTCACACTTCGATATCTATTTATTGAGAAAAAAAAAATGTACCTTCATTCTCGAGGTTAACAAGTTCCCTCATAGCCTCGTCCTTCAGGACCGCCTCGACCATCTTCTCCCGCTGATAATCCCGCACCGTCTGCTCCAGAGCTTGGGTCAGGGCGTACTGCGAACGATCGAGATGTCTTATCGTATGCGCGAAAACCGGGTCAATCAATTTCCTGTCCGGCGCACACCGCGCGGCTGCAGAAACGCCGATCGTCCCGGGCCTGGCTTACCTGGCAGACTTGTAAGCGCGTCATCCGGTGAATCTTGATTTCCGGCGAGTCGGATTTCTTGGCCGCCGCATTCACGACGACTCTGGCCCTATTCACGGCGTTCACTCGCTCGATCGTCCTCAGCTTGTTGCCCGCCTTGCGACAGACCTTCGACAGCAGATCCGATCTTCCGGAGCGAAAGTTTTCGTGCAAAAACTCGTGAACGTCCGGATTGTTCGCGTTGCAAATGGGGTCGCGATTGTGCGACGTCACTTTCCGAAAACCGTAGAGATTGAGCTGCCGTATGAAACTCGTGATATTGTTCGTCTTGAATATCGGATTTTTCGCGCTCAGATATTCCTCCTGAAATCGGCTGTAATCGAGGAGTATCGTGCCGCCGTTCTGGCTCCACTGAATCGCTCCGGTTTTGCAGTCGTTCACGATTTTCCAGAGCTTCTGCGGGAATCGCATCGACAGCATCACACACTCGTCGTACATTGTCGTTTATCCGGTAACTTATCGATGAACCTCAACGCGACACACGTTGGAGAGCTGATCAAAAGAAAACCGACCTCCGACTGGTTTAAACTTGCATCCAGAATCTCCGCTACGTCTGGCGAAAAAAAAGAAACAAGCGTTGAAACACAAACGCATCGTACCTTGGCAACAATGTATTCTGGAAGTGGCGTTTTCCATGAATTCTACGTCCCACCTTCGTGACTTCTCGTCGGGATTAAAGAAGGATTAATGTCGTATAGCTAAAAAAAATTAAATGGTATTCAAAATAAAATGTTAAATATAGTTTATATTTTTTATACAGTCGATGATAAAATTTCAATTAACAATTAACTTATTTTTAATTAAGATTCTTTTTTGAGTATTCTGTACATTATATCGTTTCTAGAGTTAAAATCTTACAGAAAATTATTTACATATCGGCGGAACGAATTCGTTCGTTTTGGCCTGCGCGGCTGATTCCTTTATAATCAGCCGCAATACCTACTATTAATACTATTTTGTTTAAAGCCAAAGTAGTATTTAATGTAATACTATTTTGGCTTTTCTTTAATTTAAGCGCGCCGATGAATTTCCAAACGAGGAGTTTCGTTGCGTGAGACGAGATTTGGCGTGAAGTTGCGACGACGCGTCGACTTCGAGGACTTCCACTCTGTCAGTCGGCGAGGGTTTGAAGGTATTCGCAAGGTACCGTCGGCGCTGGCAGGAGATATCCTTCGGAATCGAGCACGTCCGGCGATCGAATGGTCACCGGTCCTTGGGGAGGCCTCGGCAGAGTTCCCTTCAGGCTCTGCTTCTCCTGATTCCTCTCGAGTATCTCGAGGATCTCCGAGAAACGCAGACGATCCCGAGGCTCGGATTTCCAGCATTCTCGCATTATTTGACAAATGAATGGGGGACAATCCTCAGGTGGTATCAGCATTATGCCTTGAAGAATTAGCTTCACAACCTTTTGCAAAAAAAAAAAAAAATTAACGTCTTTAATTATCCAGTCTCTATGATGATTTCCTAGCCATAAACCGTAATTACCAATGTTTTTTAATATGTCAATATTTTTAAATATCTATATATTTTCCTTACTTTCCTTATTTTTAAATATATTTTTAAATATTTAAATATATAATTATTTTTAAATATTTAAGTATTTTTACCTCCTCATTGTTGTGTCCGTAGTAAGGCTGCATCCCATACGAGTAAACCTCCCACAGAACGACCCCAAAACTCCAAACGTCGCTTTCCAGTGTAAATCGCCCGTACAACACGCTTTCCGGTGACATCCATCGTACAGGCAACAATCGTGATCCACCGATCTGTAAGTAAAATCCGATTGACAGTCAACAATTAACTCCACGCTTTTCAACAACAGACAGACTGCTGAAGATACGATCGAAGGTATAATAAAAAGAAAAAATCGGACCTTGTAGTAATCGCAAGTGTAGACGTCTCGGGACATGCCGAAGTCCGCGATCTTCACAACGAGATCCGAGCCGACGAGGCAATTGCGACAGGCGAGATCGCGGTGCACGAATCTCTGGGCCGACAAGTACGCCATACCCGAGGCTATTTGCATCGTTATCCAGTGCAAAGAGCTCTGCAAGCCGAGAAAGTAACGCATCAAGTAACGAAGGAAGCGTTGCCTACAGCCTCCTAACGATAATAGGACGGATGAGAGTGAAGATACCTTGGTGAGGGGCTGCAACCCAGGTGTAGGCGTTCGCAGCTGCCGCGTGTTCGCCCTCAAGACTTGGGCGAGATCGCCGTACGGCATGTATTCGAACACCATCCACGGACTGTTGCCCGAGTCGCGAAGCACGACTCCTATCAGCGAGAGAATATTCTCGTGGCGAAAGGTCGACATTATCTCGACCTCGCGCATAAAGTCCTCCTCGTTCTCGCGGGTCGCCGAATCCTTCAGGACTTTCACCGCGACTATTTCCATCGTTTCGCCACGATGAAATTCACCTGTGATTGAAAAAAAAAAAAAAAAAAATGTTACTCCGTAATCGTAAATAATGGTTGCCACACTCCGAGAAATCGTGTAAAGTCTGGTAACTATAAAGTGACAACCACCAAATTTTCGTTCATGCTATTCTTTTTATAGTTCACGGTAATTAATTAATAGTGATGATAACTGCGTTATAGTTACCATAACTACAAAAAAATTAAATAAAATTAAAATATAAAAAATTATTGCCACTTTATGGTTGTCACTTTTTTCTACTACTTAACTACTTTTTTCTACTATCTTAACTACTTTTTTACACCGACCTTTAAAGACTTTTCCGAAGCAACCTTCCCCGATATCGTGAAGAAAGACGAAGTGATCGCGCGTCAAAATCGGCACGTCCGGCGGTGTACACGCGAAGTACTGAGGATTTGGGGTGTACTTGTTGGCCAGCAGAAGACCCTTCTTCAGGTTCATCGGCGATATCTAAATTTCAGTAGTAATCTTTTAATTCGCTCGACGCAGAATTAACTGTGTGCTCCACTGAACCTCGATACGTACGTCGGGCGTTGGATGCTGGGTCTTCTTGGTGTAACATCTTCTTCGCCAGAGGTAGAAACCCACGGCACCGACGAGAGCGAACACAGCGACGAAGGCTATTGCTATACCAGCGGTTTCTGAGATTTTCTGGTGCGATCTCGCCACCTGCGTAAAATTAATTTAATTTCTCAATTACAATCCTATGGTATGAATTTCTCATTCTTGTAACATTGTTCCTTGAATTAAGAGCTCAGAATTATTTCCTTGAGGACAAAATTCAACAACTTTACAGTGCAAGTTTACAGTGAAATTCAACAAGTTTACAGTGCAAGTTTACAGTAAAATTCAACAAGTTTGCAGTGCAAGTTTACAGTAAAATTCAATAAGTTTACAGTACAAGTTTACAGTAAAATTCAAGAAGTTTACAGTGCAAGTTTACAATAAAATTCAACATGTTTACAATGCAAGTTTACAGTAAAATTCAACAAGTTTACAGTGCAAGTTTACAGTAACATTCAACAAGTTTGCAGTGCAAGTTTACAGTAAAATTCAACAAGTTTACAGTAAAATTCAACAAGTTTACAGTGCAAATTTACAGTAAAATTCAACAAGTTTACAGTAAAATTCAACAAGTTTACAGTGCAAGTTTACAGTAAAATTCAACAAGTTGTTACAGTAAACAATTTGTATTGTAAACAAAGTTTACAATTCAACAAATTTACAATTTATAATTCACAGCACAACGGGACAAACCTGCTCAGCATCCGGAAGCGCCGTCGTTCCATTCGTCGCGTTTCCATTCGGTGGCATAATATTGCGTATCGGTTTCGGTGTTATGTTTCGTGTGCCCGTACGCTGTACCGGTTTCGGTGTAACAGGAACTGTAAATGATCAATCGAATATTTCAGACCAAAATACGGCGCCTTTATTGACATTAATTGATCCGTAACGTCGCTGCAGCTGACGAACATCAGCGAAATCCGAATCAATAGTACAATTATCGACTAAATAATATGCTGTAAGTCATTGATAAATGGGACTCACAGTACAGTCGATTCGGACACTTCAGGTCCTTCGTGGGTTGCGATAGATCATGGGGACAGACGCACATCGAGATCTCATCGGTCAAGTCGTGGCAGGCCGCCTCGGTGCCGCACATGTGAAGTACGCCGTTGCAATTTTTGAACCCGGGCTGCTTGCTGAGCTCCAGAAGATTCGCCAACACATTGGCATCGGTCAATTTTACCCTCTTCTCCTCGGTCGATTCTGCAAAACAGAAAGATAAAAAAATTCACATTAATTTCAATCCCACTGATGTTCTACTAATAAGCGCAATTCCGCTCTTAATCCAAGCCACGAACACGTTTCGCGCTATGCAGTTTGCGTCACCATCATCACGACCTCCAGTAATTACGTAGAAACATTGCTCAACATTTGCCTCTCGCGCCCGTCCACTCCGACGCATCTCCTTTATTTCGTGGACCGTAAACGAATTCCCCCGAACCAACAAAATCATTGATTTCGTCAACACAAAGTGTGCCACACGCATTTAGCGTCGCAGCTGAATTCAATCGAACCGGCCCGTTTATTTTCTCATCGGGAATATCCGGCAGCGTCGACCGCTCGACAAACGATGTTTGTCATGCAAACGAATCGCGGCGTTTCGGGCAAATAAATTCGTGCAATTTTTTTTTTTTTTTCTCTTTTCATTTTTTCTTCGGATGATCGTTTTGCGTTAATCGCCCACAGGATACCGCTAATGGTGGCCGGCCTCTCGTCCGAGAGGCGGCGGGTAATAAAAAAAAAAAAAAAAAAAACGAGACAAGCGCGTCGGGAGATTCGCGTTGCGAAACCGCGCGGAAGGGTCGGACGGGGAAGAAACGGTATTGAAGTACGTGTGCGTATAATCTGTGCGCCACTGTGCTCCGCGGCTGGCCACGCGGGCTAAGGATAAAAGGGCCACATATTTGGATTGAGCCCCGGAGCGAGCCGGCATCGAGAGACAGTGGGGGCATTCATTTTGCGCCCGGGGCCTCATGCGCAACGGGTCAGAGCGTTATCTCCACGGTCAGCGGTCTTCGACAACGAGTCTCGCTATGTGCGTTTAAGCGTCTGCGGACTGTACGGTAACCGCGCCGCGCGCGCTCTTTTCGCCCCCTCGCGCCATGTCCACCGCGCGTGCACGGGGGGGCTCATTCGGGGCCAGTTGGATCAATTTTGATACCGGGCGCTTTTTTTTTTTCTTTTTTTTTTTTCTTTTTTTCTCATCACGCCGTCCAAATACGTCTGATTTTTTATCAACGTAGCGACGCGAAGCGGAAATTCCACAAAGTTGAAATCGGTCTGAGTGCTTCGTTCGCTTTGACTGCGTCTCATGGGGATTCCATGGGGAAGATCCCCCATATTTTTCCTCTTCCAAAGGGAAGATCCCCCATATTTTTCCTGGACCAAACTCTCGCCTTTTGCGTTTTTCCAATTAATTCGTAAAATTGCGCCAATGTTAATTGGAACAATTGTCCTAAAATACTTTTAATTAATTCACTAAATTAAAATTGAGGGTGAAACTATTGGAAATTCAATTATTCACTCGGCCTGCAATTATTAAAATAATCGGAGAAATAAAATAAATAATTAATAATATCCCCAAATCATAATAACAATAATAATCATAATTATAATCGCAATCATAATAATTATCATAATCATAATTATAATCATAATAATATCCTCAAATAATTGGAGAATATTTAAAATTGACACGAAAATTGAATTTTGTGTTGTTGATGGGTGGATTTAAGAATGAAGAATCGGTCAATCTCACACAAATTAATTATCGCGCATAAAGCAGAGTGAACGAGATTAATTGGTTTCTAACGCCCATTATTATCGTTTCCCCAACTATTCAACTTGCAGCAGCAGCCTCGGCTTTTTCCACAGTAAGCCGGAACGCTGTTGCCGATATTTGTTTTTCTGCGCGGAAAGTTAAAAATAATTAAAAGATTTCGCGTATCGCTCGCCGTTGATGCGTAGCTCGACATGACAATGCGCGCGCGGGTCGGTCCGAGCAACGAGAGCGACGTGGATTGCGAAACGGGCGCGGGGAACGTGCGCAACCGTCGATTTTTAATTGCTCCCGATTCAACGCGCCCCGGTCACCCGCGCTCGCGGCTAACCGACCGCAACGCAGCGCGCTATAGGTGCCGACTACCTCGTTCCATGCGCGCTTAATATTCGCTAAACTTTTTTCTTTTACGTCCCGCTCACTCTCTCTCTCTCGTCTATTAGTAGACGGTCTCGTGAATAATTTTATTAGCTCGAGACTTTTTATCACCTCCCCGGGACGGGAAGTGAGAAGAATCATTGTACGAATAACATCTTTTTACCCGAAACAAACTTGTTGCTCTGAATGAACGTTTAACACGAATTTTAAGAGTCGAGAGATAATAAATATCCTCTCATTAAAAAAGAAGTGCAATTACTTTTTACTGCTGGTGGAAGTTTCGGCAATGCAACGATTATTTTTTTCTTGCTGTTAGAATATCATTATAATTATCATTATTATCATCATTATAATCATTACCATCATTATAATCATTACCATTATTATCATCATCATTATTGGCATTAGCATCATTATCATTATCATTATCATTATCATTATCATTATCATTATCATTATCATTATCATTATCATTATCATTATCATTATCATTATCATTATCATTATCATTATCATTATCATTATCATTATCATTATCATTATCATTATCATTATCATTATCATTATCATTATCATTATCATTATCATTATCGTTATCGTTATCGTTATCATTATCATTATTATTATTATTCGGTAATAAATTTCCTTCCGGCGAATTAATAAACCGTAACTGTTATAACACGTTATTCAACTTTTAATCAACAAGTCAATGACGATCGTCCTATAAAATCGCGAATCGGGGAAATTTCATCGAGGAAGTGAAACAAAAGTCAATAAGTATTGTTTACGGGACCCGTCCGTGTGTTGGCATCTGGCGTTATTCACGCGATTTCCCCGTAAGCCAACATTATCGCTTTAATTAATTAACTGCACGTCAAGCGCGGTTCGTACCCACGTGTCTCATTCGTGATTATATATACACCGACGTATCGGCGCACATATCGCTATTCAATGTTTCAATGTCCAATCCGCGCGCACATTACACGGAAGTGGCGCGCGGGCCGTTCGACGTATTGCCCGGAGAGTCGGTTGCGAGTGTGGAGCGAGCGCGAGAGGCGTTTATCAATTTGCGAATCTCCCGAGTCGTCCCGTCTCGCGTAAATGCGAGTCGTAGGAGGCGCAGCACAGTAGCCGGCACTCATAGCGAGCGCTCGAGAAGCTTTTGCCTCCCGTCCCCGTCGATGCAACGACTGTAACGACTTTACGAATGTGTGTATCCTCGTAAAAAGGCTTATCGACTATCTTGAAACGGGTAAACAAGACAGTTTCGTTGTTTACGGTCACCGTCGAGAAATTCGTTGGAAGAAAAAAAAAGAAACGGGGTTTCCATCTTTCGGGGAATCCATAAATTCGTTTACTTTTTCCTTCTCGTCCAGATAACCTCCGCCGATAAACTCGAGCGCGACTCAACGTCGCGAGCGAAAGGTGTAAAAAAAAAGGGTTGCCGAGGGGCTGAGATAGAGAAAATGATCGCGAGAAAAACGCATCCCTTATCGCCGAGATAAAAAGACTTTTACACTTAATTTTTCGTTCTGACCTCGTCGACTTGTCGAGGGCGACGGGGTTGGAGTGAAAATATCGATAAAGTTTCGAAGGGAGGGTTATATGGGCAGCAGCCCTTTGCGAAGTTACCGCGGTCGTTATCAGCGCGACCGCCCGGTGTTCCCGAAGTTCTTAACTCCCCCCCCTGCCACCCGCGTTTAGTTAGCAACGTTTCAGCGATTTTCTTTAACGAGCAACGAGAGATCGAGCCGAGCGATCGAGAACAGTGGAAGTCGGTCATGATTACGCTGGGATTCTAGCTGCGAGAAATGTATGGATGGATAGAAAAAAAAATGCCGCGTAAAAATGTACGTGTATAATATATAATAATTATGATGAAAGGCGCTGGCGATTTCATTCAAGGGGAGCGCGAGAGCCGACGCGCCGCGCGGGCTCTCTAAGCGCTTATCGCGACTTCGCTATTTATCGTGGGCTCATTAATCGAGACGCAGACTATGCGCCTCGTCGTATCGTAATGTTAGAAATATATATACCGAGCGGTTTGCCGTATAGTCGTTATATATATATATATATATATATATAATGTAAAACCGTCGAGTGTGGCAGCGGCGTTTACTAATTATTGATAAGGTCATCCGAAGGGCTTCGCCCGCCGCGACACTATCTGTATCTTCGCCGCCGCCACCGCCGGCTTCGACTCGCCCTCGATCGCCGCGTCGTCCCCAACGACGAAATTTGTTTTCTCCGCTCGGCCGCCGCTGAGCGTCGTCGTCGCACAGACCGCACGTTCGATCGTGCGCTTTCCGCAGCGTCGTTCTCTCCGTCGTACCTCGGAAGCTTATCGGATTTAGCCACCGCAACGGGACAAACAGAGAGGGACGGTAAACCCTATCGCTTACACACGGACTTTGGATACGTACATCAGGAACATCGCTTAGCACGTGTCCCGGAAACATCGTTCAGAGACTGAGCCCTTCGGTCGCGTTTGCATTGCCAGCGACCGATGGCGTTTCGCGAGTTCGATTATTCTGCCGATGTTTGGTGTAAATGGGACTGAAGGACTTAGAAGGGTTGATGTTATTATTCGTTTGCGTTGAGGCTAACTTGAATATTTTTAAGTTGAATATTTTGAATATTTTTTTACTTGATTTTTAACTTGAATATCTTGAATATTTTGAATATTTTTCTAACTTGATTTTTAACTTGAACATCTCGAATATTTTGAATATTTTTTAATATTTATTTATAACTTGAATATTTTGCAAAAAGTCACGAAAAAGTCTATTGAAATGCATTTTGTCGTTGTCGTTATTCGTTTGGGCTGAGAGTGATTTGGATTCGGAATTGAATATATATATTTTTTTATCATAAAAAATCGATTGAAATACATTTTTGTTTTTGTTATTCGTATGCATTGAAGGTGATCAACGCCGTCTCGAGTCTGAATATTCCCGAAAATTTCATTAAAAAAATAATTGAAATATATTCTATTGTTGTTTCTCTCACTCCAAGGATTTTTGCGATAGAACGATTTAACGAAATCTGCTACACCCAAACTGGAACAAAAACCGAAAAACAGTTTTTGTTAAAGCCAATGATATACAAAATAATTTGCCTCCACCAATTCACATGGTTTTTCAAACGACCAAGTGTAACGAGAGCCAACGAACATTTTCCCACCTTACAGGGGGTCGAAAAACACGCGAAACCCTCCAGCGCCTCAACCGATCGTTCTCATCAACGCACAACCAAATCCACCGCGAGTCCGTAACAGTCTCAGTCCATCCTTTTCATATATATCACTTACAGACCGATCTACGCGGCCCCCGAGAGCCTCGTAAAAAATCGCTCGTTGTCCGGCGTATAACGAAGCGTTACATCGCTAAACGCAACCCGCCGCTTCCCGTCTCGTCTGAAATTGAATATTTACGACGTTATTAAACGCTTTTTATTACCTGCGCGCCGGGCCTCCGCCGAATCGAGGCCCCGTCTCGTGTGTATCCTTCGCTCGTACATCTCCCGCGCTCTACGCGCCACTCGGCGTGATTCGCAACCCGACGCTCGTTATCACCGCGAACCGTTAATTAACACTCGAGGATGTTATCCCCCGCGGCTCGTGCACTCGAGTCTTTGTCCAGCATGTTAAAAACCGCCGCGCTCGCGCGCAATTCGCGGCTGTGCGAATACAACGCGAGTTGCAACCCTCGCAGAGGCGAATAATAATAACGAGACGCGGAGCAGCGACGCCGCGAGGAGCGCTGCGCAACAAGCGAGGATTTTCGCGTCTCGTCGATGGCGCGCACGTGAGTGTCAATAACGTTCGCTCCGTGCCCGGCGGGTCGCCCTTGACGCCTCGTAATCCGGCATATTTGTTTTCGCAACCCCTGCGCGCGCAGTCTCTCTGTGTGTTTTTGTGTGTTTGTGTGTTTGTGTGGCAGCACTGCTGACTCCTGCTTCTCCGTCTCTCGGCGTTGACACAATTTTCCGATGGGGCCACGCAGCAGCAGCACACGAGAGTGGCGGCTCTCGACCGACTGGAAGACCTTTAGCCGACAATTAATGCGGCAATATCGCCCGCCGCCCGTCGCTCCTCAGCCCTCGACGTCCACAGAGAACGATAACACCCGATGTGTGTTTTTCCCCGGGCGTATTACGCTGCCAATAAGCGGATCGTCGACCCTCGATCGTCGTGCGAGCTTCGCGGCGGCATCGCGGCCGCCGATCGTTCCTTCTCCGCGAATCGCGCACGATGTTGCGGTGGGTAACTCGGGCACCGATAATCAGCGACAAACCGCGAATGTCGCGAATCGCCGCTTCGAAATATTATATTCACTTATATTCACTTCGCGAATGTATCGCCGAAGACGTTTCGTTGGTCAGTCGCGATAAGAATCTCCCTCGGCGCGCCGTCGGCTCCGGGCGGTTGCACAACTTTTATCAGCCGCCACGAATTGCTCGCGTCATCGTATATATTATTTATTCCTCGGTTGTGCGATTTTGTTCGCTTCCGGCTCCGGCGGCGAAAATCGCCAAGTTGGGCGAAAACGGAGGAAGACGAGTCGTTTGGCGATCCGTCGGCCAGCGGGAAAAATCGCGCGATCGTTTGTCGCGATCGAGTCTTCCTCAGTTGTATATCGGCGAATCGAGCGCGACTGGCCGGAAGTAAATAGCGCGTGACCTGCGCACCTCCCCGCGCGAATCCCTCGCCGGTTGTTCCGTTACGCGTGTATATATATTCGTCGCCGCGGGCAGCGACACGTGCCAACGAGGGAGTGACAAACGAGCCGTGCGATGATAATACACCTGCGGCGGGAATCGGCGTGGGGAACGAGAGAAAGAGGAGAGAGAGAGAGAGAGAGTGAAAAAAAGCGCGAGGAAAGAATCGCGCGACGATTGCAATAGGAAGAGCGAGAGGAGAGGACTCGAAGGAGGCACCGAGAACACCCGAGAGCTGCAACTTCCTTCGCGCCACTACCGATGACTGACTGCCTTTTCCTACTGCGAGAAACTCTCCCCGGCGATCGGCCCGGCACTCGTGGCAATGGGCTCTCCTCTCTCACCACCACCGACGCCACTGCAGTGGGACAGCGAGAATACAAGCGAGGGAGACAGCGAGACAGGGAGGAGCGAGAGAGCGAAAGCGTTCGAGACTTTACAACGTCGAGATGAGGTTATGTGTGCGTTCGTGTGTGGCGGGCAGCTCATTCGTTCGTGGCGAAAGAGAGAGAGAGAGACGGCCAGAGGGGGAACGAGGGAGAGAGAGAGAGAGAGAGGGGGAGACAACACAACGTGTACCACTCCTACGCCGAAGCTCATCCAAACACACACGAGGATATATACATAGCTCATAGCCGTCCTATATACGCGGCCGGCTGTACGTGCGTGTGTGTATTATATCTACGGAGACTTTCTCGGAGTCTGCGGGGTCTTGCACACGGGGCCGTTGGGTCAGCGGTAAAGAGCTGTACACAGGCCGGCGAGTTGTCTCTCGTAATCTCCTGTTGCTTCGTGAAAGAAGCGAAGGGAGAGAGAGAGAGAGAGAGAGGGGAAAAAAAAGAACGATCGAGATTTCTTTTCTTTCGCCGCGGGTTCGTCGGTTGTAACGAAGTGGAAGGGTGGCCCACCCGGCGCAAGCGGTATACTGATGCCCCTCGTTAACGTTACGGTGTGTTTTTTTTTTTTTTTTTTTCGTTTTGTTTCGTCGTTGCTATTCTTTGTCTCTTCCTCGTTTCTGCCTCGTCAAAGGGCCACTGCAGGTATAACGCGCGCGCGCGGGGTAGCGGTGAAAAATTGCCCGCGTGTTTATGGCACTGTTTATGCGGCTCTTTTGCGGCCCGCCAACACTCGCGCTCTCTGACTCATCGCCGATGCATCTCTCGCGTGCGGTGTAACCCGGTGAAACTTTACGCGCGAGGCTCGGAAAGCGCTTCGATGTCCCGCAGTATGCGCGCCGCGGTATTTTCGATACCCTTTATATCGGCTCGCGGTGGGGGGTGACGACCCCGACGAGCGGCGAGGCGGGTGGAAGCCACTCGATAGAGACACGTTATGCGTGCACTTTTATACCTTGGTTCATCATATTTCCTTCTGAGGTTTTTACGTCGGGCTGCGTGGGCGCGCGCGCGCTGCGAAATCTGCGGGGTATATTTAACGCCGATCTTTCACGGTGCGTGTTGGAAATATTCGATGCACTGCAGACGCCTCAATATTTTTTTATCCTGTGAATTTCAAAGCTTAAAATCCTATACTGTGAACAGTAAAATTAATAATCGCGAAATAGACTAATTAATTTCTGGTCCTCGCTATATTTTTGTTCACTACGAACACGTGTTAGATTTTTCCCTGAATTTGTAAAATTATTTATTCCTCGAATTGCGGAAATTAATAACCGCAAAATAGACTAATTAATTTCCGGTCCTCGCTATATTTTTGGTCACTACGAACACGTGTTAGATTTTTCCCTGAATTTGTAAAATTATTTATTCCTCGAATTGCGGAAATTAATAACCGCAAAATAGACTAATTAATTTCCGGTCCTCGCTATATTTTTGGTCACTACGAACTCGTGTTAAATTGTTCCCTAAATTTGTAAAATCTATGAAGCCAAAAACACTAAAATTTTGCTGGAAATAAAAATTGACCAAAAATTGGTCTACTCCACTCGTCATATTTTCCAGAAACATATCAACGAATGCCACGTAACTTGAGACGCTATGCTTGCCCCCGGAAACGCAGTCTCGTGCTTACGTCACGTGACTGCATTTCCCAACAAGTAACGAAGAACCAATCCATCCCCAGACCCAATGAAAAACCGCATTTGCCGTGACTAATAGCGAGGGCAAATAAAAACCGCCATTAACCGCGTCTTATCTTCCGTCTAAACCAGTGGTAAGCTGCAAGAATAGTCGGCCCGTGCGTCCACAAATGACTAAGGATCGCCGAAATCCATGACCTTCGCCTTCCCAAATTCGCCACCGACGTTTACAGCAAACAATCAACACGACGACTCGGGCGCGTTGAATAGCTTTACCCTCGGCACTGAACACAGTGTCACTGTTCAAACGAGACTATCAATTAGCAGCGCCTCATCGGCCAGAAACAGAGAGAGAGAAACGAAGACAGAGAGAGACAGAGAGCTCGTCAGTGGCATACACAGAATTTCCGGTTTATCGTGTCGGTGGCCATTGTCCGCGTTGCCCTGTGTGGGCTTCGAGCCCGTCGAGAGGGTCCTATGCACATAGATATAATGTTACGTCGAGTCGCCGGAGATTGGAAATGCACGAGCAGCGCGCGTCGCGGCCTCGGGGATTATCGAAGACGACTTGATTTATCTTAGATTCCTCGGGACGATTGAGGACGCCGGGTGGTGGAGGAGGGTGAGGGGGGGGGGGAAGGGAGCGGCGGGGGAATAAACGTACACACTGGACGTCCTAGCGTCGCCCTTCGATGTTGACGCGTGCCTCTCGGAAGCGCTCTGGGAGCGCGAGCGCCGCAGACACGCGGACGGGTGTGTTGCCTCTTTTGTGTCCGGGGAGCCCCACACGAATCACCGCCACGGCGGAGGCCGCGCGCGCGTCCAGCTGAGAGAGAGCCTCGCGGGCATATGTACTACGTCCACTCACTTATCGCCCGTTGGCCATCGCCTCGGGACCATACGGAAAGTACAGCCAAGACCTATAAATATATGACGCCCATGGCTACACGTAGCCGCCAGTTTAAAGTCAATTTATTTATACCAACCGTCATCGACGTTCCGCGATGGGCGTCGTAACATTTTTCATCGGAATCCAACGGGAGGATGAACAATTCCTTTTTTTTTTTTTTCTTTTTTTTTTCTTTTCTTAGGAATGAAGCTCGTAAGGTTGTAAAGCTCGTAACAATAATCGACAGACGGGCTGTAAGTGATAGTCGATGGGTATTAGAATTATGATGTTCGCTTTACTCTTTACGAGGTATATTGACTCGATGTTTTTTTTATGAGGTTTAAGATATCTGCATATTCAAAAAAAATACTTTGGCAAGCTATATGTTTTAAGTGAAAGCTCCGCGGAAGAATCTGAAAAGGAGCAAATGTTCGTTGTCGGATTCTGCGATGGACGATTTTTTTATTTTTTTTTTAAGTCTAAAATTAAGGGAGTTGTACTTTGGTTAATACTTTGGCAAGCTATATCTTTTAAGTGAAAGGTGTTTTTTTTTCTTTTCTTAGGAATGAAGCTCGTAAACTTGTAAAGCTCGTAACAATAATCGAAAGACGGGCTGTAAGTGATAGTCGATGGGTATTAGAATTATGATGTTCGCTTTACTCTTTACGAGGTATATTGATTCGATGTTTTTTTTTTATGAGGTTTAAGATATCTGCATATTAAAAAAAAATACTTTGGCAAGCTATATCTTTTAAGTGAAAGCTCCGCGGAAGAATCTGAAAAGGAGCAAATGTTCGTTGTCGGATTCTGCGATGGACGATTTTAAATTTTTTTTTTTTAAATCTAAAATTAAGGGAGTTGTACTTTGGTTAATATTTTGGCAAGCTATATCTTTTAAGTGAAAGCTCCGCGGAAGAATCTGAAAAGGAGGAAATGTTCGTTGTCGGATTCTGCGATGGACGATTTTTTTATTTTTTTTTTAAGTCTAAAATTATGGGAGTTGTACTTTGGTTAATACTTTGGCAAGCTATATCTTTTAAGTGAAAGCTCCGCGGAAGAATCTGAAAGGGAGGAAATGTTCGTTGTCGGATTCTGCGATGGACGATTTTTTTTATTTTTTTTTTAAGTCTAAAATTAAGGGAGTTGTACTTTGGTTAATACTTTGGCAAGCTATATCTTTTAAGTGAAAGCTTTTTTTTTCTTTCTTTTTTTCGGAATCATGGACTCTTGGTCCACCCACGAGCGTCGCTCCTTTGTTTGACCGAGCGAAGGAATGAGATTTTTACGTTGGCCGCGCTTGGCGCTGTCATCTACGATCTACCTGACGGATTATGCGGGCGCGCATTACTTACTCGACTCCCCGACGCTGGGCCAGATTTTCGGATAAGCGCGCGGGGGGGCGTGGGTGGGGTGCGCCCAACGGCTGAGCTCCGTATAAGGATATCTCGACGGTGGCGTCACTCGCGGCTTCGGGAAGAACAAGACGAGGCAACGGAAGCTCCGCGCGGGCACAATGCAATCAGAGCGGTGGCGGGGGGAGCGGGAGACGAGAATGGAAAACTCATCGCGGGACTCTGACCAAAATTCGGAAGACGATGAGTTGGGGTCTTTGGCGATTACCGTCGAGATCTCGAGGCGTCGGGCGAGCCTCTCCGGTCTCGACGGGAAAATCTATACCCACCGAGTAAATTGCATTATCATAAGTGTCGATTTATTCACGTTGAATGCTGAAAAGAATACAGAAGGCACTTATTGGATCGAAAGTAATGAAACGTCGCGCGGGGATTCGGTTGAAAAATGTCGCGTTTCCGCTGAGTAGCCGAGGTTCTTGGAAATCTTTTTATTTCGTCTTGGGGTTGATTTACAAAAAATTGTATCTTTGTCGTGTGAGAATATCTCGTCACCGCTGTCGCATTTGAAATTTCGTGGACTCGTTCGAAATATTGATACGCTCGTAATGTGCGTGGAAAAAAAATCAAGAGTCGCGAAATTAAATTCTTATTTATATACACACAATAAATTGTGCCGCCTAAACGATACGTAAAAACTCAGGCTGAAGGACCTCGTCGATAGCCTGTTAGCAATTATCTTGTCTAACTAACCACTGTGTGGAAAAAAAGTACATATATTTCCAATAAATACAATTACTACTACTAAATTCTTCAATTCTTTGCTAAAAATGAAAAAACAAAAAATCCGTCGTCACGGTGAGAAAATACTAGGAGGCACCGCCGCAATCTTTTCCAGCTCATTGCATCGTGCGTCACAGCAGCTCCCGAGACACGCGAATGTCATCAGCCCGTAGACGAAGAGTCGCGTGCAGCTGAAACCGTGTCAATCAGATATAAACCGAGCCGTCGGCTTGACTTTTTCCTCCTCTACGTGCCGAGGTATCCGGAGCGAACTGTCCCAGGTGAAAAAAAAATATATATATGGTTTATATACAGCGCTCATATATGGAATTGGGCCTATATATTCCATAGTAAATCATAATATACTCCATATTAAATTTGTATAGAATAAACATACAAATAAACAGACTCACAATTTTGTATACGGTCTGTATATAGTCAGTGCATAATTCATCATTAATTCCATATATATCATTTATAAAATTCTTATATCTTCTAGACATAAATTAATTATCTGTATGTTCATTATATACAAATTTTATATGGAATATATATGCCCAATTCCATACATGAGCGCTATATATAATCTATATATAAACGATTTTTTTTTTCACTTGGGGTAGAGCCGGGAAAATCGTCCATAATTGCATAATTCATCATTAATTCCATATATATCATTTATAAAGTTCTTATATCTTCTAGACTTAAATTAATTATCTGTATGTTCATTATATACAAATTTTATATGGAATATATATGCCCAATTCCATACATGAGCGCTATATATAATCTATATATAAACGATATTATTTTTTTTTCACTTGGGGTAGAGCCGGGAAAATCGTCGGGCGTCGCGTATCACAACCTGCGAACGTAGCGAGTATAAATTTGGCGTCGCGTCACCTCGAATTTCCGCGTCGACGTAAATTAATTATCTGTATGTTCATTATATACAAATTTTATATGGAATATATATACCCAATTCCATACATGAGCGCTATATATAATCTATATATAAACGATATTATTTTTTTTTCACTTGGGGTAGAGCCGGGAAAATCGTCGGGCGTCGCGTATCACAACCTGCGAACGTAGCGAGTATAAATTGGCGTCGCGTCACCTCGAATTTCCGCGTCGACGTGGCCGAGCAATTCAGGTGCACATTATATCGTGTATATCCGCGCGCGAAAAGCCGAGGATAAATTCCACGGTGGAATTGACGGTAGGTGGCACGCTGTAATTAAAACTGTAACTCGGTCTCGGGGCGAGCTTATGCGCTGAGGGTGGCCAACTGGCCGGCCGCGCGAGGACGAGACGGGAGAGCGGCGGGCGGGACGCTCGAAGGAAGCAGAGGCGGAATACAATAATAATACGCTCTCTGAGATATATGTAGAGGGACGGCGCGCACGGAGCGCGGGACTCTGGGAAGCGCCGAGAGGGAGGGGGGGGGGGGGGAAACTCTATAGCGTAGACGTAGGCTCTATAGCGGGGAGAGGAGCAGCCGCGTTTCCGAGATTGCGCGGCGCGCGCCGCCTCGACGAGTGTGGTATGTTTATGCGACGCTACAGCCTCACACCTGGAGACAGGAATAGCGACGGATTCTTTGAACGGAAGTGTTTGCTCCTCCGTAAACAACAAAGGGATTCTATTTCTCCACTCGTTCGGTGCACCCGTCACTTGCGCTTAAATCGACGGGAACGCGATGGCCGGGAAGAATAATGGAGTCTGAGACACGCTCGCTTTACGTTTTGTTTTTGGTTTCGTTTTTTTTTTTTTTTTCGATTCTAGTGGCTTATAGGCGAAGCTTCGCGCGCTTACCCTGTTGTTGCTTCACTAAAATCGAGGTTGCATTTTTTTCCATCGGAACCTGGAGTTTCTTCCTTCGTTCGAGAGAATATTCTGTAATGAAGAGAATTTCGCAAGGCGGAACGCGATATTTTGATTTTGGGATTATTCACAGAGTTTTAAAGCAGAAAGTTGACTTGCGTTTTTCGAGAAAAAAAAAATGTCGGTTTTGAACATTTTGGAAAGCATATTCGATGGGAAATTTCCCGCTGATTTCGAAAAACACCGTTGTTTGCCCGAAAAATAGAAAATTCGACATGATAAACGCTGAAAATGATTTTTCACTTTTTTCGAAATTTCGTCACTTCGCTAAAGTCGAGGTTATTTTTTTTTTTTTTGATCGATCAAACCTGGATTTTCTTCTTTTATTCGAAAGAAAAGTCAATAACGAAGAGAATGCCGCAAGGCGAAACGCGATATCTTGATTTCTGAAGTTCTCACAGTATGTTAAAGTCGAACCCCGAAAGTCGAAAATTACAAATTTTTCAAAGGGGTACCCCTTGCGTTTTTTGTGACTTTCGGGGGTCTGGCTTTAACATTCTGTGAAAAAGAGAGAAATCAAGATATCGCGATCTGTCTTGCGGCATTTTTTTCGTTATAGAGTTTTTTCTCGAACGCAAGAAGAAAATCCAGGTTTGGTCGATAAAAAAAAAGCTATCTCAACTTTAGCAAAGTGACGAAATTTCGATAAAAGTGAAAAATCATTCTTTGCGTTTTTTTCATCGAATTTTATGTTTTTCGGGCAAACAACAGTGCTTTTCGGAATCAGCGGGAAATTTCCCATCGGATAGGGTCCTGAAACCTTACAAAATCGATTTTTTTTCGCAAAAACGTACCTTTTGCGTTTCTGGCTAATTTTTTTTTCCTCGATTTCGTTAAGTTCGAAAACGCTATCCGATGGGAAATTTCTCGCTGATTCTGAAAAGCACCGTTGCTTGCAGAAAAAATAGAACATTCTTCGAGAAAACCGAAAAAAAATGTATCTCTGGAAAAAAGATTTTCCAGAAATTTTATCTCTGGCAAAATATTTTTTATCTCCGGAAGTATGGAAATATTAGGCCATACGCTTCGCCCGAAAACTCTTTGCCCGAAAAAACTTCTATTCTTTCACAAAATCAACTAAAAATATGATTTTTAAGTTGATACACCGAAGAAAAATCTTTTGCTAAAATTTTAATTTCTGCATTGCCCAAGAATTTCTCATCTGCCAATTAATGATACACCCACAGTTAACAAGAAGGCGCGCGTGTGTCCGCTTCGGCTTTCTCGCTGATTGTTCGACTGCATGCATTATGAAACGTGGGGGCTCCAACGGAGAGCCGAGATTATTATGAAAACAAGGGATGAAGGGCTCTCTCGGGGTGTTTGGCCGTGGCGTGTCATAAGGTATGCGCGCAGATGGTGCACGAAGCCGCCTATAGCGCGGCAGTCGGGCGCCTAGCTGATGGGTTTCCGTGGGTCCGCACGGAGCCCTCGCGTCCCCCGGTCTCAGTCTAGAATAATAAAGCGGCGCGCGGTTCACAAAGATGCTGAGTGTTTGTGTTTCTAGACACGATGGGTATACACGATCCACGAAATGACACGAACCACTCGGTCTACACTTCGCGCGCGCGGTTTCCGTCGGCCCGCGCGACGCAAGTGCCGAGACCTCCGGCTCCCTCCAGCGACGCACATGACTCGCTTATATCTGCGACATTTTTTCGCTGTATGATGTTTGCGTCGTTGGAATGCAACGAAATTCAGAATTTTTATTTTATTTTATTTTATTTTATTTTATTTTATTTTATTTTATTTTATTTTATTTTATTTTATTTTATTTTATTTAAATTGTATTTAAGCCAAACGATGAAGAGCACGAAAAAAAAAAAAAAAATGTCGTGCCCTTAGTTGCTATGGTGACTTTTTATACCTATTTTCATCATTTGGGTTAATTACAATTAATTTTTAAAAATGAATTCAGATTAATCCAAATGATGAGATTAGGTATAAAAAATCATCATGGCAACTAATCGCTGCAATGACTTTTTATACAAAATTTCATAATTTGGGTTAATTAGAATTATTATTTTTTTCGAAGTTTCGTTGCATTCCAACGATGCAAACTTCGGCACCATTTCGTTGAAAAAAATAAAAACGACGATCGTGAAGTCGTGTATAAATATATGATGTTGAAGTTTCCATCGTTGGGATGCAACGAAAATCAGGAAAAAATAATAATTCCAATTTACTCAAATGATTAAATTAATTCAAATTAATCCAAATAATGAAATTAGGTATGAAAAGACATCATAGCAATTAGTTGCTGATTTCAGCATTTGGATTCATTAGAATTATTATTTTTTTCTGAATTTTGTTGCATTTCAACAATGCAAACTTCAATATCATATAAATATTTCAACGTTTAGAGCGACACACGTTACGACTATTATGCACGTTAACGAGTGTCAAGATCGTCGAGGATAAGTGCAACGATTTTCCCCGAACGCGACTCGATTCTCGCTGGTCACGCGACCTGCGACTGCATCAGTTTTCACAGTTCCCGCAAATTCACTCGAGCTGCAGTTTAAATCGCGCTGATCCATCGCCGGTTCGCATTAAATCGCCATGCGGAAAAAATCGCACTACTTTCCCAAACCGAAGAAGCTGCTGGCGAGTTTGCGGCTTCGCAGCAGGGAATATCTTCGTGAGAACACTCTTCACGGATTTCCGTATTTCGTGAATCCTCGGCGACCACTATGGGAAAGGTACTCACCACTTTCTTTTTTTTTTCTCCTGTCTTTTCGCTTCGGAATCGTCGGACCCGCCCGACGTGCGAGTTAGCGGAATTTTTATTTGCGTTTTAATTTTGCAGAATCGTCTGGTTCATCGCCACGATGTCGTCGATTGGCGCGGCTATCGGTATCATTTATACGATATACGAGACGTTTCAAGCGGAGCCAACGCTCACCGGACTCGACACCGAGACCGAGGAGCTGATTACCTACTTTCCGGGCCTGATGCTGTGCCCTGTGTACCCAAATTTCACGCAAATCGGTGTAAATCCAGCCGTATGTTCAGTGGACTTCAAATCCACAATTTGATTATTTAAAAAAATATACTCTTTTTAAGCATTTTGAGTGTCGAAACACCCGACGATTTGGTTTTTTTTTAAATTTTGATAAACGGAAAATTGCACAACCGACGAAGTGGGAATCATGCCGGTAAAATCTTGAGACTACAAAATTATACAAAAATATTTAATTTACCTAAGTAAAATTAATTCGATTAATTTTTGTGAAAAAATTGTCAACGCTTTTTTTTGTAGTTTCTTGCCTTTATTTAAACTCGTTTTGGGCCGATAAGCGCGATTTAGGAGCAACAAAATTGGTTTTAGATTTGAGAAAGAAATACCCGGGTACTCGGAAAACAAGTTTTTCATATTCAGGCACTAACTGCTTTTTTCAACGCGTTGTGAAACCGGGTGGAGCGTCATTTGCAAGAAAAAAACACGAAATCTGAGCTATTGGCACTTTCGTATTGGGCATTCGTTCCCTGTATTGTATTGAAGAAGACAGGAATTTATCGAATATTTGAGTGTGGGATTATATTGAACAACGGATTTCGCAGGACGCCAAACATTTCAGCAGCGTATATAGTTGGAAAATGGAGCAGATCGTGGATGTACTTCAGAAGAAGAACCTGGCCGCCCAGGGTTACAGCAAATTTTTTTACAGCGCCCTTCCGGAGTGCGAAGATTTGTTCGACAATTGCGAAGTCAAGTAAATTGGGACAGTTTGATGCGCAATTGCGCCGGTAAATAAATCGGTAACGGGGTGCGGTTGAATTATTATTTCAGTTGGAGAAAAGTGGTGTGCAAGGACTTCTTCCAGAAGAAAATAACCGTGCGTGGTGTATGTTGCATCTCCGAAAGCTGGGCGATAACCAAAGAGTCAGGGAAGCGAAGAGCCAGCTTTGACGTCACGAACCAAACAACTTTCCCTATCAGGTTACGATTTTCTTAAACATTGACGCAAGACGATTCTCAGATTCTGTTTTCTTTTTTCTTCTTCTTTTGTCTCTACAAACGACTTCAAAATCCGGAATGAATACCTTTCTTGTGGCGGGCACTATGATGCAATTTTTTTAATCAAAAGTATTATATTTAGAGAGCATCAGGTTAAAATTTGAGTTAAATCGATATTTTATTTACGGAGTTATGATTTTTTGAGTGAAAAAAAAACGTATATTTTCGATCTTTCGCCTTCATTAATTTTTTACAATATGTTGCAATTTGGTATCGGGAAATTTCTTTTTTTGTATGTTATCTACAAAGTTTAAAGTATATTCTGTAATTTTTTGATATTTTTCAAGCCATTAATTTGGTCGCAATACGCGGTCGAAGATTTTCCGAGTGAAATCGACCTAGAGCGTGACCACGAAGGGTTGTTATTCGCTGATTAGCCAATAATTTTCGGTATTTCCTTCAGCTTGGACTTTCTGGACCGAGACATACCGCTGGCAACACGTAGCTCCGCTCCGGGGTACATGCTGAAGACGGGCGTGACGCTGATGCTTTCGATACAAGTGACAACCTCCACACCGGGGGTTTTTTCGCTATCAAAGAAGCAACGAAAATGCCTAACACCCGACGACCGTTGGTACACGTACCACAAGTGCTTCCACGAGTGTCTGGGTGAAAAACTGATAAAAAAATGCGGTTGCGTGCCATGGTTCATGATGATTGGCCCCGAACTAGTGGAATGCACATTGCCGTATTACGATTGTATGATACGCAACGCGAGCTTGTCCACCTTAGCCGATTGTCATTGCTATTTGGGCTGCAACCACACGACTTACCACATAGACTCGGTGCAGTTCAACAAGGATAACAATATCGTGATAGAAATACCGAATTGGCCGACGGTTACCTACAGACGCGAGATAAGATTTGGCTGGCTGGATCTATTGGCTTCCTTCGGCGGTATTGCCGGCCTATTCGTCGGCTATTCGCTTCTCACGAGCGTCGAGCTTGCTTACTACCTGGTTTTGCGTACATACTGCGGCGCCGTGATTTCCGGGCCGGAAGACGAGGTCAAGATAGAGAGGAGAAAGCCCCGAAAAGCTCCAAAACGCAGGGTCATCCAGGTGATAGACTTGAAGAACGAATACCACAACTACATAGATTGAAAAAAATCGGTGGGAATTTTTGTGCGGGAGCTGCGGGAGTTTTAATTCCAGACGTGAAATAAGTCGACAAACGCTGTTTTACTCAAAAATACTTGATGCTTTTTTTTCGTTTTATTTATCAGCGACGGAGTGACAAATCAAGACACTTCGAGTAGAGAAAAATCGTTTTATATCCGTCTAAGCCTTAAACTTCTAGGTTTTAATATATCGATTTATTTCTCTTGTTGTCGGCGTAAAAGGGTTTGGTCTATCGAAGCTTGTACGTTTTTTTCTCTGGTTGTTTTTTTCTCTTTATATCCTCTTGTCTCGTATTGAAATAATTAAACAATTTACCGTTATTATCGTCCTAGACTTTGCTTTTAATTTACGATTGCTTTTTTTTTAAAAACGCAGTTCCTCGTTCGTATGTATATATATATATAATATATTTATATATATATATTTTTGTTTTTATATAGATCCTATCAAAAGTTAATTTTACGATAATTCAAAGTGGTCGGTCTTTTGTTTATTAATTACATCTTCATTATTATTGCGTCGAGCCCTTCTCGCGTTTGTTTTCTTTTTTCTTTTTTTGTTTTCGCACCGAACCTGCTCGCAAACCGAGCACCCCCGTTGCTAGTATTTAACTCGCAGAAGCCACTTATACTTCGTCGTAAGTACAATATATGTTCACTATGTCTCGCGTTGACATTACGAGATTAAACGAAGTTGGAAAAAACGTGTAAAATTCTTTCAGCGAGTGAGGTGAGGCCGATTCGATATTATCGACGATCTTTTTTTTTTATATATATATATATATTTTGTTTTTTTTTCTTCTTTTTTTTACTACGATTTCTCTAAGCGCTTTTCGACCCTTCTCTCTTTTGCACCGCGATACGCGTTCGCTCTCACTGATAATCTAACTCGCGACTGTTCTACCGTCCAGCTCGCATTTCGAGAATTCGCGAGAATGGCAGAGTTGCCGGGAGAGAGAGAGACAGGGAACGAGAGAGGAGAGAGGGAGGGTACTTTTTTTGTTTTTTGTTTTTTTAACTATATTACAATGCACTCGACCTAAGTGAGTTCTAGAAAGCATCGGGGCTACGCAGTCCGGGGATTGAACCCCGGAATCGTTCGCTATTGAGCGATCGAAAAATCCGCGGAGCCCTGGCCCGACGTACTCGAACTCGGCGCTATCGTAACCTGGGTACCAGCCACGCTTAACAACGCCGCGTTCTCGCACGACGTCTCCTCGCTTTCCATCATCTCGATGTCCTCGCCGGAGCCTGGCGAGTTGTCCGGGTCGCATTCCACCGTAACTGCGTTTGGGCAAACAGACCAAAAGTAACACAACGTTATTTGTCATTCAAAGATCATTAAATAGACATCAATAAGCGTCCGCGATTAATGTTTCATCAAATAACGAAATAACGTCAAATAACGAAATCGTTGTCTTGAAAATCCACCCCCGAAAAAAAATCCGTGGCTATTAACGCTACAATCGAAGTACTAACGAAAAAATAGAATTACAAATGGATAATTAGATGATTTTCGTTTTTTTATGTATTACGAATGACACTGATTTTTGTTGTTGTAATATGACGTACAAATTCAGTACAATGTGGCTTGTGCTACATTAATAAATAATGTTCAAAAGTGAAAAGGAATAAATAATATCCAAAAGAAAAAAAAAGACTGCGGATATGATTTTTCAGGGGCATTTTTTCAAGATCTAAGCTACATCCGATCGTTGAGATAAATCGGTTAAATCGACTGTTCACCAGCGGATTTTTCGCAGCCGTCGTCCATACCCCTGAAGCCCGAGGATCTCTCGAGGTTAACGTCCGGCAGATTCGGCACGATTATCACAACCCCGTCTTCCCTCGATCTTCTCATCAGGGTCGGTGAATACGTCGAGACGGCTCTCATACAGGTCGCCTCGTCCAGGTTAACCATTTGGGGGGATACGGAACTGTTTTTATCGCAGGAACAAAAAAATAATAATAAAAAGGTAAATTATTTTTTTGCGAGCGACGTATCGGTAAATTTATTTTTTTACAAGCAACGACCTTCTCTCACCTGAGTGTCACTCTCTTTTTCACTCTACTGCCGAGATCCGAGTGACCCCGGTGAATCGGTCTCGGCTTCGACTGCTTGACATCCCGACAAGTCTTCGAGGTCGGTGAACTAGGCTCGGACAACTGTTTGTCGACGAGAATGGGCTTGAGAACACCCGAAACGACGCAACTCGTCACGTCGTCGGACGTCGCCAGTGCCTGGCTCACCTGGCACTCGGTACTCGGCAAAGGAAGTGTCAGTATCCTCTTACGGTCCTCCATGTAAAGCTCTATTAGTTGGTCCAGTTTGGTCTCGATGTCGTCAACCTGGGGCAAAAAAATATGTCAAATTAGCTGTTTGGCACTCGATATCCCTGGTGGACAATCTGTGGCCTAACATTCGGCGTTAGTGAGTCATTGATTAGGCCCTGGTCAGAGCCATAGTAACCCTGCCAAGGTCTGGGTAGTGCCTGACTTAGGCCTACAATTTTGTAACGCTACAGTTTTGTCCACCAGGCACAGCAGAAATTCGAATTCTAATCAGCAACCATTTTTTATGACGTTGAAGTTTGCATCGTTGCAATGCAACGAAATTGAAAGCAAAACATATCATCAATCAACCCAATTTTATATTATACCCAATATAAAAAATGGTTATAACGATGTTGAGTAGGGTAGAAGTAGCGTTTTTGGCCACCTTTGGTCCAATTGTGGCCACCAAGTTTAAAAGCATTTAATTGTTTATGTTGTTAAATAAAACAAAAATCGGCTTGACAATCTTATCAATTTGTATGAATACTTTAGAGGTATCAGCAATCGAATATGGAAAAAAAATTAATTACAGTGCAAATGGCCACAAATGGTACTTCTGCCCTATATCAAAAAAATATTATTTTACCCCCTAATGGAGGTGAATTATGTGATTTTTTATGGAATTAATATATTGTTGTTTAATTTCGTTGCATTGCAACGATGCGAACTTCAATGTCATCAACATTTTTTATATGTCGAGGCAAATATTTTAGCTTTTGGCATTTTCGTCCCATCACTTTTTTCTTTTTTCACAAAAGAAAAATTAAATTCGATACAAATTACTAATAGACACAAATGAAACGACGATTTTCTTTCGACCCCAATTTATGCCAGCCATATTTGACCCCTGATATTTACTCTACGAACGAAATGTTTGGGCGCATATTCGCCTCGGCAAAGTCATATCATTAGTGGAACTTGCGTACCCGCGGCCAGACCGCAATGTTGCAAATAAATACCGCGCACACAGAGACCGTCTATATATCGCCACAGCAGCCACCCGATATTCGCAAAGTTTCATTTCAACGTCCTCACCTGCCTCTCGACTTTCACGACCCTCGACGCAAGGCTGATCTTCGAGGCGTAAACGTCCCTCGCTTTCGAGCCTTGCTTCCCAAGTATCTGGTCTAATCTAAGCAAAAACATTAGAGAAATCGTTTGTTCCGCCTTACAGGACTTAATTTTTTATCTGTCTTTTTTTTTTTTTTGCATAATTCTATTGGCTTTGTATATAAATATATATAGACAGTAAATGTTTTTTTTTTCTTCTTTCGCTACATTTTAATGAGCATTAAACAGGCAAGCAGAGCACTAAGAGACACGTATACTACGCATGGTATGTACTGGTTGCTAATTCAACGAGCGACAGTGAGGCAGACAAGCAGAAGATGAGGAGATTCACTAAAACAAAAAAGAAGAAGAAAATCCAACGTGCTTGGGAAATCGTCGTGTATTTTCATATACAAAATGCTGACACGGATCGTGGGTGCCGCTGGTTCTTTCGCTAATTCAATCGCACGAGTGGCGTGCGAGTCGATCATCGTCGTTCATATTGTCCACTCGGTTCGGAGTCACGGATCGTTTCGTCGAGTCGCGTCGGTCCAGTTCACACGAGTCCAGTTCGGTCCTCGTCGGTCCCGCGAAAAATCTTCCAACTAATTTGTCGTCGTCAATTTGGCTTGTCTCTCTTTTTATTTTTCCACTTTTGCCTTCGCGTCTCTTTTATCAACCTACCGAATGCGTCGAGGCGTCTGACACGGCAAACGATTCGAGAAGCGTGGACGCGGGGGTGGGTAGGGAGGGTTCTTGCATTTTGCCTGCGTGGTGGCGAGCACTTCAAGGGTAAGAAATATATATATAGGTATATGGAATAAGCTTTGGTGACGGCAGCGCTAATTTATTGCCGGCGGGAAGCACCGCTCTCTTTGTGAGGGATGTAAAGAGAGGAACTAAAGTGAAGGAAAAAAAAAAAAAAAAAAAAAAAAAACACACACACACACAACTTCCGCGAATTGCTCGTCGACGACGACGAACGAGGAGGGAATGTGAGAGCCAAAAAAGGGGGAAACACAAACGTGGGGTGGACTGCGGAAAAATAAAGTCAAATAAATCATCCACGATAGCCCGTGAATGAGAGGTAGAGATAGAGAAAGAGAGAGAGCGAGAGAGAAAGAGAGACAGATATAGTGTGATAGGGGGGTTGGGGACTGAAAGTGGTCACGTTCATCCGGGGGGGGGGGGGGGGGGGGGTGATTAAGCATCGTTCATTAACGACGGATTAAAATGGAATTACGATATAAAAAGAGAAAATAAAAAACAAACAACGAACATTTGCTAACGAGTATTTTCGACGGCAAAAAGTCGTTTTTCAACGGGACGAAGAGCTCGATCGACGACGCTGCCGAAGCTTTTTTTACACTCTTTCGTTGCTGTATTTTTTTCTTTCTCCAATATCATCGTGATTGTCGTTCATCGCTGTTACGTATGCAATTTTACTCGTCGAGACGTTGGCTACGGAATCGAGCATATTTTGAATCGATTTTGAGAAGAAGATAAAAAAAAAAAATGGAACGTCTCGTCGCAAGGAATGAATTTACAAAGAAGACAAATAAAAAACGATAATTAAGGTACTCTCGATCTAATAAAGGTACCTGAACTGCAGGTTTCGTACGCGATTCAGTAGATCCGCGTGCCCAGAGCTGTACTGTTCGATCACGTCCTTGACGTCGTAAGGTTTCAGAGCTTCTCTGAACTTCTTGCGGGCCACGAAGTACTTCAACTGCGAAGTACACAGCACAGGCCGTACATATCTTTTTTCAGACTAATTATTAACAACACACTTTATATAGCAGTAATTTTTTTTCATTTTTTTTTAACGTGACAAAAAAATCTCGAATTTATTCAAATGAATTTTTTTTTTTCGGCAAACAGGTGAACGCAATTTTGAAAAAGTCGCGTTCACGTGCTTCGTTTATTTTCCACGGGCGCGAATCCTTCGTCCCTTGGCGGGAGACATGCGGGAAGGACCGGCGCTCGTGGAACCTCGGATGTTATACACATTTGTATAACACAACACACACAGTTTCATAATGTACGGTCGTATGGTCGTATAAAGCGTGCAAGCAATTTCAGATTTTACTCGAAAACTTTACTTCCACCCGGCCGATATCGAAGGTTCGAGCTTGCGATTTGCTTTCACGGCGGTGGGACACGCTTTACGGCTCTCTTTTCTTTTCCTTTCATTGCTCTTCTCTGTCTTGGTTGCTTTTTATTTTTTTTTTTAGTTCGTTTTTCTTTTTTTCCTTTTCGTTTACCGTTCATCGACAACTGATATATTCGTGATGTACGAGCGACACTGATCAACGGGACAAATCTGGGTTCGTATAGGTGGATGCGTATCAATTACTGACGCGTTGCGCGTCGTTGCAACTATACGACCCGTTCGACATACCACAAAAAAAATTAAAAAATAAAAATAAAAAATAAATACGCAATCGAGCGAAACGAGATAAGGAATGAGCAAGCATAGAATTTTTTTCGCCAAGGGCCGCAAACTCGGTTGTGTCGCTGCTTCGTCTAATCGTATAGTGTGCGAGAGGTTGAGTCAAAACTACGGCATAACAATCATCGCAATGCTACGGTATAATAATAGTAGAGCAATAAGGCCGAAAGCGAGATTGAGATGTGTCACAGAGAGGAAAAGAAAAAAATGTAGAAAAAAAAAACAGATCCAGGCAAAGACGCCAAGTTGCAGGTCGATTGAGCACCTCGAACTACGCTTCAAGTGCGGAACTCGACGCGTCAATTAATTCACTAATCAATTTACGTTCGCACCGACGACTCTGACAATCAAGCAATAGATAATTCCGTTGATTAATGAACTAATCGCGTGAAGAGAGAAAAATAAATTAAAAAAATGAACAAAAATGAACAAAAATTGCTCAGAGTCCCGAAATACAAACTGGCATCTCCGGATCAACCAAGACGATCACGCAGTCTTGTTCCGCCGCTAGTGCGGAACTCGACGCGTCAATTAATTCACTAATTAATTTCCGTTCGCACCGACGACTCTGACAATCAAGCAATAGATAATTCCATTGATTAATGAACTAAACGCGTGAAGAGAGAAAAATAAAGGAAATAAAAAAATAAAAAATAAATTAATAAAAAATTGCTCAGAGTCCCGAAATACAAACTGGCATCTCCGGATCAACCAAGACGATCACGCAGTCTTGTTCCGCCGCTAGTGCGGAACTCGACGCGTCAATTAATTCACTAATCAATTTCCGTTCGCACCGACGACTCTGACAATCAAGCAATAGATAATTCCATTGATTAATGAACTAATCGCGTGAAGAGAGAAAAATAAATTTTAAAAATAAAAAAATAAAAAATAAAAAAATAAAAAAATAAAAAAATAAAAAAATAAAAAAATAAAAAAATAAAAAAATAAAAAAATAAAAAAATAAAAAAACAAAAAAATAAAAAATAAATTGCTCAGAGTCCCGAAATACAAACTGGCATCTCCGGATCAACCAAGACGATCACGCAGTCTTGTTACGCCGCTAGTGCGAAACTCGACGCGTCAATTAATTCACTAATCAATTTCCGTTCGCACCGACGACTCTGACAATCAAGCAATAGATAATTCCATTGATTAATGAACAAATCGCGTGAAGAGAGAAAAATAAATGAAATAAAAATATAAAAAATAAATTAATAAAAAATTGCTCAGAGTCCCGAAATACAAACTGGCATCTCCGGATCAACCAAGACGATCACGCAGTCATCTCCCACGGGCTCAATTCGCGGGTGTCTCTCGAAGCGACTGACCCCGATGAGTCAAAGAGCGCCCGAAAAGTCAGTCGTGGGAAGACCGATTGCTCGGGCTAAGGGAAAACAAGCTAATCGGCGGGGCACAAACGCGAAATAGTCAAGTGAGAGCGATTGGCAAGGGCCGCTCGTGAATCACGGAAGTTGAGCCGCTGGTGGCTCGAGAGCGGCGGGCAACCTTCCTGTCAACGTTGAAAGATAATTAAACAGGAGAGCAAGAGAGAGAGACAGAGATAGAGAGAGAGAGGACGGGACACACAGAAGGACGGAAGAAAAAGAAAAGTGGGTCGTCCGTAATCGATCTACTCGGGGAAGGGGGGGAAGTCGTGTTCCGCATGTCCGAACCACCGTACAAGTTATCCGTACGATCGTGTCATAGAGCCGCTATTGTCGTTGCAGTTTGCCGTCTTCATCGTTATCATTTCATTCGCTCTCTCATTAGCGCTATCATTATTACAATCGTTATCAATTTTTTTTTTGGCGTTTCACATCCGTACGTCCCCCGTCTCGGTAATAGATGGGGGACAGTCATTTTTTTGTGACTGTCCCAAAATGGGACAGTCATTTTTTTTTTTATTTTGGATAATTTTACGGGGCAAAATGGGACGCGTAAGCGAAAAATGGTTTCGCTTACCGAAAGTGGATTTTCGCTGCTTCTTCACCCCAAAAATACGAATCCATACAACGATTTTGAGCGACAGTGAAAAAAAAAAAATTTGGGGCAAAATCTGGGGGTTGGAGTCAAAATAGCTGATTACCAAAATAGCGAATGACTAAAATAGCAAATTTTAAAATAATGAATGTCTGAATCCAGAATGGTCGGCATTATGAAATTCGCTACTTCAGCCACTCGCTTTTTTTTTAATCATTTACTATATTGACCCACATTTTTATTAAAATGGAATCAAAATAGCGAATTAGCCATTTGCTACTTTGGTCATTAGCTGTTTTTACCCACACCCGTTAAGAGAACGACTGATATTAGACTTACATTTTTTTTTAATTAGGAAGTCAGAAAAAATATCTGAGCATCCCATGTTGCCCCGTAAAATCATCAGAAATTAAAAAAAAAATGACTGTCCCATTTTGCCCCGTATTCCCCTATTCATGGCAATCAAAATGGAATCAAAATAGCGAATTAGCCATTTGCTACTTTGGTCATTAGCTATTTTTCCCCCCATCCGTTAAAAGGACGACTGATATTAGACTTACATTTTTTTTTAAATTAGGAAGTCATAAAAAATATCTGAGCATCACATGTTGACCCGTAAAATCATCAGAAATTAAAAAAAAAATTACTGTCCCATTTTGCCCCGTGTTCCCCTATTGATGGCAACACACGAGAGTCAACGCTCGTTTATGGCCCGAGCCCTCGAAGTCATACGTGATCTCGTTGCCTGGACCTGTGTAGTACAGCATTTGAGGGATTCAACGAGATCTCGAAATTTCGTGCTCGCTCTAACTGGGTCACGTTTGTATATCTCGGGGAATTAATGCAACGGCGGGGAGAGTCGGGGGCGGGGGGGGGGGGGGGGGAGAGGGAGCGGTGGATCGGTTCGGGGGTGACGCGGTGGCTTCGTTCGGGTCGTTGCTTGGCGCGGGAGGACGACGAGAGGGACGAGGATCGTACGTATAACACGTTGCTTGGATTTTCCACTGTGGCACGGATGCCTTTAAGGTCAGAGGGCAGGTTCGCCGTCCTGGTGCCGTCACCGATCGGGGGAATCCGCTCTCAATGTACGTCAGGGCCTCCCGAAAGACTCGCATGCGGCTGGGAAAAGAGTTTGTTGACTGTTAACAAACATTTTGTTAAATTACGCCAGAATAAATATTTATTATTATACCGAACCGCTTTTCAGCGGATCCTAGAATATTGCGGGGGAAATTATTTTAAGCTTTAAATGAGTCTGTAAATAAGCAATTTAATGTGTCAGATCTGGAACTATAGACGTTACGTTTATTGTGAAAAAAAAAATTATGAAAGAAAAAAATGTGTAAAGGAGAAATCCGTTTAAATAAACCAGATCAAATTATTACAGAATTTAAGTCGAGCCAAAACATATTTTGTAATTATTACGAAATGATTTATAATTTAATTTGGATCAATTAAATCGCATTTGGTTAAACTTAAATTTGGTTGTATTGTAGATCAACATTTTTTTCGCAATTTTTAACAAAAGTTTTGTTAACGCTTAACGCATCTTTTCCCAATGCACAGAGGCGCACATCACACAACCTGGGTATAAGATATACAAGTGTACACAGTAGATGCTGCATAAAGATATACAAATACATAGTGTATAATATAATACGATCTGTACAGACCACGTGTATATACTTTAGGCATATACATTTGTTAAATACGGCAGATATAAGTAAAATAATTTAGGTGCTGAGAAAAATTACATATTGCTTGTTTATCGTGTACGTGTTCGTGTCGGCTATGTAAAGAATCGAAAAAAATTGGTGCTCAGATATATATCACAGACTCACAGATGTACAGAGACAATGTATGTTCAATTCGGTAACGAATAACTGCTAAACGCATGCGAAAGTCGTAGCTTCGAAAATTTTCGTTCTTTCTCATCTTTTTTTTCGGGCTATTCCTCGTTTCGAAATCGCGAGACGTCGTTGTGGAAAAAATGTTTATTTATTTATTTATTTATTTATCAATCAATCACGGGTAAAAAATCCCAATTTCGGGGAGCAGGAACTAATCCTGACTTTCATACAAATTAAATGACAATGTTGCAAAGATTGTAGAAAATTTACGAGGGGCTGACGCGAACCGAGTCGATATAGTCGGGTTGGCCTCGTCGGGAGGGCGCGATTTTTATCGTAATACGCCGTCTCTTTCATCGTGATAACAATATGGAGTGGTCGATCCTTCGGCGTTTAGGAAAATTAGCTTCGCCTTTATGAAGGATCCAGATAGATAGACAGATAGACGGATAGAGAGAGAGATGCTGATTGCGTAGAGTGAAATATTCTCGTGACACGATCTAACAAATGCATCGCGATAGAGTCAAGAGAGTAATTGAGAGTGACGCTCTCGTGGAATAAATCAGAAGGACGTTGGGCGAGAGCGAGAACGAGGCGCGCGCTATGTGTTCATTCACTGCAGACGCTGCGCACCCCACGAGTTTGTAACGTTCAAATAAATCTTCGACTCTTGACTATAACAGACTCGACGCGCACACGCGAGAGGAGGGTGACAATCTCGTGTGTGTCGGTGCACATGGGACGAAGATTGAAGAGCCAGTGAAATATACAACACCGAGATCCCTCGGCACCTTGCAGCAGCGGTTGCGCGAATTTTCTTCAAGAAATCCAGAGGGCGCCGAGGAAAAACGCTTCGTCTTCGTTTTTAATTACAGCTTATTTAACATTTTTTTTGTTTTTTTTTTACAATTTTCCCTCTATTTTTTTTTTGTTCTGCAGATATATTATAAACGACCACGATCACGAGAAAGAAGAAGGAGGAAAAAAAAAATGAAAAAATAGGAAAATCAGTCTCTAGGTTACTACGAACAGTGATTGATGAACTTGACGGTGACGATGACTGTGAGACGATGACGATGACGACGATGAGGAGAGGAAAAAAAAGAGAAACGAGCACAGGCACGTATCTTTTCTCACGTGTGATACCTATTTTGAATATTTTTCACGCGGCTGATGAGGTCGACGTGGCCTGCGCTGTACTGCTCGATCACGTCTTTAACGTCATACGGCTTCAGAGCCTCTTTGAACTTGCGTCTTGCCACGAAGTACTTCATCTGATACGACAAGCACACACACACACCAAGTCAATTAGAGTCGGACTCTCTTTGAAAGCGCCGAGCCGCCTTCCTCTCTCTGCTATATGGCGCGAAACGCGCCTCGTCGTCGTCGCGCCGGGGCTCGGCGATTTTATATAGCCGTATAATAGTCTATCTATAATAGAGGCGTCTAAGTAAAATTCGCTGCGCTCCATTAAACTTGTGACACTTTGTTCGGTGTATAACGGTGAGAGTCGAGTCGACGAGAGAATCCATACTGTATTTTTTTTCTTTGTCCTCCTCTTTGCTATGGGGTTTGATAAGGGTGCCCAGCGTGGAAAGCGCGATGGATAAGAAACGCTTCTTTTTGGGTTTCATATTATGAAAAAATAATATAAAAAATATATGATACGATAACTATATTTTTCATAGTTTCAATGAACGGAAAATTGCATAATCGATGAAATAGGGTTCAAATAATAGGATTAAATTGATTTTGCTTAAGAAAAAATAATCAAATTAATTTCATTTAATTAATTAAATTGATTTAAATTACATTAATTTTACTTAAAAGATAATTAAATTAATTTTCGTAAAAAAATAGTGTTGACTATTTATTTACGAAAAAAAATGTTGATTTTTTTTAAATGCCCGGGTGTAGATATTGGTATTGGGGCTCCAATTTTTTTTTCCTGATGCATCGTAAGTCCAATTGGAGCCTCGTTTGCAAATAAAAAAATAAGAAATCTGCGCTATCGGCAACTTATTATAGGACCATTTTTTCCCCCCGAGCGTTCCACATTGGGCGCCCTTTCCCTATTTCTATGTAATGTTTTATGGCAAGACCGAGGAGAGAGTGTGATTGAGAGAGACAGAGAGAAGATTTCATTATCAAGATCCAGGCACTCAATTCTCATTCATCGACGATCACAGGTAGCGGAGCTGACGCTTGAAACGCTCAATTTCCTCAATTTTCAGCAGCTCGTCCTTCACCCCGTCGATACATACGATGCTCACGGATTGCGCCCATTATTCATTCGTTCCGGATGAGCAAGCTCCGTGTATTTTTTTTTTTTTTTCGTTTCTTTTTCTCTTCAATTTATTAATGTGTCTCTTTCAATGTAAGCTCGGTTCGTCGATGGAAACGCGCGCGCGCACGTCCGGCGACGCTTATTCTCTCTGCGGGGGCCACTACGAAGATTGGACCGGGCTTTGTCGTGGCCAACCGGAGCCGCCGTGTCTACGGGAAAATATTCTCCACTGTACTCGTCGGTACGTCGTACGTATAGGAATAATACAGGCTTTGAGGGGCGACCGCATAGCTATTTATTCTTTTCTTCAAACTTCTTCCTCAATCTCGCGAAATGTTCGTCAAATGTCGCGGTAGCTTCGAGCTAAAATACCCACGGCGAGCTTCACAGATTTTTATTTCTTTCTTTTTTTGGCAAACCCGTTGCAAAATTTCGCGTCAGAAAATTATCCCGGAAACGGTATTTTTCGTCGCCGAGCAAATGGCGAAACCCGATGCCAATCTTGGGGGCACGAAATTTTCCGCAATTCACTCCGAAAACCCGGAGACCCCGTGATGTACGCTCGCGCGTTTCTGTTGCAAATGCAATTTCGCTAAAATCCCGCGCGCGCGCGCGCCGCGTTCAATTAAGAGAAAAACCCTTTGTGCCGTCGTTTCAAAGTATCAATTGTGAACCAAAAAAGAAAAAAAAAACTACCTCATTTTTTTCCCCTGTTTAGTACGTCGAGTCTCCCCTCAATCGACAACAATATTCATCAATCTACGGCGTGTAAAAGCGAGGAGTGCGGGGTTCATAATTAAAAAAAATAAAATAAAAAAATAAAAATCGCGTTCCTCGCGGCCTGCGTCTCGTTGAACTTTTTTCACGCGTGCGATAACGTATCATCCCTCCTAGCGTACACATCGACTCTATTCCACAATACTCAGTACGTAGGTATCGCGTTAAAAAAAAAATAAAAAAATAAAAATAAAAATAAAAATGGCTGTATACATATCTCGTGTTTGTATGACGAACTGGGCAAATAGAACCGAGAAACACACAGTGCCGGGATTAGAGTTTCTATAGTATTTTCTATAGTATTCTATAGTATTTTTTGCCCTGTTTAGTACGTCGAGTCTCCCCTCAATCGACAACAATATTCATCAATCTACGGCGTGTAAATGCGAGGAGTGCGGGGTTCATAATTAATAAAAATAAAATAAAAAAATAAAAATCGCGTTCCTCGCGGCTTGCGTCTCGTTGCACTTTTTTCACGCGTGCGATAACGTATCATCCCTCCTAGCGTACACATCGACTCTATTCCACAATACTCAGTACGTAGGTATCGCGTTAAAAAAAAAAATAAAAATAAAAATAAAAATAAAAATGGCTGTATACATATCTCGTGTTTGTATGACGAACTGGGCAAATAGAACCGAGAAACACACAGTGCCGGGATTAGAGTTTCTATAGTATTTTCTATAGTATTCTATAGTATTTTTTGCCCTGTTTAGTACGTCGAGTCTCCCCTCAATCGACAACAATATTCATCAATCTACGGCGTGTAAAAGCGAGGAGTGCGGGGATCATAATTTTAAAAAATAAAATAAAAAAATAAAAATCGCGTTCCTCGCGGCTTGCGTCTCGTTGCACTTTTTTTACGCGTGCGATAACGTATCATCCCTCCTAGCGTACACATCGACTCTATTCCACAATACTCAGTACGTAGGTTTCGCGTTAAAAAAATAAACAAATAAAAATAAAAATAAAAATAAAAATGGCTGTATACATATCTCGTGTTTGTATGACAAACTGGGCGAATAGAACCGAGAAACACACAGTGCCGGGATTGGAAAGCCATTATCACATCGATCTACCCGTTCCACGGACGCATAATAACTCTCCGGATCCGTGTGGGTCGCAACTACTACATGGCGGGCGTGGGGAGGGCCAGAGGGTTGGTTACAGGGGATGGATTCGTTCCTGGCGGCTATATAACAGCGTACACAAGCCGGAAGTGTGCGACGCACGTTCGGATTGAGCTTTCGGGGTTTGGGACGAAGCAAAACCGCGCGTCCCTCTCGCGGCGTGTGCACTCTCGCTACGTATATCTATCTACTGTTTTACGTACTTAGAGTCGCCTGCTTTTGCTTTTGCTTTCGCGCCCCCTCTCTGCGCGAAGCCGAGTGGAGGAAAAGTTCAACAACATTGTTACACCGGAAGCGGAGCAATGAGCCGGGCTTTATATATACGAAACTTCTCTCCATTGATGCTCGTGGCCCGCTCGACTTTTTCTCGTTCACTCTTTCTCCGTCGTCGTTTCGCACGACCCTCAGCTTCTATATCGTTCCCTTCGCCGTTCTCGCGTGTGCATTTTTTTGTTTTTTTTTGCTCACTCACCGGGCATTTTTTTTTGTTTTTTTTTTTTTTGCTCACTCACCGGGCATTTTTCCAAGCTCGCAACGCGCGCTGGTCGAGAGATCCGTAGGTGCATCGCAATTTTTTTTTTTTTTCGTTTTTTTTTTTCGTCACTGTTCTCGGTCGAATAGCACCACTCGGCGGATTGAAAGTTAATTCGACGGATCCGATCCACGGCGTAATTGCCTCTCGACCGACGGCGAGACGCTCGTGGCAATAATCGTATTGCAACGAAAGAATGAATGAAAAAAAAGAGTGAGTCAACTGATTGTTAATCGTGAATACAGCGGAACGGGAGAGTCGCATTCCCCGAGGAAATTTTCGATACCTCGGGGGGCTTCGGCTGTGCACGTGTTTTTTTTTTTATTATGCGTACGCGTTTTTTTTATGTACCGCACGTTCCACACACAGGACGCGTTTGGCGTGGTGCAGAGAGAAATTCTAGCGTATCAAAGGCGCTGAGAACTACATAGCTTACTCCGAATTTGTTTCTTGCGTTTCTTTTTCTTTTTTTGTGGTTTCTTTTTACGTTACCTATGTTCGACTTAACGACGAGGAGATAGAAGAGTAGGTACAGAAATCACATATTTCAAAACGGATATTTCACATAGTAAATTAAGAGAGAAAATGCATCTCGCGACTGTTACACTGTTTTTTTTTTTTTTTTTTGGAGGAAAAGGACTCACCTTGCGAATCGCTCTGATAGCTGTTTTGTGTTGATTCGTGAGATGAACGCATCGAGGCTCCTCCTCCTCATCTGGCGAGGGGTGAAAAAAAGCAGAGAGGAATTTAATGCGTCGAGCCTGGATGGGACAATCGATCATAGTCGACCGATCGGTCTTACTCACCGTCCGAATTTTTTTTCGACAACGCCGTCTCGGCCACCGAGTCCTCCGAGTAGCTGGCGTTAAGATTTTTCGCTCCTATCGCGCTCTCGTTGTTGTCGTTGCAGTTGCCGTGATTGTTGTTGCTTCCACCTATTCGCAGAGCGGCTAAATTTTAAAAAGCAAGGAAAACCAATTCCACCCCGGCTCGAACGACGAGAGGGGGGCGAGATCGTTGGGCGTCGACGTGGAACTCGCGCAACTAACCCAAGTTCTCCGCGGAGGCGATGAGATCCGCGAAGCCCCTGGACGCGACTGGACGATGGTAATTCTGATTGGCCATTTTGTGGGAGCTCGGACTGTGAAGCGACGTGCTTTTGTGACGTCTGATGGTCGGCAAACGGCTTACGAAGGATGCGTTGTGTTTGAAGCTGGAAGACACGCGACTGTGAACAATAGGCAAATGCGGGGGGAATTAGAGAGATAACGTGACGAGTCAGAACGACGATAAATTTGGGTCTGAGAATAGCGCACGAATTTTTTATACCAAACAATCGTTTAAATTAATTCCCAAAATTCCCTAATATTTCCAGAGATAAAAGAACGTCAGAACGACGATAAATTTGGGCCTGAGAATAGCGCACGAGTTTTTGATACCGAAATCAATTTTTTAATTAATTCCCACAACTCCCTAATATTTCCAGAGATAACTTTTTTTTCGATTTTCTCGTCGAGTTTTCTATTTTTCGGATAAACAACGGTGCTTTTCCGAATTGGCGGGAAATTTCCCGTCGGATAGGGTTTTCAAAATTTATGAAATCGATATTTTTTTCGCAAAAAACGCAAGTCAACTTTCGGCTTTAAAAATTTGTAAAAAAATTCAGAAATCAAATCAGAAAAAAATCAGGATCCATCAGAAAAAAAAAGAAATCGATTTTTCTCTCGAACGACGGAAGAAAATTCAGGTTCGAAGGATCCAAAAAAAGGAACCTCGATTTTAGTGAAGTGACAACTGAAAAAAATGTAAGAACTTAATATTCGAAACTAATATTGAAGAATTTAATATTTAAATCTAATATTGAAGAATTTAATATATAAATTGAATACTGAAGAATTTAATATCTAAATTTAATATTAAGAAATTCAATGTTAAAATGTAATATTAAAGAGCTACGACGAAAAAAGTCTTCGCCAGACTTGAAGCTCATCATTTTCACCTGGGTGGACTGGACAGTGGAATCTGATGAATTTTCCACGTGGCTGTGCTGACACTGTGCTCGTCGGCTGCGTAACATCGCCAAAGCGCCTGGATCAGGCTCGCCGCTGGCTGTCGTCTCCTTATCATGTGCTTTTGTCTCTGCTGCTGTTGAACCTTGAGAGCAAAGCCCGAGCCGAGGATTCCCTGGAAAATTCAATGGCGAAAGTAAATAAGACGCCCGGTTGAATGCCTCGAGCATCGCCGAATAATTCATCGCCAAGAATAGCGCGAGACGCGAAGTTAATAAATTATCCAACAGCAAATGAATGTATAATCGAATTTCCAAACTTCTCCAGGCTTCATGCACAACAATTTATCACAAAACGCGTGCGCGTTGGACGCAAAATTCACGTTCGAACGTTCGTGTTTCACGTACAGCTGGTAAGGCGAAGAAGGAAATCCCGAGAAGAGCGCAGAAGGAGGCGATAACTTTTCCCTGCCAGGTTTTCGGCACAGCGTCGCCGTAGCCAACGGTGCACAGTGTGATCTGTAAAATAAAATGACGTTTAAACGTGGATTCAAGGCTCGGCGGGGCGACACAAAGCGACGGGACTATTTCCTCTCTTATCGTGTCGCGTGTGGACGAATGCCAACATTTTTTCCTTCGTTATTCATGAGACTGTTGATTCCGGGATGTGGCGGAAAGGTGGGGAGGAGGGAGGCGAATTTTTTCCAGGGGAAACGAATGAGGAAGGTGCGCGTCGAGTGAGCCCAAGTAAAACAATTATATGAAGTTTATATGAAAGACTTTGTATGCAAGCTGTACACGAAAGTGGACATAGAGAATTTTCATATATTTTATATAATCTAAATAATATGCAATATATCGATATTATATGGTTAAATGGTGTCTATAATTTTGCAGAATTGGTTGATAGTATATACAAAGTATATACAATATGTTTGTTTCTATAATATAATTTCATATAGATACATTTTTTTTTTAAATAAAAAAAGAAACATATGAATAAAAAAATATATGGAAATAAAAAATATATGAAAATTCTATATGTCCACTTTCGCGTATAGGTTGTATACAAAGCCTTTCATACAAACCTCATATACGTTTTTTTACTTGGGCGAGGTGAACCGGGAGACAGATATACGTGGCAGGAGCGCAAAAACGACGGACTATAGTTGAAGGAGTTTTAAGGGAGCAGCGCAGAAGACCCTCACCACTCCCCACCACAGAGCCTTGGCGAAGTTGTTGAAGTGCTCGTCGTCCCTCTCGGCAAGATAAACCAAGAAGCTCGCGAATATCAAGCCCAGGAAGCCGATATACAGCGTCGTAATGAGTTCCTGAAAAAGGACGAGAAAAAAAAAAACGAAAGATGAGAGAGAGAAAATAAAAGTGCGGACTATAAGTTTGCGAACTTCCGTGGACGGTGTAAAAAATATAGCACCGATAAATGAAGAATAAATCTGGCGAACCTGACGATGAGCGTAGACCACGCTACCCAGCAACTTCCACGTTCCGCCGCGACGATCCATCCGCACCATTCGGAGAATCTGAAAGAATCGCAGACCCCGAAGAGCGCTCGCCGCGAAAACTTGACCGCTGCTTCGCATCGCCAGGACGACCACGCTCGCCAGTATCGTAATCACATCTGCGGCAAATAAGACGATTAATCTCTATAGACCCACACGGAAATAAAATATACTCGATGTATGTCATTTTTATGACGTCATTGTGTAGCGACAGAAAAATCGATATTATCTTGATTTATTTTGGATACCCGGCGAACGACGTAATACATTATTTGTTAAGATTTCCATTTTTTTTTTTTCAAAATATTGAATTTTAACTTATACCATCGTTTTCAACTCGCGTGTGTTACTATTGTTATGTGTTAAGATTTCCTGTGTGTTAAGACTAAGATTTCGCTGTGTTAAGATTTCCATTTTTTTTTTTTTTTTCAAAATATTGACTTTTAACTTATTCCATCGTTTTTAATTCGCGTATTCTACCCCAAAAAAAAAACAGGTTTCAACCTTTTTTTAAAGTGATAAAAAAAAATATTTTTTATATTTTCTTATGCCAAAATTAATAGATTCAACTATCGCTAAAAAATGGCAAAATCTGTTTCTTCATATTTTGTCGCGTTACACATACACTTTTTAAGATAGACTTTTTTTTTAAAGTGATGCATCCAGCCTACGTTTTATTAGCCTCATTCAGCCGCAATGCTTAATATTTAATTATATACAAAAAATTGACGGGCTTTCAGTCAGCTTGTCGCCTCCTCGCCGGATAATAACAATACGTCCCCATAATAATAATGCTCACCGATGATGCAGAAAGGCCTTCGAAGGAACTTGAGCCGACCAACGGCAGTTTGATAACGAGAACGACATCCCGACGACCAGAGTCTGCAAAAGCAAAGAAGTATATGGACCCCGTAACAGGATGAACGGCGGAATATCTCCTCTCCCGAGCGGGTCCGTCTTAAGGAGGTCCTGTCTTACCGTCTTCATTTCCCATAAATTCGAGAAAAATGAGAGAGACTTGCAAACACTTCTCTATGGTATCAAAAATCTGAAAAAAATTCACGCGTATTCGGAAAAATTAACGAAGAATTTTCATTTTTAAAAACGTTGGTTTTCCAATAAATTTATTGAACAATTTTTTTTTTCATCAATCTCTTAAGAACATTTTACAATTATTACTATGTAAAATTAATCTTTTCAGTATTTTTAATGTGCATAAATTTATACAGATTTCTATACCATATCGAGAAGTGTTTGCAGGTCTCTCTAATTTTCCTCGAATTTATGCGAGATGAACTCAATACGGCAGGACCTCCTTAAGAGGGAATCCTCTCTCCACAAAGCCGAAGAAGCGTAATTCCATGTCCTGGGGGGGGGGGGGGGAGGGGGGCTCCTAACAAGGGTGCTCCACAGATGGCAGAGCATCCGCCGAGATTACTGTTCCCGTCACCCGAGTCGAATTTAATGGTTCGCCCGTAGCCTCTCCCCCGATGTTATCGCCTCCGACCAATCTGTACCATCACACGTCTGGTTTACGTCGAGTTTTATACCATTTCAGGCTGCCTACGCGAGCAAAACGTCCTGAGCATTTTCTACCCGGCTGACCCGGTTGATCGTCCAGCGTGACGGAATCAAAGAAATAATTTTTACCTTCATTCGAAAGTTCGCCACTGACGCTCCGCCCGCGATTTATCTCGCTTTTCACGCTGATATTTCAGTATTTCAGTAAATTATAAATACCGCGCACGATGCGCCGGGTATCGCGAATGAGTTTGGAAAAAAAATGAATATCGCTTGATTAATCAGCCTCGGGGCGGCGAATTTAATCACGAAAGCTTAAAGCTGCGTGAACTCGGCTCGGGCATAAATTTCGATACGAGAGAAAACAAGTTTACGGACGGCCGATGCAACCCGACGTTATATCGCGTTGCCATGACCGACACCCCCCCCCCCCTCCCCCCACGGCTAACCGCGTGGATTCCGCGCGGCGTAAAATGTAGATTTCCACGAGTAATCCGGGGGCGACTTTGCGAACCCTCCCCCCGATTGAAGCTGGAAGACACGCGACTGTGAACAACAGGTAAATGCGGGGGGAAATTAGAGGGACGACCTGACGAGTCAGAACGACTTTAAATTTGGACCTGAGAATTTACGCACGGGTTTTAGTACCGGATTCGATCGTTTAAAATAATTTATAATTTATTAAATAATGTATAATTTATAAAATAATGTATAATTTATAAAATAATGTATAATTTATAAAATAATGTATAATTTATCAAATAATTTATAATTTATAAAATAATTTATAATTTATAATTTATAAAATAATTTATAATTTATAATTTATAAAATAATTTATAATTTATAATTTATAATTTATAAAATAATTTATAATTTATAATTTATAAAATAATTTATAATTTATCAAATAATTTATAATTTATAAAATAACTTATAATTTATAAAATAATTTATAATTTCCAGATATAAAAAATCTTTTTTCGCGATTTTCTCGTCGAATTTTTTATAATTCGGATAACCAACGGTGCTTTTCGGAATTGGCGGGAAACTTCCCATCGCATAGGGGTTTTCAAAATGTATGAAATAGAAATTTCCTTTCGCAAAAAACGCAATTCAACTTTCTGTAAAATTAAAAATTCTGTAACCCGACGTTATATCGCGTTGGCATGACCGACACACCCCACGGCTAACCGCGTGCGGATTCCCGCACTTTCCGCGCGCGGCGGAAAATGTAGATTTCCACGAGTAATCCGGGGGCGACTTTGCGAACCCTCCCCCCCCTGCGCGTATTATTGGATAGCGACTGAGTGCACCGTAACTACATGTATAATTCGCCCTTCCCTGTCTTTGTTCTCCGGCTTCCTTCTTTCATTTCCCATCCGCGGTTTATATCCCTCGCTCGCGCTCTCGGCGTCCCCGCGCGCGCAATTTCGACCCGGAATCCCAGAGTCGACTTTTTCTTCCCGAGGTCTGTGACGTCGCTCGAGCGAGCCGGAAGAAAAGGGTGGATAAGAGAGCGAGGCAAAACAGAGGGGAAAAAAAAGAAAAAAAGAAAAAAAAAGAAAAAAAAGAAAAAAAAATCCCCCAGAGAATCTGCTGGGTGGTCCCCGGAACCAATTATATATATACACGCCTATGTATAACCAACAGTGTCGCTTTCGCGAAATCTCTTTGTCGAGGACCGTCGACAGTTTTCCGCTCACTGTTTCAAGTCGTTGCCTCGAGTCGTTTTTTCCCTACACTTCGATCTTGACGTCTTTCTCTTCGCTCCCTCGGCCCTTTACCCTCGTGACTCGCTCCCACGACTCCGGCGTGTAACGTGCAATGCACTGTACGCTATACGCTGTGTATAATGCTATGTAAATGCTATTCTTCTCTCTTCATATTTTTTTCTCGCTTTTTCGCGCGTTACGTGTACTCGAGGCATCATTTTATAATTATGTGTCGAGAATATAATTTTTTTGTAATATTATTATAAATAATAAAAATAAATTGTATAGTATATATGTATTTAAATTACGTGGCTCGCGAGGATATTAAATATATATCGTATTTTATTAGGGATATTAAATATATATTATTTAATAATTGATAATTAAACAAAATTTCAAACAAACAAAAAATACCCGAGGGAAACTGGATAGGAACCAATTTTACATATGAATCATTCCACGGCATTTCACACAGCAAAAAACCCAACCTCCAATCTTCTCCCAATTTTTATACAACGTTGATATTTTTTCTCGTTTTTTCGCGCGTTATGTGTGCTCGAGGCATCATTTTATAATTATGTGTCGAGAATATAATTTTTTTGAAATATTATTATAAATAATAAAAATAAATTGTGTAGTATTTAAATTACGTGGCTCGCGAGGATATTAAATATATATAGTATTTTATTAGGGATATTAAATATATATTATTTAATAATTGATAATTAAACAAAATTTCAAACAAACAAAAAATACCCGAGGGAAACTGGATAGGAACCAATTTTGCATATAAATCATTCCACGGCATTTCACACAGCAAAAAACTCAACCTCCAATCTTCTCCCAATTTTTATACATCGTTGACCATGTCAACCGAAGCATCTGCGAATTTTTAAAGAATTTTATTGAGACATTCGATCGATAAAATAAAAAATGAAGAAAATGAAGAAAAGAATCTGACATCGAGTAGAAAAATCATATCGACAAAAATAACTAGGTCAATATTTTCGCGATTGAACACAGTTCACGATAAAAATACTCCAAATTTCTCTCTGTCGAAAACCGTCGACGGTTTTCCGCTCGCCGTTTCAAGTCGTTCTAAATCTTGAGTCTACATCTCTCTCGAATTTTTTTTCCACGCTTCGATTCCGTCGTCTTCCTCTTTGCTCCCTCGGCCCTTTATTCCCATGACTCGCCCTAGCGACTCCGGCGTGTATAACGTGTAATGCACTATAAGCTGTACACAGCTAGTACGCTATACGCTATATACAGGGTGATCCAGAATCCCCGCACTAAACAAGTCCCGGAAGTCCGAAATGGTCCCGGGAACGCGTGTGCAAAATTTGAGATTTTTATTCCCAGTACTTTTTTAATGACAGCCGATTTACGACAGCCAATCTCAACTTTTTCGTAATTCGCCCTTAAATCACTCTCAACTTTCTCTTAACTCCTACTCAAGTTGAGTGTAAGTTGAGGGCAAGTTGAGAGTAAGTCGAGGAAGAACTTACTCTCAACTTGCTCCTAATTCGCCTTCAACTTACTTTCAACTTGAGTACGAATTAAGATGATGCTGAAGTTTGCATCGTTGGAATGCAACGAAATTCAGAGATAAAAATAATTGTGATTAACCCAAATGATGAAAGTAGGTGTAAAAAGTCCCCATATCAATTAGTTCTTATGAAGATTTTTTATACCTAATTTCGTCATTTGTGTCATTGAGCATTAATTTTTTTCCTGAATTTCGTGGCATTCCAACGATGCAAACTTCAACCTCAAGAATTAAGAGAAAGTTGAGAGTAAGGTAAGGGCGAATTAAGAGAAAGTTGAGATTGGCTGTCATAAATTGGCTCTCATTCCAAAAGTACTGGGAATAAAAATCTCAAACTTTGCACCCGCATCCCTGGGACCATGTCGGACTTCCGGGACTCCTTTGGTGCGGGAATTCTGAATCACCCTGTATAATGGTATGTAAATACCATTCTTTCATCTTTATATATTTTTTTTTTTCTCGTTTGTTCGCGCGTTACTCGGTACACGTACTCGAGACAAAGCATCGACTGAGACCTTTGTGCCCCTTTGTGATACCCTTTGGCAACCCCCCCACCTGCATTTCGCAGCTCTCGCGCCGTTTCTCCCTCTCGCGTTTGGCCTTTTCCGGCCTTGTCGAACACGAACGAGCTGCCCAAAACCCTCGTGCGTCGAGACACATCGACTCGTGTGTACCACACGAGTAAACGACACGGCTTTATATGTATACGTATAGCTTGGCCGTTTGTGCGAGCCCCTTTCGCCTTGCCGTATCCTATATAACCGAAAACCGTTCCGCACTTGTAATCAAATTTCCGCGAGAACGTCCGACCAGGAAGGTCGTCCCCGCTCGTAGCTTCTCGTGTGTGGTACATACGGAGTCTGTAAAGTCTCGTCTTAGTCGGTGAGCACGCCTATCGTTTATTACCCGGGCCCAGACTGAACTTGGACGCAGCCCAGTGATCGGCATGGCAATTACGTTCATGATAAATCCGAGCTGAAGTCGTCTCTGCAAGTGCATCGAGAGAGAGTGCAGCGGGCTCTTAATTACGTTTACCTGAAGCAAAACTCGAGGCTGAACCAAACGACCACTACGAGCTCCATGTAATACAATAGCAAACCAGCCTCCTTCTCGTACTCGTCGATCGTGCTGAAGACCGACAGTACCAGGCACATGAAGACCATACAAAATCTGGAAAAGAAAGAATGTTGAATTGTAAAAATGATAAAATGATAGTAATAATATATAACTAGGGTAATTACACGCGCTGGCGCGTGTAATTACGCGTTTTTCGTGTCTGAAAAACTTTTCGCCAAAATCGACCTCAGAAATATTTTTTTCCGAAATATCGACTTGTAACCTACACCATCGTTCTCAAGTCGCATATTCTACCCCCGAAAACACTGGTCACTAACCTTTTTTAATCGATTTTCAAAAAAATATTTTTTGGCGACGATTTTTCTGTCAGAAATCGTAGATCCGGCTCCGGACCGAAAATCGCCAAAATCGACCCCAATTTTTTTTCTTTTCAAAATATCGACTTCTAACCTATACCATTGTTCTCAAGTCGCATATTCTACCCCCGAAAACACTGGTTATCAACCTTTTTTAATCGATTTTGAAAAAAATATTTGTTTGGCGACGAAATTTTTTTTTTTTTTTTTTCTCAGAAATCGTAGATCTGGCTCCGGACCGAAAATCGCTAAAATCGACCCCAATTTTTTTTCTTTTCAAAATATCGACTTTTAACCTATACCATCATTCTTAAGTCACATATTCTACCCCCGAAAACACTGGTTATCAGCCTTTTTTAATCGATTTTGAAAAAAATATTTTTTTGGCGACGAAATTTTTTTTTTTTCTCAGAAATCGTAGATCTGGCTCCGGACCGAAAATCGCTAAAATCGACCCCAATTTTTTTTCTTTTCAAAATATCGACTTTTAACCTATACCATCATTCTCAAGTCGCATATTCTACCCCCGAAAACACTGGTTATTAACCATTTTTAATCGAATTAAAAAAATATATTTTTTTGGCGACGATTTTTCTGTCAGAAATCGTAGATCTGGCTCCGGACCGAAAATCGCTAAAATCGACCCCAATTTTTTTTCTTTTCAAAATATCGACTTTTAACTTATACCATCATTCTTAAGTCGCATATTCTACCCCCGAAAACACTGGTTATCAGCCTTTTTTAATCGATTTTGAAAAAAATATTTTTTTGGCGACGAAATTTTTTTTTTTTTTTCTCAGAAATCGTAGATCTGGCTCCGGACCGAAAATCGCTAAAATCGACCCCAATTTTTTTTCTTTTCAAAATATCGACTTTTAACCTATACCATCATTCTTAAGTCGCATATTCTACCCCCGAAAACACTGGTTATCAGCCTTTTTTAATCGATTTTGAAAAAAATATTTTTTTGGCGACGAAATTTTTTTTTTTTTCTCAGAAATCGTAGATCCGGCTCCGGACCGAAAATCGCCAAAATCGACCCCAATTTTTTTTTTTTTTCAAAATATCGACTTTACCAATACGACATTGTATTTTTTTTTACTTCGACGGTTCATACTACAGAAATACTCTTTTCATCAACGTACAGTGTTAACCAATAATTTTGTAATCTTCATTTATCAAACTCATCCAAGAATCAACTCTCGCGATATGAGTAAACTCGCAATAATTTTAAACGGTGTACACATAAATTTGACGACACTTTAAACGAGACAGGTGATCCGCACCCCGTTTCGATTAAGCTATATAAAAGCCAACGCAGGTCTATACACAGTGTTAAGCCGCTAATTGACTGTTCTTTATTTATTAATCACCCGGGAGTTGACTTACACGATCATGTGGTAGGTGATGGCATAAACGCCCCGGGGCCGCTCGAGAAAATTATAGAAGCTCGTCTGAATTCTCCGATAGCGAGCGTCCCGACGCGTTGCCCTGTAGTTTATAGGGCGTCCGAGCAGTGACATCCTCGGTGCCGTGAGTCGCCCACCGGAGCCGCTGTACCTAGGCAAAATTCACGTGGTATCACGCTCTCGCGTATGCGAGCAAAACACACACACACATAGAGAGAGAGAGACAGCAAGCTGCAGAGTACAGAAGAGCGCGCGCTACATCGTCGTCGATTAATTGTTCGGGCGAGGGCGGCGGAGAACCTCGATGATCGCCTCCAAGTGCCCCGCGCCGGTATTAACGGCGAACGTCGGCTCTCGAAGCGACGGGCCGATGTCCTCTTGAATTCAGGCTGTACTACTGGCTCTCCCCGCGTGTACGCGGGTAACCCGCGCTCGGTCTCCTCGAGTGTCCATTCGAAATTAAGCGCGCTCGTGGCTCCACAGGCAACGACGACATGCGGCAATCACTTGCATTTTAATTACCACGAGAAACCTCGGGGCCCCCTTGGACTACGGGATAAAACCGATACTAGCGACAACAGCGACACGCAGCATTCTTGTGGGTTAAATTCAATCGTGGTATCAGATTGGGAATTTATTTCACTGTGGGACCTTCGACGGCGTTAAAAGGGAGGTGAGGGTTTTTTTTTTTTAGTTGGGGATTTTGTAATTCGTTATTGATGATTTTTTTAATTAATATTTTGTTCGTTATGTACATTTTTTTCAGAATAGATTTATAGATTCAATCATTTATAGATAGCAACATATATTTTTTAATTAATATGTTGTTTGTTATATACATTTTTTTCAGACCAAATTTATGGATTCAGTAATCTATAGATAGCAATATATATTTTTTAATTAATGTATTGTTATGTATACTATAGACAGCAATTTTTTTTTTAATTAATATATTGTTATATACATTTCTTCAGAACAAATTTATAGATTCAATAATCTATAGACAACAATATATATTTTTATCTCTAACAATTTAGAGATAAAAATATATAATGCTTCACCTCGTTTATTTTATAGGCTGGTGACTATTTTTTATTTCATTTTCCTTGCTATAATAATTGCTTAAAGTGTTTTGACATAACGTGTGATGTTGTGTGTACTAAGGGGAGGCAAAATGTTGTGCAGAACACGCAAGAAGCACATATATACATATATATACACGTAACGTTATAGAGGGTGCAAAAGCTTTCGCCTCGATTCCTTCGCCATCCTCGCTGCTCCGCAGGTTCCGCTCTCGTCCTCCCCTTCCTCCTTCGACATGCAATGGTGCTTTTTGGCCGCGACGCGGGGGGAAACGCGAGAAGAGCGCCGGAGGGAGGGAGAAAAAAAAAAGAAGAACGACGGATATTTGCGAGCGAGCCAAACCGCGCGCGGCAACCCCGATATTCGCGCGGGAGCCCCGAGCGGATTCCCCATCTGGGAATCGGCGGAGCGAGTCGAGAGCCGGGGCCCTCCTGGAGGGCCGCGGGAGCACCGCACGAGACATTAACGCTTGCGTTTATCGCTCGGGACGCGATATCCGATCGCGGCCACCGCCGCGCTTGGGATATACCTATTATATCCCCCACCGCAAACCTCAACCAATTCTCGAGTGACCGAAACTATTTCCGACCGTAACTGAATTATTTTCAAACTCGGGCTATAACTCGTCGCCGGACTGGCCGCGATTCTCCGCCGACATGATCTCGCGGTTTACCGTCGCAACTTTTGTTGTAATGCGCTAATTTCTTTTTCCGCGGTTTTCGCCGCCGGCTCGTCGTCGGCTTGAGGAGGGATTCGCGGAGGCGATTTAATCGCCACGCGGTGACGTATTTTGTGGATTTTTCTATTTACAGCAGGGAGAAAATGATTTTGTTGTGACAGCAAATCTTTTGTTAAAATGGTGACAACATTGCGTTATCTGTTTGGCCAACAATTTTTATTTGCTCGACTGACATGTTTTTTTGTAAGACAAACAAATTTTTTTGCTCGACTAACATATTTTTTTGCTAGACAAACAAATTTTTTTGCTCGACTAACATATTTTTTTGCTAGACAAACAAATTTTTTTGCTCAACTAACATATTTTTTTGCTAGACAAACAATTTTTTTTTGCCAGGATAACAAAATTGGTTGCTAGGTTAGCAGATAATGCAATGTTGTCACTATTTTAACAAAAGATTAAATCATAGCATAGCAAAACCGTTTTTTCTGTGCGGGAATTTGCGATTCCTCGTTTACAGTGAATAAATTGTATGATCATGAAAATGATATTCCGCGACATAAACTGCCCGAAAAGTTGTACATATTATTTAATTTTTTTCATAGAAAATGAATTGAACTGGCAATAAATGTTTGCGCTCGAATTAAACCGATATCAAAGTAAACCGTAAATCCGTACAGATTCAATTTAAATTCCATGTAAAACTCAAATTTTCGCTGTTTCCAAAATTGCAAAAAAAAAAAAGGAAAAAAAAACAAATGTCCTTTTACAGAGCCCGAGATTTCAATCTCAACATGCCTCGAATACCAAAAGAGGAAGACCCAAAAAAAAATCGAACTTCGCAGTTATCACCGGAATCGCGTTGTGGAATGTCCACAAAAATCGACATTCCTAATTCTCAATTTTACCGCCCCTCGTGCCATCAACACTAAATGTGTGTGTGAAAAAAAAACCAACCAGGCATCCATTATCTGGTCAGAACACTTTTTCAAATTTTTCCCTATTTCGTGTAACGTCAACGCGGTGCGAAATTTCGTTCTGTAATTCCGGTCTATCGCTAGGTCATCTAGTCACGCGCATATACACGGAGAGAAATTTCTGTGTTGTAGCAGCGAAGAAAAGTGACAACAAAAATTCTTTTGCTAGGCTGACCAATGTTTTGCTCGGCTGTCAAATCAGTTTTGCTAGGCTGAGAAATCGTTTGTTCGCCTGAAACATTTTTTCGCTGGGCTGATCAATATTTTTGTTATCCCAACAAAACGATTTTTGTTGTCACTTCCCCCATGGAAAAAAGTATATTCGAAAATATATTGAAAAGTATATTTTTTTACACCATGTATACTTGTGCGAAAAATGGTATATTTGGGATATAACTTTCAGTATACTTTATAAGTATATATGGCAATATACTTGTACATATATATATTTGATATACTCCTTATACATGCATTTATGTATGAATTTATATACAAAAAATCTAACGTACGTATGTTCGTCAGATATACATAGGAATATACAAAAAGTATACTGCACGTATATTCGCCCGGATATACGTTCGCGCGAAATATGTGATATTGTCGAATATATAAAAAGTATACAAAAAAATATGTGATTATTATACCACGTACATTATTTATATATTTTTCGATATATCGAAAAATACACTTTTCTTGCATACTTTTTTTCCATGGGGGTTTTCTTCGCTGTTACAACACAGAAACTTCTCCCCGTGTATCAATACCAAAATGCACAGGCATCGGGGGCGGGGGGGGTATAGGATTCTCTTGCGTGCGGCAGTAGTGTGTTCAGGCATGGTACACGAAAGCTCATCGCAGCCGGGCAGGCAGAAGGTCGGCAGTAGGCGCGCGGTGTCGGCGGGGCCACTCACCTGAGTGACTTTTGGTCCATGTCGAGGGTGTGAAAGCGCACTGCCGCCGAGGTCGAGTAGTAAGGGGGTGGGCTCGCAGCGACACAGGCTTCCGAGTCCCGCTCGAGGGTTGCGGAACGTAATACGAAGTGCGAGGTGAGGAGAGGACGGTGAAGCAATGCCGGACTGCCACCTGCCGATAGCGGCTCCGACGTCATTATCGCTGAAACGTACACGTACTGTACTCTCGAGGCCCCGCGGAGATGAGGACGCGAACCTGAGGGGCTCGAAAGAGAAGCGAGAGGGAAAGGGAAAGGGAAATAAGGGACAGGGAGGAGGGAAGGAAGGGAGAGCCGTAAGCGAGAGCGCGAAGTGGCGAAAAAGAGGTGAAAGAGACGGTGAGACTCCGAAGAGACCCGAAGAAGACTGCGTTGGAAAAACAAAGCGAGATGAAGACGTCCGAGGAGAAGCAAGCGGGGTGCGCACCGAGAGAAAAAGTTTCCTTGAATCAATGAAATTTCCTTGAAATCTGAACCTATGAAACATTTCTTTGACGTCAATGAAACAGTATCCTTAAGGTAGTCCTTGCGCCTGGTGTCGAGTTCGCATAAGTTTTCGAATATTGAGAGACAATTGCAACCATTTCTCGATAATATAAAAATCTGAAAAAAAATCATGCAAATTAAAGGCACTGAAAAGATTAATTTTGCATAATAATAATTCGAAAATGTTATTAACAAATTGATGAAAAAAAACATTGTTTAACAAATATTTCGATGACCCAAGTTTTTTTGTGGATGAAAATGATTCTTCGTTTTTCTGTATACGTATGAATTTTTTCAGATTTTAGAGTTCACTTTGAATTTTCACATATTTTCCCTATAAAAACACACGAATTTCAAAGTGAACTCTAAAATCTGAAAAAATTCATACGTATTCAGAAAAATGAACGAATCATTTTCATAAAAAAAAAAGTTGGGTCATCGACAAATTTGTTAAACAATATTTTTTTCATCAATTTGTTAATAACATTTTAGAATTATTATTATACAAAATTAATCTTTTCAGTACCTTTAATGTGCATGAATTATTTCCGATTTTTATACCATCGAGAATGTTCGTAATTCTCTCTCAAATTACTCGAATTTATGCGAAATGAATATCGGTCGCAAGGGCTACCTTAAGTTAATATTATATTTTCTTTGAACGATTTCATCAACCAAATTATATGTTGGTTGATGAGATCGTGCTTAGTGCTTAGATACGGTGCTTAGATATGTTAACCAATAACTTGTATGATTTAACCAATGATCATCTTCTTAATTTGACTTGACTTGATCATAACATAACAGACCAGTTCGTCCGAGAAACGCCAATACGACTTATCGCGAATGCGCCAAACGTTGGCGGACCAGGTGCCGTCAGGTATATCCGTTCTTTGAATCAACGAGACCGTTTCTTTGAAATTCAAAGAAATATTTCATTGAAATCAATGAGAAAAAAATCAATCCACCCATTTCTTTGAAATCAAGGAAACTTTTTCTCTCGGTGCGATGGACACGACGACGACGCCGAGGGACGTCGAGTGCGGGCGAAGGAAAAACTGTACGAAGACGCGAGAGAGGAAGGGATGAGGCGCGAGTGAATCGGGTGCACGCTCGTTCGATCAGCGAAACGTCCATCCTTCACGCTGCTCTTGAGTCTTGAAATATAGGGAACGCTGTGGAGGAAACGGGAGCGAGCGAGGAAGGAGGGAGAGAAAAGCCGAAAGGTCGAAGTGCGCGCCGCACGCAAAAAGAGCCGCGCGGCTGAGACGAGTGGTTAGAGATTAAAAAAAAAAGAAAAAAGAAAGGAGAAAGAAAGAAAGCGCGAGTGAAGAGATGCGGGAGGATCTGGTGAGGGAGGAAGAGGAGGAAGCGGAGGGGAGGGACGCGTCTTCATTGAATATTTATGAGGGTAAATCTTCGGCTGAGACTCAGTCGTTGTTATGACGCGACGTGTGTCCGGCTGGCTCTTCCCGAGATTTTTTCGACATTTTTCAATCTTCAACTGGTAAATGCGGGCAGGACAATAACGCACGTAGGGAGGGTGAGACGAAAGTTTTAAGGGTTGTGCAGGCGGCTACGTTACGTGTAAAATGTCTGTGTGTGTATTTACACCCTCCGTCTTTGGTCCCGCGTGACCCCCGCGTGTCTGTGTGTCAAGCCGGGGTGGAGGGGGGATGCTCACCACTCGAGTGTCAGCTGGTCGACCTGCTCTCGCCCGGATGAGTCATGCCTCAGAAAAGCTCAACTTCCGGCTGTGTCCATCTGCAACATGAGGGAATACAAACGTGGGCGTTATGTGGCGCGGCTTTCGGTGTATAAATACGTAATACATATATGATCGACGGTTGGATTTTAGTCGCGCGAGATCGAGAGGAAAATTTTGGTGTTAATATCTGGGGTGGGCGAAAATCGTGGGAAACTCGAAGCCGAATTATAGAATTTTTTGTCTTAGAAACTATGATTTTTTTTATTTTTTTATTAATATTCTAATATATTAAAAGAAGTTTTAAAGAAGAAGAAGAAAAAAGTTTTAAGAAGAATTAAAAGATGTTTTAAAAAGTCACATTTCTCAGGACTTTTCATCTTAGAACCTATAATTTTTTTGGGAATAATAAGTTAGAAGTACTTTGAAAAAGTTGTTATGCCATGAACATGGATTAAAATTAGAAGAACTCTTAAAATGTCAAATTTCAGGACTTTTCATTTTAGAATCTATGATTTTTTAAATTAATAAATCAAAAGTACCTCAAAAAAGTTGTTGTACCATAAAAATGGATTAAAAATTAAAACACATTTATCGTACTCGGGACTTTTCATCCTAAACCCTACGATATTTTTTTCTTTTTTTGAGATCAATGAAAAGGAAACACGTGAGAAATAATTGCACGTTGAAAATTGAATTAAAAATAAAAATAAAATATGAGGCATGAAAAAGGGTCGTAAATGCAAAACGTGGTATTTTCGACGTGGAGATTATGAGGCGCACAAATGTCAAGGGGCCGACGCGGTCAATCTACCGTGTATAGGACAGGGTGTAATTTAGTGGGCTATAGTCAAAAGGGGCAAAGGTTAGTTATACACGTGACTATGCCAACTAGTGAAGGAAAACACGCGGCGTGGGTGTCGAGCGGCGAGAGTGACATTGACGCTTCTTCCTTTTTTTCTCTCTCTCTCTCTCTCTCTCTATCTCGCCCCACCGCAATAATACAGGTCGGAAAAATCTTTCTTTCCTTCCGTCTTCTTTTCCCTTTCGCGTTCTCCCCAGCGAGAAGCCGCGGCTTGCGCCGACCTGGAAGCTCAAACATCCATTCATCCCCCTCGGGCTCGAACATCAATGTATACCGTCTATTACCCGGTAAGTATAGCCCTGTGCACGCGGGCTATACAGCCGAGAGGCATGTAAAGAGGGACCCATTACTCACGCTCTTTATTTCCGACCGAAAGATAAAAAAAAGAAAAAACAAGGACTGCACGAAATAAACATATGCGGTAATGGGGCTAAACGGCGTAATAACGATCGCATTAATATCGAGTGGCGAGTATGCAGTTTATATATTTTTATATTTGTATATTTATTTTTAATGGACTGTATAATTAAGTTCCTTGTCAAGATCATTGTAAAGGGTAATAAATGGGTATTGGTTTATTTAAAACGAGATTATACTGAAAAGTTTGCGAGGTTTATAATAAATATCGTCGGGGTTTATAATAAAAATCCTGCACCCCGAAATTGGGTTTTACCCGTTTGAATGAATGAATAAATAAATAAATAAATAAATAAATAAATAAATAAATAAATAAATAAATAAATAAATAAATAAATAAATAAATAAATAAATAAATAAATAAATAAATAAATAAAATAAACATGCAATTGTTTTGCAGTCGTGTGAAATTGTGCGAATTTGTACCCATAAGTACCACTTGAGAAATACAAAAATAATGAAACAATTTCGTGGGTGAATTTGAATTTATTTCTTCGATGCCATTTTGCGATTTTGTCTTCTCTTCTCAACTCGTCGTGGAGAGTTCAGGCTCCACCGATGGACCAAATTGGCTTTGCGGAATCTCATCCGCCCCCTGATAAGACTCTGTCCGGTCCGAGTATTGGGATTTCCATTCCAAGTTCCTGCGCCGAAGTTACGGGGAAATGAAATTTACAAAGAGAACGAGACCCCTGCAAAACCAATTTGGTCCATCGGTTACCGCCTGAAATTTACGAGCTGAAAATGGAAACAAAATTGCACCAACGCGATAAACTACAGAGCGAATTTTATTCTTATTAAATAGTCTGTTTTATCGTACGCTGCAAAGTCGTATTTTTTGCATCGGTTCGCAATGTTTTACACTCGCATATGCAAACGAATTTTATTTCCATGATATTCGCGATACGCAAAATAAAATATCCTAAAAAAAAACTATTATTTTTGTTTAAAAAAATTATTGTTATGTTTTTGAACGAGCACAAGAATAAAAGAAAAATCTATAAATTGCTATTATCCCTAAAAATTCGTAGGCCAACTAATGGTCACTCGAGGCCGAATTATTACGACCATTACGATCCTCAAAAACATCCAATCATTCTCGTTTAACCTCTGCCCCCCGTTTCATCAATCACCAAATCCCCTAAAAAAAATATAAAAAATTGCACATGGGCTCGAAAAATACGATTAAAGTTTGATAAATTTTATATCGAAAAGTGAATACGGTGCAGGTGGTCGGATCAGCCTGTGGCAGGGAATCTCGAATGGACCCCGAATATCTATCCCGATAATACGCGAGTCCGTAAATCAGCTTTAGGGTCCTAACGGGACCGATAAATCGCGCGCCGCGCCGCTCGGTCATGAATTTTCCCAGCTGAACGCATCCAACGATCCGGACGGAGACGGAGCGAGCTTTTCCCCTCGCGTTCCCTTTCACGCGAGCGAGCGAGACCGCCACGTGCAATTGCCACGCGAACCAGTCGCGAATCGCGACGGAAATCTGACCCAACCAAGTTTCCCTCTTGCGGCTCGGTGTGTTCGGCGTGTTCCGAGTGCAGACCGAGGAGTGTCAATCGGGAGACGGAGACGCCACACGGCTCGAAACCTCTCGCTGTATCGGAAAACTGTTGGTTCGACTTCTGGGTTTCCGCGCCCCGCGGGAATTGCTGCACGGAGGGAGGGAAACAGTTTGGCTTTTCCCGTCGTGTATCTTTCCCTCGCCAATCTGCCTGCAACTATTTTGTCTCCCTCTCGCTCGCTCCTTGCGCTTCCTGCGCGCGCTCCCGATGATCAGTTTCTCCCCCGCGATGCCAGACAATTCGGACACTGCCGGGCGAACCAAACCGAAGGGAGCGGAATTGCGAAGAAAGGAGAACACGAGACTCGTAGGAGGCGAAAAAGCGAGGGAAGGCAGAAGGAATGCACTGGCTGTATATGAGGCATTCCATACCGATTCGACCTGGATATGACCCTCGACCTCTGATACTTGGATCTCGATTTTTTGTATGATTCTTCTGACTCAAAATAGCAGTCGGGATTTTTTTATCAGATTTTTGGAAACGAAATTCAGTAGGATAGGATTTTTTAACTTTTTTTTCGAAAACCTGGAGGGTAGTAATTTAAAAATCTGTAGAAATTTACAAACATTTCGGTGTCAGAAATGAACATTTTTTTACCCAAAACTCATAATTTCCAGGTCTTCAGTTTCACGTTAATTTTTGGTTTAAGAAGAAGCAATAGAAAAAATAGTAGCAGACGTGTACTTACTGTGGACTGTTGCTTAGAATTTTTTTTATACATAACAACTTGTTTTACCATTTTTTCAGATTTTTCCAGAACGTTTTTGTTTTTATTTTTTACAAGCGAAAATTCAGGTAGAACAAAAATCCTAAAGATCAACACTTTAGCGTAAAAAAAATATTGTTTCCGACAAATGATTAGAGAGAATTATTTCAGATCTTTAAATTACGGTCCTCGAGGTTTTTAAAAAACGTCGTTAAATTTGTTTACCTTGCCCAAATTTGGTTTCAAAAAATTGAAAAAAGTTCTGTCTGCAATTCTTCCGAAACAGAAAAATTCAGTTTCAGAAGAATCGTATGAAAAATTGTGTACCAAATCGGAGAGGTCGAGGGTCAGACCCAGGTCGAATTGGTGTGGAATGCCTCATATAGACGTCGACCAGAAGTAGTAAAAAAGAAGCGGGAACGATAGAAACGACGACGGTAGAAACGACAACGAAGCAGCGGGAGTTGACGACGTTGAGCGCCTTTGATACCTCTGCAACCGGCTCTACCTAGGCCACTGCTATACTGTACTACACTTCTGTTACAACCATAGCGCTGCGCTGCCTCCGCCGCCACCGTCGCCGCCACCGATAAACGGCAATCGTCGGGGCTCGTGGAACTTTGCCAACTAGTCTTTCAGCGCGGATATATTTTATGGCCCGTCATAGTGTATATAGCCCGTGGCGCATGTACGTTCGGATCCTTATATTCCGCGGATAATAGGTGTGTTCTTCCCTTCGTCCTCTTTTCCATCTTTTTCTTGCCCCCCCGACCGCCTCCCACCGCACCGAGATGTTCCCGGTTATCATTTACCGTCGCTTTTGCTTGTCCTGTCAAGACGATCTCTCTTGGCCGAGATTACGAGAATGAGAAATTCGACTCGACAAAAGAAGTCGAAGGGAAAAAAAAGAGAGTGAATTAGAGGAGAGAAACTCTTCGGATAAGAGTGCAAGAACCGTTATTTTATGACCCGTCAGGGTGCGAAAAATTCGAACGTACATGACGTTCGAATTTTTATGTTTCGCAGATGATAACGATGCTAAAAATGTTAGAAATGAGTCACCATTACCCGCAAACCCCCGTGGAAATAAAGTATATTTTAAAATGTATAAAAGATATAGAATTTTTGGCCGAAACTTATATATAATAAATATATTTTTAAGACTAGAGGGTTACGTGGCTGGCGAGCTTTGCGCGTTCGCATTCAAAAGTCCCCTGAGGACTTAGAATAATTTTGGCTTGGATGTGTCATTTGACCTCGGTCAGCTTGGGCCTGGAGGTCCTAAAGTGGGACGTTAAAAAATTCAGCCTCGGGTCCCTTGGGGACTTAGGAAAATGTAGTTTCAAGTCTCTTGGGGACTTAGAAAAATGTAATTTCAAGTCCCTTGGGGATTTAGAAAAATGTAATTTCAAGTTCCTTGGGGACTTAGAAAAATGTAGTTTCAAGTCCCTTGGGGACTTAGAAAAATGTAATTTCAAGCCCCTTAGGGAGTTAGAAAAATGTAGTTTCAAGCCCCTTAGGGAGTTAGAAAAATGTAGTTTCAAGTCCCTTGGGGACTTAGAAAAATGTAATTTCAAGTTCCTTGGGGACTTAGAAAAATGTAGTTTCAAGTCCCTTGAGGACTTAGAAAAATTCTAGCTTCATTGTGTCATGTTGTGCACAAAGTGGTACTTTAATATTAATACGCCAAATAAGACATAAAATTAAATCAATTTTACAGAATGCTACGGAAACCAGGAAGTTTAATAAAAAATTGCATAATCATACTACACCCGTGTAATAAATTTAATATATCAGCTGCTAATTAAATTTCGGGAGATGTAAATTTGCAAACATTTTTAACAGTGTTCGGTCGTCCTCTTTCCCATCTTCTCTTTCATCTCCCCCCCCCCCCCCCCTCCTCTTGCCTCAGGGTCTTCACTGTTATCATTTACTTTCTCTTTTGCTTGTCTTGTCGCGACGATCTCTCTCAGTCGCGGTGACGAGAATGAGAAATTCGACTCGACAAAAGAAGCTGCGAGACAGAGAGAGAAAAATTAAAAAAAAATAAGAGAGAATTAGAGAGAAACTCTGCGGATAAGAGTTGAGGAACGTTGCGCCAAATTGGCGACCTTTGTCTATTGTTCTGAAAATAATTCGCCTCATCCAATTAGCCGGATCCACCGACGCGAGACTCGCACCGCACGAGAGAAGCGAGAGCAGCGTCGCGTCCGCCCTGGAGTGGCTGAAGGCACACGCGATTTTCACACCGAAGAGCGACGGGATTCGCGTGCAGAGGGAGCCTCGTGAGCAGCCAATGTGATGATGTTGAAGTTTGCATCGTTGGAATGCAACGAAATTCATTTAAAAAAATGAATTCCAATTAACCCAAATGATGAAATTAGGTGTAAAAGTCATTACGACAATTAGTTGTTGTGGTGACTTTTTATACCTATTTTCATCATTTGCACGGAGAGAAGGATCTGATAAAATGTACCAGACGCGATAGTAAAAATTACCAACTTGCCTGGTATTGAAAAGCCATAGCCGCCACCTGACGAACAGTACGAGAACAGTACGTTCTAGTTCTTCTCGATAGATGGCTTTATATCTCCCCTCTACCGGAAATATACAATCCTTTTTACTAGAAATATGGTAAAAAAGTATCAGATCCTTCTCTCCGTGTGGATTAATTGGAATTAATTTCTTTTTTCGAATTTCGTTGCATTCCAACGATGCAAACTTCAACATCATCCAATGTGCGAATGTACAATTCGCTTTCGTGTGTACAGAGGACGCGAGCGCCTCTGTGTCACATTGCGCTGGTCACATATCTGCGGGTTGAAGGGTGCTGACGTGGATGCCGCGCGCCCGGACGGTGGAAAAGTTGTGCGGTTGTCGCCCAGTTTCTCTATAGTATTCATAGCGGTGGTTTATACACCCTGGATATATAGCCACTGAAAATTCTCGTACCCGTCTCTCGCGCCACCGCGACCGCCTGGCGCCACGGAAATTTTCTTCGACCCCTCCACTCGCGCATCCGGACATTCGACCCCGGAATACACACCAACCCTCTCCCCCCACCCCCCTCGCCACCCCCAGCCTCAAAAATTGTCGACTTTTCTTGGGAGAAAAATCACCGCGTTTCGCGCAATAAATGAGAATTGTTACACGAATTTTTGGATCATTTCACCGCGGTTTCGAGTCACGAGTACAATACATACGAAATTGTAACAGTGAATGCCGGCGAAAAAGCGATGAAATGTAGTCACGGCGATGAAACTTCACCACCATGATTTTTGATTGATTTTGAAAATATAATACGTCGTTATAATATTTCGTGAGATCAGTAAAATAAAGAAGATAATAAAAAATAAAAAATCAGGCAATTAAAAAATAATTTAATTGCGATAATTAATAAATTACGCATATTTCTAGCAAAAAATATAAATACGCGAAATATTAGTTTGTAAATGTTGGTATTCGCAGGCATGATTTTTTATTGATTTTGAAAATAGTAATACGTCGTTATACGTGAATTGGATAATCTTTCGTGAGATCAGTAAAATAAAGAAGATAATAAAAAATAAAACATCAGGCAATTAAAAAATAATTTAATTGCGATAATTAATAAATTACGCATATTTCTAGCAAAAAATAGAAATACGAAATACGAATAGAAATACAAAAAATAGAATAAAAATAGAAATATTTGTAAATGTTAGTCGCTCAATGATGTCGCATTTTGAGGTAATAAATTTCGTTGTTAAAGATTCGAAGACCGAGTAGCTCGTCGTTCGGGTTGACGTGGCCGGGACGTCTTGTAACCATGCAGCCTCGATTGTGCGGAGCTGCTTCAAGTGAAGCACTCGCGCGGGTTCGTCCGCGCAAACTATTTGCATCGTCGAGCAATCGTCAATTAATCACGGTGGCTCGTTATTTCGACCCTCGTGCGCGACGTGGACTACGTCGTATAATCGCGCGGCTGGCTCCAACGCTCGCTTGTCTGCCAACTCCTCGCGAAATCCTCTCGAGCCTGGAGTGTTTGGCGTTCGAGGCTGCGCGCGGTACCTTTATTGGGACCCCGTGAACCATTCACCGCGCACCTTGAGGCCCCGCGCCTTTCGGCTCGTGTGATAATAAATAACTCACTGGTACCTAAGTAAGCGAAGGGTGTTCGAATTTTTTTTTTCTGGGCTTTTGATGAATGGAAAATTGCATGATTAATAAAACAGGATGCATGCCGATAAAAAAATTGGCACTACAAAACTATTATTTTTTAATTGTACCTAAGTAACATTAATTAAATTACTTTTTGTCATCATTTTCTATTTTTTATATTAGTTATGATTTTTATTTAAACTTATTTAAATAATAGAATTGGTTTTAGAATTAGAAAAAAATGCACAAAGAACCCGGAAAAAAGGTGGTCCGTATATTGGGCCACCAATTTTTTTTATCGATGCGCCATAAAACCGGTTGGAACCTCATTTTCAAGTAAAAAAAGCATGAAATATGCGCTGTTGGCACCTTCGTAGAATCGTTTTTTTACCCTTAAGCATTCCGTATATTGGGCACCCTTCATCTATATATCACATACGTTGCACGCATTTGAATCCGCCTTCATGGTCCGTCGTTTCGCTCCGTTGTTTTCCCCGAACATAACGCGCGTACGCCTGACATATTTTTATCGCTTTTCAATTAACCTTGGCTCGTTATTTCGACCCTTGAAAATGCCCTCATAACCGCTGCACACCGGGCTGCATAATCGTGACGCACGCGGTGAAACTGACCTCGCGAACGGCGGAATTTCCGGTAGGGGCATCAAATGCGCGATGGTGTGTAATTAAAATTCCGGACGGCATAATATGGCAATTATTATGTAATATTGCCATCGATTCGAGCACTTGAAATTAATCCGCTTGCTCGGCGTATTCTAGAATTTTTTAAATGTCATATTTGTCAGCTGTTTTTTTATTGTGATGTTGCTCATATTCCAGACAGATTTTATAGGTAGTAATTTTGTATGAAAGAAAAACATGAAAAAAAAAAAATAATATTCTGGGTTAAGCTACAATAATAACGTAATTCGGAACTTCGGTGCTAAGAAGAAATTGCAACGAAACGGCATCTCATTAGCGCCCTTCTTCCCCTAGCCTTCGAAACGTGGCCTGTTCGTTCCGATGTAAACCGCATTTTCAGTTTATGCAATAACAGATGCAATATGAAACAGAGTAATTAGATCTCCATAGCGAACGGTCGGTAATTACATTCTTCAATTTTCTTCGGTGCACTTCGTTGCACTTCCGCGAAGTTTATTTTCATCTTGCGTAAGAAGCGGTTGTAATTTGCATGTACAGCAATATAAAGTAAAATCTTCGTAATTATTATAACAGTGCTACAAGGGTTAACGACTTTCCCGATAGTCGCCGAATTAAATAATCGTTATTGTAAATTACCAGGAAAACTGATATGCCAATTATTTGTCCATTTTTCACCGGTGTTTTACCCTAATCTAAAAATTATTTTCCTCAAAAAATATTTTTTTCTTTTTAAGAAAAAAAAAAAGTAAACTTGATGCTTACGAATACAATCATCATTTTTAAGATTATAACCTCCACGAAAAAGAAGTATATACGAAAATGTATCTAAAATATACAACTTTCCGGACGATAATATGATTTAAAAAAATACATTTACTGAAAGTATCTCAGATCTATTTGTTGCTCGCATAGATTTCGTATACATCCTAAAATAGATCCGACATATACAATTTTTCAGAAAAACAGATCTTGCTAGGGTAGAAGTACCGTTTTTGGCCACCTTTGGTCCAATTGTGGCCACCAAGTTTAAAAGGATTTCATTCTTTACGTTGATAAATAAAACAAAAATAGGCTTGACAATCTTATCAATTTGTATGAATACTTTCGAGGCATCAGCATTCCAATATCGAAAAACAAATATTTCAAATTAATTACAGTGAAAATGGCTTCAAACGATACAGTGACCACAAATGGTACTTCTACCCTATATCATCTTTAATGCACCCCATCCTAAAACATCTTCCCTAAAACACCCTATCTACCCTTAAACATCTTTTATGCATATATTTCGCATATGCTTAATTTCCGCACGGGAAGCCTAAAGCACGTATAATTTGTGATGCAGCCCAAGCTCCGCGAGCCTCTGCACGAGCGTAATTGGAGGTCAGTAGTCCAGAATAACGATAAATCGGGCCAGGTGGCGCTGGTTCCGCGCTGCCTGTTAAACGCTCGTATACCAATAAGCATGTCCGCTGCCGTATAACAGGGAGTTTCCACTTTCAGGTGAGGTTTAGCGGCTGTCGCAGGTGCTGCTGTCTCTATGTACCGCAGTCCAAAGCTTCGGGGTCTACCACCCCCCATGTGCCGTGGGTCATATACATGTGCAGTAGGACCCAGCAGCACCAGCAGCACCAGCAGCCACAAGTTGAACGCACTATCGACCGCCCACGTACCAACCGGCGTGTCCTCATCGTCGACTATGTGACGTCACGTACGATGAAGCATTAACTCGTCGACGTAACTAGCCACCAGCGCAGTATATGCACCGCCGGATGTACCGTCAAGTGGCATCAAGCACTACAGCCCCTTCGATCATTGGCTGCCACGCCAGGAGCGCTTCTGGCATTGTCAACACACCTGGAAATGGGGTTGGAATTGTTAATTAATGAAAAGTTTCATTTTTCTTCGAGTCACGAATTTTTCACTATTTCATCACTGAGCTCACTAAGGTCGACAGTTTCTAGTTTATACATTGGTTATATAAAAAAACATTAGTTTTATATAGATTTTATTTTAATAAAAAATCAAGCATGCAGATGAAGCATTAATTCGTCACATATGCACCGCCGGATGTACCGTCAAGTGGCATCAAGCACTACAGCCCCTTCGATCATTGGCTGCCACGCCAGGAGCGCTTCTGGCATTGTCAACACACCTGGAAATGGGGTTGGAATTGTTAATTAATGAAAAGTTTCATTTTTCTTCGAGTCACGAATTTTTCACTGTTTCGTCACTGAGCTCACTAAGGTCGACAGTTTCCAGTTTTCACATTGGTTATTTAAAAAAAACATTAGTGTTATATAGATTTTATTTTAATAAAAAAATTAAGCATGCAGATGAAGCATCAATTCGTCAACGTAACCTGGAAATGGGGTTGGAATGGTTAATTAATGAAAAGTTTAATTTTTCTTCGGGCCACGAATTTTTCACTGTTTCATCACTGAGCTCACTAAAACATTAGTTTTATATAGATTTGATTTTAATAAAAGTTCAATTTTCGTTCGAGCCATGAATTTTTCATCGTTTCATCACTGAGCTGACTAAGGTCGACAGTTTCCAGTTTTCGCATTGGTTATATAAAAAACATTAGTTTTATGTAGATTTTGTTTTAATAAAAAATCGAGCATGCAAATGAAGTTACGACTTAAGTAATTACATCGTAACTACAGCCCCTTCGATCATTGGCTGCCACGCTAGGAGCGCTTCTGGCATTGTCAACACACCTGGAATTTGGGTTGGAATTGTTAATTAATGAAAAGTTTAATTTTTCTTCGGGCCACGAATTTTTCACTGTTTCATCACTGAGCTCACTGAGGTCGACAGTTTCCAGTTTTCGCTGAGCATTTATTAAATTAAAAAAAAAACATTTATTTTATATAGATTTCATTTGAATAAAAGTTCAATTTTCGTTCGAGCCACGAATTTTTCATCGTTTCATCACTGACCTCACTAGGGTCAACAGTCTCCAGTTTTCCCATTGATTAAACAAATAACATTTTTACATACATTTTATTTCACTAAAAAAGATTTTAATAAAAAAGTCACCCCCTTCCGATCCCAGGCCAAAAACGTGTTCCAGCTTCCCTTTAACAAAAAAAAAAGTAAAAAATTCATATAACGAAAAAAAATCTATAATTCTCTATACACCAGTATCCAGGATTTTCAGCGTGTTCGTTTTTTTCCCCCCGGACGCCGGGGTAAAGAGAGTAATTTACATTTCCGGAATTCCGGCTCCCCGGGGAGTCTCCCGTTAAAGTTAAATCAGCCGGTGCCCCCTCGTGAATAAAATACGAAATTTCGGGGTAAATTTAATTCCCGTCGAGCCGAAAGTGGTCGTAATCGCGGCCGTGTGGGTGACTACTGTGCTATATATATACACACACGCACAAAATCCTCACCTCGCCCACGGCTGCGCTTACGTCGAGAGTGGCCACGTGTCCCGATAGATCCCGGTGACAAATCCGCGCCTGTCCTTTGGCCCACCTTTGTTCCGTGTCAATTCCCAAAGCTCGCCGTGTGTCGCCGACCCCCGCGGGTCTCCGGCTCTTCTCGTCCGTCATTCGTCCCGGCGGCGCAGCGCTGGATCTCTCAGCGCGCGCGGTCATTCCGCAACTTCGCCTCCCCCTCGGAGCCTCAGTCACTCCACTCAAGGTTTCTATTCAGGCGGCGCGAGCATCCCGGGGCAACCGCCAGGGGGCAAAGGGGCCACAGCGTCGAGCCCGGCGTGCACAGGCCAAGCACATCTCACTCAGCAATTGGACTCGGGGATGATATAGCGGGCCTCGCGCACCCCCCTCACCCCCCCCCCCCCCCCGCCGTTCCCTCCGCGGCCAACCCTCGCGGAATTCCGAGTTCATCTTGGCTTGATTACCGCGCCACTTGGTTTTAAGTGACGACCGGATTAGGCGCAGTACACGCGGGGCTCTCTCCGTGTGCTCTCGGGGTCGCGCGCGGTGAAGCTGACCTCGCTGAATTATGCCGCCGTTTTCGCGCGCAAAACGTCCTGCGAGGTTAAGACATTTTTTGGAAAGTGCGTCTCAGCCTCGACGTGTTCAGAGACACGCGCTGTACACGCGGAGATTTTCTATGTATTCCTTTCGCGATTTATTTCCCAGGGTCTTCGCATACACGGTCGTCGCCACTCGTGTGACTATGTCGTAAATCGTGGCGGGATCTCTGGGATCAGACGAGCGGATTTCGTGGCTGAGAAAAAAAAACGCGATGGTTGGGATTACTGATTGTTGGGTGCGAGTTACTGAGAGATGTTGGCGAATCTGAACTGGCTATTTATTGACTTCGATGGGGAGTCAATCTTAAGGTTGGATCAACCTTAAAGTGAAGGTTGAATCAACCTTAAAGTGAAGGTTGAATCAACCTTAAAATTACGGTTGCATCAACCAGAAAATTAAAGTTGAATCAACCTTAAAATGAAGGTTGAGTCAACCTTAAAGTTAAGATCGAATCCTTAAGGTTAAGGCTCAACCTTAAGGTTGATCAACAATGGATGTCATAAGGTTGATCAACAATTGTTGTCAAAAATACAACCTACCGTCACTACTGGCGTGTATGAATTTTACTTATTTTTAACCAAAAAAAGTATCTTCATGCAAAATGGGGAATTTGGACCGAACAAAAATAATTAATATCGCATCGTCCTCCGAAATGCACGCCAATGCACTGCACACTTATTTTGAACGTCATTAGTACTAAAAAATTATGATAATAAACTGTCGAGTAACGTTGATTTTTTTGTCGGTTCGAGCTGTACAAAAATGATGGCAAATGTGTGCCATCTAATTATCGCCTTCAACGCAATTCTTACGTACGAAGCATTGACGTTCGTCGAAACACGAATCGTGCTTTCATAAAATTAATTCCGTAATCGATGGACTACTAATTCCAATGTTTATTTAGTTATTTTTATCTGTGGCGATATTAATGCAAATATCGTCAATCTCTTCGTGCAGTTCTGGTACAAAAAAAATCTCGCGCGTGATGGCTGGTATTTGTGGGTGCAACGAAGCAACAAATGGGATACGGCCCGTATAATGAATATAAATAAATAAATAAGAAAAAGCAGAAAATCTGGGAGAAAATCAATGGGGTTAGAACCGGCCCTGGTCAGGCCCTGGCTCGGTTCACGTCGGCCTTACCAGGGCCTGACTTGGGCCAGATTTAACGCTAAAAATTGCCTACTAGGATGAGTCGCTAAATTGCCACCATTTCTGGGGACCACCTGCGAGGCTGAAATTTCGGAAAATCCGTCAGCCTCGACGTAAGCGACGCGCGGTATATAAACGGCACATTTGTGTATATCGTCTGTATATAAATGTAGCTACGAAGCCCCGAGAGCCGCCAAGTGGGATATACGTCCCGCAGGAACGCGCGCTCCGTACGTACGCCGTACGTTGCGCCTCTCTCGCTGTGCTCCGGGCGAGGCGAGGAGATAGTGGGTTACATATTACTCGAGGAGCGCGCGAGGCGCCACGAGAGCTACGTACCGCGGAACGACGATGATAAAGATACTGGCGGTGAGTACGACCACCGCAACTGCAAATACCAATAGATTTATGCACTCCCACTGCGTAGAGAGAATTCCGCGCGGGTCTCTCGAATAATCGTCCGTTAAAACAGCTTTGCGCTGTTGAGGGTTTTATCGAGTTTGCGCTTCTCGTAAAATGTTTCTCGCGATTTCCATACGTAGGTCTAACGAAATTAACGGACTTGCCAACTAATTTGATTCAGTTAGATATTGCGAATTGTTGACGTTTGTTATTTATTACAGCAACGAGCGATCGTTGTACTTTTTGACAGTGCTGCGAAAATTGCGACGTTGGTGCTCACATCCGGAAAAATAATTCTGATGGGATCTATTCGATGGAAATAAAATTTTATTCGAAATAATTAAAATTTATTTGTATGAAATAAAATTTAATTGGCACTAATAAAATCCTATTAGGCCGGCCATTAAGTCAATAATTTATTTAATGGCCGGCCTACTAGGATTTATCTGGATGAAATAAAATTTATTTCATTGAAATAAATGTTAGTTTCATTCAAATAAATTTTATTTGTTTCGAATAGATCCATTAGAAGGATTTTTCTGGGTGCAATTTGCTTGTCATAAATATAGATCTGCAATTCGTAAGCCGCGCGAATTTGTGATTCAGAAACCATTTCCGTGCTTCCGAGTCGAAATTAATGTCAATCTGGTCGTTAATAATTTACTAATCTGTAAATAAAATGCACAGTCCAGATTCTGAAAAATTCAGCTAGCCGGAAAATCGTGGGTTTTGTCCTGATGGAAAATCCCGACCAGTATCCGACTTGGGAAGTCTGAAATGCTATTTAAAAAAATCTTCCACCAGGATACGTCCTTAAATTCAAAAATAAATATCCAACCAGTCGTCAAAAATTCACGAAACCGACCACAAAATTTGCGTCGTAACGACGAAATCACTTAATTGTCCACAGCCGCCGGGATCACCGATTCTCCGAGTGCCAAAGTCAGCCAACGCGAGAATCGTGACTGCGTTTCATTTGCCAACGTATTTTCAGCGGATAAAGCGTGTTGCGGTGCTGCCGGAGTCTTTGAAGTCGGGGCGCAAGAATTGATCGATTCGCGCAACTCGATTTGCCGCGCACAAAGCCAGAGAGCGGCGGCAATAAACGGCGCGGGGGTTTGTGATCCCCTCGATATGGCGCGCGACTGGATAAGTCGGCGCTCGCTGCGATAACAACCGAATTGGCAATCCCGGAGTCTCGTCTATCCGAAGGTAAACACCGTGGAGAGCCGTTTCAACGGCCTCGAAGCCGCGGGGAAACGACGGCGTTCGGCGTTTTTACGCTTTCGGGAGTCGCGCGAGCTTAGCTCCCGAATACAACGCAGTCATCCTGACAAGACCAAAGGGTCCATTTCTGAGCATTTAGTACACTAAAGTCCACCACCTGGGTTTCCATTTTTAGTGCTGATCTTAGCATCCCCCACGGAAAAGAAGTATATACGAAAATGTATCTGGAATATACAACTTTCCGGACGATAATAGGATGAAAATACATTTTGAATGTATCTCAGATCTATTTTTTGCTCGTATAGATTTCGTATGTATCCTAAAATAGATCCGAAATGTACAACTTTTCGGAGAAATAGATCTTTTATATCTGGAATAGATCTTTTATATATCTCGCATATACTTTATTTCCGTATGGGTTGAGCCTGAAAAATTAGATCACTCATTTAAAAGTGTACTTTTAGTATCCTACATGAACTGAGAGAAAAATCTAGTATTGGCAACTGTGAAGTGACAACCATAAAGTGGCAATTATTTTTTATGGGTACAGCAACTATTTTTCTAGATACGGTAACTACGACGCAGTTATCATAACTATTAATTAGTTACCGTGAACTATAAAAATAATAGCATAATTTAATCATTATTCTATTATTTTTATTTCTTCTTCTTCTTCTTCTTCTTCTTCTTCTTCTTCTTCTTATTATTATTATTATTATTATTATTATTATTAATTTAATTTAATTTTCATAATAATAGAACGAAAATTAAAACTCAAAATTAAAAAGATTCGAAAAATTCGAATTTCAAATAATAGAACGAATCTTAGCATTGCGCCTGAAAAATCAGACCGCTCATTCAAAAGTGTACTTTTAGTATCCTACATGCACTGAGAGAAAAATCTGGCATCGGCAACTATAAAGTGACAACCATAAAGTGGCAATTATTTTTTATAGATAGAGCAACTATTTTTCTAGTTATGGTAACTATGACGCACTTATCGTAACTATTAATTAGTTATCGTGAACTATACAAATAATAGCATAATTTAATAATTATTCTATTTTTTTAATTTATTATTATTATTATTATTATTAATTTTATTTTATTTTCTATTCTTTTTCATTTTATTTAATTTTATTTTGTATTAATTTAATTGAAATTAATTTTATTTTCATAATAATAGAACGAAAATTTGATGGTTGTCATTTTACAGTTACCAGAACTTTACCCGATTTCTCCGAGTGCGAGACCTACACATTGACTTCCGTCCGGTGTTATCAGGGGTGCAGCCAAAGTTCGAGCGTGCGCGCGGGCGTGCAGCGCGAGATTGCCAAGAGTGAGCGAGATACAGATGAGTAACGAAGCGCGCGAGGCGCGCGTGAAACGCTCGAGTGAAATCCGCACACGGCCGAGTCGGGCCGGAAACGGGCGACGCGCAGACGGGGCTGACGAGTCATCAGCGTCATCGGCCGCGACTTTTATTCCCTTTGACGTGAAATTCATAAATTAATCGAGTGCGAGGAAAAAGACGGAAAAAAAAAATCACGGAGAGGGATTGCCAGATTGGAGAGCGTGGAGGAAGAAGAATCGGGCGAACAAATAAAGCCGCAGTGGAAAGGGCTGTTCGGTTCAGACAATTCGGAAAACGGCGTGAATTTTTCTCTTTTTTTTTTACCTCCCGGCTGAGCCCTACCTACTATAGTATTTTATAGTATATAGACGCACACACAAATATATGTCTGTATATATAGTGTATATAGATATATATAGCAAGCCGTGACGTTCCCGAACGGTTCCGATCACCGGAGCGACAGAGTTATCGATTCGTCCCGGGTCCTACTAACGAGCTACGTGACGACGGGCGGTATAGGCTGGAACAGGATGAGGTGGAGTAAAAGCAAGCAGCATTACCAGAGCGGAATTCGATCCAGAGGGCAGAGGAGACGACCTCGACTGAAGTCGATCTTCTTTTCTCTCTCCTCGTCTCTCTTTCTATGTCTTCAACGAAGACCCGATATTTCGATTTATTTCCCAGGGTCTTCACATGGTCGCCTCTCGGCAATCGTAAATCGTGGCGGGATCTCTGATCCTCAGACAAGCGGATTTCGCGGCTGCGAAAAAAAAAGTGGCGGTCGCGATTACCGATCGCTGCGGGGTGGGGCTGCCGAAATGTTTTGGCGAATCCGAAAACCGGGTATTTGTCGCCTACGGCGTAATTCTGATGTACGGAGCTTTTGTGCGGTTGACGGGGAATCGGCCTTGTTATGAAAAATAGGATTTACAGTCGCTACTGGTGAGCGTGCGATTTTTATTTATTTTTAAACGAGGGTTGATAGTATCTTCATGCAAAATAGGGAGTTTGGTGTGATGAAAAATAATGAATATTGCATCGTCCTCCGAAAATGTAGGCTGCATAAGTATTTTTGACGTCATCAATAACGAAAAATTGTAATAATGAACTGCTGAGTGACGTTGATTATTTTACGGGGCTGGTGGCCAAGAAAATTTACTGCTGATCGTCGGTAAGAGATGTACCGAAATTTTGAGAAATAATCATCGTACTTGTGTATGAAGTATTGGCGTTCGTCACAACACGAAACGTGGTAAAACCAAATTAATTCAGTAATCGATCGTCTACTACTTCCAGTGTTCATTATTTAATTTTTTTTAGATAATATGCGTAAAATCCAATTTTACGCACGTAAAATAAATATTTATTTATTTGGTGAGTAAAATAAATATTTATGTATTTGGTGCGTAAAATAAATATTTATTTATTTGATGCATAAAATAAATATTTGTTTATTTGGTGCGTAAAATAAATATTTATTTATTTGGTGCGTAAAATAAACATTTATTTATTTGGGGCGTAAAATGAATTTTTCGCATACTACGTAAAAAAAAATATGGTATACCACAAATATACTATTTTTTTACCAAAAGCGATATCTTCATGCAAATATCGTCACACAAAATAGCCAGCCCGACCGAAGCAAAAATAATGAATACTGCACCGCCGCCTCCGACGTCGAGTAAACGCAACACGTTCCTCGCGCTCCGCATGCACATTTTTAACTCCATCGATCACAAAAATAATAATAACAAATTACCTATGTAGCAATAAGAATCTTTCAGCTGTATAGCCGAATGATTTACGATCCGCCTTGCATATGTTTTCCGCGGAAAGACGCGGAGCTGCCGTCGGTGTATCCCACCCACGGATATATTTACCTGGATCGTAGGAAACACCCGAGCGGAAAATCGCGCGCCGCTCGGTGAACAGTTTTCCAAGAGGGGGAGGGGGGGGGGGGTGGAGGGGGCGATACACAGGAGACGTGGAAACAGCGGCGAAGAAGAAGCGTGGAAAGTCGGTGACGACAACGAGAGCGACGGGAATGCCGAAAGCCTAACGAGCTTCGCGCCTCTCGCTCGTCTCGAGTAATAAAGCGCGGGGAAAAGTGTAGCGCGAAAAAAGTCGGACGAGGAGCGAACGGGACGAGCGAAATTTTCTCTCTTGTGGATCTTTCGCGGGATTCGGCGTGTCGCACAAAAACTTGCCACTATACTTTTCGCTATATATTTCCGCCTCCGCTGCTTTGGCTTCGCGAGACGCGAGCGGCGCCGACACTAAAATTCACTACCGCGAGTATCTAATTATCCAGTTATCACTCGACGGCGCCGCTGACGAGCCGAGTGCGCCTTAATGAAACCTGACGAAAATATATATGTAATGGGAAATACAACAGCGAAAGGCTTTTGGGAATTGAAGTTCCGTATTGTAGTTCGCGAAGGGCCCACAAAAGTAAAAAAAAAGTGTATGAGGTTTGTATGAAAGGCTTTGTATGCAACCTATATGCGAAAGTGGACATATAGAATTTTCAAAAAATTTGTATAATCTATAAATTATACTATAATTTACAGATTAATAAATTATAGATTAATATAATAGGAAATTATACTATAAAAACAAACATATTGTATATACTTTGTATATACTATCAACAAATTCTGCAAAATTATAGGCACCATTTAACCATATACACTGAGAAAACGGGGCTCGGGTGATAAGTAGTAAATTTATTTGAAATACGCTATTCATATGGAAATAAGTATCGAAATAAAAACAATTTTTCCTACGTGTACGCGAATAACTACAAAAAATATGATACATTTTAGTACGCGGTATTGTAATAATTACGAAAAAAAATCCGAACAGGTTTCAAATTCTTATGTTGGCTAGCATTGAGCACACGAATTATGGCACTAATTGCTACAGTATTAGACTCTGGTTTTCTCCGTGTAATATCGATATATTGAATATATAGATTATATAAAATATATGAAATTTCTATATGTCCACTTTCGTATACAGCTTGCATACAAAGTCTTTCATACAAACTTCATACAATTGTTTTACCTGGGAGAGCCGACTTATACTCTTACTTTTAACCACAAAGCGATATTTTTAAGTGTCCATTCAGGCAACCGTCCGGCGGGAGGGAAATTTCGTTCTCGAGAAATTCGCGAGCGCGAAACTCGGGGGAAGAACGCGAATATGAGTGAATGAGCCGGGAAATAAGGGTTTGAAGAAACGTACACAAAACCCTGTGAAATATTTCATTTTCCCCGTGGAGGAATTTTTCCGCCCTCCGAGTGCGGAATGGAAGCTACTCAGAAATTTATTAAAGGAATCAAGCGCGAGCGAACTCCCCGAGAATTTAAGATGCTCGTTTGCGCCCCGCGACCGTTGGCCTATTTGCATCTCCTCGCAGCATCTGGCAAATTTTCCGTTCATTCTACCGTGGGATATAGTATTGGGATAGCCGTGATTCGACGAAAGCGCAACCGGAGCTCCCGCAGTCGCGGCGCGCTCGAGAAATCACGCGACTCCCTTCAAAGGATGCGGCCGAAAGTTGGCCGCTAATATTTATTTTCTCTACTTTTGCTATTTCCACGAGTCGCCCGAAAGGACGAGTGGAAAATTGAAAAAAAGAGATTTTTTTTCGTATTAATTATGACTTGAGTGTAAAAAAAAATGTCATGGGTCGAGCTTTGACACTGAGATATTTGCGAATTTATATTACCCCCAATTCAATTCGTCAGCTAATGTATTAATTTTAATATCCGAGAGTAATTAAATTATATTTTTTAATATCCAACTTCCTAATTTTCCTAGGATTCAGACAAAATTGTTTTATTTTCATATCGTACTTGTGTATTAAATTAAAAATACTAGTTTGTGTTAAAGAGCTTCATTCGCCTGCTATGGAATCTCATGCTTCATATTTTTATTTTTATTTAATAATTAATTTTAATACCCGAGAGTAGTTAAATTATACATTTTAATATCAAACTTCCTAATTTTCGTAGGATTCGGACAAAATTGTTTTATTTTCATATCTCACTTGTGTATTAAATTAAAAATACCAGTTTATGTTAAAGAGCTTCATTCGCCTGCAATGGAAACTCGTGCTTAATTTTTTTAACAGTGTATATTTAAAGAGACTTATTCGGTCCAGCAAATCTTTTTTCATTCTAATTAAGAGAAGTGAAAATATATGTTTTACGTATATGAAGGACAATAACGAGGCGCGAGAGAACGAAAAATTAGTCGGCAGAACTCGCAGTTCGTTGAAAAGTTTTATTTCAAAAAGTAGTTGACCCAACTAATCGTTTCCTCAGTGTCCTATTCAGCCGGCCAAGCTCGACTCCAGACTTTGCCGCGCCAGCGCGAAACGTCCAATATTTGCTGTGTAAAACAAAGGAAAATAAACCTCAGGTTCTTCGCTCTTGCAGTCTATTACACATCGCTCGAGTGGATTACAAAACCTCGGGAGCTCGGGTTCGCCATCGTGGAAGCGAACGAGGCAGACAGATGGATAGATGGACAGATAGGTGGAGGGAAGAGAGAAAGAGAGTGAGTGAAGTTAAGCATCTCTATCTGTCCGTGGGAGGTGAGCGTCATGAAGCTACGATTGAAGCGATACAAATCGATTTTCCCGTCCGTAGAACAGGAGATTAACGAGAATTACGTAAACGCTCGATGAAACGAGATAAACCTTTTTCGCATTCCGCCCCCATTACGTGACATTTTTTTTTTCTCTCCAACATTTTGTTCGCTGCGTTGCAGTAATTTTATATGAAACCAAAAAAAAACTCTGTGGATTTATTATCGAAAAAAATGCCAAGTTGTGTAGTCGAATTTAATCATTTTCCATTTCATATATGAAACAAGAAAAAAACTGTCTACATTTATTATCGAAAAAAAAGCCAAGTTGTGTACTCGAATTTAATCATTTTCCATTTCATATATGAAAGAAGAAAAAAACTGTCTAGATTTATTATCGAAAAAAATGCCAAGTTGTGTACTCGAATTTAATCATTTTCCATGAAACCCAAAAAAGACTCAAGATTTATAATATCGCAAAAAAAAACCAAGACAATTGCATACTCGAATTCGATAATCATGAATATGAAGTTTGCATCGTTGCAATGCAACTAAATTAAAAGCAACAAAACATGAATAAACCGAATGATTATACCGACTATAAAAAGTTTAACGACTAAGAGCATGACAAAACAAAATTATTTAATCACCTAATGTGGGTGAATTATTTACAATTTTATGGAATTAATATATATTTTTTTAATTTCGTGGCGTTACAACGATGCAAACTTCAACGTCATCGATAATCCTCCACGAAACCGAAAAAAGGACTCAAGATTTATTACACAAAAAAAAAAATATCCAAGATACTATAGGTAGCCGAATTCGATATTATCGGACGGTGTATAATTCCATCTCATATTCGCGAGAGATTTTCCCGAGTAAACGGACGGGTGGCTGCTCATAAATTTTGTTTTCATAGACTCCCTCTCGGCGAAGGCGAAAGGATTATATCGTGGGTGGGCATCGGCAGAAGCGAACGGAGGAATCCAGCAGCAGCGGCGGCAGAAGCAGCAGGATGAAAAGAAGGAAAGGAAGGAGAGACAAGGAAGAAAGCAAACTCGTTCTAGATTTATAGACGGGACAGCTGTCTCGAGCCAACAAACTTCGCACGATTTTTTATTAAGGCTTATATCGCGCGTTCGTTGAGACTCGTTTCACCTTTTTGCCGTGCGCGGCGATGCAAAGCGTCGGCCGTCTCGTTGTCGCGATTTAACGGGCGACACATCGCGCGTATGATTCATCGTTCGATAAAGTCGACGGAGCTGCTCGACTTGGAAATATAATTTCCCCCGTTGGCGGAAGAAATGCAATAAACTTTTTTCTTTTCCAGCCGCGGCCTCTTTTCTTTCGCCTTGATTGACGGTCACGTGTACCAATCGGCCGTCGACTTGCGTGAGGCTTCCGCAAGTGGATACTGATGGACGTGAGGACTGAATAATGCATCGACGTACTGGGCGATAAACACCGACGTTTGTGTTGTGGATGTCACAGCAGGATTACTCGTTCGGCATGACGTTAATACGTTTCTGATTTATTTTTGCCTTTTATCGTTTACGTATCGCGAGCACCGATTGATTTTTTTTTTATCTCTCGTTTTGCAGCGAGAACAAAGTTCGAAGATTAAAACTGTAACGTTTAGTCGAAGCTTCGCGGTAAAAGTGTATTTATCGCTGAGTGGATGCGTTTTGTGGATCTTTTTATGAGAAGAATGAGCTACAAACTCGTGATTACGTTTATGGCGAGTGGCCCATGAAGAGCGGGTTAAACCTGAAGTGATCACTCGAGCGAAATCCTTTTGTCGTGTCGTATTTTTTCACATTTTACTGCTAAATATTGATCTAGATCAAAATATTGTTTTTTTAAATGTCATACATATTAATCTAAATCAAAATATTGCTTTTTAAAAATCAATAAATATTGATCGAAATCAAAATATTGTTTTTTAAAAATCCATACATATTGACCTAAATCAAAATATTGTTTTTTTTTAAATCAATACATATTGTTGGAAAATTAAATATTATTTTTTAAAAATCAATATTATTAATCTTGGATCGTTAAGTGGATGTCCCAAGTTGTATGAAAAATGAGACGAATCCAGGATCACTTTAAGATCACAAAGAATATAATCGACTCACAAACAGCAGCTGACAAAATTTGTCCGCCTAAGTGGCAATTTTCCTTGGCGGAGTGGAGCTTTTAAAAAGACGATAGATCTTCCTAGCTCGTAAAAATGCGAAGCCGCGCGGGGTTGGGAGAGGAAGTGGAGGGTCGGAGTAATAGATATAAAGGATTAAGGGGACTCGTGGGCAACATTAGCGAGGCCAGAGCGTAGGCGAGAGAGGCGCGTTGGGTGGCGCGCGGCAAGACAGAAGGCAAAGGGATTGTTGAGCTAATCCAGGCAGGTTTAAAGGCACAGCGACCTTGGCGAATTAAAGCTCGGGTGAATTAGTTCTGTCGGGACCATGAAATCAAATCACTGGCAAAGAAGAAATAGGGGGCAACGACCGCACGAGTCACAAACCCCATGTTATTCCGGTACATCGAGAAAAATATATAGTTTCAAATTAAGCCAGCTGAAGATATCGCTCGAAGGGACTAAATTAAACAAGCGTAAAATCAGTTGGCTTCATCTAAATAAGTTTAATTTTCTCAGAAGTCATGCGTCTCATATTAATTTAGGTGTACAAATTTAATTAGACACAAATCTAGATGTGAATAATTAATTCCATTCAAATCTAGATGTGAATAATTAATTCCATTCAAATCTAGATGTGAATAATTAATTCAATTCAAATCTAGATATGGATAATTAATTCCATTCAAATCTAGATGTGACTAATTAATTCCATTCAAATCTAGATAACATAATTAGAGACGTTTTTGCAACACGTATTTTCTCCCTCATAGAACGCAACCAGCAGTCTCGACGAAAAAAATTGGAGACTACATTTCTGATCCTACTTCGAGTAACCAAAAATTGTCACTCTTTGCATAACCCATGAATCCAATTTACACAGCGCCAAGCGACCATCAAGTCTTCTCTATGAAACGAATTATAGTGTCTAGAGGGGCGCGTTTGCGTCCTATAAAAAAAAAAAGACGAATGCTTTATAGAAGCACGCGGGGTGAATCTGGATGCCGCACGGGGAACTGGCAAATTAAGATCCCTCGTTCTTCCTCCTCCGCCTGTTCATTTTCCTCGCCTCGGTTGCACCTCCAAGTGTAGGGGTGACGCGAGGTTGCCTTCTCCATGAATCCCGAAAATGGGATGGGAGCAACTTTCCTTCGCCCTATCGCGAGAGCGCATCGTCGATGATAGATCGCAGTCGGGGTTCTCTTCCTCTCTTCAGCTTCTTTCGTTTCCTTCTCACTCACTGTTTCTCCACTGGTCCAAAACCCCCTCCAGCTACCACACACCGCTTGACCTTTTGAACCCTCTCTGCCTCCTTCCTTCTTCTTCTTATTCGTCCTTTTTTTTCTTCTTCCTCGTCTTCTTTTTCTTCCTATCCTTCCTCCTCTGCTTTCCTTGTTACACAGTCGAGTTATGCCTGTTGGTATCAACTGCTATAATATCAGATCGTATATCCACTCCTTTTCCTCGCTCGTCCGTATCCCGATCCGCATAGTTGCAGGCTGGCTTTTCGTCCCTCGCGATCCCCGAGCACACTCGAACGACTCGAGTTTTCTCCGACGATCGAGCCCACGGGTAACGGGGCCCTCGTACGTCGAAGGTTTCGAATCTTTTTATTATACGTATCCCTCGACCATAACCGTGCAAACATCGATCCGGGTTCCTCGAAGCACCGCAGGGAGCCCAATAACGAGATTCGACGTGCGGCTCGTTGGGCGAGAGTCAAAATTGAAAAATTGAGGAACGTCGAAAACAGGTGAGAAAAATTGTGAAGTTGGAAATGAGAGAAAAAAAATTTTTGCGCATCGATTTTCATCTCCAGGTATTGAAAATTCGTGTGGGAATTTTTGGAACAGCGATAACGATAACATGTTAAAAACCCTGTTTATTTTTCTTATTGCAGTTTATTTTTAAAAAATCAATATTATTAATCTTGGATCGTTAAGTGGATATCCCAAGGTGTATGAAAAATGAGATGAATCCAGGATCACTTTAAGATCACAAAGAATATAATCGACGTGCGGCTCGCTGGGCGAGAATAAAAATTAAAAGAATGATGAACGTCAAAAGCAGGTGAGAAAAATGATGAAGTTGGGAAAAGAAGAAAAAACTTATTCGTGGACCGATTTTCATCTCCAGGTATTGAATATTCGTGTGGGAATTTTTGGAACAGTGATAACGATAACATGTTAACAAATCTTAGCTTTTTTCATTGGAACCAATGAAAAAAATCCAATCCACCCATTTCTTTGGAATCAAGGAAACTTTTTCTCTCGGTGCAAGTATAAAATATTTTTAAAAAAGGTCACACAAAGGGTTAAAAAAGTGTAGCACCGGAGTTCGATAAGGGATGAAGCAGAAACTGTCAGAGCCAGGCAGGTAGGCAACTGTATTTGCCATAGTTTTTAGCTGTGCTTCACAATGAAAAGGAGAAAGAGGACGGGGTGTTTGAACGAGAAAGGCTGGCCAAAGAGAAAAAAGGAGAAGCCTTCATTTTCATCTACTCATCTGGAATACAAATGTATCACGGAGAGAAATTTCTGTGTTGTGGTAGCAAAGAAAAATGACAACAAAAATAATTTTATTAGGCTAACAAAAATATTGATCAGCCCAGCAAAAAGAATTTTCAACCGAACAAAAGATCCGTCAGCCTAACAAAACAATTTTTGTTCTCACTTTTCTTTGCTGTCACAACACAGAAATTTCTCTCCGTGTAGCAACCTTTTTGGAACACCGATAAAGTTGACCCTCCCTTCTACAGACTTGACACAGTTAAAAAAAAAGGTCACACCGTTCTCTTTTATCGCGCTGAATTTCTATCAGTACATTCACCCCTTTCTCGTGCCTCTCGATCATCCTACAGTCGCAAAGGGGTAAAAAAAAACGCTCGCGTAGCACCGACGAGACACAAAACGAAAAACTTGGTCTCGAAACAGCGAGGCGAATGCAGAGCGACGGGGACAAGAGACAAGAGATAAGAGATGACGCTGAGTCTGTCAGACAGGAGCCAGGCAGACGCCGCAATGGCAGCGGGAAGCGGCGTCTGCTAACTCTGTCTGCCAGTTTCAGCGGCGCTTCATGATGAGCGCGGGGGGCTGAGGGGGTGTAGAAGGAGGAACGAGAGAGCGAGGAAGGTCGGCTGGAGGAAAAGAGACAAGAGGGCTGCGTGACAGACCCCACCATTAATCGTGATAGAGGATCGAAACCGAAGAGACCCGCAATCTCGTTGGCCGAGTCCTCCGGTCTTTTCCAAACTTCTTCCCGGCGGGAGGCCGAGCGAGACTGAGGAAAAACGCACGGGGTAACCCCTGTTTTTTTCGTCCTCCTTCCTTCCTTCCTTCCTGCCTCCTCAAGCTGGCTTCTCTCTCTCTCTCTCTCTCTCTCTCTCTCTCTCTCTCTCTCTCTCTCTCTCTCTCTCTCTCTCTCTCTCTCTCTCTCTCTTTGTCACTTAGTTGTTGATTCCCCGAATGCTTCAACCTAGTCTCATCGATTTTCCAGCGCTGACGTCCTCGCTCGGCGATGACACGACGACGCCACCAGGAAGTCGGAGGAACGTCGAGAGCGACCCGGTTGGGGCTGAAGAAAAAATGTCGAGTGAGACGTCGACGAGCTTCCTGCGGTGTTCACGAAATTTCGAGTCGAAATTTTGCTTGAATCATTTGTCGAGTTTTAGGTAGAGGTGAACAGTTGAAATTTGAAACGGGTTTTCATCATCCCGGCTACCGAGGACAGATGAATATTTTTTAAATGGCGACGCCACCAGGAAGTCGGAGGAACGTCGAGAGCGACCCGGTTGGGGCTGAAGAAAAAATGTCGAGTGAGACGTCGACGCGCTTCCTGCGGTATTCACGAAATTTCGAGTCGAAATTTTGCTTGAATCATTTGTCGAGTTTTGGGTAGAGGTGAACAGTTGAAATTTGAAACGGGTTTTCATCATCCCGGCTACCGAGGACAGATGAATATTTTTTAAATGGCGACGCCACCAGGAAGTCGGACGAACGTCGAGAGCGACCCGGTTGGGGTTGAAGAAAAAAATGTCGAGTGAGACGTCGACGCGCTTCCTGCGGTATTCACGAAATTTCGAGTCGAAATTTTGCTTGAATCATTTGTCGAGTTTTAGGTAGAGGTGAACAGTTGAAATTTGAAACGGGTTTTCATCATCCCGGCTACCGAGGATAGATGAATATTTAAAAAATGGGGGGCTAACTTCGACCGGTGTGAAGGACTCTTGGAGAAGTCTTATTGAAGAGCTGACCTTCTTTTTAATTCAGTAGGGCCTTGTGAATTAATGTACTTGTATTTTTTTTTACAGTTTTCCAAAATTTGCAATTCTGATGTGAGTTCCTGATGCCCCACGACGAGTTGTTAAATTTAGACGTCATCGAAAGGTCAGAACTCAGTGGGAGCCACGTAGCCTTCCTTTCAGTTTAGAAGGGATTCTTAAATTCTTCGTATTTCTGGTATTTAAAAAAAATTGAAATTTTAAGGTGGGGTTCAATTACCCCCAAAAGAGTTCTATAAGTTAGCTTTTTGTTTTTTTTTCGATCCGATGAATACTTTTGATGGTGCAGTAAAGCAAATTTTTTGATTTTAGAAATCAGATCCTCATCAGAGAACGAACGACTAGACAAAAATATTTATATCGAAATTGCAAAATATTAACTGATTACGAGATGCCCACTGATTTTTAATAAAAATAAGACGGTCAGAGAATCAGAAGACTTTGTTTCACATTGTACAAAAATTGCGTCGCCCTAAATTCTCCGGAGCACTAAGCGTCGTTTCAACGCGAGAAACTCATTTGTTCCTCAGCAGCCGGGAGCCGGGAAAACCGTTTCAAACTTCACCTCCGTGCCTCCAAAGGAATCCTGGAAGCATTTAATTTCCTATAGTAAAATCTTTGGAGTGCAATTGGCTGATGTAAAAGGGAGAAATATACTGCAACGTCGAAGCGCCTCGTGCGTTTCGTCCTCGTTCTCGTCATTCGAAATTTGCCTCAACGCACATTCGTCCCCTCCGGAGGAATTCTGAAAGCATTTAATCTTCAATAGTAAAATCGCTGAGTGCTAATGCGGCGCTGCACGAGTAGTTCAAGTAAACTTGATACCAGGCAAGCTTGGATTAGAAGATTTTTTTATGCACGTAGCTTGATATGCCGGCTGTGGTAATGAGGAAAGAAATAGAAACAGTCGACATGGAAAAAAAATTAAAATGCTTGAAAAAAAATTATGCGGTGCGACAGATTTAAAAATGAGTAATACCCAGCAACGTCAACGCGTTCCCTGCATTATTTCCTCGTTCTCGTCACTCGGAATTGTCCTCGGCAAACATTTGTCCCCACCAAAGGAGTCCCGGAAGCATTTAATTTTCTATTGTAAAATCGCTGAGTGCTAATCCGGCGTTCAAGTAAACTTGATACCAGACAGTCTTGGATTAGAAGAAGTTTTCTTTTTTAATGCACGTATCATGATATGTCGGTTGTGCTAATGAGGGAAGAAATAGAAACAGTCGAGATGGAAAATGCTTGGAGAAAAATTACGAGGTGCGAGAGATTTAAAAATTAGTAATACCCAGCAACGTCAACGCGTTTCCTGCATTATTTCCTCGTTCTCGTCACTCGGAATTGTCCTCGGCAAACATTTGTCCCCAACCAAAGGAGTCCCGGAAGCATTTAATCTTCAATAGTAATATCGCTGAGTGCTAATGTGGCATTCAAGTAAACTTGATACCAGACAGTCTTTGATTAGAAGAAGTTTTTTTTTTAATGCACGTATCATGATATACCGGCTGGGCTAATGAGGGAAGAAATAGAAACAGTCGAGATGAAAAATGCTTGGAGAAAAATTATGAGGTGCGAGAGATTTAAAAATTAGTAATACCCAGCAACGTCAACGCGTTTCCTGCATTATTTCCTCGTTCTCGTCACTCGGAATTGTCCTCGGCAAACATTTGTCCCCGACCAAAGGAGGTCCCGGAAGCATTTAATTTTCCATAGTAAAATCGCTGAGTGCAGTTGACGTTCCACGAGTAGTTGAAGCAAACGTAATACCGGACGGGCGTTGGGTTAGACGAACAGGAGCATTTTTCTTTAATGCACGTGGCGCATAATACGCCGGTTGCGCCGTTGAGGGAAGGAATAGGCGGGAAAGTCGAGAGAGAGAAAATGGTAACAGGGAAAAAGAGGCCATGAAAAGGCATCATGAAAAATTCTCGTTGTCAAGAAACCGGAGCCCTCGAGTGCAGCAATTCGCTTGTTTCTCGGCGGGTCTCTTTTTTTTCTCTCCCTCCACGTTTTTCCTTCCTTCTGTGCAGTTTCATTCTTCACTGAGTAGAAATGACGCGTGACAAATAGCCGCCGGAGAAATAAATGCAGGGTGAAGAGGGTGGAAAAAAAAGGAAGAAGCGAGAGCGAGTGGCGGATAGATAGAGGCGACTCTCTATGCCCGGGTGGAAATCATTCGCAGGGAGAACGAAAAACCTTGGGGGCCCTCCCCGACGGCGCAGAATGCAAATTGAACGGGTACATACTGCGCGCGAACGGCACAATGATGTGCCCTTTAAAAGCGTTACGACTGAAACAACATCATAAATTCGCCTGTGACGAAAGCCGCCGCGGGGGAAATGAGTGTGGGATGTGAAAAGGCAGTCGGGGGAAATGATTCGTGCAAATGGAAAGTCAATTGAACGGGCACGCAGCGCACGAGTGACAAAGTGACGTTGCTTTTAAGGGATTCGGTGCTTTAGCCTAAAAAGGGGCTTGGGACGTTTTTCGTACTGATTGCGCTGCTGCTCTGAAAAAGAAAAAAAAATTCACTTGAAATTTGCGAAATGCATGCTGAGGATTATAAATCTTTTAAATTATAGCCATGCATCATATGAGGGAATCAATCGAAATGACCTGTCTTTTTTTTAGTATAACGAAGGTATGATTTTGATATTTAATGATATCAAATATCATATATATATATGATAATTTATATTAATATATTAATATTATCATTATATAATAGATAATTTTGATATTTAATAATCGCATATTTATTTAATGATTAATAATTGACATTTAGTCATTTAGCGCTTTTGCAGTTAATTCTGGCCATGGGCCAAGCCATGGAGAAATAAGAGCATCGAGCCTTCGGAACGCCGGCGGAATACTCTTATTTTCAGGAGGATATTTTTCCGCTTCTATTTCCGCCGATACATTTTCTTTTTTATTGCTCGTGTCTAACATTTCGTTTTCCTTATTTTCTCTCTTCCCCACGGGGCTTCCCATCCCAGAATTAAATCCCCCGCTCGTACCCCCAATACCAATTTCGTCTTGGTGAGCCGCGAGCCTGCGCAAGTCAATAGAGTAATTCCCATCTCGGTCGCGGTCTGCCGGTGAGGCCGATGCTACTGTAGAATGAAAACCTGAGAAAGTCGAAGGACCTCACCGCGAGTGATAATTCTGAAGCCAGAGAAATACAGCGGAAGCCATTGTGTTTCACACGATACACGGATAAAACAGGAAGGTTGCAGCAACGTAGAACTGCTTTCAAAAAAGCTATCGCGAAATAAGCCCAAAGAAATTATTGCCCAATTATACCGAATTGTCGGTTCGGCTCGCCAGCTATTTTTATAGAATTTTTAACTAAAGATCAGAACTTGATTTTTCCAACCCAGAACGTTGTAATTCATTTCATAATAATTTTCCATCACAACTGTGCATTAAATTTGATACACCAATTTATGCATAAAAACTTTCAGCCACGAACATTAACGTAACACATTTATTTTTACCGCTGTCTCCTCTCCGCCACTTTTCTTCCACGCTTTTCTCTGTCTCTGCCTCACGATGTACTGAAACGAGAGATCAATTTCTTGAGACTTAAGAGCTTTTCGTTCATTTCTCTCGTCCACGAGTTTTCTTTCCTGCTCGGCAAACAGAACGACTGATGGCGCTCTTTTCTTATTCATCACGCTTTAACGCAATTCACTGTGCTGGACTTTTACAATTTTTCTTGAGCGTCAAAAATTCGTGACAATATAGCAGTGAACATCCTTCCCAAAATAACCTTGAATTGTAAAAATACAATAACATGACAGAAGCTGCTCGTCGATTAACACGAGTTTCAGGTATCTTCACAGCTAATTAAAGAACTAAAAAACTGACCACAATACTTGAATCGAAAATACGAAATATTTTACTGATTTTTTTTCCAAGGAGGGTGAATTTAATATTTGCTTTATAACGTCATGATTGTCTCCGACTTAAAAAAAAAGAAAAAAAATCTGCGCCTAATTATTACGAAAGCGTAAAAATTCGTATATTCTTAATTAGTCATAATTGTATATCTCATTTTTTTTAACTCCTTTCCAGTCGAATGTAATGAGAGTGCTTTTATAACCAGCCTCAGTCGTGGCCCTTTAGCAGCTTGAAAACTCGTGCGGCTCACTATCAAAAACAAGGGCTTGCATTGTAAGAACACAAAGAAGAAAAAAAAGTATAGGAGCTACGTTGTAATACAGCCAGAGGGGGAGAGAGAGAGAGAGGAGTTTTAATAAAAACGAGAGAATAATCCCTGGAGCGGAGCCGAGCGGCGATCTAAGAGCAATACAAAAGTAAAAAGAAGCGCGCGGAGAGAAAACGACAGAACGAAAATTGAACGAACGTTGGTGCGCAATTTACGCCTGTGGCTTCATACCTAATGGAAGAAAGTCGGCGGGCAACTGCAACTCACGGACAAATTGCAGTTTAATCCATCAAAGCTTGAAATCCATGAGCGACTTCTGACACATTTGAAGCTAAATATATTGTGACCGTGCGGCGCGTAATAATGGATTGGCTTTTCTATTGATCTTTCCCACCGTCGAACAGACAATGTAATGGTCATTGGATTTAATCAACGTGATTTAATACGTAACATGCGCATTACTCGCACATGTATTATCGACATCTAATATGTATCAATCATAATATCATCAAACTCGGTGCATGTGGAGGGGATTCGCCACGTCGTTGTTTCAATTAGTTCTAAAAGCTACCGTCATCAACGAGATATTACATTTAATCAGTGAAACTCATTGTATTTAAGCCACGATAAAATGGAAATAATTTCATATTCTTCTAACAATTTTTTTACAAACAAAATCACTCGTTTCCACCAAGAATTCCACCTGCATCGCCGATTCGAATTGCCTATTCCGCGGTCCAATAAAAGTCAATCGCTACTCGTGACTAATACAAACCAAGCGAGTATTTAAACGACGCCCAACTATATTTTTAGCTCCAAAACGTCGGAGTGATGGAAACTTTAACACGTATCTCCATTACCAACGGCGATAACGAATGAACGACCCCCATGGAAAAAATATATTTAAAGTATATTAAAAAGTATATTTTTGAGTATAATAAATATACTTTTTACGAAAAATTAGTTATGTCGAATATACTTTTGGATTTACTTAAAAAGTATATGTTACGGCACATATACTTGAAATATATTTCCCATGTATTCAGCATGTATTTAAAATGTATAATAAGTATAAAATATATATTTCAAGTATATTTTGTATATATTTTTCAATATAACGAAAAATATATTTCTCACTATACTTTTTTTCCATGGGAGGAGCGCGTCCAACTTTGGTCGTTCTGTCTCTCACATCGCCTGTCCCCGCATTATTGAATGAGCCTAATTGCCCGTTTAATAATCAATACCTTTAATAATCAATAATTGTATATTCTGCTAAGAATTTATTAACAAACAAAATCACTCGTTTCCACCAAGAATTCCACACTCAGAGAAATCGTGTAAGTTCTGGTAACTACTTATAAAGTGACAACCATCAAATTTTTGTTCATGCTATTATTTTCATACTTCACGGTAATTAATTAATAGTTATGATAACTGCGTCATAGTTACCATAACTAGAAAAATACTTGCTGTACCTGTAAAAAATAATTTCCACTTTATGGTTGTCACTCTATAGTTGCTAATGCTAGATTTTTCTCTCAGTGTACCTGCATTGCCGATTCCAATTGCCTATTCCGCGGTGCAATAAAAGTCAATCGCTACTCGTGGCTAATACAAACCAAGCGAGTATTTAAACACCACCCAACTATATTTTTAGCACCAGAACGTCGCAGTGCTAGAAACTTTAACACGTATCTTCATTACCAACGGCGATAACGATTGAACGAGCGCGTCCAACTTTGGTCGCTCCGTCTCTCACATCGCCCGTCACATCGCCCTGCATTATTGAATGAGCTTAATTGCCCGTTTAATAATCAATACGCCGCTATTGTTACGTGTTCGTGTGGAGATTTTTTTTTTTTTTTCGCGAGAGACCGATATTTTTTAATCAGGATATAAAATTCCATGTAGGATGTAAAATGCAACGTGACTATGCACTAAATGCAGAACACGCACGGTGCAGGATCGAAACGACTTTATCACGAGATGCGTGCGCGACGGAGCGTGTCGTAAGCGACACAAGGAGTATAATGGCAAATTGCGACGGCGCAACGTGTCGTGGAGGCGCGAACCCCGCGTGGGGCGGCGGGAATTGCGGTCAGTCTACCGGCTAACGATTCTATAAAGAGGCAAAAGATTCAATAAAACGATGACGGGGAATCGGAACGGCAAAGAAGAGAGGAGGAGAGAACGCGTTCGCTCTCCGGGCGCTAAACAGCGAGACGAAGACGCTGTTTTATATATATATATTTTTTATATATATATAAAAGCAGACGCAAACCGCCTCGGCGTCGGCCTTGTTTCATCGTCGTTTCTCTTTTCATCCCCCGTGATTTTTAAAAATAGCAAATGCATCGGATGTAAACCAAATTGATTTATCTCCGGTCGGACGACATTCCGCGGGGGGAGAGAGAGCGCAAAGGCAAAGCCGCGCGGCAGGACGTATGTTGCGCTTGCAGATTTTATTAAGTGTGCCGACGACCTGCATACGAGTCGAGAGTGCCGACGACTCCCCCATGGAAAAAAAAAGTATGTTTAAAGTATATTCAAAGGTATATTTTTGAGTATAATAAATATACTTTTTTACGAAAAATTTGTTATGTTGAATATGGTTTTCGATGTACTTAAAAAGTATATTTTATGGCACATATACTTGAAATATACTTTCCATGTATTCAGCATGTATTTAAAATGTATAATAAGTATAAAATATATATTTTAAGTATATTTTGTATATATTTTTGAATATAACGAAAAATATATTTTTCAGGGCTGAAAGACCTCGGTCGATGGCCCATTGATAATACAGCGTTGTTAAAAATAGTATTGTAAGACAAAAAAATAAAAAAATAAAAAAAAACCAAAAGTATATATTGTATTATCAATAAAACACTTTTACTACTACTGTATTTTTCACTGTACTTTTTTCCATGGGGGCTCGACGCGAAAAGAAAGCAGAGGAAAAAAAGCGAAGAGGATGCTGATGAATCTGGATAGAAAAATAAAACAAAAATTACTAATAATTCCACATTTTTTCAGCTACATTATGAGCTCCTAATTCTCGATAAAAAAATTTCCACCGCTCCACCGCTGATTAAAAGAGAAAGTACAGATTTATCTCAGACGTAAATTCACCAGGGCTTTTTAATCTATCGCTTTGCAACATTGATAAAAAAAAATCACGTTTCTCTTTCCCGCAATCCGAGCAAAAATTGACCAACAAAAATTGCAAACGAAAGAAGAACGAGTGAGTCGCGAATTGACCGAAACAATAGTACAACAGTAGAAAAAGAAAACAAAAAGTACTAATAATTTCACACTTCTTCAGCTACATTATGAGCTCCTAATTCTGGATAAAAATAATTCCACCGCTCCACCGATGATTAAAAGAGGAAGTACAGATTTATCTCAGACGTAAATTTACCAGGGCTTTTTAATCTATCGCTTTGCAACATTGATAAAAAAAAATCACGTTTCTCTTTCCCGCAATCCGAGCAGAAATTGACCAACAAAAATTGCAAACGAAAGAGGAACGAGTGAGTCGCGAATTGACGCACGAAAAAGAAGAAAAAAAAAATGAGAGTACAGCGAAAAGAGGGAGAGCGCACGAAAATAACACAGCGGGCGACGCTCTTGTATTTCGTTTGAAGAGAAGAAACGGGTCAGCAGCGAGATAGCTGCGCAAGACTCGCGTGCGGTGCGGCGGAGCCTCGCGGTCGCCGCAGTCAGGACGGGCAAAGAGGAGGAGGATAAGAAGAGGCGAGGAGCTCAATAAGAGATAAGCTTTTCGGGGACGAGATGAAGGCGCAGTCGGAAGGTGCTTTATACAGCGGACAGCGGGGGATGCGGCGAGCGTCGCGCGGGCTAAATGGAAATATATACGCGGTGCGCTCCCTCTGCGACGATTCCGGCGACGTGCAGCCCAGCGAAAAATACTTCGGGCGTCGCGGGACCGTGGATTAACCACGGCCAGCTTGTCACGGAGCGCCGGAAATTCCCGAATGTCACCCCCCTAATCGCGGGGTTTCACTTTCCACCCTCCGCACCCTCGTTACGATATGCTAATTCGCATTCACCGCGCGCGCGGCTTCCGGACGAAAACTATCGAAATCGACTCCTCGACATTTATCCGTTTGGAATATTGACTTCCGATGTGGATGCGGTGAACGTCCCACGGACAAAGGGAAAATAAAGACGTAGCTCCCTGCGACGCTGCCGCCCGCATGGAAAGGAAATATATATGAAAATATGTCTGAAATATACAGTATAATAAAAAAAACTATAATATATTTTGAATATATTTTGAATATATTTTGAATATATTTTGAATATATTTTGAATATATTTTGAATATATTTTGAATATATTTTGGATATATTTTTCGCTCGCGTATGTTTCGTATGTATTCTAAGATATCTGATATATACAAATTTTGCAGAAAAAATATATTTTATATATTTTGGATATATTTTTCTGTATATCTAAAGTATACTATTTTTCCACATAGGCACGACGAGGTGCAGCCTAGCGAAAAATACTCTTGGGTGCTGTAGGATCGTGAATTAAACACAGCCAGGTTGTCGCGGAGCTCCGGAGATTTCTACTCACGAATGTTTTCATTTTATAACAATTAAAATGACTAAAAGTACATTAATTTTCCATCACAATTGTGCATTAAATTGAATACACCAATTTATGCATAAAAACTTTCAGCCACGAAATATGAACGTTCACTTTTTTTCGATCTTCTTTCCCGCCCTTCTCAGCCTTTGCCGAAAAGTGTCGAAAAATCGAGTCCTCAATATTTATCTCTTCGGAATATTAATTTTCGACAACGACGGATGTGACGAGCGTCACGCCGGAAAGAAGGAAATAAAGGCGCTGCTCCCTGCGAGGTGCAGCCTAGCGAAAAATACCTTGGGCATTGTAGGACCGTGGATTAAACACGGCCAGGTTGTTGCGGAGCCCCGGAGATTCCCACTCGCGGGGTTTCACTTTCGCCCGCGGGTTCTGCCCTCGTTACGATATGCTAATTCGGCTTCGTTGCATAGCGGCTCCCGCGCGGCTAAGACCTCACTTTTCAGCGGCGGCAGCGCCTGAATGTCCTCCGCACTCTATCGCCCTCCCTTTTTGCATTAATGTATAACTGTACATCCGCTGCGGCTCGCAGCCTCCAAGCCGCCGCCTCCTCTGTGCCGCCTGACTATATCGCGATTGAAATCTCCTCGCATCATTGTTGAGTGCGGGATTCACCGGAGCGAAGCGCTCGAAGTGTATTTAAGAGAGGAGCAAAAAATAAAAAAAGCTCGATATACCGAAACCGCCAATGTGCGGAGCACTTTTGTTAATTAAACTCCGGGGACTCCAAAAGCTCGAAGAGGATAAGACTGCGATTTTCATGGCACAGGGGAATAACCGAGATGTGCGCGTCGATATCATTTTTGGGAGCTATGGATCTATAGATCTGTTGATCGCGTAGATCGTAAAATCATTTATGCATTATATTTTAGTTTTGGAAAAAATTACATTTGCGAAAGATTTTTTTTTTTTTAGGATTTCGAGTTCTTCACTCAGTTTACGATGAAAATTTCGTGTTCCACGCTCGAGTAGAATTTCCAATCTTACTCAGCGTCGAATCACGGAATCTCTCCTCTTAATTCACAGTCATATTTTTTTTAAACATCGGCAGGACATCCAGAAAGGCAGAAAAATGTACTCGAAAAAAACACTGAGATGTGCGCATCGATATCATTTTTGTGAGCTATAGATTTATAGATCTGTTGATCGCGTAGATCGTAAAATCATTTATGCATTATATTTTAGTTTTTGAAAAAATTACTTTTGCGAAAGATTTTTTTTTTTTAGAATTTCGAGTTCTTCGCTCAGTTTACGATGAAAATTTCGTCTTCCACGCTCGAGTAAAATTTCCAATCTTACTTAGCGTCGAATCACGGAATCTCTTCTCTTAATTCACAGCCATCATTTTTTTACAAACATCGGCAGGACCTCCAAAAATGCAGAAAAGTGTACTCGAAAAAATTACTGAGATGTGCGCATCGATATCATTTTTCTGAGCTATGGATTTATTAAAAAAAAAAACAAAATTTAATAAAAAAATAAAAATAAAATTTAAATGTTCTCGAAAAAATCCTACTGATCGTTTTTCAAGCGTTGACCCCGCGACTAATTTTAATTCTCACGATGTCGTAAAAATCGCAGCCCCGTGTATCGCCCACCCGAAAAATTGAGCCAACAAACGACGGAGCGTTCGAAAAATTCTACAGCACGGCGATACTTTTAACGATGCGCCTCGTTATCGCCTAAAGACCCCTCGTGAGTATCGCCTCGCGATATTACGAGTTACATCGTAACGAGCGAACCGCAGCGGACGCTCGTGTGACGTGACTGTTGTACGCGAAAACTGCGGTCGTTACGAGGAATTACAGGGATTTTCGGGCGGCGCGCATCGGAGCCAACGAGGGTTTGGTCGAGGCACTCACGAAAATAAGACCATCAGGTCTCTTCGTGTGTGCCTGACGCTGATTCCACCCCTCGCGCTTTGTATTTCCCCATAAACCAATTCCATTTGTCGTTCCATTTCACGGGGAAATTAAAGGCTCCCGGTGCTCGAGTCGCAAGAATGCAATAACGTAGGAATACATACGAGGAGCAAGAAGGCGGAGGGTTTTACGGATGTGAGTGATATCGATTAATCCAGCCGTACGTGACATCGCACACCACTCCCCTTCTGTCACTCTCGCTTTCTCATCCCCTCTCGCTTTCCCTCCGTGCTCGATTTCTTAGCTCGCTTTTCGTTGTTTAATTTTTTTTATTATGTTTATGTTTTTTTTGTGTCGCCTTATATACTTTCTGTCACTCTCGCTTTCCCTCCGTGCTCGAGTTCTTAGCTCGCTTTTCGTTGTTTAATTTCTTCACTATGTTTATCTTTTTTTTTGTATCGCCTTATCTACCCTTGATTTGTAATCACTCCATCGGCTTGTGTAAAAATCCATCTCATTTCCTTTACAATCGGAGTTGTAAATCCCAAAGTCTTTTAGAAATAAGATTGACGGTACAATTGGTTTTGTAATCACTAATTATTAATATATAACATGATGTAATTATAATATAATGCGTACATTTTTAATAGCTGCAAAAAATATTGACTCTCAATCAAATTTCGTGGTGATTTTTCGTGAAAAAGGGAAAAATCCGGTTAATACATTACAAAACTAATATCTTAATTCTCTTTTCCATTTTTTTGTTCACAATTGCTCACAATTGTTCACTAAAAATGTCGTACCTATACATCTATTCAAAAGTTCCCACATAAATTTATAATCGCCGCAGATTGTTATTAATAAATGACACCTACAAACCAAACCGTACTATAACTTTAATTTCTCAAACTAATGAGGATTTACAACTCTGTGAGCAACTATGATCCTCAGGGAATTTAATATCCCAGGATCAAACAAATATCTACTCTGCCCTTCGTCCTCGCGGTTTCGTCCCTTCACCCTCAAAAACCGAATTCTCATAACATCAAAGTCCAAAACGAAAGAGTGATAATCGGTGGCAACGCCCGGGCGACAATTCTCAGGCGGAAATGAGAGAAGGCCCGCGGGACACACTCGGAAATAAGGGTTATCATCCCTCCGGCCCGAGCAACCTTTCGCCGCGAGGGTCTTACGAAATTGAGCCGATATACGGCGCGCCCCGTGCGCTAAGATTAAATTAATTAAAAGTTGACGTAAACTTCGCAGGCGCAAGTTGGTCACAACACACTCGCGTGCGGATCCGCGTGCACGTGTAAATACGTGGCGGAAGTTGGTACACAAAATTTCGGCCCGACGACTCGGCGGGATATATAAAAACGGCGGCCGGTGCGCCCGGCTCTAAAAAGAATTTAATATTCCGGTCGGGTGAATAAAAACGACGAGGCGATAACTAAAGCGGCGCTCCCTTGGCGGCCCGGAGACACCTCGAGCTACGAGCGCAACCTGCTTCTACAAAGGAAATTTACGGTAAAAAAAAAAAAAAAAAAAAAGGACAAGGCTTATTAATAGCAGCCATGGAAATGTTTCATCGTTTTCTTACTATCCGCATTCCTTTTTTTTTCTTTTTTTTTTGTTTCCCCAAGCGGAGCCACTTTTTGTCAGCCTCCTCTTTGTGTTCATCTCTGCACCTCCCACTGCACGCGAGATATTATACGAAGGCGGCAAATGATTGCAGCTGCAGCAGCAGCTGAGAGCGAAAGCGTCGAGCCGCACCCACTGCGCCGGCTAACGAACGACAATTTGGACATTATTTATGAAAATTGCCACGTGGTACCCGCCAAGTAAAAAGCGGTCGCGGACGATTTTGCGCGCCGTGGAAGTTGGAGCCGCTCCACGCGCGGCTCCGCTCTGTCTATGTCCATACGTGACTCTATACGCGCACTTATATTAAAACTCGCCGCGAAAGCTCCGGAGGGAAAGAGAGAGAGAGAGAGAAACGGCGCCTGCGTATCTACCGACTGCTCGTCGTGCATGTTATTGAAAACGTGGAAGCGTGCTCGAGTTGCCGCCGCGTGTACGCGTCTACTCCACTTTCCATGTATATACCACCAGCGAAAAGCATTGAATTACCTGCATCGATGTGCGTACACGGATAGAACGTTATGAGAAAGTACCGCGCCCGGTGCATAATGAAAACCCACGGTTATTTACATTTGTCTCTGTGTTCGTCGGCAGCGTATATAGACGAATTTAAACGCATTTATGCGTACAGGGCGATGCAGAATGATTTTATAGCTGCTCGGGGGGAGTGATAGTTACTATGATGACCGAGGAGCCCGGTGTAAAGTTGTTCAGCTGTTTGTTTATTTTCACTGTGGTTGCTTGATTATCATAAATTTTCATAGAATAACCAATCGCGAACTCCCGAGTCTCCCGGCAAATCGTCGCCTAGCACGTAGAGCGGTCTCATCGGTCTATTTACGAAAACACTGGTTTCAATACTGTTTTGAGGTTTTGATTTTTTTTTACGTTAATGATGTCAGAAATTGTAGATTTAGTTCAGAGTTGTAATTCCCTCATTTTTATGGAAATAAAATTGATGGCACAATTAGCTTTATAATTATGTTTTTGTAATAATAAATCGTAATGATTACAATACGATGTGTACATTTTTAAATAGAGGCAAGAAATATTAATTTACCATAAAACTTTATGGTGATCTTATTGAAAAAATGGAGAAATACTGTTAATGCATTGCGAAAATAGTGGAGGACAGTGCTTGTCCATTTTTCTCAAGATTTCTCCCGAAATTTAATGAAACATTTTTTTGCGACTTTCTTTTTTTTTCTTGCGACTATTCAAAAGTTCACGTACAATTTTATAATCGCTACAGGTCATCGTTATAAAATCGTAACTAGAAAATAAACTGTTACGCAAACTTTAATTCTTAAAGTAACGGGGACTTGTAACACTGACTCAGTTCCCGGTCGAAAAGTCACTCAGTCACTCGCGGAAGTGTATGACTGTTCAAAAACAGTTTTGGTGTAATAGAAAAAAAGAGTTACTTTCAAGGTTTCACAACTTGATCCCACACCCCACGAATAAAGCAGTGACAATGAATACATCGCATCTCATGGACTCTCGACTGAAAAATCGCAACACCCCGACTTAAGAACTTAATTAAATAATAATCGCAAACTCGCAAAAACGGCTGAGTCGGCTGATTCCACTCGGGCAAATTCGAGCAATCGTAGCTCGCGAAAAATTCGGAAAGTAATTCTGAATCGTCCTGTACGCGAGAGGGTTTATGCACGTGCGCCGTATGTACGTCGCGGAGGCTCGCTGTAACGGAACTATACCATTAAAAGTTATTTCACCCCTGGAGAATGCGCATGGTAAGCGCGTGTACTATTTTATTATTACTCAACGGTTATATACCAACTGCTCCGTTCTGTAGTTGTTACGGTTGGAAGGCGTACGTGTACAACAAGTTGTAGTCGCGGTGCGGCGCGACATTGGTGCACTTTGAAAGTGGTGCTCCTGGCGGGAGCGAGCAGAGCGCGCCGTCCCGCTTTCAAGAAGTTGATGCACTAGACAGCTCGCAGGCAGTGGTATTAGTCAACGATACGGCAGCCGCCGCGACAGTACGAAATGCCATTCTCTCTCTCTCTCTCCCTCGGTTAAAACTGAAACGCGAGGTTCTCGTCCGTGTCGCTCGCTTTTACGTCGCCAGATTCTTGATTACGAATTTCTTTATGTTTGCCTTTCGCCGACTGCTTACCGCGCGCATCGGTCGTCCGCCGCTGCTCGTTTTACTTTATTTCAACGTTAAATTACGCGCTCGCACCCCAACGAACACGTCGTGTTTGCGCGCCGCGCGTCCGTTCCTTTGTTTATTCGACGAAACTTCTCCTGCATCCCTATGTGTGTTTCGCCACGCGACCCACTTTGCCCCAGTCTGCGAAGTTGCCTCCGGAACTTCATTTCGTTTCGCGTGTTTTCAGAATTCGGAATCCCGCTTCGTTCCAGGTTGGCCTGTTGGAAAAAAATTGTTTGCCATCAGAGCACTGATACGTTTTGTAATAAAAAATCAATGTCGCTCGCGCGCGAAAAATAAATGATTAATAAATAAATGAAAAATAAATTATTTAAAAATAAATAAATGAAGAATAAATTAATTAATAATAAATAAAAGAAAAATTCATTAATTAAAAACAAATAAAAGAAAAATTACTTAATTAAAAATAAATAAAAGAAAAAATAATTAATTAAACATAAATAAAATAAAAATTAATTAATTAAAAATAAATAAAAGAAAAATTAATTAATTAAAAATAAATAAAAGAAAAATTAATTAATTAAAAATAAATAAAAGAAAAATGAATTAATTAAAAATATATAAATGAAAAATAAACGAATTAAAAATAAATAAATGAAAAATAAAGGAATTAAAAATAAATAAATTAAAAATAAATGAAACAGTCATATCACTGGTCGACGATTTCGCTCCCAATGTACATCAGCTCTTCGATATTCCATTTACGTGCGTATGAAATTTCGCAAATTGATTACCGACAAAAAAAAGCTTTCTGCGCATGTAAATCAATTTGTAATCAATTTTTTTTTGTTCAACGTTAATTCGGTAAATATATGCGATCCCGCATACGTCGCTTTACTCCGGAGGCTTTAATAACATTAAAGTACGGCACTACGGAGGCCCGGAGGTGGGGCATACATGGATATTATGTGCATGTACGGACATAACTGTAGACGCGGAAGCGCATCAATTTCCGACGGGAAAGCCGATGCATATAAGGATTTCATGGATCCCTCAAAGCATCAACTCGTCGCTCCTGTAAGACTTTCAACGACGACGCGAGGCTCTGGCTCTCTGTTGCCACCACCTTCCACACTGCCGTTTCCCCTCAACTGCCGCCGGCGTGTATGGATCCACATGCCCGAAATTCACCCGCGTTTATAGTTCACACAGCGTTCGATCGGCTCCAGTTACCGTACGGCGAACAGCCGGGCCGAAATGAGCCTTCCGTCACTCTCCATGCGCTCCGCCTCTAACTCGCGAAAATTTACGCCGTACACATTCGGTCGTTTCTCGCCCCCCTCCCGCCCCTTCCATCCTCTCTTTCTCGCCGGCGTATATAGACTCCCCCTCGGCTGTGCCCCACTTTCGCACTAAGTAATTCGATATTATTCGTGGATCACGTTGCCACCCCCCCCCGATCGATTGACTATTTTTCCGACGCTTTGACACCCGCGTCCTACACTACGGTAAATATCGAAGCGCGATATATACACAGCGACATTTTATCGATACGTAATGAAATAACTTTTTTGTTTGTTAAAACATTATTTTGAGACATAAGCGGCGAATATTTTGGTTGTAAAGCGAGATGGATCGTTCGGAAAAACCATTTTTTTGGGATGAGGCGATAAAAATTGCTTCCCTTCACTACTTTTATGCTTTATACTGTTTTTATAGAAAATATTTGATCGCACGCGCAGAGAGATAAATATTAGAACTGTAAAGAAATTGTTTATAAAAATACGCACTAAGTAAATCGATATTATTCGTGGATCACGTTGCCACCCCCCGATCGATTGACTATTTTTCCGACGCTTTGACACCCGCGTCCTACACTACGGTAAATATCGAAGCGCGATATATACACAGCGACATTTTATCGATACGTAATGAAATAACATTTTTGTTTGTTAAAACATTATTTTGAGACATAAGCGGCGAATATTTTGGTTATAAAGCGAGATGGATCGTTCGGAAAAACCATTTTTTTTTGCGATGAGGCGATAAAAATTGCTTCCCTTCGCTACGAAATGCTCTTATGCTTTATACTGTTTTTATAGAAAATATTTGATCGCACGCGCAGAGAGATAAATATTTGAACGTTAAAGAAATTGTGTTAAAATAATAAACGAGGCATTTGCGACACGACGAAATGTACTTTAATGTTCTTATGTCAATCCTCTAAAAAAATGAATCATAAAGCTTTCCGCGACGCCTCGGCATAGCCGGCAAAAAAGCGCAAATCGATGTTCACGTAGAATAATATCGCGACTGGCAATAATCGTCAATACAGTCGTAACTTTTATCATTGTGTGTAGTAGTTGCGACTTTATTGACGGACCGAGCAAGTTACGATAGTATTTCACGGAGGCTTTGAAATAACCTGTTTTTTTTTTAAAGTCTACTTTTATTTATACAGCCGTCCATCAGTTCGCCGTAAATGTTTAGTGCATTTCTCGGCACGTCAATTCATCGAATGAAATAAATGTACAATATGCGCCGGGCATACGAAGATAGTTGCAACGAAAAAAATGTTTAATCATAAAAAGCCCGCGGGCCAAATGCAACTCGAATTTAATTATTACGAATTGATTGGAAAATAGAGCGAAAAGAACGTGACTTAATTAAATACAACAATGGAAAAAATTCTACACCGCTTTTTTTCCCCTCGCTGAATTAGTTTTTTTGGCGCCGATCGCGGCAAGATTGATATCACAGTCTGCGCGGATATAATTCTATCGAGTACAATTGCGCCCTGCAATTCATTATTCACGGAGTCTGGCTGCAAGAGTTCGCCGGCGAAAGTGCACGTAGGTTGCAGGCAGTGTTGTAAGTCCCCATTAATTTAAGAATTAAAGTTTACACAATAGTTTATTTTCTAGTTACGATTTTATAACGATGACTTGCAGCGATTATAAAATTATATATGAACTTTTGAATAGCCGTAAGAAAAACCTAATTTTTCATTAAAGTTTGGGAGAAATTGTGAGAAAAATGGACAAGCACAGTCCTCCATTATTTTCGCAATACATTAAGTATTTCTCCATTTTTTAAATAATGTTACCATCAAGTTTTATGGGAAATTAATATTTCTTGCCTCTATTTAAAAGTTACAATTATATTTACAAAGTACTTTTTAATTTACTTTTTAAATAGTTAAAAAGTTCCCCGTTATATTATATTCATTTACTTTCTACTTTAAAAATTACTTTTTAAATAGTTAAAAAGTTCCCCATTATATTATAACTAGATTAATCACACGCGCTGGTGCGCGTGCCTGAAAAACTTGCCAAAATCGACCTCAGAAATTTGTTCTTTTCAAAATATCGACTTTTAAACTATACCATCATTCTCAAGTCGCATATTCTACCCCTGAAAACACTGGTTATTAACCTTTTTTAATCGATTTTGAAAAAAATATTTTTTTGGCGACGAAATTTTTTTTTTCTGTCAGAAATCGTAGATCCAGCCCCGGACCGAAAATCGCCAAAATCGACCCCAATTTTGTTTCTTTTCAAAATATCGACTTTTAAACTATACCATCATTCTCAAGTCGCATATTCTACCCCTGAAAACACTGGTTATTAACCTTTTTTAACCGATTTTGAAAAAAATATTTTTTTGGCGACGAAATTTTTTTTTTTCGGTCAGAAATCGTAGATTCGGCCCCGGACCGAAAATCGCAAAAATCGACCCCAATTTTGTTTCTTTTCAAAATATCGACTTTTAAACTATACCATCATTCTCAAGTCGCATATTCTACCCCTGAAAACACTGGTTATTAACCTTTTTTAACCGATTTTGAAACAAATATTTTTTTGGCGACGAAATTTTTTTTTTTCTGTCAGAAATCGTAGATCCGGCCCCGGACCGAAAATCGCCAAAATCAACCCCAATTTTGTTTCTTTTCAAAATATCGACTTTTAAACTATACCATCATTCTCAAGTCGCATATTCTACCCCTGAAAACACTGGTTATTAACCTTTTTTAACCGATTTTGAAAAAAAATATTTTTTTGGCGACGAAATTTTTTTTTTTCGGTCAGAAATCGTAGATTCGGCCCCGGACCGAAAATCGCCAAAATCGACCCCAATTTTGTTTCTTTTCAAAATATCGACTTTTAAACTATACCATCATTCTCAAGTCGCATATTCTACCCCTGAAAACACTGGTTATTAACCTTTTTTAACCGATTTTGAAAAAAATATTTTTTTGGCGACGAAATTTTTTTTTTTCGGTCAGAAATCGTAGATTCGGCCCCGGACCGAAAATCGCAAAAATCGACCCCAATTTTGTTTCTTTTCAAAATATCGACTTTTAAACTATACCATCATTCTCAAGTCGCATATTCTACCCCTGAAAACACTGGTTATTAACCTTTTTTAACCGATTTTGAAACAAATATTTTTTTGGCGACGAAATTTTTTTTTTTCTGTCAGAAATCGTAGATCCGGCCCCGGACCGAAAATCGCCAAAATCGACCCCAATTTTGTTTCTTTTCAAAATATCGACTTTTAAACTATACCATCATTCTCAAGTCGCATATTCTACCCCTGAAAACACTGGTTATTAACCTTTTTTAACCGATTTTGAAAAAAAATATTTTTTTGGCGACGAAATTTTTTTTTTTCGGTCAGAAATCGTAGATTCGGCCCCGGACCGAAAATCGCCAAAATCGACCCCAATTTTGTTTCTTTTCAAAATATCGACTTTTAAACTATACCATCATTCTCAAGTCGCATATTCTACCCCTGAAAACACTGGTTATTAACCTTTTTTAACCGATTTTGAAAAAAATATTTTTTTTTTTGCGACGAAATTTTTTTTTTCGGTCAGAAATCGTAGATTCGGCCCCGGACCGAAAATCGCCAAAATCGACCCCAATTTTGTTTCTTTTCAAAATATCGACTTTTAAACTATACCATCATTCTCAAGTCGCATATTCTACCCCTGAAAACACTGGTTATTAACCTTTTTTAACCGATTTTGAAAAAAATATTTTTTTGGCGACGAAATTTTTTTTTTTCGGTCAGAAATCGTAGATTCGGCCCCGGACCGAAAATCGCCAAAATCGACCCCAATCTTGTTTCTTTTCAAAATATCGACTTTTAAACTATACCATCATTCTCAAGTCGTATATTCTACCCCCGAAAACACTGGTTATTAACCTTTTTTAACCGATTTTGAAAAAAATATTTTTTTGGCGACGATCTTTCTGTCAGAAACCGTAGATCCGGCTCCGGACCGAAAATCCCCAAAATCGACCTCGGAAATTTTTATTTCAAAATATCACCTAGGTTAATCAATTTTGCGCTGCTGCGCTCTTATAAAGCTTTAAAAAGTTACGGGCGCTGCCCCGCCAGTCCTCCTATGACATTTTTCAAATTTGACATCAAACTGATTTTGTTTATCACGGACTTTCCTGGCAACCAATCACAGCCCTAATAGTTTGCTAACAATGCTTTCCGTTACTCATGAACTTTTTAATAGAAGGATCATTGCGAGTTATTATTATAAAAACCCAATTATAAACCCAATTGTACCATCAATTTTTTTTTTTTTTCAATAAAAATTAGGGATTTACAACTCTGGTTGCGACGACGTCGAATCCCGGGGCTTTCGGGTTTCCGTGCGGCGGGGAAAATGGGCTTTGGAAGTGAAAATGGGCATCGAACTGGAACGTCTCGATACCCCCGGCGGCTGTACACGGGCAGACAGTCGGCCCGACGGAAGCGGTAGGCGTTTATTCCCAGTAGGCGAGGGACGCGGCATGTCGATAGCCCAGTTTACCGCGCGTCGGGTGCGGACCGAAAATGGCAATGCTAAATATTGCTAACCTACGTCTACCGCGAGAAGATATCTGTCTCGCGTTCGCCTCTGAAGCCGCTTCCGACGCCGCCAATGCCGATGCGGCGATGATAGGCCCCGACTCTTTTTATCCCATCCTTCCTCCTCCGTCTCCCTCCGGCTTTCCGCGACTAACGCGCGCCCGCCGGTTTATTCGGTCCAAAAATAGTTTACACCGCGTTCACCGCGGTGCAAAGTCGAGGCCGGGGTCATTCGACTCGCGCTTTGCATCTTGTTTTTATCCCATTTATTATCCTAGCTCGACGAGTCGCGTTGCTCCTTTGCAACGACCAAAAAAAAAAAAAAAGCACCTGTGCGTTTGGTCAGCGTTCGGAAAAACGTGTCAAAGCCTCTGTTCGACTGGTTTATTTAGCGCAAGCGGGCAGCTGCGACGGTTCCTCTCAAATGAATTTCCCGAGCCTCGATATTCAGCCTCCCGGGCTGACGAAAATGTTGCTTCTGCGATTCCCGTCGACGCGCCACGCGGAGCTCCAAATCCCAGCTACGCTGCGTCTCCCACGATCCATGTGTGCTTTATAACCCTTCGTTTGCACGGGGTTTTGAATTTGCACCGCGGAAATTTCGCTTCGTCCTCCTGGTCCCTCGTGCAGAAACATCCCTGGTACCGGTGCTCCCTGTGCGAGAAGTTGATTTAAGTTTTTTAATAAAACATCATTGTTATCACTGGCTCGCGGGGCGCGCTTTTTCGAATCGCGACTGCCCTGATAACCACGCGGCTGTCCTCGAAATGTCACAAGCAAATTGTCGAGGGAAAATGAAAATAAAACTTCCCGGGAATATCGTTGCTCCCCACGAAATACTCACAGCAGCTCCTCCACTGTAACCGCTCGATTCACAACCCATACAAACGATTCGGCGTGCACCCGACGAAAATTTAATTCAACCAGCCGGAGGAGGATTGATATCTCGCTCGCGTATATTTCGTGACTTTTGTTTGCGAAAGTTTATCGGCAACTTCGCTCTCGCCGCGGGTATACGAAGAGAGTCTTATGACGTCGCTTTACTCAACCTTCCGCTTTCCACTCGATCGTAGACTTTGGGAAACTCGTCCATCCGGACAATATGTACGACGTATATATATACGACGTCGCGAATATATACATAGAGAGAACGTGTAGATAAAAGGCGGGCGGGCGTCGGGAGTTTCTCGAAGAAATCGGTGGAAGTCAATACTCACAGACGGTATATCATAAGGGTATATCTTCGATGTTCGTGCATTCCACTGTGTACGTTCGCTCGGTGCGTGGAGTATATACTGTATATACGTATCCACGGTTCGATGGCTCCCGCGAGCCCCGCCGCGGAGGGAGAGAGAGAGACTGGTCTGCCGGGCTATATAGCTGCTGCAGCCAACTTTTACCAATCTTCCTGGTAGTTCCTCGAGTGCCTCTTTATGACCAGCTAAAGCAGTCCCAATTCAATTTGCCTTGGTTGCGATAACGACGTCGTTCTCGCGGTCTATTCATCGGCCACCTCGCCTTCGGGAAGAGAAAAAAAAATACATAAATTACTTTGCAAAAATAAAAAATAAAAATAAAAACGAGGACAATAATCTGAGCAACACAAATGCAGTTAATGCACGGGAACTCGGTGTACTCCGCGAGCCAATATTTTCTCGTCGCTCTCGCATTTTCCCCGCTTGTATCTTGTTCGCGCGAACAAAGTAAATCAAAGTTAATCGAATTGAAAATAGACGTGAATAATAATAATAATAATAATATATAGTTTTTTCATATTACGATTGTCGCACTCTACGTTTTTTTTTTTTTTCGTTTGTTTTCTTTTTTTCCCTCGAAATCTTCGATCTTGACTGTTTATTAAAAAAAAAGAACATGCAACTCGCTCACCTATATTTAGGTGCATTTGGCTTTTCCCGCTTGTATCTTGCTCGCGCGATCAAAGTAAATCAAAGTAAATCGAGTTGACAGTAGACGTGAAAAATAATAATAATAATAATAATAATAATAATAATAATAATAATAATAATAATAATAATAATAATAATAATATAGTTTTTTCATATTACGATTGTCGCACGCTACGTTTTTTTTTTGTTCGTTTTCTTTTATTCCCTCGAAATCTTCTTCGATCTTGACTGTTTATTTAAAAAAAAAATTAAAAAAAAAACGCATCTCGCTCACCTATATTCGGGTCCATTTGGCTTTTCCCGCTTGTATCTTGTTCGCGCGACCAAAGTAAATCAAAGTAAATCGAGTTGAAAATAAACGTGAAAAAAAAAAAATAATAATAATAATAATAATAATGTAGTTTTTCATGTTACGATTGTGGCACTTTGTTTTTTTTTCCTTTTTTCCCTCGAAATCCTCGATCTTGACTGTTTAAAAAAAAAAAAAAAAAAACATGCATCCCGCTCACCTATATTCGGTACCATTTGGCTTGCGCACGTCGGACGTGCCGCGACCGTCCGCGGCTCGCGAACCGGCAAATAGCGCAACCGCGGGCGAGCTTTAACTCGCGACCGCGGGTGGTGGGGCGGGGGGGGCGGGGGGGCCAGTGGCAAGTGCGTTTATTCCCGGAAATTATTAAGTTGCTCTTCGACACGTCGGGCGTTAACAGCGAGCGTTCGCGAACCCGCGAGCCAAAAAGCCAAGCGCGAGCGCGCGCGACTCGTGGAAGCATCAGTGGCGCCTGGCCGCCGGTGTGTAGTACGTGCAGGAACGTGCGCGGCCCAGTGTGGCTCGCACACGGTTCTCGTTGACGAGCTTTTACGACGGCACCGCGGAGTTTGGCCGTTCGCCGCCGGAATCACTCAACCTGGGCGGTTACGAGACTCTCCTGGCCTGGGCCGTCCGCAACCGCGTCGGGCCGGCGGGGGGCGAAATCGTCCGGCTCGCACTTTGCCGCGAATTTCTAAACTCGACGCCGCCGCGGTGTTTTCCTCTCTCGTGTGTCGGGCGACGCGGGCTCTCAGCGCGGGAATGGCCTTTTCCACTGGACGTCCACGGCCGTCGAAGCTCTTCACTCTCGCACCTTCTATACATGGCACCTTTCGCCTGATTGTAGTAAAAGAAAAAAAAAGAAGAAAACAAAATAAATGTAAAAATTAAAGTTTGGCATCGTAAATAATAAAAATCAAGAAACTAAAAAAATAAGAATCGAAAATAATCAAGTTTTTTTTTGCATTTGTTGTAAAAAATATCGCGTTTCGAAAAAACTAAAATAAATCGCTTGATTGTAGTAAAAGAAAAAAAAAGAAAAATACAAAATAAATGTAAAATTAAACTTCGGCATCGTAAATAATTTTAATCAAGAAACTAAAAAAAAATAAGAATCGAAAATAATCAAGTTTTTTTTTGCATTTGTTGTCAAAAATATCGCGTTTCGAAAAAAACTAAAATAAATCGAAATGAGGTGTTTTAAAAAAAAGTGATTACGCACGTTTATTATCGAAATTTCGTCACTTCACTAAAATCGAGTTTACGTAAATGGCGCCCCTTGTGAGAGTTAGAATATGAAATTCCGGTTTGGGTGTGTCATTTAACCCCGGCCTACTCAATTATCCTACACGGCGGTCACGGCGAAATATTTATATAATATACACATATCGATATACATCTCTCCATATAATAAAAATATCCCGCCGTCGTGTAGGATAATCGAGCAGGTCGGAATGAAATAGATATAATTTACAGGGTGACTAAAATAATTACAATAACAACAACAATAATAATAATGAAAATACTAATACTAACAGTAGTAAAAATAACGATATATATAAAACATAATATATTTTAATGCCCTAAAGGGCGAGAATGGTTAAATAAATATATAAATATAAATAGTAATAAAAAAATACAAAATAATAATAATAATAATAATAATAACAATAATAGGATAAACAAAAAAATGATATACATCCAAGTGCACCGAGTCGACAATTCGGTCAGGGTCAAGAAGAATTCAGACAGTAGCATAATGTTGTAGTAGCATACTGGGTGGCCCAGAGGCGCACGACGTTGACGCTCTCGAGATGCCAGCAACAGCGGCAGCAGACATCGTGGGCGCGCACAGAGCGCAGCAGCACCGCCAGCAGCGGCGGCAACGGCTTCGTCGAGTCGTCGAGAGTAAACATCTGCACGAAACTGATTCAACGAAGCACGCCGACCCTTATCATTATTACGACACAACACCGCGTATCGCGCGCGCCGTGCAAAGATTCGACCGAAAAAAAAAAAAACGTCGGTTCCTCGTTTTTACGGTTGCCGAGAACGACACGACCTAACCTGACAATTTGAGAGCAGCTGTGACGCGACGGGAGGCGGAATCACGACGACGGTTGTGTGTCGAAAGTCTCGTGAGTCTCGCGGCAAAGTTGAGAAGACGAAGTGTGCGGTTATAACATTCGCCGAGTCCGGACTCTCGACGTCCTTGTGGCACTTTGGAAGTGGAGTAAAAAAAAAAAGAAAAAACCCCCTCCAAGTACAGATAACTAGCGCTCTAACCGCCTCAGAGGATTCTGTGGCTTACGAGGCGCGACGAGCCTCACTTCCAGTACTTCGGATGGGGCTCGCCGCGTTAACTGCGAAATTGAAGGTTAAAAGCTCCCCATCTGCCGCTGCGCCGTCACAAAGGAGACTCTGTGACCGGGGTAGAAGAGGGAATTTCTTGCGAGGTTTCAATGACCGGACACTTTAAATGGTCTGCGAAACCTCGGAAAGTCGGGTTTGGTGGAATTGTCGGAGAGAGATATGTGACACGGTTGGAATAAAAACACTTGTGACCCCCCTCCCCCCTTCCCTCCTGCTCGTTCCGCGAATGGACGAATAATACTCTTTTGTTCGCCCGGAATTTACGGGAACTCGGGCTACACTGTTTTGTGCTTGGTGGGATTCATATCTCGCACTCGGGGTTACCGGATAACAGTTACGCAGTTTTTTATCTGGATGTCACCTTGTAGAGATCAAAGGAAATGACGATGCGTAAATATAATATTAATCTACTTATCCTTGTGATGTTTTCGATTTACAAAAAATTGTGTTCGTGGGAAACACCATTTATTCGAATATTTTTGCTTCCTTAGAACGGAAGCTTAGTGTCGTTAAAAAAAACGAGGAAGACAATTGTTTTTTTATTCGGGGATTTAAAGCCGTCTGAAACGTCAAAAAATCGTGGGAATCTGTCGAGGGGCCTAAATGTCATGACGCTTAAAATTGTTCAAACGACGATATATAATAGAACCTTTATTTTTTCTTCGTTGTAATAATAAAAATAGAACCCTTATTTTTTTCTTCATTGTAATAATAAATCTTCTTCGATGCCACAGCAAAAATCGTTCAACACACTTTTCACACACACGTCGAAGAAAAGTAGTAACACAAAAAAAAGGTTTACTCACACCAAAATTCCCTGCTTTCTTAACAAAAAAACGAACACAATTCCTCCCAAGATCCAATCGTATCAATACACTCGCCGAGATTCCATCGTCGAAACACGGTGCGCAGCGTCGTCCCTCGTCAATTTCACGGCTCATTGAATCGCGAGCGAAACGCTCGCTTCATTATGATAATCGGGCGATATAAGCGCCCGACGATTGAGACGGCGCGGGCGACTTTCCGTTAATTAATCTCGAAAATGGATCTCTCTCATAATTGAATCTTACCTATAGGAGAAGTTTCGAAAGGCCATAGGTCTCGCCGAGAGTTCGTGCCGTCGCCTCTCCTCCCCTCATCCTTCGGCCGCGGTTGTTCGACGCCGAGCGAAGATACGCATTCCATTCACCTCCCCCCTCTCCCCTCCACACCTCCCCCGCCGCTCGCGCTCGCGAGTTGCACCCCTTTCGCCCTCTCGTAAACGACTCTATTTCTCCCGCGCTCGGGTTGCGTTCGCTCGCTGGCACCGCCGTCTTATATATCTCCGTGTCTCTCCCGCGAATGGTTATTCAATCCCTCGTGCGCTTCGTTTCGATCGCGATACCGAAGAGGCATCCAAGGCTCCAGCAGCGATCGGTGTTTGCGCGACGGTGTCGACCGCGAGCGAATCCGTCGAGAATAAACGCGTTACACGTGTTGAGCTTCGGGAGAGACAGAGAGAGAGAGAGAGAGAGAGGGAGACAGACAGAGACAGAGAGAAAACGAGAGTGTGAGGGAGAGAGAAGGACAGAGAGAGAGGTCGACAGAAATACACACGATGAGCCGAGAAAGAAACGACGACGGAGCCGAGGAAAACAAAAGTGCCCGAAAGCCGCGACGTGTATTCGCGACGAGCTCGGAGAGCCAGCAGCGCGAACAGGACACTTCGAAGTCACGTAGCAAACGTGTCGATAGGCTGCCCCCCTCGGTGTCTGCCCAGTGGCCGAGGGAACCGCACTCTCGTCGCACAGCCTCGAACGGCCGACCCAAGCGAACCCGGAACTTCGCTAAACACTTGGAACGAGTCCTTTGCCCACTTGATCCTCGATCTATTTTCTCACTTCTATAAGTCCCCCCACCCCCTTCCCCCAACTGCACTGCTCGCGGTTAAACGAACTCAATTGCACTTGTTGAAACTTCGGATTCCTTCGGTTTGTATTTACAAAAGGCGCGATTGTCGCAATCGACAATCAATACTTCACGACGATGTTTCTTCTCGCGTTTTTGTTGTTTCTTGGGTTTTTTTTTTTTGCACACGCAGAAAACACGTGACGATTCGGGATGCTCGACTAGGTTGATGTGTGCTAAATAAACACAGGTCAGATTTTTTCGCCTGACTTTCGCTTCGTCACTTTGTCGTTTCGTTACAAATTTTTCCTTCGGTATTTATGTAATACTTTTGTGTGTTATATTTACGTTTCTTTATACATTTTGTGTCGTTTGCTTATATTTTCGTTTTTTTTGTTTTTTTTACAGGTGTTCAGTGACGAGCGTCCGCGTTCCACGCGAAGCGCCGAGCTATTCGCGAAGAACGAGCGGCGCGTACGCGCATCGTGCACACTGCCGGCATGACGACTGCCTCCGCCGCTGCCGAGGAGTGCACCGGCAACCCCCACGTCCTACGGCGACGCGAGAGCACCCATACCTTTCTGCGTCGAACTTTCTATCCTGCGCGTCCGCTCTACTCTCGGCCTCTCCTCCTCCTTTCCCGCCTCCTACGGCCACCCGAGCCCTCGCTATATACGCGCCTATCGTAGTCTCCGGCGTCGTCACCCTATTGCTGCGCTCCTCATCCGTTATTTACATGTTTTTTTCGTATAGGACCTTACGCTTTCGAGGGCGGCTTTCGAGAATCCGGAAACCTGTGACTAAACCTATGACCGCATGACACTCTGCCACCCAATATGCAGTAAAGAGAATGCATTATATCGACCCACATTTTCGACGATTAATCCAACAATGTGGTTTTAGCTGTGATTTTTTTGCCAGTCTTTGAGACACACGGCTAATAAAAATAAATATAATAATAACAATAAAAATATAATAAAAATACATATAATAATAATAATAAAAATACAATAGAAATACATATAATAATAACAATAAAAATACATATAATAATAACAATAAAAATACAATCAAAATATAAAAATAATATGATTTGTTTTTAAAAAATAATACTTTTTCGTGCCATTCGTAAATAACAACTGCGGTTGATTACTATGTAGATGCAACCCGTGACAATGAAATATAATAACGATAACGACAAAAAGGCTCTGCAATTTTCAGCACGGTTTACGAAAACAATGGGGGAAACCAGAACACGAAGCGGGTAATAACGAAGCGGGTAATTGTTTATGAATTGCATTCGTGCAATAGAGAGAGTCGTGGATAGTGCGCAGATGAATGGGACATTTTATGTGTTGTCGTTACAACGGCCATTGCAATAGCGACGGATAACGAAGGAATCCAAAGAATTCCACTTTATATGCTGCTATTTATTAAATTTTATTCCACACCCGGGCGCACCTTGTGCGACGGACCGTCGACGCGACCCTCTCAGGACACGGTTAGTTTCAACGCTGCGCGACTTTCATCGTTTATTCACGTTCTACAGCCGCATCGCAGGTGGCAGATGAAAAATGAATGCACAAGACGCTCAAGAGACCCTCCTCAATGGATATGTAACTGCTGACGACGGCGGTGCGAAGTGCTTTTTTTTCTTATCCCGCTATCTATTGAATGATCCCCAACGGGCGCCTCGAACTTTCGCTTCACAGGATCTGTACATCTTGAAGACGACGAGGCTTGTTCTGAGACACGATTTAGCAATCTTTGTATCCTCGCACACATATTCAGTCGTTTAATTCTTATTTTTAGTGCTTCGTTTGAAGATGATCTACTCGGTCGGTACGAAAACCTGGAACGCATTTTTCGGGGCTTATCCACATATTAGACAAAAATATGCTGTTCCTAACTTCTTGACCTTCTAATTTATTCAGCAGACGCTATGAATTTGCGATTTTTGTAAATATCTATTTCTCGACTTTTGTGATACCAACGGTCGATAATGCAGTTTTTGTCATCATCGACGTTTCATTTTCAACCACGGAGAGTAAAAGACTCTGTTTTCAACTGTAGCCACGCTGCGAGCGCTGTTGAAATGTTTTTTTTTTTTCGACAAACACATAACCTAAAAATCGCTGTCAATAGACCGCAAAGTGCGAGTTTTTTAAATCGTGGAATAATAAACAAGTATGAATAATTGACGTGAAAATGGCGAAATATTCGAGTGACTCCGACTCCGACCGGAGCAGCAGGCACAGAAAGAAACACTACAGAAGGTCAAGGTAAGATTTCCAAACCGTACGAAGCAACGTAAATTCCATTTCCAAATTCCATGTCACCGTATTTTTCGATCGAAATCGTCGTCGCAGGTCAAGCAGCTCGGACTCCAGCGAAAGCTCGACGTACAGAAAACGCTCGACGAAACATTCCAAGTCCAAGCGGCGTCATCGCTCCAGATCCAAAAGCAGGGAGAGGGACAGAGCGTCAAAGAGTTACAAGTCGTCTCGCACAAGTTCGAGGGACAGGGATAAACGTAGATATCGCTCGAAGAAATCAAAATCTTACTCGCCCGATAGAAACAGGAGAAAGGCGAAATCTCCGTCCCGCGAAAAATCCACCAGCAGATCCAGCAGCGCACAGTCCAGCATCAAGCCTATAGGCGATAAGCCAGCAGGTTCATTTTCCAAAGGTAAAAGACTGGACAATGGAATTCTTCTTAGCTGTTGCAAGAAACACTACAAGAATTTTTTTCCAGATGATTTTTCCATCGAGCCAAAGATCAAGGAAAGCATTCTGGAAGAAATAAACTCTGAGAGCTTCGCTCCCAAACAATTTACTTCGTCTGCATCTACCAAGGAAACAAAATTCAGAAACGTTGTCATCGATGTGTCTGCTGATAATATTCAAGTTCCAGCTGTAAAGAATCCTAGCAGTACTGTGGAAAGCATATTTCACACATCGGTAATTGATCTTGGGTTGATAAAAAAAAAAGCAGAGTTTGGAATGATGTTGAAGTTTGCATCATTGGAATGCAACGAAATTCCGGAAAAGAAAATTATTTTTAATTAACCCAAGTGATAAAATTAGGTATAAATAGTCATCATAGCAATTAGTTGCTATAACTTTTATATATCTACTTTCATCGTTTGGGTTAATTAGAGTTTTTTTCTGAATTTCGTTGCATTCCAACGATACAAACTTCATCATAGTTTGGAAGCGGGGAGAGTGACGTTACGTTTTGTTGCAGATAATGATGGATCAAGAGGCTCGTTTTGACAAATGGGTGAAGAAACTGTACACGTTGAGGCAAAAAGCGATAATCGATGTAGCGCACACTAACGTCACCTGACAATTAAGGTCGCTAGCGGTCTAGCAAAATTCTACACGTGTTCCTTAATTTCTCCCGTCACCGGATATCGCGACTCAAATATCATCCCGAACGGACAATTCAGCGCAAAATATCCCCTCGCAAGTTGCCCGATAATCGCCGTTCAGACTGCGCTCGGCGTGGAAAGCAATAACGTCGTTTACGCTTTTACGCATAATTTATTTTTCGTCACGTTGCGAGACCGCAACATTTCCACATAGATTATTCATAAAATCAGTACCGAACATGCTGTGAGCAATAGAAACAGTCATATCGGTTTAACGCTAGGGGCCCTTTGTGGTTCCCGTTGATAGACAAGAGCAATCACGTGAAATCGAACGTGCATCCGATGATTTCTCAAATCTGACAATAGAGTGTCGATTATACCGGCGATTCATCAGCGTAATTTCATCGCGAAAATAAATACGTCGCACTTGCCCCACATCGTCGATGATAATCGTGAATTTCACTCTGCACTTTCTCCTCCGAATACAATTTACTCCTGTGGACTGGAAAGATAGCAACGACTGAATGAGGACTTCGTCCACGCCAATTAACACAATATCGCATGCTAATGAGACATTAGCGCGCGATACCGCGAGAGACTCGATTCTTGCAAGAGACTCGATTCGATTTCAGTGATTGATTTATTCTCGTGTTCCGAGATACCCGTGATAATGGATACACTCGTCAACACGCGCTGCCACCCTTTCACGTGGATTTCATAATTACTTTCACCTGATACATATCCATATAACATCTCCAGAAAACATTTTTTCCCCCGTCTCTCTTTCTCTCTCTCTCTCTCTCTATATATATATCATCGTATGCATACGTATATTTGTAATATTACGATTACGGCTTTGGTGAACGAAAGATTGTTTTGTGGAACATTAGAGTCTCTAGACTTTGCTGTTATCACGTCGCTTCCGGACTCGCGAGCTTTTGTACGTCGTCCTTGCACCAGCCGATATCTCTTATCTCTTTGCGCCCGAGGCACCGGATGTTGAGCGGTAAACCTATTCCCTCTTTTCATTTACCCCAAGTTCGAACGAGCACGTTGGCACTTTGGAACAACTTTCCGTTTCGGTACTCGCAATCACTCGCCGAACGACAGTTCTCGGTACAATTCGCGGTATAACATGAGGAAACCAAAAAAAAAAATACACGATTACTACGTAGTAGGAAAAATAGTGGAATAATCGCGTTGAGTGCATATGATATATACATTCGCGGCGCCAAGAGAGAAAAGCAATTCTACGGGACGATCATCGATCAAGCGGTGCAATTAGGTGCGACAAATCGTCGGGGAAAACGTATAACGCACGATTTGAAGATAATACTTCGTTATAAATTACGTATTATATCGATAAAAAAAAGAAATCATGTTCAGCTCTTCACTAGAAATTCTCGGGAGCCGTGAATCCGCGTCGTTACTTAAATTTGCGTACACTCGACTATTCTACCGTAAGAATCTCGCGCTGCTCTTGCGGATCGAAAGCTATCGAAGACTGGAACATCTCAAAGACCGAATGAGATAGAAAAGTGTCGACCGAACGCGCGTTTGATCTTGGCGCGTGAGCGATTTTAGATTTATATCCTGCCGTTTCGGCGCACCGAGTTTACTGACACCGTATCGCGTGTGCTGAAAAGCCCTCCGTACCTTCTCGCCTCGAAGCCGGACAACATCGCAACTCGAATCCGGGAATCACGTGTATCAGAAACGCAAACAATAATATCCGAGTTTTCCTCGATTTTTTTCGGGTAGAGATGTTACAATCTCACGAGGGCGTGCTAGATTATCTACCAAATCTCACGAAGGACAGAAAGATAGGGTGTGTGATGTTGGTTGTGGGATTTTTTTCTCTCTTGCGTGGCGGCTCCTCCGCCCGTCGAAATCCCGATCTACTTGTCGTTCAGCACATCGTCGAAGTTGTCGATGTGCACCTCGAGGATATTCTCGCCGGCGTACTGCCCGAACACCACGTCGGAAGCGCTGCGCTTCACGGTACCTGCTCAATCGAATTTTTCTCGTTAAAACAATACGTTTTTTTTTAAATTTAATCAAGAAAAGTGGCTATCAGAATTTCGCAAACAAAATATTATTAGTTATTATTTAAATAGTATAAAATAATACATTAAAAAAATTAATCAAGAAAAGTGGCTATCAGAATTTCGCTAACAAAATATTATTAGTTATTATTTAAATAGTATAGAATAATACGTAAAAAAAAAATTAATCAAGAAAAGTGGCTATCAGAATTTCGTAAACAAAATATTATTAGTTATTATTTAAATAGTACATTACGATACTAGTGCGATAAAACTTTTTCGTGACGAGTGTGAGTTTGCAGCACGAGCCGAAGACGATTGTTGTAATCACAGGAGATCAGAAAAAGTTTCTGGCACGAGTATCGTATACAATTTTATGCCACTAGTGCGTAAAGTGCCTACTTTATAGGCACGCTGTGTTATAAACATTATTAGCCTCACCTGTGTAAGTCACTTTCTCCAATCGATAAATCGGCATGTGCTTGCATTCGCGGCCAATGTACGAGCCGACGCTGCTCGTGTCGTGGAGCGGCGGGAATATGGCTCTCATGGTTTCCCTCACGACTTCGGTGTTGACCTCGTAGTAACCGTTGTACATCTTGCTGAGCAGATCGTACATGTTGCGGGGCGGCAAGACTCTCTTGCGGTTTAGTGGCATTACGAAGCAGCAGTGGCCGTCGATGTCGATGATTCCGGTGAGATTCTGAAACACGACAAGCGTTATTTACCTTCCGTTTACCTTTACAACCCCCCGATGGAAATAAAGTATATTTGAAAATATACAAGAGACATAAATCTTTTGGCCGAAAAATATAAAATAAATATATTTTCATCTATTTAAGATATATCTCGGATATATCACATTAAAATATATTCGGTGAATATATAAAACATATATAGCCGATATAGATCTTTTGGCCGATTATAATTTTATATAATTCATATATCTTGAATATACTTAATTTCTATAGGGGAAACAAAAAAATAAAAAATAAAAAACACGCGGATGCGGAAAAACTCACGTTGCTGAAGTCGTGAATGAAGCGACCTTGACGACCGCCCCGGAAGTCCGGCACGTCGATCTCCTCGTAACGCTCGTCCTCGAGGTCGATCTCGAAGCGTTCCTTGAAGAAATTGCTCACGCTGTCGTAACTCTTGGGCACATCGGCGTCCTGCTCGGCGGCCGCGCCGAGTGTCTTGAAGTGATCGAACTGCGGCCCGGCGATGAGGCCGTCTCTGCCGATCGGCGTTCTGTTGGAGCCCTCGTAGGGGATGCTGTACCAACCGGTGCGGAATCGGTGCATCTGATCGCGAGCGTAGTGCCTGTAGATGTAGAGGCCGCCGATTACGCCGATGCTCATGCCGAGTATCGCGGTGAACAGAAGACAGTAGAGCGTCAACGAGCTCGGGCGTAGATTTCGTCGTCGCAGGATGAAAACTGGGTCCTTGAGCGTCGTTATGCCCACGTAGCCTCGCTGCGGACGCTGGGCCTCTGGGTCAGCCTCTCCATTGGACTGTAAAAAAAAAATGTTTAAATAAAATAATTTTTTTTTTTTAATCAAATAAAAATAGAATTTGAATAAAATAAAATAAAAATAAAATAAAAATGTTTAAAATAATCGGGCGTCATACGGTAACTAGGGTAGAAGTACCATTTGTGGCCACTGTACCGTTTGTGACCATTTTCACTGTAGTTAATTTAAAATATTTGTTTTTCCATATTCAAATGCTGATACCTTGAAAGTATTCATACAAATTGATAACATTGCCAAGCCCATTTTTGTTTTATTTAACAACATAAACAATTAAATCCTTTTAGAGAGTGAAACAGAAATGAGCTATTAAAAAATAAACAAATAAAATTTATTAAAATTAAAAAGTGTAAAGTGTAAGAAAAGACCAAATGTGATATTAAACAGAAAGGAGAAGACAATACGATATGTTGATATTGAAATGTTTGTGATACGATAAGTTGATAGATGGATGTTTGTTTATTTTTATGTTTTATGTTTGTAGTATTCATTTTATTGATGGGTTTAATTTGCAAATAGGTTTAAGTTGTATGTCGAACTGGAGAAGGGGAATGTAAAAAGCTGAATAAGCTGTACAATGGATATAAATCTACTAAGTACTACTACAATTAAATCCTTTTAAACTTGATGCCCACAATTGGACCAAAGGCGTCCAAAAAACGGTACTTCTACCCCAATTTTCGTTTTCTCCCCCCGCTCGCAACTTTTAACTACTAACGCGCGTGCTGCTCTCTTTTCCATCTGTTTATAGACAGCCGTTACCTTGTACCGTACGCCCCGTAATCTTTATCGCCTTCGAGCGCGCTGGCGCCGCTGCCCGGGAATATACGCGGAGAGATAAAACGAAACAAAGTCGCGCGTAAATAAATGCGAGGAGCGCCGCGACGCGTGCACATTATCACAATAACGCCCCATTACGGATTTTTCGAATAACCCAGCGCCCAGAAGAGTGCGCTCGAATTTCTTTTCCACGCGTTTTTCTCTCTCGGCACCTCCTGGCGTCGCCCTCGCCGCGCGCGCCCGGTGGTAAGTACGCACTCGGCGTTGGGATACCGCTAATTCAGCTCGATAAATTCCAGCGTTCCCGTGCGGTGAGTACTGTTATTAGTAATTAAGCCACGAAATTGCGTGTCCCGCGACTGATGATTGTTTCCGGCGTCGACGTTCAACGATATACATGCAGCTGTGCATCAGCGAGACGCGACTCGGTGGGATAATCTGCAGATATCCAAGACTACAAGGAGAAGCGACCCCGCTTCGCGGAAAAAATTCCCCTCGAAAATTTTTCGCACGAAGAGCCTCGAGGCTTTTATATATACGAAATTACAGACAATCATTCCATTGCTCGCGACACGTATTAGGTGTTACATGGTTCGCGCGCGGGCGACTCGACTGTCACGGCTAATTACGACATGACACAGTCCGAGTCCGGCAATTGTTGATCTCTCGCGAATCGCCCGTCGTGTATAATACTGACCGCTGGAACATCGTCGACAACCAATGGCTGCTCCATTTTATCAGCGGGCTTCTTCTCGCCGATCGCTTTCGTGATGACGGTCATCTTTGCGTTGGTCGGGATTCCCTGCGTTGACGCGAGATACTTGCGTTCGCACCAAGAGCGCTGAGTCCTCCGGGCCTCGTGAGACGTTAGGCTGAACGCGCGTTTAGACGGTTGACGACAACGACGGTTGGGACGAGCGCAGCGAAAACACAAAACACGACGAGAGCAGAGTCGCTTTCCTGAGGCGACAAACACGGCCACCTGAACACGATTGATCGGTGACAATCCCGCCTCTCGACCCCTCTCGTCCCCCCTCCCCTCACCCCACCCCCCCACCTCGTCCCCTTTCGCCGACGAGTACCGAATTTCCCCCACTCTCGTGCGCGGCGCGCATGTTTGCGCGTTGCACGCAGCGCGCCTGCGCACGGTCGCATCGCGCCACACACGAGTCGCTTCGAGCGAGATCTTCAGGGGGAATTCTACCCTGGAGCACCGTTTTTTATTATATTTTTTTTATGGGGAAATGAATAGATGTAGACGACTGCGGTTTTTTTCTACTTGTTACTTAGGTTTTAAAGTATATAATGGAATTTTCCTTTTTTTTTTTAAGTTCAAAATTGTCGGTGTTCCGGGTTCTCAAACACGATCATTCAAAATAGATGGCTACCACCCTGACAATCTCGTCGACTGTCAAATTGACGGAAAAGATAACCGAGTCGTTTTTGTAGGGAATTCGACGGTCGGGAGTTTGTCAGATTAACGGTCAAAATGACGAAAAAAAAGGTCCGTCGCTTTGACCGTCAAATTCGCTACAAGAATGACTAGGTCATTTCTTTCGTCATTTTGACGTCATATCCTGGCCACTGTAATTATGCGATTGGCCTGAAATTGTGCATACATACTCGGGAAACGCGTCTTCGTGGAATGACGGAGGTTTTTTCGATTACTTCAAAATTAAGACAATGGCGGCGTTTAAAAGATTTTTTCCCTATGTTTTTTGTATAAAAACATTAATAAAAAAACGAAAAATTAAGTTATCGGAAGAAACCTCCGTCATTCCATGAAGACATGTTTCCCGAGTATGTATACACAATTTCAGGCCGATCGCATAATTACAGTGGTCAGGAGAGTGGTAGCCATTTATTTTGGATGACCGTGTTTGAGGACCTGGAAGGCCGACAATTTTTAATTAAAAAAATTCTATTGTATACTATAAAACGTAAATAACAAGTAGAAAAAACCGCAGTCGTCTACTATTATTCGTTTTCCCACAAAAAAATAAAATGAAAAAAACGGTATTCCAGGGTAGACTCAGACTCGGGAACTTCAGCTCGGGCAGACGCGATAAGAGCTATCACTCTTTCTCCCTCCCTCTCTCCCTCGAGGGTCTCGAAAATGCCTACCGGGTAAATCACGATTTCGCCGAAAATTCCAGATTCCTACGTGCGTCAGTCGGGCGATCCACGCGGCGAGTCTGCGAAAAAGTCCGAACAAAGCGAGAGCGCAAACAATTTATCTCGTGAATGAAGCGAGAGAGCATAGAACAAGCGGCCACCTCCGATTGGTCGAGCGCGCGTGCGTTGGCTCCGCGTTTCTCGTCTCCCTACAACCTCCAATCTCTATCCAACCAATGGATCTTGCACTACATGCGTCACCAATGATCCACCCGAGTCCGAGAAAAAAAAAGACATCAAACCCAAACCAAAAGCAGCGCAAACAATATATTTTCATGAATGAAGAAAGACCAACGGGAACAAGGAACCACCTCCGATTGGTCGAGGCGCGCAGCGCGTGTACGTTGCATCCGCCTCTCTCAGCGAGCTCGCGGCGAGCTCTATCTATCCATCGGATCTTGCACTAAACGCATTCCACCTACTGCGCCTGTGCGCCCGAGGCTGCTCGCCTGCCAATTACCATAGCCCATATAGTGTGTACACTTAATACACCAACTATATTTATACCCGCGTACGTCGCAGACGATTTCCGAAGTGGCCGAGAGTGGGGGGGGGGCTCAAGTCAAAGGTACCCGACTCGCTTTGTAACAGTACTGGGGTTTATTTTCCTTCTCTCTCTCTCTCATCTCTCCCCCCTCTCTCTCACTTTATTTTTCATTTGTCCCTCGAATACGCGGAACGCGTGTGGTCGTCGCCCGACGCGCGTTCCACGACGTTGTTTTTTGTTGTCCGGGAGCACGATAGAGAGCGGCGACGACGACGAGCTGCGTGGTGTGCGCGCCACGCTCGACGCTGGAGAGGAAAACCCGAAGGTGGCCCTCCCGTGCCAGTGACGTCAAGCGCGATGCGTTTCGGGACACGCTCTTCAGTGTCGACGACGGCGTTCTCGGACGTTAGTCGTGGTTGAGTCAGTTCCGCGAGCGCAACCACGGGGTGAAGAGAGACGCGCGCGCGCTCGCCGATTGTGTCTGTCTCTCTGTGTGTATCTCCCCCGTCGTTGCTCGTCTCATCCACAGCGCGAGACTCGCGAGGCGCCCTCGAGACAGAACATCACGACGAGGACGACGACGAAGACGTTGTGCGCTCTCGGCGATCATGGCGTTCGCTAAGAGAAAGCAGGACGAGAAACACCTGAAGTTGTTGCGCGAGCTGGTATCGCAGACTGGTAACAAGGAGTGCTTCGACTGCCGGCAGCGAGGACCTACCTACGTCAACATGACGATTGGCTCCTTCGTCTGTACCTCTTGTTCTGGTATGCTGTAAGTACTCTCTCAGCTGTCCTCGAAGCCAACGAGACATCTCTCAGCTGTCCTCGAAGCCAAGGAAACATCTCCTCGATCGCGTCACGTCGTCGGGGGGTATCTACGACGTGATGATGATGACCCACGATGCGTTTTCTCCGCGCGACACATTCGCCTCTCCGTGTCACTCGACTCCCACGATTCTCCTCCTCCTCCTCTCCTCGCGCGCGCGCTTCCTCCTCCGCGTATGTCCTCCGTTTCTCGTTTGCTCCACTATCGCCGAGCGCTACCAACGCGCGGGGTATCAACGCTTATCAAAAGTAACGGGAAGACAGCCCGCTGCAACGAGTTTTCGTATTATCTTCATCACCACCTTCTCTCGCTCTGTGCTGAAGCTGCTGTTGCTATTGCTGGTGCGGCAGCGGCGGCCGCGGCGGGCAGCACAGCCACTCTTTCTAATCGATCATTCACGCTCGTGCACACATTCCACTCGGTATAGTTTGCATCGAGATCGCACCGAATATCGCGCACAAGCCGCGGTGCGGAAATGTGGGTCAGAGAGTAGACGAATTCTTTTCGGAGCTCCCGACGCGAGCGAGCGATTTTTTTTTTTTTTTTTTTCGTCGTGCTCGGCGGAGATATCGCCCGTTGATTCATACCTGTGATTCATACACCTTTGTGCCGATAATCGCGCATATATAATCGCGACGCGAAGAAGGTAGATGCTTGGGCAGAAGATGTAGATAATTACACCTGCTTCTCGTCGTGTTTGAGGAATTCTCCACTTTGATGCTGAGTGCACTCGCTGTCTGCAATTCCTTTCTGAACACTTCCTTCTTTTGTTGCATCAGGGATTAATGCACATGGTCACCAAAGTATTTACGATTTTTTCGAGAATTTATTTCATGTTGCCTTCCTCTATTGTTTGAATTGTTGAAAACTTTTTATTTGATTTATTTTTTGTTTTATCCCTGTAATAATAATATTGCCTGTAATATTACTTTTCAAATAGCAATATGTAGCACCTTTCACTCTGAGCGCACGCAGGACGGACCTAGATTATCAAGTTGGACATGCGGCATTGTCGTTCTTAGGTGCCAATTAGTTTCGCAATCGTTGCATCGCCGAGCTTGCATTATCTTTGAACCCATGGGACCCCTGATAACGGATTTAACGTCGCGCCACGAGAGCTATTTACAACAACAAAAAAACTATTGATCTTTAAATAGCCTTTTACTGCGCAGCATTTTCTGGAATCCGTCTAGACAGTTGAAATAACGCTAGTGTCGTTGAATGTTTTCTTAGGAGAGGTCTGACTCCGCCGCACAGAGTGAAATCCATTTCGATGGCTACGTTCACTCAGGAGGAAATTGATTTTGTGAAGGAGCGCGGCAACGAACACTGCAAGAGGATATGGCTGGGATTGACGGATTCCAGCTTACCGCAGCATGTGGACACAAAGGACGAGCAGAAGATGAAGGATCTTATGAGCGCCAAGTACGAACACAAGAGATGGTACCTGGATCCGTCGCTGTCCAATCAAAACTCCAATCAGAAGAGCCAAACGAACAACGCGCGACCGAGCCAGCCGAGCATCCCGAGGGTACCGCAGGCTGGCACGTTCGCCACGCTCTCAGCTCCGAGCCAGAAGAACAAAAACCCACCCGCGCCCGTCGACGCCTTCGCACCGGACTTTGTCGCCGATTTCAGCAAAGTTCCCGATCCCTTCCAGGCTGCTATGCCAACTTCCCGCTTCACACAGCCGTTCGTGCCGCAACCATCGTTCGCCAACTTCGACAACAATCCTGCCTTTGACTCTTCGAACAGTAAGACGAGATTACGTTTTTTTTATCGTCCGTGCATTTTATCGCCGTGAATTGATTTGCATTTTTTTTTTTTTTTGCGAAAATATGTTATCATTAAATTGTACTGAGAATTAAATTGATACATAAGTGTAGAGCCGTTTTTAATCCTTATTTTCATAATTGAAGTCATGTAAAGATTAACGTGGTCACAACTGGGTCACATATCTTACTTATTGCACATTAAACGTCCATACTGACTATCATTAATTTATTGCAGACAGAAATTAATTAAGTAACACTTTGGTGGCTTGAGCGCCATGTTTAGCGCTTTTTTTAACGTTTTTTCTTATTTTATTCTTATCTGTTAAATGACCTTAAGTTAAGATAAATGATGCAACAAAGAACACGATACTAAATGTTAACGTTTGCGTCGCAAAGATCGAAATATAAACGATTAGTCAACATATTTCTTGAGAATAAGAAATATTTTTGTTTCATATTGTTTTTTTTCTCTGGATTATCGTGTATAAAATTGATGGACGTTAGGTAAGAACCGGAGCGATAAAATGCAATCGCGAATGTTTCAGACACCGACACCTCGACGTCGTTCAATCAATCGTTCGGTTCGTACAACACGTCGAATTACAACAACGGCGTGAACGCTCCTCCGTCGGAGGACAGATACGCGGCGCTCAAAGATTTGGACTCTCTGATGAAGCAGACTCAGCTGAAGGAGGAGACACCAACGCCTGCCCCGGCTTCCCCGTGGACCACGAACAACTCCAACGCCAACGGTACGAGAAACGCACATTTTTCCAGTTTTCTCGTCTCCCGGAAACCGAGTAGCCGTCGAATTTTTGTTATTTATCTCTGTTCCTTGCAGCATCAAATTCCCTCTGGTCAAGCAACAATCAAACGGCTCACGTGATCGCGAATCCCTTCGCGAGCGGAGATATGTGGAGGCCCTCGCCAAATCATTTAAACAACAATCTGCAATCGGTGGAGAGTCCTCTATGCAACTCCGCGAATCCTTTTAGAGCAACGCAATTTCCAATAAACAATGGTGAGAAACTAACCGAAATTTTACACGTAAAACATATTATCGACATGATGTTGAAGTTTGCATCGTTGCAATGCAACGAAATTAAAAACAAAAAAATATTAATGAACCTAAATAATTATATCGGCAGTAAAAAATTATTATAACGACTAAGAGAATGACAAAACAAAAATGTTTCATCCCCTAATGGAGGTGAATCATTTAAATTTTTATGGAACTCATATTTTGTTTTTAATTTCACGCATTGCAACGATGCAAACTTCAACGTCATTTATCGACTGAAGAAGCTCTTTATAGTGAAAAGTTGTGTAATATTTCGTGGCCTCGCAGAATCTCAATGGATAGGGATTGGATCACCGGGTGCCGCGGATGTAATTCCATCTAGTCAGTTGATGACGCCGCTCTCGGGAAAAGTCTGGCAGCCGACGGTCTCCGCCTATCACGCGAATCCTTTCATGGTGAGTCGGAATCGACGGATCGATCGTGGCGCGTCCTTGTAACAGACGGCGGAAGCCCTAACAAAAAAAAAAATGCGCTCAACTTGACCGCCCGCGCGCAAAACCCGATATCTACATGCGAACTTAATTCTCTGTTGGCAGGTGGGCACCGGCGTCGGCAACATGGCGCGAAATTCCAACAACCCGTTCTTATGATCGAGCGAGCGCAATTTAACGAGTGCGAACTTACGAACAAAAAATAATGCAACACTACGATACGTATATGTAGCTTAGGGCGAAATTCGAATTATTTACATGACCTTTAACTGGCAATTAGTGCCATTTAACTTTTATCCTCCGCGAGCACTCTTCCCGCCTACCCGACTCTCTCTCTCTCTATCTCTCTATCTATCTTTTATTCGCATAACTGGAGTAATACTTTTATTTATGAATATAATATACACGTTGAAATAAAGATTAATATTTGTTACTAATCGTACTAATACGTACCTACGACACACGCATCCCCTCTCACAGAATTCTCCCCTTTGTTGTCCGAGGTACGCCGGAGTTGACACGCCGGTCATATCGAAAATCGATGCGTCATGTGTGCGAGAGGAGACAAAAAAGAAGCCGGCTACGTCGAAGCTTTGGTTCGGCTCAACACGAATTATACGTGTGATCTGTGTGCCTTTGCAGTGAAATGAAATGAACGAAAAAAAAAAGAAAACGCGTCGATCGAATATACACACTTAAATACGGTTTATTTACTTAAAAATCATTCTAATAAATACAAAATCACAAATGAACACTTAGTCTTTGTTGGTTTTCAACTCATTATCGTGTTGGATCTGCGAGATCCTCATAATCCGCTGTTCTTTTTTTTTTTTCTTCCGGTATTTGCGTTAATAATAATCGTTACTTGATCGTTATAATTGCAGGCTAAAATACGTGTAGTTCTATATATTAAAATTGTAATAACATGATCAGTCGTGTCACTGTAGTACAATTACATTGATATAAAAAAGAGATAAGCCCTCGTGTCAACTAGATCAATGTCACGTAGCTGCTGTTAACTCGATCTATCTCATCCTTATGCTGCTGTTTGTTTCTTTATACTATGCTTGCTTTTCTCCGTTCGTATTTTTTTTTCTTCTTTTTTTTTCTCACTCTCTATTTTTTTTCTCTCCCTTTCTCTCTCGCTCTCTTCATTTTTATCCATCGAATTCTCACCGTACTTCATTCACTAAAGGGTTGGAAGCTCCAACGGGTCATTGCGATATTACTTACAGTAATAAATTAATTAGCGGTAAATGGACAAATTATCGAAACACTAATATACGAGTTTCACCAATCGTGTGTTAATTGTTATGTATAAACGTACGAGATGATATTGATATTACTAGGCAGGCGGATCGCCGGGAGATTTTCGGCGATGTTCCTAAAGCGCTCGAGAGACGGCTGCGTTTACACACCATTCCTCCTCCTCCTTTCTCCTCCTTCATGTGGCCGACGACGGGTTTATTCACTTGGGGGGTGGCCGGTTATATCGATCTAGCAACCGTTGCTACTTTGATTGCCCTTGGGCAGCGGACGCACCAGGTACAATTTTTCTCCCTGCTTGTTGGTGTAGATAGGCGCGCGTTGGTAATGATCGACGAGCTGATCGAGCGTGTGGAACTTCCTCTGACCGATGCAGTAGAGCGCACCCTCTACGTGAACCCTAAAGTGCTTGTTGCGTCCAGGTGCCTTGAGCGATACCGAGTAGTCTCCCATCTGTAAGAAAAAATCGCGGAAATCCTTTTTACAACTCAATTCAATGGTAATGCGATGTCCTAGATATCGTTCGTCTCTCTCGGATCGCCGTAAGTGTAACAGAGATCACTGAATCTTCTTATCGTATTATTTTCCGCCACGCTTCATCTCTCGGATAAAAGACGATAACGGTGAATCGGAGAATTATGACTCCGCCGTTCACCGTTTCCATCTTTTGTGAGAACGGTGAAACGTTAGGCTCATGAATCGTGGCTGAAAAATTTGCATCACAATTTTTTTTTTTTTTTTTTTTTTTTCAAGGACCAAATGGTGTCGACTCAACAAATGAGAGTCGGTTTACAGAGAGCCAAAAAAGCGATTGGATTATTCCCTAGTAGGTTGGCACACTGAAAAAGGCACCGAAAGAATAAAGTACAGTCATCGAAAAAGCACCGGTGACCAGCTTTTCGAACATTTTAAGCACCGAGATTTTGGTCATAGCACCGAAAACTCGTTTGTTCAGGTCATAAAAGTGCCGTGTTTTAGGGTGTTTTTTTATATACGAGCGGCAGCAAAAAAAAACGCGGCACTTTCGTGACTAAAAGACACCAATTTTTAACTAATCTGCGGTGCTTTTTCGGTGCCTTCGACCAAAGATCTCGGGTATTTTAAATATTCGAAAAGCCCTCAGTCGTTTTTCGGTGATTTCTTCAGTCTTCGGACTCGCTAGGATCAGCATCAAATCGACAGAAACAGAGAAATCGAGGGATAGAAAAAGAGACTCACATTGGTCTCACTATCCCTGATGAGAAAATCTCCGTCATGGCCATGCTGATTGAGTAGGGTGTCGCACTGGGAGCGCGTGATGCTGCCGTAGTACCAGGGCTTGCCGACGAGATGAGGCCGGTCCCCAGGATCGGGCCTCCGTTCGAGCGAGTCCCCGGTGCCGATCTCGCTGCTCGTCATACCGCGCTCGCGGTACGGCTGCGTGAGGTATTCGCTCAACTCCTGAAGATAGTTGCGCGGTACGAGGCCGATTTGTCCCTGGCCGTTTCTCGCCTTGTACCACTCGGGATCGGCGGGCGGACGGTCGAGGATCTCGAGACGATCGCCCTTCTCGAACGAGAGCTCCTGATCGTTGTTCGAGGAGAACGAGTAGAGAGCGACGACGATGTCGAGGACGTTCTCGGCCATCGCGTAAGTGTGGAGCGTGTCGTCGGCGTCGCCCTCCTCCTGCGTGTAATTCGAGGGAAACCATCCCGCCTGGGTGCCGCTCTGTCCTCGCCACCAGCCGTCGTTGCTCTTCTCGAGTATCAAAATTCGCGTTCCCTTGACGAGCGACAATTCGTCGGCCTGCTGCGCCTGATAGTTGTACTTGACGACCGCCGTGCCGATCGCCTCGCTCGGATCGGCCGGCAGCCGCCTCGCCATTATCGGCGACTCGACGGCGCGGGACGGCGAATTACCGGACGGCAGGGTCTTCGAGCCCGAGCCCTTCTTGACTTTCTTCTTGATGCTGTCGAAGAGGGACGGCTTCTCCTTCTTGACGTAATTGCTCGGCACGTAACCGGCCTGACCGCGCGCGCTCTGCACCCGCCACCAGTGCTTCGAGTCATCGAGCAATAGGTAACGCTCGTTCTTGCGCAGATCCAACTCCTGGGCACCCTGCGCCCCGTAATCGTATTTCGCGACAACGTAACACACGTCGTCCTGGCTTGTCTTGCCTGAAAAGAAAACATATGCAACGATCAGTCGGGGGGGCGCTTGAGGTTTTTGCTTCGTTACGCGACTACGCGATACGACGATCGGAGTACCATCCACTGTCGCATTCGCTTTTTAATATAAGGAAACTACGGAATTTTTGTGTTCCTTTTTTTTTTTTTTTTTTTTTTTTTTTTCTTAAGGCAAAAAACGTTACGAAAAATCATCAAAAATAATCGTAAAAAAATCTAATTACCATGCTTTCAAACGTTTAATTACGCGCGTAATGTTTGCAACGTGTGCACGCAGTGAGGATGATACTCGGACAATTCGTCGAGTCGCGACGTGTAGATTTACATTCAAAGCAAAAAGCGGATATACTCTGAGTAAAACGTACCATGCTTCATGGCTGCCATGTGCAAATACAGAGGTATGTACGTCTTAGAGTGGCGCGAGCGTTTGGTGCTCACGTCCTACTTGAACGAATCTGTAAATCTGCTTGTGTCGTGTCGTCGGCGTGAGCGAAGCAGGCATTCATTCTTTAGCTTTTTGGCACTGTTTGAGAAATATTTTCTCGTTTCTTTTCTTGTGTTTTTTTTTGTTGTTTTTTGTTCTGCTTTACTTTCCGCACGCATATACGCCAAATACACGCGTATACGTGTATACAGATTTATACACCCGCTATCTTTTTTTTTCTTATGGCTTGTTTTTTTTTTTGTCTTTTCTGACCTACTGCTGGCCCGCCTTCTGATCTCTTGGTTCAGGGTCCATCGTTCTCAAGGGTGGGGCAAGCAAGTGCATTACCAACACTTTGAAAAAGAAAAACATAATCACAATTTATTAATAAACTTGTACATCGAGAGCGTAACTTATGATTTTTATGATGAGCAAGGAAAAAATGATTTGTTAACACTGAGAGGCAACGTCGCTGTGGCGTGTTTATCGGATACCAGATTACACTGGCAATTAAACAGGGCTGGCTAATGACTGTCGTTAACACATGGAGTCGCGACGTCCAAGTCAATTACACTTCAGGTAAGCTACCGTTCGCCGCTCTGACCACTGAGAAGAAACACTCGGAGCATGCAAAGATTTTACGTATCGATGTGTACAAAAACTGTATCCTCGGAATCGCACTGACAACACAGTCGAACCCGAATAAAACTGTAGTTACTACGCTTCGCACGAGCTACAAAAAAAAAGCCTGATACAACAAGCCAAACTGCATCCGTTACCTCGGTGTTAACAGTCACATGAAAAACACACTACGTAAGTCCGACTTGGCTGGACGTTGCGCATCGACTGACTGTAACGCAGGGCCCACAGTTACAGCAGGAAATATACGAATCACAGTAATACCAAAGATAATGGCACGAGTGTGTGTGAGAGCGACAATAAAGTGGGATAGATATAAAAAAAATAAAAATAAAAAAAAAACGGCACTACGAATCACGTGGATAAAATTGCGAAAGCGATTAAAGTACCTCTACGAGAATGTGTGATAGAAGCACATCGGCCCTCACGTCGCCTGTCACCGTGTAACGTGACGCACGGAGCCCCCCAAGCGTTAGTCGGACACTTTCGCTCGGGCGCTTATTAGCGGCGTGCGCGACGAAACCACGGAAATCACTCGCGACGAGCCCGCGGAGCAACGTGAACGAGCCGATGCGCCAAGTACGCAAAACTACGAGTATATAACAACACGCTTGAGCAGGCAATCGAAATAAAAAAAAATACAAAAAAAAAAACGAGTAACGTCAGCCGCAAAAATCAAAGGGATCCCCCGTGAGACTCGAGTAGCTCTCCGTCGGGTTCGCAGCTCGACAATAACGAAATGAAACAAAAAAAAAGGGAAACGAGATAGCGCGAGTGGCCTCGCCTTGATTGCAATTCTTACCGATCTTTAAGCTCGACATATTCCCACATATATAAACTCGGTGGAGCTCGAGGAATTATTAGGTGGACGAAACGGCTTGTTTTCCCCCACTCCGTGTGGCAGCGGCCACAGCAGTCATGAAGCGAAACGATGGAACACGACGGGGGCTACGGACGACGACGACGACGGCGACGACGACGACGACGACGACGACGGACAAACGAACGAACGAACGAATGTACGAACGCACGGACGGAGAGGGGGGATCGAATCGCTTATGGTGTGCCGGGTTTGGGGAAACAGGGGGGGAAATTTGGGGGGGAGGGGAGGGGGAGAGAGGGGGGGATCAGGGAAGGATCACAACGATCGTACGAGGATTCATCCACCGAATTGTCGATTTTTTCTCTTCTCTCTTTTTTTTTTTTTTGTTATCCTTCGTTTATCCCCTCGACGAGTCTCTCTCGGGCCGACGAATTATGCGTCGTCGGCGCAGCCCGGCGCGGCGGACTCGCCGGATGGGATTTTTCTCGTGCACCGCCGATGTATCCGGGACGTTTTAACCCGGTTTTCACGATCGTTTTTTTTATCTCTCACCCGAGTAACGCTCTCTCTCTCTCTCTCTCTCTCTCTCTCTCTCTCGGCTATCGCTTGTGTGCCCCGATTCCACTTCTACGTAGCCAGACACCGACTACGTATTTTATCCCCCCGATAGCTCGGAGAGACCTCGCTACACGCACGGCGAGTATTGCGTTGGTATGGTGATAGTCGAGTCGCCGCTGACTGCTGCTCGCCGCCGCCGCTGCTGCCGCTGCTGCTGCACCGCGACCCCGACCCCTCCCACGAAGCGACGAGAGACCCACCCTTGCGCTGTGCGAGATACGAGAGGGCTTCGAGAGTCTCTCAACCTTGCGACTGACACTATTATCGGCGCTGCTGCTGCTGAAGCCGCACGCTTATGTTACGATGGAGGGAAATTAGAATTCGTTGCTCGGTAGTTTCGAAAGCTAGAATTGTACAAAGTGGGTTCCTGTATATATATAGTTAGTAATTATAATCAAGGGGAGGGGACATTGTTGACGCTTGATGCGCAGGTTCATTGACCTTTCGTTCTTGCTCCTTTTACCGAATTTTCACGAAACGAGGTGATGTGTGACATGACACGCAGCTCGAGCAGACGATGCGCTCAAGGTCAACATGCTGAAACTCGTAACCTCTACGGAGGCCAATTTTTTCGTCTTCCTGATCGTGATTGGCTCGAAATTTCGAGCACGGGACATACATTTTTGATGTCAGCCAATGACTGTCGCGGTTCGTTTTTGACGGCGACCATCGCTGGTTGTTCGTTGGCCCCCCCCTCCCCCCCCTGCGGTCCTCCTCGCGGGTGTGGAAAACAGTGCGGAGCCCTTAATGAAAACAAGACCCTGTGACACAAATTATTCGCACTTGTCATCAACAGATGACGCCCTTGATTACGAGGAGCAGCTGGTAATACGAGATATTGTGGTTTTTGGGGGAGGGACAGTCGTCACCTCGGTTGTCGTCTGCCCTGACACTCGGGGAGGTTAAAGGCGAACTGATTCAAAAATAAACTTTTGTTGCTTACCTCGATTGTCTTATAACACTATTGAAACATCTATAACACGAATTTTTATGTTTATTGTTGATTAGGGTTTCGGAGTAAATTGTCATTTTCAGTTTGTCAGATGTTCTTGAATTAATCTTAGCCAATCGGAATAACTCAAGAATAACTCAACTTGTGTTTTTTTTTTTTCAGATATCGATTGCTGTACATACATAAATGGCGATGGCTTCTATTGTCACTACGCCAACCACCCCGAAGAGGTAATAATTGCACTCGTTTGTTGGACAAAAGTATTTCACACTGCGGAATAATTTTACATTGATTTCTTCAATTGCAGGGCGACACCTCTTCCATACAACACCAGACAGGGAAGCGTTTATGACCTGGATATAGATATGTTTCTCAAAATCTCTAATTACGAAGATACAGTGAGGCAACTGGATTTGTACTACGGAATTGGTGAGAATTTAGCTATTAGAAAGTGGTGAAAAAAAATTGGTTGCTAATATGGAGAGATGCTTTTTTCTGCAGTGAAGAGACAAATCCTGAATCATCAGAGCTGCATCACTGGTTTGTTTCCACAAGTATCAAGCAACAAAAAAGTTGCCAGTGTGAGGGAAAGTATTTACTGCGCAGCTGCAATTTGGAGTCTATACCAGGCATACAGGTGATTAAGAAAAAAACCAGATTAAAGGAGAAATTCTGTAGCCATATTTAACACTAAACGATACTCGTTTTTTTCTTCTTTTTTTCAGACGTATCGACGACGACAGGGGAAAATCTTACGAACTCGGCCAATCGGCTGTAAAATGTATGCGCGGGATTCTCGAATGTTGGGTCAGACAGTCGGACAGAGTTGAATTATTTAAGCTCAATCAGTGCAATCGTTTTGCGTTGCATTGCAAATTTCACTTGGATACCGGCGACGAGATTCTCAAGGACGAGGATTATTATCACCTTCAAGTGCGTTGTGAATTCTCTAAAAAAAAAAAAAAATCACCACCATTCAATCGAACAAAAATTGACGATTGATGATATTTTTCTTGCAGATCGACGTCGTTTCGCTGTATCTGATATTTTTGGTGCAAATGATAACCTCGGGCTTGCAAATAATTTACACTCAGGACGAAGTCGCGTTCGTGCAGAATCTCGTTTACTACGTGGAGCGAGCGTATCGTACGCCGGATTACGGAATGTGGGAACGAGGAAGCCGTTACAACGACGGAACCCCGGAGATTCACGCGAGTTCCATCGGCATGGCGAAAAGTGCGCTCGAGGCTATAAACGGCTGCAATCTCTTCGGCGAGAAAGGAGCCTCGTGGTCGGTGATTTACGTCGACATCGACGCGCACAATCGCAACCGCAGCATCTTCGAGACTATGTTACCTCGAGAGTCGACTTCCAAGGTATTCGGCTATTAAGCAGAACAAAAAAGAACCGCAATCTCTTTTTCTTTGAGCAAACCGTAATGGGCCGGAAAATGTTTTTCAGAGCGTCGACGCGTCTCTGCTGCCCACAATCTCGTTCCCCGCTTTCGCCACGCACGAGGAATTCCTCTACAACGAGACGAAATCGAACATCGTCCGAAAACTTCGCGGTCACTACGGTTTCAAGCGTTTCGCGAGAGACGGTTTCAAGACGGTGATCGAGGACACCAGCCGACGATACTATAAATCCGGCGAAATCAAGGATTTCAACAAAATAGAGTGCGAATGGCCGCTCTTCTACATCTTCATGATAATCGATGGGGTGTTCAAGACTCTGCCCGAGCAGGTTGAGGAATATCAGCATTTGCTCAAGTCGAGAATTCACAAAGACGCGAGTGGCGGTGAGTCGAAGCAAACATATACGGATATTCGAGTAAATATCGAAAGCTTGAATACTGTACAAGTTTGTTCTATATTTTAACATGGTGGCCGCGGGAAAACTGGGAAAAGTCAGGGAAAAAAAAATTGGCCAGGGAATCAGGGAAAAGTCAGGGAATTTCAAAATTGGTAAGGGAAAAGTGAATTGGCGCTGAACCTCCCATAAATAGATAAAAAGTTTAAAAAATGTTATATATTATTATTATTATTATTATTATAAATATATTATAACATAAATTGTTATAATAGTATTTAATGCGATTCAACGGTTATCGGCAAAATAAATAATTTATCGAAAACGTGCACCGGTTTCGAATACATTTTCATTGGCGTCATTATTTTTTTTAAATAGAAATCGTTAGAACTGCGGTCAGGGAAAAGTCGGGGAATTTTTTTCGGATAAAAAAACGACCACCAGGATTTAACGACGTCCGAGTAATTAATATCGATTTCATTTTCAACAGACCCCGTGATACCGATGTACTATTTCGTTCCGGAGAAGAACATGGAGGCCGAAAGACTCGAACCGGGCAGCACGTACCGCGCCTCGAGTCACGAGGGTGGCGGCTACAAATCCGATCACGACGGAGACGGACCGCCGCTTTATCTATGGAATCAAGCCATGTTCGTCATCGCGCAATTGCTAACGGCTGGACTGTTGCACATCAACGAACTGGACCCGATTCGTCGTTATCTGCCGTCGTACAACCGGCCCCGCCGAGCCGGAAGATATTCCGCGTTTCAAGTAAGCTATTGACTCCCGTCCCACCGCCGACCAGCGTAGGGTGCTTGTAGAGAATAGCGTAAATAATACGGCACATGAAACCGATTCCTCGAACCTTGTTAATGTTTTTTGGATTTTACGCAGGCCAAACCCAGCATCGTAAGTAAATTATGGTATATGCCTGCCGCTGTAGATAATAGCATCTCGTTCGTATTTTCGTCACTATCCTCTAGTCTCGTATCTCGTGTATCCGGACTAATCCATCGTAGAAAACAAAACACGCACAGTTGATTCTTTTCCACCAAATTCCGCTTATGTAAAATAGCCTTTGTCATGTTTTCTTTTCTATTTCTTTTTTTTATCTAATAGCTTGACCATACGAGACGAAACTCACTCGCAGAGATATCAAGCATTCGTTACTTTTAAATACAGACGTTTACTCTTTACCCTATAATTTGTTTATTATTAAATGTTTTATGAACGCGGCCTACACGTTATATAACTCAATGTTTAAACTTTATGAAAAATCCGTAAAACACATTTTTGGCAATAAATTTCACGAAAAAAGAGAATAAAAAGTAAATGTAACGAAGAAAAGTAGCGATCGCTACTTTCGTCGTTACTCGTTTCTCGTTACATCAGCTTTTTACGATTTTCGGTATGAAATTTATTGTCAAAAACGTGTTTTAACGATTTTACATTGAGTTAAGCCCTTGCGTTATATACGTTTACCAAACGTTAAATAACAAACAAATTACAGGATAAATAAAAATAAGTGTGTATTTAAAAGTAACGAACGCTCGACATCTCCGCTCACGCGTGTTCGAATTTCATTTAACACGTTGGTGACGTACGATCATACTGTAATACGTTACGTAGAAATTGCATGAATGAATGTGTAGATAACACGGAGCGCAATTTCCCGTCCTCTATTCTTGATATCGTCGTTATTATAGGGCACGCACACCGATCTCGTCGTGCAGATCGTCCTGATCGCCGAGTCGATGAGACTCCAGGCGATGATGGCGACTTACGGGATACAGACGCAGACGCCGCACGAAGTCGAGCCCGTGCAGATTCTGTCGTCGATTCAGCTGGTAAAAGTCTATCAGAAGCTCGGCGTCAACAGCAAGCTAAATCTTCAGGGTAGACCCGCGAGACCGATCGGTTCACTGGGTACAAGCAAAGTACGTTCGACGCACTTGCGAAAAAGCGACGGGCCGATTATGCGCCAATTGATTCTCCTCGAAAATTGCGTATGAAGGTCGTCGTTGCTTTTGAAGCGCTTGGAGTTAAAAAAAAATAAAATAAAATCGCGTATGTCTTTCAGGTTTACCGAGTTTGCGGCATGACCGTACTCTGCTACCCACTGATCTTTGAGGTCTCACAGTTCTATTTGTATCGCGACATGGCGCTTCTCATCGACGACATAAAAACCGAGTTGAAATTCGTCGGGAAATACTGGCGGCTGTCCGGACGGCCGACCGTTTGTCTCTTGATACGCGAGGAGCACATGAGGGATCCGCAGTTCAAGGAGATGCTCGATCTCTTCGCGATGCTGAAGAAGGGCTACTGCGACGGAACGAAAGTTCGTATCGGTCGGCTGCAAAATTTAATATCGTCTTCCTGTATAGGTAACGGGATAACAATGACTAAAGCACCGCGTGACAATGATAAATGTCGTCGTCATCACCCCTACTGAGATTTCGTGTTGATTGCGCAGAACATCTGGACTTTGTTAGCACAATGGAAACCGATTTGGAGCTCAAGCAGTTCAAACAACTCGAGCATGATTACATTGGATATCAGAGCCTCACCGACGTTCCGAGAACTCTGTCCTACGTCGAGGATGTAATCGATTGCACGGTGAGTCGGGACGAAACGTTTGTCGGGCGGAAAAAAGTTTGAATGCTTGTTAAATCATGCGAACACGTTTTTACGATAATAATAACAATAATGTAATAATAATAATAATAATAATAATAATAATAATAATAATAATAATAATATAATTCTGTAATAATGTTCAGAAATTCTCCAACGAGCCAACATACACCATACTGGATGAGATTCGAAGGGCCGAGGGTCTCTACGCCAAATGTCAGCTTTACGGTATGCTAATGAAGAGGGAAGGCATCAACTACGAATTCAACGGAGCAACAGGTGACGAACTCTACATCCACGATATCGAGCATCTTTCATTTCGTATCAGATAAATTATAATTCAACGATTGCTAAATTGGTATCAATTTTTAACGTGAATGACCGTTCGTGTCCTCCAGTTGGCGATCATCTTCGAATTTTGTATCAACGAGCTGGTGACCTCAGATACTGGATGGCGGTTCGTTACTGCAGCAGCCTCTTGAATCACACGGTCGACAGCATCAGTCCCTTTATTACGGGAGTTCTCGTCAAAGGAAAACAGGTGCGTTTGCCTTGGCTTCTCCTTTTACGACAACAGATTATTTATTTATACAAAAAAAGATGTTCTTCGATACTTCTCTCGCGTCGTGATAATATGAGTCATAATTGCAGATAACCGTGGGAGTGATCGGCCAAGAGGAGACGGTTTTCGACAAGCCAATGACGCCCGCGGAAATTCAGTCGGTCATGTATTCCAGCATCCAACCGCACAACGTCGTGCAAGCCGTACTGCAGCAAGAGGTTCTTCTCTACTGCGGCCGGCTGATCGGCACGAATCCCGATATGTTCAAAGGAATTCTAAAAATTCGCATCGGGTATTTATAACGCATCTTCCACTGACTTCGCGCGAAAAATCGCGAGCGTTAAAAAGGCGCTAAAGAAGTTTGTGCTTTCCAGATGGGTTTTGGAAGCGATGCGACTGTATCTGGAGATGTTCGTGAAGAATCCCAAGCCGATCGAGCACTACAGTCCCTTCGAAATCAGAAAAGTCCTGATAAAAGTGCTGACCGTGAAAGACTGGGGCTCCGCCGAAAAGTACGACATCAAATAATTGATTGAATTGAAATTGAAATTGTCTTCCACCGATTGTCACATCTCGTCGCATCCCGAATTTACATGTAATTCTTTGCGTGCAGTTTGACGGTAATCAGCAGAAGAAAGATTGAGGGTAGCCTCTGTCGCGTGCCGGCGCATTTCTACAATCAAGTGTGGGAAGTTCTGATGCGTTGCCCCGAGGGAATCTGCGTGAACGGGCAGGAGTTACCGCAGCAGCCTACGCTGTCGAACATGACGCGATCCGAGCTCACTTTCGCGCTTCTCGTCGAGTCTATTCTCCATCATATACACAAACCCGAGTACAGGCAAATCATCGTTGAGGTAGGCTGCTTATTCTCGAGTGTGGCAACCAAAACAAATTATGACGTTGAAGTTTGCATCGTCGCAATACAACGAAATTAAAAATAACAAAATATTAACGAAGCCAAATTACTATAACGGCTGTAAAAAGTTATTATAACGACTCAGAGCATGACAAGACAAAATTATTAAAGTAAATTAAAAATAATAATTATTAAATTATTAAAATAAAATAAAAATTATTACTATTATTTAAAATAATAATTAAATTATTATTAAAATATTAATAATAAATATCATTAATATTATTAATATTTTTGAATTATTTTAATTTTTATGGAATTAATATCTTACTTTTAATTTTGTTGCTTTGCAATTATGCAAACTTCAACTTCACAACGAATTCCTACAAGTAACAGATAATCGATTCGCAGCTGCTGAACATCGTGGCGACGATTCTACTCCGTAACCCCGAGTTGAGCTTCAACAAACAGCTGGACTTGAACAAACTCGTCGACGACGCGCTTCTCATGTACTGCAAGGATCACGAGTTGGAGAAAACTGAAGACATTTCGCCGTTCTTCGCGGCGCATTACTCCGTCACCACGGGTTACTTGGCGAGAGCCGTGGTGAACAACGTGCTGAAAGGCGGCAGTGTCACGACGATGATGGACGTTAATCACAGCGAGTCTCCGGAAATGTGCAATATAACGTAAAAATCGCCCGGGAGCCACGTTTAGCCGCGTTAATAGTCAAGTTAATATCGGTCTTCGATAAGTGTTGTACATATGGCGAAGATGCGACGTGAACTATTTATATACAACTTCCCTGTGTCCCTAACGAGTGCGTGTAGATAATAACCGTGTGCGAGTGATGAAGCAATAAAAATATTTTTGAATTCATGTTGTACTTTTTGTCGTTGCGCCTTGGCCATGTAAAGTCTTAAGTGGCGCTCCCCGCAAAAAAATTCGAAACCTATTTTCTCCCAAAATACTCGGCAGATAGAGCTTAGATTTTGATAGAATTTGCGAAAATATCGCAGAATTGGGCTAAGCTTCCGGCTCCTCGATACTCGTAGCCGTTTGGTCGGGAGAATCGAAAAACAGAAACATGCGAGAGAGACAGTCATATAGACGTTTAGCATTGGGCGACGAAGTTGCGAGCGAAGTATCCATGACTCTTAATGAAGATCAAACGAACTATAAATGCCGTGTGCTAATTACTCTTTTATCGGCGCCGCTCGACGCGGTACAGCTTTGAGTTGTTTGTACATTCGTTTTCTCTCTCGATAACGTACGTTACCGCTTCGCGAAATTCGTGTCCATCGCTCGTCCCGATCTTTGTATGTTATTAATGTTCGCCCGGATTCTCGATTCCACGGTGCCGACCTCGGCGGCGACGGCCAGTTGTTTTCTGCAAATGAGAGTAGAATTTCGAATTTTATTAGAATTTGCGAGGTGATTACGGAAATCGGTAATTTTCGTTTGTTTCTTTGCTTCGTAAAATTACCTTATGAAATCCTTGTTGTACGTCTTGTCCACCTGCTCCTTCTTCTCCTGTTCGCGGTAACGTTTCACGTTGCTCTCGCGTTCTTTATCGCGCACCGAAGCGTTCGCCATCATCTCGCGCCTGCGTTGCTCTTTCTCCTCCTCGGTGAGAGAATGTCGCTTCTTCGGGGGAACCCATCGACGCTTCTCTTCTTGTTTGGCGCTTTTCGAGTGTTCTGGCTTTGATGATCTGGCGGACTCCGACCTCGAAGATGGCTCGACTCTTGTTCTATCTGCTCTCTGCAACGGAAAATAATCGCAATTTTTAAAGTATTTTTAAGGCTTTTTTAAAGTATTTTTAAGGCTTTTTTAAAGTATTTTTAAGGCTTTTTTAAAGTATTTTTTTTATTTTAAGGCGAGTTTTTCCGAAAACGGTAAAACGGAATTTTTTGAGTGGCGAATCGAATTTAGGGCAGAACATAAATACGCAATTGTTTACCATTAATCCGTAATCAACTTTTGGTGGATTTCTTCGGCGCTCGTCATCATCGGATCCCTTCGTATCCCTGGACGAACCATTGGCTCTTCTGTGCGAACTTGACTCACGTTTTTCCGATCTTTCTCGTCTCGAACTCTTGTGCCTTTCTTTCGTGGATTTGTGACTCTCCTTCTCTTTATTCCTGCGTCGTTTCTTCGAGATCTCGTCTTCCTCCTCCTCGTCGTCACTACTGCTCGTCTCGCTGCTCTTTCGTTTCCTCGAGTCTTTGCGTTTGTTCGATTTCGTACGCTCGGCACTGTCGCTCCTGTTGCTGCTTTTGTGCTTTTTCTTGCATTCCTTCCGACGCGTCTCGCGATCGTCGGCGGTACTGATTTTTCTGTGCTTTGATCGACGTCTTCTTTCCTCTTTCTCGGACTCCTCGCTCTCGCTGTCGGAACTGCTGACGTCACTGCTGCTGCTGCTGCTGCTACTGCGGCGTTTACCCTTCGCTCGCTTCTTCTTCTCCTCTTTCTTCAGCTTTTTCATTGACTTTATTAAATAATCCTCGTCAATCTTACTCTTGAGCTTTTTATACTTTTTCGCCAAAAGATTGTCGAGATCGCATTCGCTGTCCGCCTCCTCGGAACTCGACTTCGCACGCTTCTTTTTCTTCTGCTTCTTGCTGCCTTTCTTTTCACTCTTGCTCTTCTTCGACTGCTCCTCCAGCTGCAAATACAGAGTAGTTCATGATCGAACGACGTAAGTTATTACATAAATTATGTAATAAATTACACAATTTACTACAGTTATATGCTAAAAATACAAAACATTGAATAAATGTCTACCAAATCTCTGAGCTGCTTCAATCTCACTGGATTCTTCAGTAACTGACTCTTTGTTTCCATTTCCTTTTTCTTTATGGCATACAGAGGATCTTCTTGCAACTTCCTAGCCAAGTCCACTTGCTCCGAACCAGAAAAAAATCTCAGAGACGGTGGGATGCATTCTGAACAGAATAAACATGAAACGCATATTATTTAAAAAAACAATTTTTTTAAACAGATGGTGATGTTGATATACAAACCATATTCAACATGATTCTTTGGTGCTCTGTTCATTTCAACATCCTTCTCAGCCTGAGCCATCTGCTCGAAGGGCTTGTCAATGGGCTTCCCAAGTAGATAATCTTCGCGATTAACCATCTGATTTGGTCCCTTGTACATCCAATCCAGCTTCTTGTCATCCTTCTTCTCTATGACGCCCTGATCCATGGCAAATTTTGTCATATCCTCCTTGTCCTTCTCCATCTCTATCTCTCTCTTCAATTCCGCTATTCTCTTTTTCTCCTGGTGATCCTGTTGTTCGGCTTTCCAAACCTTCTCCATGTTCTTCATGGTCGAGGGGTGCCATGATTTTTTCAAATTCTGCCAAAAAGGAAAGTAAAAAAACAAAATTATTAAAAACTTTTGCTTGCATATAATAATCATAATAGGTCATTATATCGAATGAGGAAACAAAGCACTAAGAAACGCCCAAAATAAATGATTTTCAGAGCATCAATTTTGCGAAAAATCAGTGTTACATCCAGTCCAAAACGACTCTCGTTATTTATGGTATGTAAATAATTACGACGCGTATTTCTATGATTTTGTAGGTTATACTCACTAAATCTCCTCCACCCATGGTTGCCTCGTTGTTGACTCCCTTTGTCGCGGTTTCAACTTTAGAATACGAAAACTACGAGCCAACCTCACCGTACATTGTTAGGTACGAGTAAAAAAATACATGTATTCACTGTACAAGTAGCGCGATATATATGCGGTAACAAAAAAGTACACAAAACAGGAGCGAAATGTGGCCAGCTGTGCTGTCAACATTTGAATCAATGGAAAGTTGCCGACTTCGCCGCGAGATCGCGCGCGCGATTTACTCGACTGATATCGCAGTTTCTGGCAAATTCAATGTTTTGATCGAGGTTATGTTTTACGGTGGCGGAATTCGATCGCTCGTTTGTGCGACGATTTACCGAAAGTTATGCCAAATTCACTGAAGGGAATATTAGTCGAATGGTGAGTGAGAACAACGACGTCGACGATCGTTCCACTGGGCGATCTCATCCCGCGGTTTCTATTCGACGTAGTCGAGTTCGGACGGAATGTTGAATTGCTTGTTGAGTTCTTCTTCGCTAATGTCGAATTTCTTCTTGCACCAGGTTTGAATAGCGTATATATTGTCCGTCCACGTATTTATGGCTTCTTTGTACGCCTGTTAAACGGATTTCGATTATTATTATTATTATTATTATTATTATTAGTATTATTATTGTTGTTGTTATTATTATTATTATTATTATTATTATTATTATTATTATTATTATTATCATTATTATTATTGTTCTTTCAATTAGGAAAAAAACTTGGCTGGACGATTGTCAAACAGGCTAAACTCACCTGAGCCTTTTCCTTTATTTTCTTTATAACCTCAGGATCGGCGTCACTGAATTTGGCTATTTGTTTTTTGAGCTCCTCCTCTTGGTTCCTTAGAGTCTGCAGTTCTTCGAGAACCGCTAGTAACTCTTCTGTGTTCTCTTTCCCTATCTATCGTAGATTGCGTTAATGACCAGAGATATAATTAACAGAGTAAGAAAGTGAGCAAGAATTGGATATCAATTACCCTCTCTTTGTTGTATTCTTCTTTGAGTTTCTCTATCCTAAACTCTGCTTCGACTATTTTTTTATTTGATTCTGCCACTCTCTTCTCTATAGCTGTGATATTTTCACTGCAAAATTGGTGCAAGGATGAGTCATTGATTTTTTTTTTCTTATTTTATTTTATTTAAAAAAAAAATTTATTTTATTCTATTTTTTTAATTTTTCTTTTTTTTTTAGTCTTTAAATGCAGGACCTACCCTGGGAATGTCCAGTAATAAACAGAAGTTCCTATCTTGTCTGTAGAAAGAAGTCCGTCATCCACCAAGGCTTGAACTACGTCCTTTACTGACTGCACCACTATACCCTTCTCTTTTGGTGCAATTTTCTCCAATTCTTTGAGCGTGAAGAACTCCTTCTTCTCATAGAAAATCTGCAGCATCCGCTGCCTCTTCTCATCCAGCGAGACTCCCTTCCTCTTTGACATGGCAATTTATCTGTTTGAAAGTAAAACAGTTGCACACATGAACTCTGTATGGATTTTTTTCAGTGATGCTGCTATGAAACAGTTTCTGCTCCATCTGGACGAGACGGACGCCCTGGGAAAGAAATTCATAATCCAAGATCTGGACGAGAAGCATCTGTTCATCTCGGCCGAGATTCTCGAGACTCTACAAGCCAAAGTCGACGATCTTATGGACCAAATATCGTTCCCGCTAGCTGAGAAGGGCGTGTAATTCAGGAAAGAAACTTTCGGAGCAAACGGTGACGATGGCAGCGCGAGAGTCGGGAAGAATAAAGGATGCGAATCAAAAGCGGGTGCTCGACGATGCCGCGAGGAGGCGGCGGCAGAAAAAAGCGCTCGAGGCCCTCGAACAGGATAATTTTCACGACGATCCGCACGCGGATTTGGGTGTGTTGCTCAATTTCGTAATTACACAAAATTGAAACTCCGCATTATCGCGATTTACTAAAAGAACCAAAACATTTTTCTTCCAGTGATGAGCAAGAAAGTCCCAAAGTTCCAAGAATCCTTGGAAGGCCGCGCGGGAACGCGCAAGAAAAAAACCCGATCCGCGGAATATTACAAGCAACGATTTCGCAAAACGTTCGCCCAACTCGTCGAGGAGGATCTGAACGCCAACCCAAATCCCCCAAATTACTCCAGCGCTCAGGCGCCACCCTCGAAATTTCCGGAGCGACATTTCTGCGCCGTTTGCGGCTTTCCCAGTAATTACACCTGCATAGCCTGCGGCGCAAGATACTGCAGCACAAAATGTCTCGGAACGCATCAGGACACGAGATGTTTGAAATGGACTGCGTGAGACAAAATCCTGTTATCGACGTACCAATTAATTAAGTAGACTAAGTTTTTGCATCTAAAAAATAAAAATCACCGACGACAAAACAGTGGAAAATAAATCACCAACGGTGAAGGCCAGAAATTCATAACACGTTCCTCATTTCCGTGTCCCCTTATCACCGTGGATCTGTCGATAGTCAAATTGTCATGCTCAGACGGTGAGGTAATAAATTACCGAGATAAGACATTTTGCACAGGGGTCTTATCGCCCAACCTGCGGACATCTGTTCCCCTTATCAGAGATTAGACAAAGCGGCGACTCATGACAGGAATATTTAACGCCAGAATCCGTCCGGTAAGCAGTTCTGATAGGGATTGCTTAGAATCAGTAAGTAAATCTCCGTTGCCTCGAGGTGCAGTCGTCGATGAATGTTTAATGACAAAACTCCGCGTGAACAATACGATCGTTAAGTGGAACGCGAGAGATATAAACTCGGTGACGGTAAACTCGGATATTTATCGCTTCTCATATATATATATATATACATATATACAACGAGTATAATAAAATACCTACCTGTTGAATGTCAAAGAGTTGTCAACATCGGTCTTCGAGCTTCGAGAGCCCCGCGATCACGATTCAACCGCTCCAATTCCCGCAGGCATCGACACCGTTATCACCTATCGCCGGATTATCTTGTTATTGCAATATCGTTCGATTTCTTCCGCGAAACGGGCGTGAATAAGGTAAAGGCACCGGTTTCGGACACCTTTGGCTTAGTTTCGGTCACCGAGTTCGAAAGCAGAGAATTATTTGTATTATTAAAATGAAATAAAATTGTATCGATGGGCTTGTTAATTTATATGGATACTTTCGAAGTACCAACATAAAAATACGGAAAACAGTCATTTGAAATAAGAATATAGTGAAAATGGCCGAAACTGGTGCAGTGACCGAAACCGGTACCTTTACCTTAATGCCCACCGTTTGGTTAGTTCTCGCCACTCACCCGGTAAACACGATTGTCGCGAGATGAATTTCGAGCGTCGCACCGGAAGTCGAGACACGTCAGGCGCACCCTGAACGGCAACCCGCCGCAACTTGTTTACCTCACGCGGGACGTTGTGTTGTTGTTGTTGTTATTATCATCGCGCTCGCTATATACACGAGACGCGAGAGCCTCGGGGATTATGGAGTGTGCAGCCTGCGGAACGCTCGGCACATGACGAGCCGGCCTCGAATAGATGGAAAATCTGTAATCCGCGCATTATAATTAACAGTCGCATGTCGTCATTCGCGAGGCGCACAAGTGGCCGAAGGTAACGCTGGCTAACCTCAAAGTGAACGTCCCGAGGCTTCTATCGCGATTTGTTTCCGCTGTGACGATAGAAAAACTCGTGAAAATTGTGCAGTTCGTTGAAACGTTCGATAAATGGTCTTTTTATACGGTGAAACAATTTCGCGTTACTTGTTACTTTGGTCGTGTTTCAGTTGTTATCCGCGTGAACAGCAGCAGCGCAACAATGAAATCATCGGGATAAATTGCCCGCCCGAGACGGAGGATTCGAATCAATGACCACTTCCGGTCAAGCGATCGCCATGGAAACGGACGGGGGTTGCTCGCGATCGCACGACGATAAACCGGATGTCGTCGGTGAGGAGAGAGACGAATATCCGCCGGGAACTACGCGACTCGAGTGCCAGGTCGCTGGGCACTCGTTCGATCCGAAGAAGCATAAGATCGGTAATCGCAGGTGTCTCGGTTGCAGCGTGATTGTATGTCGATGGATGCTGTTTATGTGTAATACGTATGACTTTTAACGATCTTCCAGGAATATTGCGTGCGACGAACGGACGGGTATTGAAATCGGGCGAGAAGCCGGTTCTTCAGGAACGAGAAATCGCGTTCTACAGCGAGTTCCAAAATTCCGACGATCCGATTTACAAGGAGCTCGCGCTACTGACGCCGAAGTATTTCGGGACTTTTGACTCGGTTTACAGGAAAAAACGTACGTGGTTTTTTTTATTGGTAACCCTGCTTAATAATTCCCATTGACACTGATGGAAACCGATCAAATGGACGAAATACCGATTGAAAAATAATCGGTTCAAATAGGTTTCAATTGGATTTTTGACCGCTTTATTGGTTCTAATCGGATATTTTAACCAGGGAACTGACGGATTATTTGTTTGAGTAGAAAGCTGTATTTAATGTATAATGTATGTTTATCGTATTTTTACTTTTGGCAGGAATCAAGTTTCTCGTGCTGAAGGATATTACAGAGGGAATGGCCGAGCCGTGCGTGATGGACGTGAAGATCGGCAGACGAACGTGGGATCCGCTCGCGGGGCCCGAAAAACGTCTCACCGATGAACGGAAGTACGCGGCGTCGAAGAAGGCCTACGGTTTCTGCATACCCGGCTTTCAGGTTTATAATCTCGAGACGGGCGAATTGCGGAAATTCAACAAAGATTATGGAAAGAAGCTGGACGCCGATGGCGTCATAGACGGTGAGCTTTAGTACTTTACCCTGCTCAGTAATTCCCATTGATACCCATAAAAACCGGTCAAATGGACAAAATTTCGATTGAAAAATAATCAGTTCGAACAGATTTCAATCGGTTTTTCGTTCATCTTATTGGTTCTAATCGGATATTTTAAGCAGTGTATCCGAAATCATGACTATGTATCACATTTATTGACTCATAATATTTTCTGATCTGTTATTTTTGCTTTTTCTCACACCATTGTATTATTGTTATTTTTTTTTGTATTTCTATTTTTTCTATCTTTTTCGTGTGTTACCTGCTGGTTTACTCTTTTCGCCATTTTTTGTTATAGTTTTGTCGCAAGGCTTGCCCCGTTCACTGTACAATAAATAAATAAATAAATAAATAATTTTCACAGCCTTGAGGATTTTCCTGAACGCCGCTCCGGGATGCCTGCCATGTCGGGAATTGGTCGTCAGGCTTCTGTCTTATCTGTGGAAGATACTCGAGTTTTTTCGCCACCAGAAGAAGCTCCGCTTTTACTCGAGCTCGCTGCTCCTCGTGTACGACGCGAAACGACTGCGCAGTTACATTCGCACGAATCCGAAGGAACCGCGAGTGTGGGGAATAAACACCCGGAGCAGAACTTTTTCTTCCAGCGACAGCGGCTTGGCCGAGCGTCCGGCGAAAAATAGCCTCTCGAAAGCCACCAAAAGCCTCTCGCCCCTCGCCAGAAACGCGTTGTCCTCGTTGGGGATGAAAACGAACAGCAAACGTCTCTTCGACAGATTGAACAAACTGAAACGCAGCGCCAGCTTGACGGGATACGATTTCACCGCCGCAACGCAAAGTTCGAGCCCCGAGCGTGACTCGCCGATGTTCGAACGACGAGGATCTTTCGGTCGTGTTCTCGACGAGAGCTTCAATCCGCTGTGCCGCACGCACTCGTACTCGAATAATTACGATCGTGATATAATGGAGATGAAGGAGGATTACGCGGTGTTGCTGGAGGAGCTTCTGGGAAAATCGCGGGAGCGGCAGAACTGGGTGAGGGTAAACATGATCGATTTCACCCACGTTTTTCCCGCCGAGGACTCGAGCCTGGACACCAATTATCTCGAGGGTATAGAGCATCTTTTGAAGATACTGGAGACGTTTTTGGGATAAAAGCCCGCCGTAATCTCCGTCGCCTTTCTTTTACCCGCACGTGTAAAATAAACGATCAATGCAATAAACATAGTATACGAGACACGGAGTTTGTTTTTCGTGTTATTGCATAATATTTTATTCGCCATTCACTCATTAAACAGTTTTTTTTACATTGTTTCGCGCGAGTTCGCGCCGGCACGACGCTCAATCCGTCGTGTAATCAACTGACAATAATCATCAATAATTTTTCGTAATTTCTTTTTTTTTTTTTTTCGTAACATTTATAAGTAATATATCGATTGCTTACGATCGCCTAGTACTTTTTTTCCTCTTTAACTCTCAATGTGTCTATATGTTAAATTTTTTTTTTTTTTTTTCACGTGGCACATTGTTTCGTCTTGCTAACTCTTCGGTCGCTATTTTTTTTTTTACTTATCCAATCGCTTTGTCTTGCGGACAATTAAATTACTCGCGGTGTCGCGACCGTAGAATTTCGCCAAGTTTCCGTCGTAATCAATAATTCTATGCGAGCGAAATAATAAACTTCACCGTGGTCGGTGGAAAATCGACCGAGAATTCGCGAACACGAGGAGCAGCCCCCTGAATATTTGATCGCCGGGATGTGGAGCCGGGCGCGAGGCACGGAGAAAATAAAGCCCTCGAGCGTGCGCGCTCGATCGGAAATGGCTCTTGTTATATAATTAATTCACTTGTGTCGCGAGGCTCGACGCTCCACGTGAGCGCTGTTTACAAACGGCCGAATTAAATTATCCAGCGGTGGTTGCGGAGCGGAGAGTGCGCGCGCGCGCTTCCGCTCCAGCTGCCGATGCGAATAATTAACAAAATCATCCTATTAATCGTGATTTTAATCGTGCCCTTTTAATTACACCATTGCGTTAACGAGCGGCCGAGTGAACTTTCAAGCTTATATATATTACAGCTGGCGTAGGCCGGACGACCCTCCTCAAAACTCTCGCCACACGGAGATTTTCCACCGACCGGCGCGTTCGATACTGCAACATAATGCGCCAATAATTTGCAATACAATTCTCACCGAAACGCAATCACAAACCGTTCGACGATATACAACAATTTTCGTGCCAACACTGTCGTCACGTTATTTTCATCTCGTCTCGCGCGTTTGTTGTGTGTGTTATATGCATTACATGTTTTTTTTTTGTTTGTTTCGTTTTGTTTTGTTTATAATCACAGACGTCCGCCAAACGTAGTAGGCTTCAAAACTAATGTTACGTAAAAACTACGTCGCTTACAAATCTAAAAAGAAACGAAAAAAAAAATAAACACGAAGAGAAGATATTAATAAAAAAGAGTATAGTAATAGAGTAGACCGAATTTTTTTTTTTCGTAACGTGGACGCTGGTGCGAACGAAATAAAAGTATAAAAATCGTACGCATTCGTCGTCTATAGTGTAGCACTATATATGTTTTTTTTTATTACTTCTGTCTCCCCGTTGACTCCGCGAAGAGAGAAACGTCGTGAGAACGCATTATCGACTTTTCCTCTTACCACGCTCTTGTCTAAACTGCAACGACTCGAAACCGATCGCGTTCGCCGAGGATCTCTCGGCGTTAATTAATTTATTGCTATCGTTCGCAACAAACAGTAACATGATTGCATCTTTTGGAGGGTAAACGAGCACGACGAACGACGCCTTCTTCGGTCTCATTCGTCTCAGTCACGACCTTGCCATGCTGATTAGCTACGACTCGGTCGTGACATCGATTTCTTTTTTTTTTTTTTCATAAAAAAAAAGTATAGAAAAAAGCTTCCAAGATAATTGAAAGAGGACAATGAATTGGAGACAAAGACTCGGGGAGCAACGAGCGTCGCAAGCGCGAACGCGGGAACCTCGTCGAGTGTCGCGGGCCCGCGGCGCAAACGATTTGGCGAGCGAAGAAGGCGGCGGTCTCGCGTTCGTTGACCTCTCGTCATCGGTACCGGTTCGACGACAACAAGACGCGTGCACGGGGTCACACCCCGTGCGCGCCTCTTCGCACGGCCCTCTCCGCACCTTCACAATTAATTAACTCGTCGTTCATTAATCTCAATCTCCTCACCGCTGTTTTTCCAATCATCGTCGTCACCATCTTCAACTTCTGCGCTTTCTTCTTTTATTTTTTATTTTTAAACTGCTACGTTCGCTCAGGTCAATATAATAATATATAATGTATAATATATAAATACAGCACGCATCCCCTATGTACAAGCTTTTTACTTTTCTTTTCTCTCGCGCTCTTCAAGTTTCTCTCTCACACTATGTCTCACTTATTCACTTTACTCACTCTCTCTTTCTCTCTCGCTCGCTCTTTTTCTCCACCTCTCTCTTTCTCTCTCTCTCTCTCTCTTTCTCTCTTCGTCCGGGGATTGCGCATCTTTCCCAAGGATTGCTAAAGGCTCGCGGAAAAAGAGGAAAAAGTCTCAAGTGGTTTTACGAATTCATTCGGGCTGAAGATATTAATGATCACGGTAAGAGCCTTTGTTCAGGCTCCGCGAGCTCTCCGGCCCGGTAAAGACAATAAGAGAATGTAAATACCACGGCGTCTAGAAGATTTAGGCGAGTGGATAGAGTCGTTTGCCTCGCGAGGTCACGGACCGAAATTTCGGCGTCCGGATGTCGGAGAGTGGATCTCTCTCGGTGTGTAAAGCGGGCCGTCCCACGCGCCGTCGTGGCCGAGCCGAGGACATGCGACGGCGCACCATTACACGCCCAATATCCTCCCATCCGACAAAGAGAACGCCACGGCGAGTCTGATGAGTCAATTTCGCGTGGCAATTGGGCGGTCGATTAAAACTTAAAATTTCAAATGGTCACACACAATTGACAAAGCCGCGTGCTCATTGCTCGACAGACGTCTTCGCCTGGCTGCCCACGCGGCAATTTCCATCGGGTGTCCTTCTAAACCGAGTTGTTAGCCAGCGAATACGAGCGCGAATAATTCGCTTGAGACGCACACGAATACGAAGCTGCCCGAGGCTAATTCTCGCACGGTCGATAAATAGTCATCGAAGTTTCGAAAAAGATGCGCAAACCCCGTGGACGCTGCTCGTCGAACGGTACAAAAGGCTAAGTCCGAATCAGCACACGGTAATCTTCGACAAGGGAAGTGGGTGGGAAAATTCATTGGGCTGTTTTTGAAGAAAACAGGGGGGGAAGGGAAGCTCACGCGGTGAGTGAGTTAATTGACGGCGAAAGTATAGCGTAGTAAACTGTGGGATAACAAGTTAATTGAGACTACTACTCATTGAATTGGTTTCGCATTCGCACACGTCTTCAGCAATGATGCCCTGTACATTCGTATTTCTTGATTTATTATTATTACTCTTATTATTTGTATATATTTTTTCTTCTTCTTCTTCACCGATGTACCGCCGAGTGTACTCGCCACTGTCGGCCAGGCGTCGTCGCGTTCCTTCGAAAGGCACAAAGTTTTTTCTCAAGTAAAAAAAAAGAATAAAATAATAAACGAATGCACATTCGAATGTACAAAAAGTATTCGTAGCTCGATTGAAGCGACGTGAGAAGGATAAAAGAAAATTCGTAGATGCGAGGGAAAGCCGAAGAAAAAACAATAAGCGCGGTACAAAAAAAAAACAAAAAAAAAAAGAAAAAGTGGCGAAACACGCGTGGCCGACTAGCTGACACATATCCCAGCCGCGATGTCGTCAGCGCGCCGGTCATCTACTATGCGTCTTATTAATGTAGTACGAGATTACCTAATTTCGGCCACAGCACCCTCGTGCGACGTTGACCTCGGCCGCCGCGTACGATTGACATTTTGGCAGTTAACATTGAATTATGGCATGCGCTATATCACCCGACGAGTTTCGCGGTGGCTTGACCAGGACGCGGCCGGAAATGCAGATTTTTCGTTCCCGAGGACGTTTCGCCGCTGCCGCCGTTGTCGATGTTATTATTTCCCTTCCTTCCGGGCACCGCGAGAATAACTCCGGTCGCGCACGTCCCCTATCGATGAACCGAAGGAAATTGAAAAGCGAAAAAGAGATTGGCTACCTGGAGCCCGCGCGCGGCGCATTTACGCGATTTACATTCGTCGCTTTGCGCTGTCGCCACGTTCCGCGAAGTCGCAATTTACTTGCGGGATATAAATTTACGAGCGTTTGAGAAAAAAAAAAAAAAAACACAGAACGTCGCGTTTTGCTCTCGCGTTACTTTCAACTATGGCGGATCCTTCTGGCGCGCAATCTTTCTCTCTCTCTCTCGCTCTCGCTCTCTCTCTCCTTGCTTCGTCTCTGCTTCGAAAAACGTATTCAGATGCGAAACACCACCGCAGGCACTTTGCCCCGGCGAAGCCGAGTTCCCGCATCGAAGCTCGTGCGGGGACGGCGTCCGGAGCAGATAAATAATACGCGAAGCGGCATGAGGCATCTAACAGCAGGTCTCTCTCTCTGTCTCGTTATCGAGGCGAGAAGTATAAGTCTTCCGTGCGCGAGTCTGCCCCCAACTTCTTCTTCTTCTTCCTCTTCTTCCTCCTCCTCGTCCTCTTCTTTCGATCAATCTTCCTCGCGCTTTTTCTCGCCCTTCCGACCGCGCGCAACCGCTTCACTTCCGTCGTCCATCGCGTCGTCGATCTTCGACCGATCGAACGGGCGCCTCCCCGTCCTCCGCGCCGGTCGTCTAAGCGTAAACGCAGAACCAGACGAGGATAACAAGGCCCAGAGGCGTCAGTTCTTTCCTCGACGCTCCGCTTCCGCTCTCCGTGCGCACGACGTCGTTCGTTCCCTCGGATGTGTCTGTAACGAAATTCACAACTTGAATTTTATTTTTGTTTACATTCTTCTTGCGGGCGGCGCGGCTTTATTTGATATTTTATTGGTAAAACGTATTCTGGAATCGGGTGGGGGTCACAATAGCTAATCATCAAAATCGCGAATGGATAAAAAAGCAAATTTTATAATGATGGCCATTCTAGGATAGAAGTACCATTTGTAGCCACTGTACCGTTTGTGGCCATTTTTAATTGCCATTTCCTTAATTAATTCCACTAATTAATTTGAAATATTTGTTTTTCCATATTTGAATACTGATACCTCGAATGTATTCCTGAAAGTATTCATACAAATTGACAAGATCGTCAAGCCCATTTTTGTTTTATTTAACAACTTAAGTAATTAAATCCTCTTGAACTTGGTGGCCACAATTGGACCAAAGGTGGCCAAAAACTGTCCTTCTACCCTATATTAAGACCATTTATTATTTTTGAAATTTGCTACTTTAGCAATTCGCTATTTTGATCACTCGCTATTTTGGCCCCCACCCGTGGAATCATCTCTTTTTTTCTATAGGCAGTGAGAGACGACGACGAGCTTTGACTCACTTGTTGTAGACGGTCCCATTCCCGAACCCGAAGCCTCCTCGTCCTCGTGATCGTCCATGTCGTCGCTCGTGTCACCCGTGCCGTAGTAACTGTCGCCCTTTTTCCTGCTGGGCCTCGCGCCGCTTCCCGAGCCGTCGAGGGCCTCGTCCGAAAGTAGAACTCCGCTGTCAGGTGCCGAGGCCAATTGCGTCTGCACCACCTGCAACCACGCGAATACAGAGATCGAACTCGTGAGAGTGTTATAATGCACCATTACACCCTGTATATACTCTAGTCGGCGTCTCTGTGATTTACGAATCGAGGTCGCCTTGCTTCCCACGTGCCGCCGCCGACGCCGCCGCTACTACTGCAGCGGCAATCCAACTTCCTGTCTCTCCGTCAATGACACCTACGACGCCCGACAACCGTGACTAGAAACTCTCGCGCGCTCGCGATCAGAACTTCGGTGACCTAGCTAGATCTCGACAAGGCCGAGGCATACCTACGTGCCTAACGGTCTCGAAGACTCTCATTAACTCTCGCGTAACATTATCGCAACCGTCGAGACAGCTGTATAACCAATATGCCCATTGCTACTCCCCGCGGCGTTTTTCCGAGTGAAAATCCACACGACTCACTTTTGCCGCAGCGCGCAAGTTGATAGGCACGCAAATATTTTTCTTTCACTTGTGCAAATTTCTACGGCAACTCGGACGATGTTTTTACGCTGTTTCAAATTACTTTGAAAATCCTCCAATTACATTGTGCAACTTTTGGAGGTGAAAGTTGAATTTACATTGCGAGGGCAGCGAGGAAATATCAATATTTAACCGTGAAGTTTTACACTCGCCGCAGCCACCCACTTTGCAAGCCTATTACGAGCCATGAGAGCCTGAGTGAAATCAACTGACTATCCGCGGTTGCGACAGGCCAATTAATCTAGTTAATTGAACGAAATAGTTTTCGCGATCCACTATTGGGAATACGTCAAAAGGTCGCGTTGAATAATCGTTCGTATTAACGCGAATGCATCGAGACCGAGCGACCGTCTTATCAGCGATTCTATTGGCAATTACAGTGTCAGCCAGGGAATTAGAATTTTCGATTGCACCGAGCGTGGAAACGTTATATCGTGGATACACGGTGAGCCGCGATATTCAGCGCACGAGGACCGAAGTTTGCCGTCTCGTCATCCGAACGGTTGCTGTGCATAATAATCAGACGTTCCGAAGAGCGACCCTCTGCACAACTGACCTGAATGATGTGCCTCAATTGGTCGATGAGCTCGTTCGTGTTGGCGTTCCCGTAGGACGTCGTTGTCGATGGTGTAACCGGTACCGAGAACTCGGGATTGTATCGCTGGGCGGTCAGGCTCGAGTCCACCACGGTCTTGGTGTATCTGGAAAGGCGAAACAAACCGAGTTAATAACCGACAGCGGCGAATCGACAGTTCGGATCAAACAGAGTATTTAATTGTTTCGTAATTCTTCGCCCCCCCCCCCCCTGCTGCCTTCATTCTCTTATGTCAGTCACAACTCAGACACGCCACACTCACTCAGGCCTATCCTATGCAGAAATAAACGCTCGTCGTCGCTTTCCGCGAATTACGATTATTAATCGTTATTAATGCCCCGAGGGCGTTAACCCGGGCTCCGCGTGGCCGCTCCGTTGTCCGCGTTCTCGCGCGCCCGGCTCTCCCACGAGAGAGAGAGATGCATACGTAAAACACGCGATAGGACGATATACCCCGGCTGTATGCCGCACGCAGATAAATTAGATAGGATATCGCTTGGCTTCTGCTGCAACGAGGCGCGATACTTTTGTCGCGTCGTTCGAGGCTTCGCCGCGCTCAGTGTAACCACTTGTGTCGAATCAAGACTTTGCGCTGGTGCTGCACATAAACAGATAAAGAACGACGTGGGGCACATGTGCGAAATAACACAAGTGAAAGAGGGAGAGGAGGAAAGAGAAAGAAAAAAAAAAAAAAAGAGGGAACGTCCAAGCAGAAGGAAAATGACTGGGAATTCCTTCTCTTCGTCGTCTCGTCCCAGTCGCGAGGAGACCATCGACGCGGAAGGCTTCGGCCGGTCCCGACGCGACAGCCATTCACGAGGAACGCCTCGCGACCTTCCGTCTCTTCGCAGGTCCCTCGTTAACGAGTAATTTGCCCGGCGAGCGGTAGACATCGACTCGGTCGTCTTCGTCGTCTTCGCGGTCAAAGACAGGGAGAGTGAAAGACTCTGATGGTGGCAAAAACTGGTGGGACTCGTCGTTTCGCTCGTGATGGACTCTCTTCTTCGCTCTTCTGTCCCGGCGACTACGCGGAGTCTTCCACGTCGTTCGGCGGGAATACGGGGATGAAGAAAAGCGAGGGAAGCGTGGAGGGACTTGGAGAGGCCAGGACGAGTGGGAAAAGGGTAGCAACTCGAGATGAGATATCGGCGGAAGGAGCGAGGATAAGGAGAGAGCGGAGCGATTGGCACGGAGAACGAGAACCGAGGTAGATTCGAATCGATGTGCGAGTTGCCGGGGACTGGTGAGACTAATGGTGGCAGCCACCGAGACCCTCGCCCCCCGTTTCCTCTCTTTCTCTCTTTATCCTCTCGCCCTCTCGTTTATTCTCCTCGCTTTCTCTCTCTCTCGGCATCGCGAACCAACTCTCATTCAACTTTGCACGAGCCACTCCGGGCAGATGACTGTTTCCCGATTGGCTCGCTCGCTCGCTCGCTCGATGCGTCGATGCAACAACGAGAAAACTCGTTTCAGGATGTGTTTCAAAGTTGCTCGTGGCAGCTCGAAAGGAGCGAGCGGCGGGGGTTGTCTTATATAGATATACAATTTTTTTGTTTTTTTTTTGTTTCGCCGCAGCCCGCGAGGAACTCTCGCTGTGTGTACAACGCGATCGTCGAGCGATATTTCGAGGGGAAATGTTTGAAGAACCTTTCCAGAGTCGGCACAAAGGGAGCCCTCGGGTACCCTTGAAATAATAATGTAACCGATACCGGGCAACGTGCGCGGGGGACAATGGCTCGTAATCGCCTACCCGACAATTTGTACGCTTTTGCGTGGGGGTGATTCATACCGAAGAGCCGCACTCTCTGGCGCACCTTCGCGGCTCTGGCTCCATTACGAAAATATTATCCGAACACGGCGGGTCGCGCGTGAAACATTCAGCGACGCGGTCGGTGCACTTATTGAGAAATGTGGGTCGGGATGATGCTTGATTGAATAGGATTTTCGCGAAGTTTATTCGAGAGTCTGTCGCTTGAAATTTGAGTAATTGGGAGTTGCCTTTCGGTTTTTTGAAACCCCACATTAATCCATGAATTGTCAGGCGTGTTATTAAAGTATTTTTAAAAAATGCTTGATAGACACACATCGAAATAAAAAAGTGTTCTTTACGTGCAAAAATATGCTTGATTGAATAAGATTTTCGCGAAGTTGATTCGAGAGTTTGTCGCTTGGAATTTGAATAATTGGGAGCTTCAGTTTTATAAAATCCCATATTAATCCACAAATTGTCAGGCGTTCTTACTAAAGCATTAAAAAAAAAACTTGAAAGACACTCATCGAAATAAAAAAAACTGTTCTTTACCCGCAAATATATGCAAACAATAAAATTGCACTATAGTTTCCTCGAGACAAAAACGCTTCACGATATTAGCGAGCGCAGATGGCGGAGACGAAGTTCCCCGGCATTATAGTAATTATCTATCATTGTTACACCCGGGTAAGTGGGAAGACGGCTCTCTTGATGGTAATTGATAATAGCCCCGCGGTGCGCGAACGCCAAAGCGAGAGCGGGCAGAGAGAGAGAGAGAGAGACGAAGAGACGGGGGTTCCTCGTTCGAGGAGTTATTAATCGAGTGGCCACTGGAGCTGCGGCTCTACAGCTGGCACCTTTCGTGGCTTGGAATTTCGCGGCTCGGATAATCCCGCGCTCATATTTTCTCCCCGGGACTCCGGTGTGCAACGCTCGTTCGGCGGGACGTCCTGCGCTTCCCGCAAATCAGCCGAGAAACTGGCCGTCGTCCCCGGCTTGGGATCTCCGATATTTTCGCCTAATCATTCAATGACTAGCTGAGAAGGTGTGTTCCCTCGTGGTTTTCTCGCTCCGACTCCCATTACACCGGCAACTGGCGATCGATGACCAGCAGGCGGTGCCCCAACGGTGAGCAAACTCTCGCTCCTGGGATGCGGAGGCAGTTGAGCTGTCGAGGTTGAAAAATCTAGCCGGGCGCCGTGCGAGTGAAGAGAAACGAGTGCGTCCGACGGCGAGAGCGCAGCCGACGCTCCGAGTCGTTTTCCCACAGGACCTCCGCTCCTCGGCCGCTGCACCTACTATTTTATCTCGTGGCTGCAGCCCCCGAAACGTGCTCTGCAAGCATAAATAGTCGTAAAAAAAAACAAGAACGAAGCAAAGCGAGGAAAGTGTTAAAAAATTTATATAACCGCGCTTTAACGAAAGGAGGCCTCGGCAGGTTGTACCGGGAACTCGAATGGCTTATCAGCTCCTTATCGTCGCTCCGTTGCACCGGCGGTATTTATTTTTTACTCGCTCTCTTCCCTGCCAACGAAGAAAAAAAAAGAAGACATTAAAAGAATATTTATCTTCATTCCCCCTGATGACTCAGTGGCGATAATATCACCGCAATTGAATTAACAGAAGCGCGAGTTCCAAGTTGGCCGAGTGGGACGGGAGAAAAACACCGGAGGGAAATGAAAAATATATCAGCGCCGGCGGTGCCGCGACTGGCCGCGAGATAAAGTTGGTCGAGTCTCGCAGCGCGTAGACGCGACCGAGTGGCTCCGGGCGACAGCCGGTAAAACGATTGGTGAAATGTTGCGAGGGATTGGCGAAACGCTCTCGTCAGCGGGTGCAAATGAAAAAAGAAAAAGGAAAGAAAGAAATTTAAAAAAAATAAATAAAAAAAAAATTAAAAACGTCCGCACGTCGACGCTGTTGGCAATTTAGCGCATTACAGTTGGAACTCTGCGTCGTTTCCCCGACACTCGACGGGCCGTTCGGGCTGGGAGAAAACGCCGATGCTCGGGCGGAGACGATAGCGCCGAGGAATGCAACGCCCGGCACCGATGGGATGAAGGGTTGCGTGCCAAACTGCGAACTGGCACGAGAATTTCGTCGGACGTGCATCACGTTATGCCCCGCGAGTACCGCAAGCGTCCTCGCTCTTTCTCCTCCTCTCTCTCTCTCGCCTCCGTTCCCTCGTTTTCTCCATTACAGTTCTCGGCTGAGTTCGGCCTGTGCAGGACTTGCCGGGTAGTTTCGTTCGCAGACCGGTAACTGCGGCGAAGAGAGTTTAGTCGCGTGAGCTTCGAGGCGGTTTTAGCCCTCCCCGTGCTGGCCGATGCTGGTGCTGCTGGTGGCGGTGCTGCTGCTGCTGCTGCTGCTGCGGTTCGTTATCTGGTGGCTCGAATCTAAATGAGATTCGATCCTTCGGAGGGTCTCCCCCGGTCGCCTCGTTGCTGGCGTCGTCTTGGTAGTCGTCGGCGGCTCGTGCCAGACGTTCCTGCCCTCATCGACTCGTCCTTCGATGGCACGATGAATGCGGGCGAACCGAAAGTAAGGATGTGGAAAGTGAGATCACCGAGAGGTCCGGGGGGGCGTTGGGAACGCACCGGGAATACCGATGTAATTCCTTGACGACGTATGGAGCATCAACGATCAGAGGGCCAACCGGATTTTCGTCTCTTTTATGAATTTTTTTAATGAGAATTAAATTACAATTGTCGTTTATCACCGAAGAAGGCGAAACAACGTGAGAGAAAAAATGATTTGATAGATTGATAGGGATATTTGGTCGATTGTAAATCGTGGGACAAAATATTAGGTTGAGCAGACTCTTATTTAAATTGTCCCGGGGTATTATTGAAGTCACTAGAAATACAAACGTGGCTGGCAGATCGATCGGAGTATTCAGTCGATTGTAAATCGTGGTGAAACATCGAATTTAGTCCTTTATTTAAATCGTTCCGGAACGTCATTCGAGCTACTAAAAATACAAACGCGTTTGACAAGATTGACAAATTAGATGGAATATGCAGTCTATTGTAAATCGCGGAAAAATATTGAATTGAGTCTTTTATTTAAATCATCCCGGAAAGTCATTCGAGCTACTAAAAATACAAACGCGTTTGACAAGATTGACAAATTGAAGGGAATACGTAGTCGATTGCAAATCGCGGAAAAATATTGAATTCAGTCCCTTATTTAAATCGCCGCGGTACGTTATTCAAATCACTAAAAATACAAACGCGTTTCGAAGAACGACGCTCGACCTTGATTATCCGCTCGCTCGCGATACGAAAAAGGAACAACCGCGATATTCCCGATACACGCCATCGATCGCGAATGATCCATACTCGATATATTGAATTCTCGTCCCGGTGTCTTATAGCTGGTCGTTAACATGGACGATTTCATCGTATCGGGAAGCGCGTGAAGCCGATCCGCGCGAGTCTCTCTTGTATATATATACAATATATATATATATCTATATATCTCGAGCACTCGAGCTGGCGATTCCGATCGATGACGATCGAGACGGCGCCGTTCGTAATTACGATCCCGAGCGTTCGTGTGCTCGCGAACGATTTAATCGCGACTGGAATTCAACGCGCCAGCGTCATTCCGCGATCTTTAGCCTCCGGTCTTCTGATTTGCCTCGATGAATGTGTTTAACTGCCGGGTGATCGAACGTGATAGCCGCCGCCGCTGCTGCTGCTGGTGCTGGTGAATCCAGAGAGAAGTTCAAGCGCGACGTCTTCGCCGTCTGTTGTCGGCGATAGCCGTAATGCACTTCTCTCGTCGACTATATATCCCGCATCATGCTCCAATAATCCGTGCGGCGTGGCCTGAATCGAGTCGTCTGCGGACCACCAGACGTGCAATACTTTTAACGGTGATTCTTCTCTCCAACAGCGACCACATTACGTTATAGAACGTAATGTGTAAACGTCGCTATATCGTGATTCAAGCATTGAGGTTCTTCAGGCTTGGCTATGGCCATTTGATATATAGATATATAGATATATATATATTTATATATCTCGTAAAAGGCCAGGCGATGCGATTTCGTTGCAATATTGCGGGGCCATAAAGCGGTGGCTTGGCCGTACGCGCAGGTGAAAAGGGAAAACGAGGGGCGAGCCGGGCGATGAGATGAGAGGAAGGAAGGAAGGAAGCAGAAAATGTCTCCAGCAATCGAATTTCACCCCGGCCGTGTGTTCGGGCGAGCGTGTCACCCGACGTTGCGAGCCACACACGAGCGTCAAGGTAAATCCGATCTCGCTGATACTATTTTCGGGGCTTCCCGAGACCGGAAATTCTCGGCCGTCCGTTTCCCTTCCCCACGGCCGAGCGTCGAGTGAGCATTCGCTTCCTCGTCGCCCGTTCGGTACTCTTGTCGCGCGTCCCCACGATGCGTATCGTATTTTTTTTTTTTTTTTCAGAAGATTCGTTCTATATATTTCTATATATATATTTTTTTTTTCTTTTATGTCGTCGCAGCTCGTTGCGGGGATTTGCGAGAATGAAGCCTAATTCGGGGATGGATTTGGTGAGACACAGAGAGAAAGACAGAGAGAGGCGGCTCGATGGCGGAGGAGAAAAAAAGAGAAGGTGGGAAAGCGATTGAGCGAGCGAGGCCGCGCCTCGTCGTCTGGTCTGGCCGCTCGCCGGTTTCCCTCGCGAGCCACCGGGGGAAGAAGGGATGAGAGAGAAAAGAGCCAGCGCAGTAGTGGTAACTGCTGGTGCTGGTCTGGCTGGCCCGGCTGGCTGACTGGCTCGCTGCTCCGATCCCGTGTGCTCTCCGCGTCGCGGCACCGGAGTCGAATGGAGGGGAGAACCGAGTATCGCGGGTCAGCGTGTTATTCTAGTCACTCGTTTTGCGCAAAAAAGAAGAAAAAAAAAAAAATGAATTGAATATCGAGACCGAACGTTTTCCAGAGCTTCATTGGGGAAAAAGAATCTGTTTACATGGAGCAAATACAATTTAGCTTGAGTCACGCGAATTCAATTTCCCTCCGAGTAACCAGGCAAACGTAATTCGTGTGCTTTGAAATTACTGCACGGTAAAAAAAAAAAAAAATTGGTGCACTCTGTGCGACGTGCCGATGAGGTGGGACGAATCCTAGCTTCGCGATTGGCTCTCACCGAGCCTTGAAGTTGAAGTAACCGATCTGCTTAATTCAGCCCCGAGTTCCAATTTACCCAATGAAGCGATTAGATTCGCCCGATCTGGTCCGACGGCGGTCGATCCGGTTCAGCCCCTGGGCTCGGCTTATTCATCCTCATGACTCTCAATTTTTTTTTTCTCAACGCTACATTTCCACTTCACGATGCAAATACATTCAACGTATAATTTAATCATTATTAGTTCAATGTTGTTGCAGCCGGGAGGAAAAAACGTGACTGAGAGATCGAGAAGAAAAAAAAAACACGAATCCGTAGAATAACACAGTCTCCTTTGATGCGTTTGATTAATGGAGCAAAAAGGAAAGAAAGAAAGAGAGAAAAAAAAACGCGCGTTAACGTTCGTCGGAAACATGCGAAACCGTTGTTAGATGACTTGCGTTACCCCCGGCTCGGGGACTCGCGGTGGGTAAATAGAAGAGAGCGCGAGAGGAGGCGAGGGAAACGGAGAGTCTCGAGTGGTGGGAAGGAGCGGCGGAGGAAGCGGCGGAGGAGAGGCGGAGCGAAGGATGCGGAGCTGAAGAGCCCGAGGGGAAAAATACGTTGACGTTGGAAGCGCGGGGCGACAAAGCTCGACGAGCGGCGAGGGAGGGGAAACGAGAGCGAGAGGGAGGAAGAAATTGGTCAAGTGAAGACGGGGACGCGAGGCGCGAGTGAGTAAGGTACGAGGAGATGCAAGTGGAGCAGGGAAGTGGGGGCAAAGCGACTGGTGCAGTCGGTGGGACGCCAAGCCGCCAATGAGTCTGGCAACGAGAGCAACCCGGGCGCCAGCGAGTCGCGGCGGATCGTGCGCTACGTGCAACCCGTCTAGTTTCCTCTCTGTCTCCTCCTCCTCTTCTTCTCTTCTTCTCTTCTTCTCCTTCTTCTTCTCTTCTTCTTCTTCTTCTTCTTCATCTTCTGCTTCGTTTCTTCTTCGTCTTCGGCCATGTAGCTTGTAGGCTGTCGTCGTCTCGTTTCCTCGGCGATGCCGCGCGACCCAATCCTCGTCTCTCGCTCTCTCTGCAAACTACACACGTACATGTTATTATAACGCATTTCATATGTATACATGGAAGATGTGTTTGCGCGTATATAAGGTACATATACTTCGTCGAACGGTCTGCCGCGCGAAGCGCGAACGATTTCGCGAGACGCCCACACGAGCTGCGCTCTCCTCCCACACACGAGAGTTTTCCGTCTTTATTCCTCGCTCGCGATCTCGGCCCCTTTCGAAGAAATCCGGACAGCGTTTTTGTTTCTCTCGCGCTGGTTTGTCCTTCTCGCTGATGTTCTTCTTCTTCTTCTTCCTCTCTCGACTCGCCCGTTTTACGCGCGTTCCGAGTTTCCTCGCCGCCCCGGAGCCCGCGCTCTCCTCTCCCTTTCTCAAGCTCCGATGTCGATCCTCTCTAATGCTATTTATTGCCGCCGCGCCACGCGCTTCTATTATACGCGTTTCCTTCTACGAATTTGTCGAGACGTGTGCGGGGCCGCGCCGGAGGTGAACGAGCGGAGCCCGAGAAGCGGAATTTTATGACGGTTGTAGGTACTCGGTGCTTCGGGTCGAGGGAGCAGCCAGGATGTCCGAGTGATCGACGTTGGACCGGTGGAATCGTCGGAGTGGGGTCAGAACGTCGGGGGAATTATGTGGTAATGCCGCGTAAACGTCGATTATCACATGTGGCCTCACAAAATCAGAAAGTCCCTGACTGAAAAGAAAAAGCAGTCACACAAATCGATAAAACATTTTTTTTTTATAAAATGGTATTTATCCATGAAAAAATATGCAGTTTTGCTTCAACATCTTAGACCAAAGAGACATAAATCTTGGAGAAAAAGAAATGCTTCATTACTTTCCGCAATTTTTCCTCCCCCGGTGGTCGAGTTTGCGCAAAAGAAAAATCATTAACTTTAATCACTCGTCACGGTTGTCCGAGCGTAATGAACGTTTATGCTGGATTTTCGATTTAATTTCAGCGAAATGCCAAAAAGGACACGTTGATTCATGGATAAATAAAGTTGTATTTATCCATGAAAAAATATGCAGTTTTGCTTCAATATGTTAGACCAAAGAAAAATAAATCTTGAAGAAAAAGAAATGCTTCATTACTTTCCACAATTTTTCCTCCCCCGGTGGTCGACTTTGCGCAACAACAAAAAAAAATCATTAACTTTAATCACTCGTCACGGCTGTCCGAGCGTAATGAACGTTCATGCCGGATTTTCGATTTAATTTCGGCGAAACGCCAGAAAGGACACGTCGATCGCGGAGCGAGGAGAGAAAGGCGATATTTCTCCTGGGAAGAATCGCGAATATCCACGTCGCTCTCCGGCCCCCCAACAACCAGCAGCAGCAGCGGCAGCAGAAGCAGCGGCAGCAGCGCAGAAATTCCTTTTACTCGGACGGGTTTCGTCGCCGGACTTCCCTCGCGCCCAGTGCGATGAAGCGGAGATACGGAGGACGGGGGGGCAGGGCGGGCCTCGCGGCAGACTTTACTTTAATACTCCGCGGACCCTCCACCCGGGGTCCTTGATTTTTTTCTTTTTACACTGTGACGTACCACCCGTTTCCACTCCCTCCCTCTTCTCCTCACTCGTTTCTCACTTGTGTGTCACTGATCTCTCCTTCTCTTTCTTCCCCACCTTTCTCTCTCTCTCTCTCTTTCTCTCCCCGTGGCTCCCACCGTTCGCGCAGCGGTTATGGGAAACCGAATACCCCGCCTCGTCTCCGTCGGCGAGGAGACGAGGACGGACTTATCGCGAACCAGCGTTTCCGTCTGTACGTCATACGTAAAAAAAAAAATAATTAAAAAATATAAAAAATAAAAAATAAACAGTAGATTAAAAAAAATTATAAAAATAAAAATAAAAAATAAACAGTGGATTAAAAAAAATTATAAAAATAAAAATACAAAATAAACAGTAGATTAAAAAAAATTATAAAAATAAAAATCAAAAATAAATTTTAAAAAAATTATAAAAATAAAAAAATTATAATAATAACTGGTACTCAGGTGTGCGATTTTTTTCGCGTGTGTTGGTTCGTGACGGGGATTTCGGGAGAGAAGGTGATACGAGATAGCATAAAACGTCGCGCGTATATCGGCGCGAAGTGGACGATGAAGGGAGACACCGGATGATGTGGTTCATCGTTCAACGACGACAGGGGCGGCCCGTAAGCCGAATCGAGCACGTTCGATCGGCTCGCAATCCTGGACATGTACCGAACAGATAGACCGGTGATCTGTAAAGCCTAAAGAGGGCGGGGACTGGAGAGTATGATGAAAAAAAACCCGACGGTATTTAAAAAAAAAACGACACGTGATACCGCGACGAGAACGAGCTCTCCGGTCGGGTGCATGAAGTCACCGCACCGGTCGGCGGTCCAGGAGGAGAGAGATGCTGCTGCACCTCTGACGCAAGAAGAATTGGAAAGCGATATCTCGATCAATCGGTCAACAGCGCTGCAGGTCTGGTGCCGCCGCCGCCACTGGCCACTCTGGGTGGCTCCATTAACTAATTTTCCTTTGCGGATTAACGGCCGGGGGGGCCCGTTGTACTCGCGTCGGCTAATAGAAATATTGAATTATCGAGAGGGAAAACTCGGTAACTCGATTTTTCGACGGAGCGGTTTTTTTTGCTTGTGGGCTCTTGATGTAGATTTTTTTTTGAGAGAGTAAAACTCGACGAAGCTCTTTCAACAGTTTTATTAACATTTGCGTTGACTTGGATAAAAATTGTTGTTACTGCAGTCGTGTTTATCGTTACTCTTTCACCTTTAATGAGGAAACAAATAAAATTGTAAATTGTAGAATAGGACTTGGGTTTGGGATTACTATTTTTTCTTCTCTATACGAAAGTAGTTTTTGATGGATCTAACTCGTTTGGTAACTCGATTTTCGACACAGCGTTTTTTTGCTTGTGGGTTCTCGATGTAGATTTTTTTTTGCGAGAGTAAAACTCGACGAAGCTTTTTCGACAGTTTTTTTAAACATTTGCGTTGACTTGGATGAAAATTGTTTTTACTTCAGTCGTGTTTATCATGTAACTCTTTCATTTTTCACGAGGAAACTAAGAAAATGGTAAATTGTAGAATAGAATTTGGGTTTAGGACTACAATTTATTTTTTCTCTATACGAAAGTATTTCTTTATGGTTCTATAATTTTTTTTAAATTTAAATTGATGCTTACAATTTCATTTAAAAAAAAAAGAATATCATCAGCAACTCGTGCAGGTGACTGGGGGGACCCCTGAGGTTTGGGAAAGAGCAGATACCCTTGGTTCCCATGAGAAGCGACACCGAAAGCCCCGCGCGGTTATAGCGGAGAGATGGAAGTTAATTAGAAGCCTTTGGAACGTCGAGGTTTCGCCGCCCAGGCCGGAAACTTCTCCGCGCCGAGGAGTAGGCAGGGTGTAGCCCTACTTGGAGTCGCGGCAGAAGACGAGGACACCAGACTGTGTGCAGTGCGGCTGCCCGCGCGGGCTATAACATTTCATATAGCACTATTGGAGCAGCGTCAAGTTGACTTTGGGCTCGAACCGGAGGAAATTGACTGTGACGAGTAAAGAGACGACGCGGCGAGAGGAGCTCGCGAGCGCGCGCGAGTGCATTGAGCCAGCGAGCTAGTCGTCATGCCGCGACCGACGAGAGTGTTTTGCCGGCGTTGCCCCGCGCTAACCGCTAACGAGCCACTCACTCTCGCTGTTTGCTCGCCGAATCCCCGGAGAAAAATAAATGACTGACGAGTGGTACGCTCAGTTGTTACACTGACACGCTTTTGCGTTTAATTTGTGTGCTTGCGGCTCGTCGCGAGCGTAGTTAAACGAGAATTTGTCAATACAACGTCGACACCGGGTGGAATCTTGCACGTTGCTTTCTTAGTGATTTTCTAATTTGTCGGAATTTATTGAGAACGTCGGATAATCAATTTCGATTTTCTGAGTTCTGCCTAAAAGTTGACTGAGTTCTCATTGCTTTGAAATAGTTTTATGGAAACCGATGCTGAATAATGTGAACTTTTTTCATCAGTACCATATTTTGGCTCTTTTTCTGTAGCAATAAAGAGATTTCCATTTTTTAAGCCCTGCACTCTCATGCATACAAATTCACTCATACATACACACATTTTTTCCCCAACTTTCCTGTACGTTTCAGGCAATTTTAAGTATCCCGACATCTAATTCTGGAAATTTTGCTTTCTGGAAAATTTCATAGTTTCCGAGAGAGCGAAGAGCGAAGGATCAATAAACCCGGCACAGATCCCACAATAGCGTCTAGCCGTGGTGCAATTATCAACTCCCCGTGTATTTCGAGACTTGCGAGAGTTTGTAATATTTCATCACTCTGCCAGAATTAATTCGACAGCGACTGACGAGTCGCTCGTCGCTCACGTTTCACCATCGGTGAGTTTAGTATTTTTACAGCGACTCCGACGTGCGAGTCTCGGTTGTATCACTCACTCGCTGACCCGTTCGCCGTTCCAGCAGTGCTTGTCTGGATACTCCTCGCATATGGCGTCCGCCAGGGTGCCGTAGAAGGTGCGTGACGTCACGACGCTCGCCAAAAAGTTGCCCAGCTGAACGTGTAACTGCATTGTGGGCACAGCTTTGTGGGGCTGTTGCTGGCTCGACGAGGGTTTGGAATCCGCGTGAGACAATCCCGATCCACGGTGATCCGAGAGGCCGGCGTCGGACGAGGCCGATGCCTCCGAGGAATCCGTCGAGAGTTCGGCGCGGCCGCATACTTTCCGCACCTGAAAAATCGAGCGAACGAACGAATTAGTATAACTTGCAATTTAACTGACAAATATTGATTTATTTACTTAAAAACGATATCACTTATAATTTTGTCTAATTTAATTTTATACAAAGCATATCATATATATTATATTAAAAATGATAGCATTTATATTTTTGTATAATTTCATTTTATACAAAGCATATCATATATATAATAATAAAAAGAATATCATTTATATTTTTGTATAATTTCATTTTATACAAAGCATATCATACATATTATAATAAAAAGGATATCATTTATATTTTTGTATAATTTCATTTTATACAAAGCATATCATACATATTATATTAAAAAGGATATCATTTATATTTTTGTATAATTTAATTTAGTACAAATGCAGTACATAAAATTGTTCAAACGGAAATGGCAAATGGATTGAAACTGTTGCCTCAAGCTTTGGGGCATTTTTGGGTCGTCATTCTGCAATTGGTGCTGGCACGAAAATGCGAATCGCCCCAAGATCCCCGGTTCGGTCTCGACAAAACGACGAAGAAAGCGGAGCGCGCGCGCGCTTATTTGTACTTAAGGCGACGACCGTGCGTCGCGCAACCTCGATAAGAAGCTCTTGAATTTTGGTACTGGGGCGAAATAAATATAATCTGTCGCGTGGTTGGCGACGCAAAGGCGTCGATGCGCCCCGGTTTGTCTCGCGCGTATACAGCCGCAGCGACAACCGGTTTTACGATCTCTCCACGCTGTATCCGCAGGACAGACGTATAATAAATCCGTCCGTAGGCAGTTACGCATTCCCTTTTTTAACTACAATTTTTGTCGGTTTTTTTTCTTCTTCTTTTTTTCGTTCTCCCTCTACACTTGCAGACACGCGAAGTATTAAATGCGAGTTTGCAAATGAGGGCCTCCTGAGAAATGTGCTTCACAGACGTATATTACGTTTGACGGGGATCGATCGAGACGCTTCATTAATCGCCATTAATCCGCTCGAAACTGGTTTTGGGGCCATAAAAGCTGAGACCGCCATAAAAATGCACCACCGAAAAATCGGCAATAATTTCGTCATTTTTTTTTCCTTGGTCGGAAATCCAAAACTAATCAACATTTTATTTCTTATTGTACTTCTTTTTTAAATTTATTTTTCAATGAATTATGATGTTGAAGTTAAAAAACAAAATAAAAAAGCCAAAACATTAATGAACCCAAATGATTGTAGCGGTTATAAAAAGTAATGGTAACGATTAAGAGCACGACAAATAAAAATTATTTCACACCCTAATGGGGGTGAATCATTATCATTTTTGTGGAATTAATACTTTCTTTTTAATTTCGTTGCATTGCAACGATGCAAACTTCAACGTCACAATGAATTTAATCATTTCGTCTCTCCACAATAATGCAAACCAACGATACACGAAAAAAATATACGTGTTTTCCGCTACGGTGACTTTTTGCGCAAACACATCCTTTTGCTAAACACCGAAAAACAAGATAGCGTTTGCTAATTTTATTTCTTATTGTACTTCTTATTTATTTATATATTTATTATTTATTTCTCAATGAATTATGACGTTGAAGTTAAAAACCAAAATAAAAAAAGCCAAAACATTAATGAACCCAAATGATTGTACCGGTTATAAAAAGTTATTGTAACGACTAAGAGAAAGACAAGACAAAATTATTTCACCCCCTAATAGGAGTGAATTATTACAATTTTTATGGAACAAATTTTTTTTTTATTTCGTTGCATTGCAACAATGCAAACTTCGACATCATAATAAATTTAATTATTTCGTCTCTCCACAATAATGCAAATCACCGATACACGAAAAAATGTGCGTGTTTTCCGCTACGGTGACTTTTTGCGCAAACACATCCTTTTGCTAAACACCGAGAAACAAGATAGCGTTTGCTCGATTAATGTCAGAGCGATTGAGCGTTATCGTACCGCGTATCGTGTAGGTGTTCCTGTCAACGTGGGAGCTCGGAGGGGTGGGAGAAAAAAAAATAAAGCAAACGTGTGGACGACGTCCGAGTGTAGGATAAGGAAAATCTCGCAGGGGACGCACGCGCGGCCGCTCGGTAACCCAACGCCAGCTGGTATACGCGAGCGATACGAGATATCTGTTGTTCTCGACGCTGCTGCGCGCGGCGCACCTCGTTCCTTCCTCTTATTTCCTCCGTCCGCCTCCTCGTTCTCCGGTAAATCACCGCGAGAGCCACCGCCACCGATTCGCTCCCGATGATCTCGCGCGTCTTCCTGCCGCCGCGGCTTGACCTGCCCTCCGCGCCTGCTGTGCCTTCTATACCACACAGGTGAGTCATCGGCGACCGCACGAAGAGGCTTCGCTCGCCATGAATCAGAGCGCTGACGAAGAAGCGCAGGAAGACGGGACGCAACGGACGTCGAAGGTGCGACGCGCGGTGATTAGACACATCCGATTGAGTCGCTGCATTCCTCGATTGATTAAACGACTTAATGCACCTTCGGGCGATGAACCGGATGAAAAAATAATTCTACGCTCGAAATACGGACGACGAATATTAGTTTTCATGCATGGCAGATATATTTTTGAGGAAAGCGAAAATCATCGAAACAAACACACAACAATTTTGTTTTTAAAAATATCGACTTTTAACATTCATCAGTTCACAATGGCCCGAATGTACAGAATGCAAAATTGGGAGGGGACGAGACGTTTAAATAATTTTTCACGATTTTTTAAGGCGTTTTCACGATGTTTTAAGGTGTTTTCAAGACGTTTCTTGCGACTGTGAGCGAGAAATCGTAAAACCGGCGTCGGACCGAAAATGACAAAAATCGACCTTAACTTTCAACCCTTTTTAAAGTGTTTTTTGGAAAAAAAAAAAAAAAAAAAAAAAAAAAAAAACTTCTGGATCTATAAATATGGCTGTGACTCGGAAAATGGCAAAACCTGCTTCTTCATGTTTTTTCGCGTTACACATGCAGCTTTATTATGGCAGGATTAGCGCCCGGGTTCCTTTATATCATTCTGACATTTGACATGAACAAAATATTTAAATGCATCAACTCGATCCTGATCCCGCTGTGTCTGATAATACCGACAACTAGTCGGAGCACAAATAGATTGACGAAAATGAATTTTGTGACTCACGAACTTTTTACCTGATTTTTTTTTGTATCATTTGGACAATTAATCGTGTAACCCATACATCTTACTTCAACTTGTCACGTGGCAATAAAAATGAGCCAAAACGATAAAAAAAAGATCGACGTTGAAACAGATCGATTTGGCAATTGAGCTATCAGATTTATCGCGACTGCTTCGCGAGAATCAATCGTCGACAGTTAAGGCTCATAATTCGAGATGGATTTATGATTGTGGCAATCGATTTACGAGTTGTCTCATTTTCGGGGTCTCGGGTGGTTGACCGGGCAGCGCAACTGCCGCGATCGAAGAAAACCCAGGTTTGGTCGATCGAAAAAAAAAGTAACCCCGATTTTACCTACGTGACGAAATTTCGAAAAACGTGAAAAATCATTTTTTGCATTTTTCATGTTTTTCGGGCAAACAACGGTGCTTTTCGGAATCAGCGGGAAATTTCCCATCGGATAGGGTCTTCAAACTTTATGAAATCGAAATTTTTTTTTTTTTCTCGATTTCGTAAAGTTTGATCGTTAATTTCACGTTAATTTCCTCAACGATTTAATTTTAATTTGAGCATATAGCGAGCGCGAGAATCGCGCGGCCCACTACAACCTGCTTGTAGTATCTTATAAATCCGGCTACTCCGGTCCCACCGGCAAACACCCCCGACAATAAATCTAAACCGGATCCGCCGACGATCGCAGAATCAAGAGTCAGTGTCAATAGAGCCGTCATAGCGCGAGATAAAATATATAATAATCCCCTCCTCCTCCCTCAGCGCGCATAGAGAAGTCGCGCTCTCGACGTTGTCTATTGAATTTCATTTCATTTCATTTCATTTCATTGAGCAAGCGAGAAAAATAGTCTCGTTCATTCTCAACCGAGTCCTTAGAAAGCGTCATGGCTCGGGTGATATTTGCCGAGGGTGTCCCGACTTCCTGGGCATTGAGAAGGACTTGGCGAGAGGCGGCGCAGCGGGCGAGAACGCGCGGTGGAGTTGGCCACTCGCGTCGCTCAACGAGCGCGCTCGTCTCTCTCTCTCTCTCGGCTCTCCGCGAGTAGACGACGTAGGGGAGACCGGGGTAAAACGGGCCTCCGGGGTAAAACGGGCCCCCCATTTTTTTGATTAATGAAAAAAAAAATTAGATTTTTTTTTCCAATCAAAAAATTATTTTTTGATTAGAAAAAAAAAAACTTTTTTCCCGCCGTCCTCCGTGATTTTTTATTATTCGCGGGCTTGTTCGGCAATAATTTTTTTTTTCCATCGATTCTTGCTCGTACGGCGAATTTGTCACGACTGAAATCTGCTTTTGTGTCACGTTTTAGTAAAATACCCAAATAATCAACACTCATGTCGATCGGTAGCCTTTTGTCTACTAACTCATGCCGATGAAGTTTGCATCGTTGGAATGCAACGAAATTCAGAAAAAGAAATGAATTATAATTAACCCAAATCATGAAATGATAGGTATAAAAAGTCATCATATCAATTAGTTCATATGATGCATTTTTATATGTAATTTCATCATTTGGGTTAAATAGAATACATTTTTTTTCTGAATTTCGTTGCATTCCAACGATGCAAACTTCAACATCATGTTTTACCCCGGAATTTTTTTTTGCCGTCGCGCAAAATTGATAATTGATATCGAATTTTTGAGTGAAAAGCAATAAAAAAACACTTTGGGTTTTGTCATAGAGCCATTTTTCGCTTAGGGGGCCCGTTTTACCCCGGATTTTTTTTTGCCGTCGCTCAAAATTGATGATTGATATATAATTTTTTTTAGTGAAAAGCAATAAAAAAAAAACACTTTAGGTTTTGTCATAGAGCCATTTTTCGCTTAGGGGGCCCGTTTTACTCCAGAATTTTTTTTTGCCGTCGCTCAAAATTGGTGATTGATATCGAATTTTTTAGTGAAAAGCAATAAAAAAAACACTTTGGGTTTTGTCATAGAGCCATTTTTCGCTTAGGGGGCCCGTTTTACCCCGGATTTTTTTTTGCCGTCGCTCTCAATGGATGTTTGATATCTAATTTTTTTTTAGTGAAAAGCAATAAAAAAAACACTTTGGGTTTTGTCATAGAGCCATTTTTTGGTAGGGGGCTCGTTTTACCCCGGATTTTTTTTTGCCGTCGCTCTCAATGGATGATTGATATCTAATTTTTTTAGTGAAAAGCAATAAAAAAAAACACTTCGGGTTTTGTCATAGAGCCATTTTTTGCTTAGGTGGCCCGTTTTACCCCGGTCTCCCCTATAGCGCGCGTGTTGTGCTCCGGCGCGCACGGTAGTAAGTACGACGAGCCGCCGCTGCGCCTCCGAGGGAGCAATGAAAGGGGACGAGAGCGAGGCAGCGTTTCACCCGTCTCGTTTCGACTCCCAGTCGAAAAGCGACGACCGCGTGAGGGAGAAAGAGAGAGAGAGAGAGAGAGAGAGATGGACGGGATCACGATTACTCACGCGGGTTCAAAGTTCAGCCAATTTAACGATGCCGCAGGCCACACCGAGCGAAACACATTGACAGAACGACTAACGCTCCTCGCTTTTCTCTCTTTCTCCGCTCCCTCCTCGCCTCACCGCCTCTCTCTCTCTGACGTCAGGAGTCGTTCACCGGATCATCGGACGAGAGGAGCCCCGCGCTTATAGTGCCGGCCAACGCGAAGAAGCCACGCGCGCTTTTCACTCGATGTCAACCGCGTGCTAAAAGCTTCTCTCTCTCCGCGATGGATACGATAAAAATAACGAATATTAATAACCTACGATTTACGCTCTCCCGGCTGCGCAGCTGCCGCGAATTTTTTTTCTTTCGTTTTCTTTTGTTTTTTTTATTTTTATTTTTTATTTCTCGTTCGTGTGTAACGCTCGCAGCAGTCGTTTGTGTCCCCCGGAGAACGAGAAACGCGACTCGAGGAACCGGCGGTGTTTGCGGTTAATTTTTTTTTTTCGCCCGAAAACTTCTTGAGGGAGATTTCGCCGCGGTTTAATTTGTAGCATGAGGGGTGCGAAAAGTCGTCGGGAGACGCGGTGAGAATAAATTGCATGGCAAAATCCTGGATCTGTGCAGTAGTTTCTAATATACAAATAGTTGATTTAAAAGGAGAGAAGGATGTGATACTTTTTACCATATTTCTAGTAAAAAGTATTGTAAATTTTCGGTAGAGGGGAGAGGTAACGTCATCTATCGAGAAGAACGAGAATGATGAGAATTTTTACCACGAAATATGTTAAAACAAATTATAAATATGTTAGAAATTCTCATAGTTTTCGTACTGTTCGTCAGGTGGCGTCTATGCTTTTTCAATACCAGGGGTGTTGGTAATTTTTACCATCGCGTCCGGTAAATTTTATCAGATTCTTCTCTCCGTGTATTTGTCGCCGTGGCAACAAAATAAAAAAAAATTATCACATCGAAAAATAATCTTATGATAATTTTTGTAAAAAATTCCTCTCACGAATCTCTGACCATTTTCTGTATTCCTGCGATAAACCAAAGCAGCAGTTCAAGGCCGGCTAACAAAAAAAAGAAAAAAAAAGAATCTCGCTCAGCAGCTTCTTCGTCCCCCCGTGTTTAGCGCGGCGTTCCAGGAATGCGAGAGGAAAAATCCGCTTTTCCAAAGTCCGGCGCGCGAGAATTTTCGTACACACACCCAGGATTCGCGACGTGTATATTCCGCGAGCGATGAATTCCTCCCTCGCGAGGCATGCAAACGCAGAAATTCCTGCGGGCGGTAAGGTGGGACGGAACGGCAGCCTGGACCGCCGACCGAGGGCGTCGGGGGGCCGGCGACGGGATGCGCGGGGGGGGGGGGGGCAAATCCCTCGTCGGGGGATAAGGAAACTTTAACGACCCCGGCCGCGCTGTCGAATACATATGTAATATACGCGTACACGACTATCCGGGCGGTGCGCTTCGCGGCGTGTAGCTTTTACGACTAACGCAGACGGAAACACACCGACGCACGGGACTTGCGATGCGAACGTGTGGGTGGCATTATAAGAAGTCTGCTAGCGGTTATAACGGAGAAGAAGGAGCGTTTGAGGGCGTACGAAGACGAATGCACCGCGGAAGACGAAGAGCAGAGAGAAAGAAAGAGAAAGAGAGAGAGAGAGAAAAAGAGGAGAAGGAAAAAGAAGCGAGAGAGAGAGAGAGAGAGAGGGAGAGAGAGAGAGAGAGAGAGAGAGAGAGAGAGAGAGAGAGAGAAAGTGTTAAGGAGAAAGAAGCGAGAGAGAGAGAGAGAGAGAGAGAGAGAGAGAGAGAGAGAGAGAGAGAGAGAGAGAGAGAGAGAGAGAGAGAGAGAGAGAGAGAGAGAGAGAGAGAGAAAAAGAGAAAGAGGATAAGGAAAAAGAAGCGAGAGGAGCGCAAAAGAGGAGGAAGAACAAGGGAATGCGAGGATCGCCGAGGCGAGAAAGACGGAGTATTCGAAATAGAGAAAGAAGAATGAAGGAAGGAAGAGGATGGGGGATGAAGAGAATGGAGCGTCGGTATAGAAGCGAATGAGAGAAAGAGAGGAGAGAGAGAAAGGCGAGGGGGATGGAAGAGGCAGAAGCAGAAGCAGCAGCAGCAGCAGCCTCGCCAGCCCGCGGCGCGCCCATCGCATTCCTCGTATCCTTTTGCCGGTTTGTGCTGCTTTGACTTCGCCGCTGGTTCAGCTGGTGCAGCATCAGCCAGCCAGCCAGCCAGCCAGCCACGAGGTAAGCAAGCGAGGAGCCAACAACCGCGGGAGAGGATCGAACGGCTCGTTTCCTATCGATTCTATGGGACTCGGGAGCGCAGCGCGAGCGCGGCATATTCGCAGCTTCGACGGGTCCGCAGCACCACTTTGGCCTCTTCTCTTCTCTCCTCGCGCTGATCGTCCGCGCCCGCTGCTGCTGCTGCTGCAGCTCTCCCCGCTCTCTTCCACAATCCTCTCATCCACTTTTCACCCGAGAGCACGAGGCACCGGAATCAACGGGCTGAGAGAGGGAGGGAGGGAGGGAGAGAGAGAGAGAGAGAGAGAGGCGAAAGAGGAACCGGTAATTAAAGCCAATCGATTAGAAGCGACTCTGCGCGCGCTAGGTAACTACGGAGCGGCGATGCTACGTGCAGTGCTGCGCCTAATAGCCTGGGCATGTGCGGATTTGCTCAAATGCGCAGTGGAGGACTTGGAATCGTCCGCACGCTCGACGGATTGGATATATACGGGATTTTGAGTTTTATGTTTTCGATTGAAGGGATCGCGAGGGAGCGGAGTTGATATTCAGTGTTGGGAGGAATTTTTGTTGTGGCGAAATGGAATTTGGAATTTTTAAGTCGGGAATTGAAATTAAAATTGAAATTAACAATTTAAGTCGGAAATTAATTTGGAATTTTTGAGTCGGAAATTAATTTGGAATTTTTGAGTCGGAAATTAATTTGGAATTTTTGAGTCGGAAATTAATTTGGAATTTTTGAGTCGGAAATTCATTTGGAATTTTTTAGTCGGAAATTAATTTGGAATTTTTGAGTCGGAAATTAATTTGGAATTTTTGAGTCGGAAATTAATTTGGAATTTTTGAGACGGAAATTAATTTGGAATTTTTGAGTCGGAAATTAATTTGGAATTTTTGTGTCGGAAATTAATGTGGAATTTTTGAATCGGAAATTGAAATAAAAATAAAAATAAAAAATTTAAGTCGGAAATTAATTTGGAATTTTTGTGTCGGAAATTAATGTGGAATTTTTGAATCGGAAATTGAAATAAAAATAAAAATAAAAAATTTAAGTCGGAAATTAATTTGGAATTTTTGTGTCGGAAATTAATGTGGAATTTTTGAATCGGAAATTGAAATAAAAATAAAAATAAAAAATTTAAGTCGGAAATTAATTTGGAATTTTTGTGTCGGAAATTAATGTGGAATTTTTGAATCGGAAATTGAAATAAAAATAAAAATAAAAAATTTAAGTCGGAAATTAATTTGGAATTTTTGAGTCGGAATTAAAGTCGGGAAAATTTGGAAAGTTCGGATGGAGATAATAAGTAATGGGTTATGGAACAAAAGTAATTTTGTTCCTTGAGCCTTGGCCTTGGTATTTTGATTGATTGATTATTTTTATATTTTGGAGATCTTGATGTGACGAATTGGCCTTTTCCGAATTCTCGAATGATTGAATATACTGATGAATTTGAAGCGTTCTAGCATTTTTATTTATAATCATCGCTAAGAGGAAAGTTTGCTCTGTGTTTTTGGTTAAATCAAAGACAGCGAGATTCGAAAGAGGCTAAGATTACTCTAAATGTGGAATATTAAAATTACGCGGGAAATGAGATATTGAATCATTGCAAACCAAATGAAGGTCTGATTTATCCGTGAGAAATAAATTACTAAAACAGTCGCCAGGCAAAATACCCAAAAAAAAGTCGTTAATTCCGTTAACTCATTTTGTCCCCGATACTCGACATAAAATATTTCCTCGAGTACTAAAAACAAACTCGACTTATTTTAATGAAACGCAATTACCCTGAAGCAAATGAATAAAATGTCCCAAAATGCCACACAAATCCCCGCAAAAAAATACGACTATCCAAAAAGTGTGTCACCCGTCCTCATAAAATTTCCGACCTCTCTTATTTCTCGTCGGACACGTTCGGCAAGCTACGACGTACACGAACTCCTAAATTTTCACGACCGCGGAAAACACTGTGTCAAGTGTCGTCACTCGACGCCGAGAATCGGGCGAACCGGACACGGTCGGAGGAAAATTTTTCCTTTGGTCGAAGATTCGATTATCATAAAAGCGCGAGCAAGGCAATAGTCGCAGTGCGGAGCATAAAGAGGCGGCAAAAAAAAAAAAAATCGAGGAGGAAGCAGAAGGAGGACGAGGAAGAAGAAGAGAGTAGAATACCGAGTCAAGGAAGAGCCGAGAGGCCAGGCGATGGGAGCGGCCACTGCCGGCCGAATCTTTTATCTCCTCGTTCGGAATTCGTACGGCACGACGGAATCTCGATAACGAATTTATCTTCCACCCACCGCTCGCCGCCCGTTTCGCTTTCTCTCTCTTTCTCTCCCACGAATTTTCGATTGGCGAATTTCTCTCCGCCTTTCTCGGTCTCGTGGAGAGATCGCGTCTCCCGCAGGACGGCGGCGAAGGCGCGACGGAGACGACGACGACGTCGGCAGACGGAAGAAGAGAGGGCGAGCCGCCACGTCGGTCGATTTGTCCCACCCTTCGGACCACCCGCCCCCACCCCCTCCGGAACCATCACCCTCCGACCCGGAGAACCCATTCCCGGCGGTTCGGTACATAGCAAAAGTGAATATAAGAAAGAGAGGAGGAAGAACGATATCGCGGGGGAGTCAAAAGAAAAACTTTGACTCGAGGGGGGGCGACGAGAGAGCGACCGCGGGGCAGAGCGTCGTGCATTACGGCGAACCCTCTGCAACGACGAAGGCCGCTCTCGGTTGGTGTGTATACCGAACGAGGAAATTCTCCCTACCAACTTCGACCTATTTTTAGTATCGATTTTGCACAGCCCTGTGTGTTGCCTGTTTATCCTGAGAGTTTTCGCGTGGTCCACAGTTCAGGTACGCTCACACGCTGTTTATAATACCGCAGTGCGTGTGTCTATATCTGTGGAGTTGTGTGGATATAGGGTATGTGCGGGTAAAATGAAACGTGCGGGCAAAATGAAACAGCGATTTTTTTTTTAGTTGCGAATATTTTTGCGGGCGAAATGGGGCGAAAACCCCGTTTTGGGAATATCGCGGCTATGCGACTTCAACGCAACTAAACGGATTATAACGTTTTTTTTAAACCATTTTCAATATTTCAAGCAATTTGGATTTTAGAAAATCACTTAAAAAAATATCTAATTTGTTTTTATAATTTTTTTTCTCGTTATAATCATTATTGATGATGTGAACCCATACGGAAATAAAGTATATGGAAAATATAAAAAAGATGTATTCTAGATATACAAGATATATTTTGTCCGAAAACTTCTATGTGCCGGATATATTTTAGTATATATACGAAATATAGGCGAGCGAAAAAGATATCTAAGATACATCCAAAATATATTAAATAGGTAGTTTTATTCTATTATAGTCGGAAAAGTTGTATATGTCAGATATATTTTCGTGTATATTTCTTTTCCATGGGGGGACTATAAAAAAAAACGAATTTGGGGGGCTGTTTCATTTTGCCCGCACTTTTTTTTCCAACGCTCAAAATTGACGATTGGAATCGAATTTTTGGGTGAAAACCGATAGAAACACACTTTGCGCATCGTCATAAAATCATATTTTGCTCATGTGTCTCATTTTGCCCGCACATCCCTTATATGAATATATATAGATATATCGATATAACGCACACGTTCCGTAGTATCAGAATACGTAGTTACGATAGGACGAAAACTTTACTGAGTTATGTCGCAGCCGGAATGTTTGTGCAGTATTTTCGCTGCAAGCTCCGAGGGCTTGATGGGTCCCCACACGTGCGCACATTTTCTCCTCCCTTTTGTATCGCGCCGCGAGCTTGAGTTCCATCGAACTGGGCACGTTATGCCTTCGTGCATACGAATAAATCACCTCTTCGTACACGCGGAATCTGGATCACGATCGCGACAGACTTGTGCGAAGGGGGGAGGGGGGGGGGGGGACACGTGTAGTCGCGCGGAATATAATGCAGTGTGCGCCGCCGCCGGCTCTGTAGCCGAGAATTTATATATAATCCCGTTGAAGTGACAACCACTGTGGAAGCACCAAAGCAATTATAGGTTTTCCATAGTTTGCCATTTTTTCTGTGAGCCATTCGAAGTTGGCGGGCGGCTTAAGCTCGTCGCTTTTGGGCGGGAATAAAAAAAATGTCCTCGCAATAATTTTCGGTTGGCTTGACAGTTCGTAATTCTCAAGAGCTATGAAAATATGAAACGCTGGAGATAAAATGTTAAATTCATTTCATACGATTCAGGGGAAAATCTGTGTTTTTGGTGGAGCTGTGAAGCCGATTGAATACAATTTACGTCGCGTGTTGTGCATTCAAGATTCATTGCAGTAGGAAAAAAATTGTAAAAAGAAAACAGAAAAATTATTCTATCTTCATTATTCTATCTTAAAAGCGGCTTAAGCTCGTCGCTTTTGGGCGGGAATAAAAAAAATGTCCTCGCAATAATTTTCGGTTGGCTTGACAGTTCGTAATTCTCAAGAGCTATAAAAATATGAAACGCTGGAGATAAAATGTTAAATTCATTTCATACGATTCAGGGGAAAATCTCTGTTTTTGGTGGAGCTGTGAAGTCGATTGAATATGATTTACGTCGCGTGTTGTGCATTCAAGATTCATTGCAGTAGAAAAAAATTGTAAAAAGAAAATTGAAAAATTATTCTATCTTAAAGACGAAGCTTGGAAAAAAATGTTTAAAAGTAAAAACTTGGCTAAGTCGGGGTCGCCTTCGAGTCAAATAAAACTGAAGTCAATAACATCAAACACCCCGACAACAATTAGCCCTCAATGCGTTTCCACTACCTGCGCACCGTGCAAATTCAGATTCAAAGTGATCCCAATTATGCCCACGATAAAGATAAACGAAAAATCAGAATAAAAAAAAAAAAATGCAAACGAAACGACCCAAACTCGATGCTCCAAATCTTTCAAACTCGCTCCCACAAAACCAACGAGATCACCAGAATGAATGAGAGCAAAAGAAACGCTTGGAATCCAATGACGAGGATGATTCACAATATCAGGCTGCAAGCTCATTGGAAAAAAAAAAAAAAAACAGGAAAGAAAAAAACTAGATCGAGTGCTGGTGGGCAGTGGTCGATGGCTACACGTGAGGCGATGCATCGTTAAGAGAGACAGAGAGAAACGTCCCAAGCAACGAGTATACATACAGTGACTACGTAGTCCCACAAAGTCAGGCACAGTGCAAGTCACATGGCAACAGCAAAAATTCCCGTCTCTCTCCGACCTTTTTCCGTCCTCCTCCCTCACCGCATTCCTGTTTTTTTTTTTTTTTATTCTTTTTATTCAGCTTCCCATTGAGCTATTCGATATTTCAACTTAAACAGGGAAGAAGCATTTCTCCCTCTATCCTCTATTATATCCGTCTTCCCTCTCGTCCAACGCAGAAACGCGATACATCCGAGTCTCTCAGACTCCGCCTGCCTCTCGTCTCAGTCTCTCAGTCTCTCGCTTTGCCCCCCCGAATCCCTCGCTCTCCCAGGTTGACGAGCGGCGTGCGTGTTTCGACCTGCTGATCGTGAGAGAGAAAGGAAAATATATCGGCACGCTGGTGGGGATCGGTGGAGGCGAGTGTGGTGTGTGCAGGAAATAAAAGAACGGCGAGCGCCGAGCGTCCGTGGCACTGGCCAGAGAGCGTCAGGCTCGGTCTCGATGCGTGCGAGCTCGTTCAGGTATAACAGGTTCCCTTGGCCTCCCTTTTACGAAAGTCTCGCTGTCTCGGTTTTCGTGGCCTCTTGATTTTTTTTTTTTTTTTTTTTTTCGTAACTCGCTTTAACGCTGTCTTTTTCTTTCTTTCCACACCCTCTACACGGCATATCTTGCACTGTGTATTTTCTGTATACATATATATAAATGTGTGTATGCCAAATATATATGGTATACAAGAGTGCGGCGGGTCTCTCAGCCTCCGCCCGATCATCGTCGAGACTCCGGAGCCGCTCTTGCCGCCCTCGCGTGCCGACGAGACGACCATTAGGGCTACGGCGCACAACTCATCGCCGAGGTTTCGCTCTCCCTCTCTCGCTCTTTCCCTTTTCTCATTCTTCAATTTCTGTCTTTGCGTCTCTCGCTCGATGCCTTTACGACCCGGACCGCCCCGACGTTTTGTGAATTCCTCCGGCCAATCGTCATTGGAATCTATCGTTGATCATGCTGCGTCTGATTCTTTGGTGGTTCTTTTTTTATTTTTTTTTTATTTAAATTTTTTATTTTTTTAATTAAATTTGTTATTTTTTATTTAAATTTGTTATTTTTTTATTTAAATTTGTTATTTTTTTGTTTAAATTTGTTATTTTTTTATTTAAATTTGTTATTTTTTTGTTTAAATTTGTTATTTTTTTATTTAAATTTGTTATTTTTTTATTTTGTGAGATTTTGCGATTTCGTTGTGTCGATTTCTCTGCACAGTTTCGCGAGACGGAAGTGAGAATCTGTCTCGATATGCCCGATGGTCGCGTTGTGTGTAGACACGAATTGGGAGATCTATGAAGTGGGGGTTTTAATTGGTTGAGCTGACGTCGGTTGGCCAACCGGCGTCGAGCGGTCTCGTAATGAGATTGAGGAAATAAATTAGAGGATGCCACATCGCACAAGTGGCCGTTGGAGTGGAAGCTCTAGGGCCCTCGGCGATTTGCTCGAGCACCGGATAAAAGAAGTGTGGGACTCCCGAGGTTCGACAGACGCTCTAAAGGCGCTACTTGTGCGTTGCGATTACCGCAACGGATATAAACGACCGCGGCGGAACAGCGAGGCCGACGTTAATTCATCGCCGCGCGCTTCTCGGTACCGGCGATACAAGCGTGGTCTTTATTAAATCAACATTTTTCGCAAACCAAAAAAAAACAAAAAAAAAAACAGGCTCGACGATTTTTGATCCACGAAAAATTACGAGATACTTTTTATCACGAGGAAAAAGTATTCGCTGTTGTTGAGGAATCGAGTACGAAGATTATCGGAAAATCCCCAAAAAGAAAATCCGTAACATTCAATTTTTTTCAAATCATAATTTATAATTTATAATTATATAAATTATATAATTTGTAATTTATAATGTATAATTATATAAATTATATAATTTGTAATTTATAATGCATAATTATATAAATCATATAATTTGTAATTTATAATGTATAATTATATAAATCATATAATTAATTAAATTATCTGTTTATTTATTGACTTTCTTAATAATCAAATTAATATTTTATTTTAATCCAGTCAAAATATCTCGGCCAATCAAGGAGTCTCGATTCCCAAATTCACCCGAATTCATCAACCCAAAGGTTCGCAAGTCAAGCGCAAAGGCCGCATTCCACGATCCGTCGCAAATGAATTGCGCTAATTACCGAGAGTGTCGAGGCTCGTCTCAAAGCTCTTCGCTGGCTGCTCGGGCGGAGCTCGCCGAGCGCGCTCATCGCGCGTCGCAGGGCGATGTGTAGAGTTGTTTTCTCGCGGCTAATCTCGCGCGAGGGAACGAACGAGTGAACAGAGCAGAAGCGAGAAACGAGTCTTTCTCTCGCTTGCGTATTAGTCCACGGCGTTCGCCCGTGCACACAAACAAAACTTAACAGCGGCGGCGTGCGATTTGAAGGCGAACCGAAATACATACCGAAGGATTGCGGGAGAGCGCGCGCCGGTGCGAGAGAACCGCACCGGGTCATTGATTCTACCCCGGCAACGTGCCAATACGCGCTTCTTTCCTCGTGCCTGCATTTACGGACCACTAGCGACACGAGTACCACACGAGTTTTCTATACCGCGTGCCCTCCTTGTACTACACGGCTCCCTCTGATAAACCACTAATAACTCGCCTGTCGCGAAAACTGACGTATCGCTAGTGACACTTTCGTTGGCGCGGTTACCGTGACGCGGTTTGTCGAGTCCGAAGCGTCTAGACTTTGTTTCGATTATGCTCTGGCGATAGAGAGAAAGACAGAATTATGGGCAACGTCGGTATGGACAAAAACGCAGTCGGCTCACTGCGATGCTTGAAACGCAGAGTTGTAAATCCCTCATTTTTATGGAAATAAAATTGATGTTAGAATCGGCTTTGTAATTATGTTTTTGTAATATTAACTCGAAATGATTATAGTGAGAAGTGTAAACTTTTAAATGGAGGAAAGAAATATCAATTTTTCATAAAACTTCATGGCAATGTTATTGAAAAAATGGAGAAATACTGTTAATGGGTTGAGAAAATAATGGAGGACTGTGCTTGTTCATTTTTCTCACAATTTCTCCGAAAATTTAATGAAAAAATATGTTTTTCTTGCAGCTATTCAAAAGTTCACATATCATTTTATAATCGTTACAGTTGTAAAATCGTAACCAGAAAATAAAATGCGGTGTAAACTTTAATTGTTAAATTATTGAGGGGCTTACAACACTGGCTCGAAAATTGTGTCGAGTGAAGTAATATTTGAAGGAAAAACTGTTTGGCAATAAAATGAAAGATAAAATCGAGGATACTTTTTTTTTATCGATCGAACTTAGATTTTCTTCCTTCGTTCGAGAGAAAATTCTACAACGAAGAGAATACCGCAAGGCGAAACTCTGTATGTATCTTGATTTCTGAATTTTTGGACTCGGGAGAATTCCAATATTTTTCACCATGTTTATATAAACTTGTGGTGTCGGTGGGCGACTTTATCCCCGGACTGCTGAATGGAGGATAGGATAGACTTAGAGAACTGTTGTCGTCATTCGATAGACTTTTTAATTCCGGAAGAAACGGCCGAATATCTTTCCCCCTTCGCAACCTGAAGAATTGAAAATTCCGGAACAAGGCGGACAGGATGTCGCTGGGCGACATAATGAAAGCGGAGAATGAAAGAAGAACTGTGGATATTCAACGGCAAGGAGGGAAAGTTGGATGAGGGAAAACGCTGAATTCTTTGGAATCCACGGAACAAGGCAGTGGTCTCCGTTTCCACGAAAAAAAAACGAAAAAAAAAACCATCTGAATAAACACTATCGCCCGTGTAAAACTGCGAATAGTGTGCGTGTAATATTGTACCCCCACATCGCTCTTCCCGGAGCCCCACGAACACGTTTTTTCTTCATATTTCGTTCGCCACAAATCGTAATCACCGCGGTTACAAATTGCTGCAGAGCAATTAGCAACCTGGTGCTCTTAATTTTTCCTCAATTAAGAAAAAATATAAACTGTTTTCCCAGTTCTCCCTTTCAGTACTTTAAAACTGTTATTTTTTTCTTCGTTTTTTTTTTTCTTAAAACTGTTTATACAGTTTACGCAAATTTATCCGAACAATTCAGTGACAAAATTGCGCTGAAAATTGGTCGCACTCGTCATCCGCCCTCGCGACTAATCAGTCAATCCTCGCCTCGCGATTGTCGCAGTGATTGTGATATCATAAGCGGGCAAAATCTCGAGAGCACGACGACGGAATTTCGTCTTCTTTTACGAGTCTCGCGACTAGCGTTGCGCGAACGTGCATTAGACACGTCCGCCGTCTGTGTCTCTCGCAGTCGAGTGCGCCAAAATCCAGCGTCTCGACGGAAGACACGTCCCGCATAAGACGCAGAAAGCTGCTTCCAACTGCAACGACGCGGCACACATGCGCGACCCCGCGCGAGACTTACGACGTACGTTGTTGCTCGGTGCTCGGTGCCCGCGAGTGCAGCCTTAACTCGTCGCTCCCCGCGCGCGTCAGAGATGCCGGATGATTATATCGACCGCTCGCGTGGGTGGAGGCTGGAGCGAAGCCAGCAAAGCCAACTAAGCCAGGAGGCACCGACCACGACAACTTTATACCTATACCGCGCATCGCCTGGCGTATAGTTCGCGTATAAAGTGTACACTCGGCGCGAGTTTATACTATAAACTGATTCAGAATTAATGTTCGTAAAAAAAAGAAAAAAAAAAAAAATCGAAAAAAATCAATGACGTTCCATTGTATATCCCACATAGAAATATTTATATGTGAAATATATATACTGAAAAAGTTACATAAGCAACATATATGTTGCTTATACAAATATAAACTAAATAAATATAAAATATAAAATAAATAAATACAAAATTTAATATAAAATATAAAATAAATAAAAATAAAATTTAGTATAGAATATAAAATAAATAAAAACAAAATTTAATATAAAATATAAAATAAATCAAAATAACATTTAACATAAAATATCAAATAAATAAAAACAAAATTTAATATAAAATATAAAACAAATAAAAACAAAATTTAATATAAAATATAAAACAAATAAAAACAAAATTTAATATAAAATATAAAACAAATAAAAACAAAATTTAATATAAAATATAAAACAAATATAAACAAAATTTAATATAAAATATAAAACAAAAAAAAACAAAATTTAATATAAAATGTAAAACAAAAAAAAAACAAAATTTAATATAAAATGTAAAACAAATAAAAATAAAATTCAATATAAAATATAATATACATGTTGCATATAAAAATATATGCAACATATATGCGACGTATAGATCTTTTCGATGACATATATTTCACATATAAATATTTCCATGTGGGACGACAGACTCGACTCGCTTGACTCTGGAGCACGATTCGCGATTCGACGCTGACGATTGTCTCAAGTGTTCCACGTAGGGTGCGGCGGGAGGGCGAGAAACGTGTCGCTTGAATTCTGAAACGACCTGTACGCGCACTACGTACGGCGAATTGAAAAGCGCCGGAGGAATAAAAGGCGTCGAGGCGAATCGCCGATTGTGCTCGTACGAGCCAATTGTGGACCCCGAACGTTTACTCATTTTCCCCGCGCCCCTCCGGCTCCGTGTGTCCGCGCGACTGTCTCTCCGGTCTTTCATTTTCCGCAAACCCTTTTTTTCCCCCCAACCTCTCGCGTCGCGCCCCTCGACCGCCTCGCTCTTTGTCGTTAAATTTTCGCGTGACGCACACTCGCGCGCGTTTAACGACGAGGAGCGAGAGCAGCTAGCTCGCGGTGCTCGCGAAGGGTGCGAGCATGATCATCGCACGTGCCATTCCACTCGACGTTCGCACTTTCATCTCTCTTTCCCTCTTTCTCTTTCTCTCTCTCCTTCCTTCCTCGCCACCCCGGAGGAATCTGGCAACGTACGAATGTGGGACACGCGAGAGAAGCCACGTCGAGAGCGGCCGGACTGGGGAGGAAAGAGCGAAGACAGAAGAAAGAAAGAAAAAAAAAAAGAAAAAAAAAGAAACCTGCACCACGGTTTGAGAATTTCTCGTGAGATAAATTTATCGAATCGGAGGAGCTTGAGAGGGACGTCCGGGGTGGACGGAGAGGCGAAGGGAGCGCGGAAAGGGTAACGAGAGGTCCGCGCGGTCGTTGCGAGGGGCTCTCTCCGTGCTTTTCCTAGCGTGGCCCGCGTTCTGCGGACGTAAAACGTTAAACTCCCCGGTCGTCGTCGTGTTGCTCGCCTCCTGGTATTTCCTTCGTGGCGCGAATGGCAAAGACACTGCCGCGCCTCGGCGCTTCAATCGTCGCGCCACTCTCACGTTCCCCAGGGCTCGAGAACGTAGTTGTTGCAGCCCGTCGACCGACGTGTACCGACCGACTCCGCGAGAGCTCTCCTCTCCTCTCTTCCTTCTCGCCGCGCGCACTTTCCAGCAAAACCAGCAGTTTCTTCGATTCTCTATTTATCCGTGGGCTCCTCGGCTCCGCTCTGTATTCTCGGCTCCTCGCGTGCAACCAGAGGCGATAGTGGAGACCGTAGCCCGGCTGACGGTGATGGCGGTGGTACCAGCAGAAGCAGCAGCAGAAGCAGAAGCAGCAACGACGTCGACGTTGGCCGTAGCTGCGCATCCGAAGTATCGCGAGGACCACGTACGACGTTCGACAAATTGAATTTGACGGTCGAGCCGCTGGAACGTCCTGCCTGAGGGGTCAGACGGCAGAAATCGTCGATCGAAGGGAAAATACACGACGAGAAGACGCTGAAAAAGAAGAAGATAAAATTGAGAAGACAGGGAGAAAATAAATCTTGGCAAAGTATTCGCAATGTCCGGTCTCACGATGGACCACGAGGGCGAGGAGAGGAGGAGGGAAGATATCGCGGTGGTGGCGCAGAATGCGAGGCGAAAGAATGAGACTATGAATAGAGGGTCTAGAGTGAGGAGGAGGAGGAGGAGACTGAGAGGAAGAAGCGAGGCGGCTGAAAGCGCGTCGGAGTCATTAGGTCGATTGTCAGAGTCGAGTCGAGCGAGTCCTCCGGGCTCCCGCGAGCCGATGCCAATAGCGATATTTTATGATTGGCGGGAAGGAGCAACGGGGGGGCCGAGCGAGAAACACTGGAGGAAAAACTCGAGCGAATAGAGAGAGCTATTGTGCCCCAAAGAATTGTGAATGGCAGAGCGCGTGCACGGCAACCAACGACTCTCGCGCGATTCTGCGGTTGCAGTGACGGCGATTTCGTCGTGGAACGAGGAGAGGAGAAACGAAATTGCTGAAGAGCGCGAGGATGAACGCAGATGTTATAATAGTCAGAGTCAGGGAGGAGTAAAACGCGAGAGAGCAAAAGATTAGAATTATTGCGGCGGAGTAGAAAGAGGGAGAGAGCACGGGTAGATAATGCAAGCAACTACTTCGTTTACAACGTTATAGTGGCAACGCCAGAGAACTCTCGAGTGTACTTATCCCTCATCCGCCTCCGTCTTGCTCTTCACGAGCGCCCCCCCGACGTCTCACATTCGCGCAACTTGATACCCCGCCACTAAAATACACTCTCGCGTCTCCGCGGAAACTGCTGGCGAGTTAATTACATTGAGATATTCAACATTTCGACGAATATTCTCAGGCAACCGAATTTTTGTTTGTTCGCGCTTTAATTCAACGTCGTTCTCTTGTCTCGATTTTTTTTTTGGAAGACAAAGCTTCGTTAATTATTCGTGGGGGGATATATAGAGCGACCGCGTGTACAGTATAAACGCGGACTTTTCATCGTGCGGCCCGAGTGCAGAAGAAAGAGAGTGGAAAAAGTAAGAGGGCATTGTGCAGCAGCCTCGTGGCGGGGAAGGAGGAGCGAAGCGCCGGGTGTGTAAGTGTGGAAAGAATGGTCGGTTGCGTCCCTCGCACTTTCCTTGCGGCCTTCCACCTTCGCCGCGTTTTCTCTCTTCGTCTCGCGCTGTATCAAATACCGCAGCGGTGTTGCGGAGCAGCCACCGACTCCGTCGGGGAATCTATTCAAGATCACGAGACGGCCTCGCTATTCCCAGAGCGAATCTATCGGGATGCTGCGCGCTGTTTCGAAATTTTGAGACGGGGCCTGCAGTCGCCTTCTGCGATATTGCGATGGAGAGCGATGGTGGAGGATCAAGAGGTCAGAGTTCACGGATTGATGTAGATGCATTTATTGCACTAGGACTAATGCGGTCCTGGGGAGAGAAAAATGTTAACGGAGTGATAAGAACATTTTTGCTGCGCTAACAGAAAATTTACTGTGGTAGGTAAAAGTTTGCTGTGGTGGCTGAAAATTTTGCTGCGACGACAAAAAATTAGCTAATGCGAGAATTTATTTGAGATTGATGAATTGATCGATTGACTGTTTGATTGATTTTGATTCATGAATTGATTGATTTTTTTAAGAAGAAAAAAAAACATAAGGCGAGATTAACAAAATATGAGAAACAAAAATAAAAATCATTTACCCTAAATTGAACTAGACGCAGAGAGAACTTGTCGAAAAAATAAAAAGAAAAGAAAAAATAACATAGAGAAAGAGAACGAGAAGGAGGAAAAGGGAGCATTGGCAACAATTATTTCCGCGAAAAAGCCACGAATTCCAGTAACGCAGCAGCAGCCCAGAGAGAGATTTATGATAACTGTGACGCTCTGATTCTGAACTCCGTGGTTATGACCCCGTCAGTCCAGTTCGAGGCGAACGTTTCTCGGAGCCGAGACTACATTGTCATGTGGAAAGAGAGAGACGGATGCTGAGAGAGGAGACGACGTAGAGTCGACGAGAGCGCCGTGTGTAAGAAGAATTGTGGAAAATTTGGCGAATACTGTTGGCTCGAGGGACGAGAAGACCGAAACTCCGGTGGGGTCGGAATCAGTGCAAAGCAAAGAGGCCGAATTTGCGGAGATACGTGGAACGCCGTGTCCGAGACAGCGGGCATGTATCCCACTGTCCCTCAGTATCTATGTACACGACCGTGTGGGGTATACGTGATATTTGCACGGGCCACGTCATTCTCGAGGCTAATTCGCGGAGCCGCACAGTAGGACGCGACCACTGGACTGCGGAGCAAAGGTAGCCAGACGCGGTGAATCGGAATAGGATGGAAATGGCGAGGGCAGAGCGAGAGACAGAGAGACGGAGAGGTAGAGAGACCAGAGTCGCCGTACGGAGAACGATTGGAATTCGAGGTAGAGAAGAATTTATGCGAACTTGGTGAGGCTAACGAGGGCGGGAATTCGGCCGGGCCAAGTGAAGCCGAAAAACTCGGCTCTCCCGCAGTCAAGTGAGAGACCGCATGAAAAATAAGAGTGGAAGGGCCGCGGAGTCTCCGGTGGGAAGAGAACGAGTCGAGCCGGGCGGGAAGAAGAAGAAGAAGAAGAAGAAGAAGAAGAAGAAGAAGAAGAAGAAGAAGACGGAAGAGGGAAGAGAGTCGAAGGGCGCGAAGAACTATAGCTATACCGGTGTCCTAATGTTCGCTGCACGGTGGAGAGAGGAGAACACGGCAGGGAGAGAGAGAGAGAAGGAGAGACGAAAAAGATAAATTAAAGCGAGAGGAGGAAGAAGAGAATGGGCAGGGGGAGCAGGGCGGAGGGTTACGAAAAGGTGCCGCGTGCGAGAGGAAGAGGCGCACCGAAACACGACTGCGGTTCGATCAGCGGGAGCAGTGAGGCTGCAAAGAATAATAATGAGAGGGACGGGGTGAGATAGCAAATACCGCGCGCGAGCGAGACGGCGCGTTTGAGTTTTCGAATATTCCGTACCGAAGTATATATCGTATACACCGTGTAACGTGCGGGGCTACATTTTGCTCCGGCGAAAGTGTTGGTCTGTGTGTTGTCTGTGTGGATGTAAAGGACGAAGAAATGCAGGCCGATGCCGCGTGAGACCCGCGAGTGAGAGCCACGAGGGCCTCGCGACCACGGGAAGAGACCACCAAGAGCCCCATGCACCGTTGCCTGTTACGAATAATAATGAGAGTGTGTGTGAGTGTGTGGTGAGGGACGGAGTTGTAAGTCCCTAATTTTTATAGAAATAAAATTTATGGTACGATTTGCTTTGTAATTATTTTTTTATAATTGTAACTCGTAATGATTATAATATGTGTAAACTTTTAAATAGAGGCAAGAAATATTAATTTCCCATAAAACATGATGGTAATCTTGTTGAAAAAATGGAGGAATAGCGTTAATGCATTGCGAAAATAATGGAGGGCTGTGCTTGTCCATTTTTCTCACAATTTCTCCCCAAAATTTAATAAAAAATCGAAACTAGAAAATAAACTGTTATGTAAACTTTAATGTTTAAAGTAATGGGGATTTACAACACCGGTGAGAGAAAACACGAGTGAGGAATGAGGCGATCAGGGGGTAGGATGAGGAGAAGAAGAAATATAAAAGTGAAAAAGGACGGCCCTCAGCATCGCGGAATTTCATAATTTCACTGACGACGTGGCAAATCGCGAGGTACAGCCGAGCGTATTAGCGATTTGAATTGTATTCCACGTGTGCGCGAGGATATCTCTCGAGGATTAAGCGGGAGAAATGTTGGCCGCCGAGCGTTGGACGGGGGGGAACCTCGAGGCGAACTTGTTCGCGCATCAGCGGAGGCTAAAGGCCACGCGGAATGCAGACACGTAACGCACACAGAATGTCGGAGAGCTCGGTGGAGATAGAGAGAGAAGAGAAAATGAGGAGAGGAGGGCGAAGGGAACGAGACGGGGGATGAAGAAAAATATGCCTCGCCGGCTCGCGTGCTCGCGCGCCGCACTGTCTTCTTCTCTCCTGCCTCTTCTCGCTTCGGCTGCGCCGGTCCGCGCGCTCCTTTCTGCGATGTCGAGCTGATCCACCGCTGCCTCGCTGCTTATTCTTTCTCGCCCCGCACGCTCGTCGTCCGCCGATGCGCGCCGGTGGTGTCGGCTCCGTGGAAAGGCGATACACCGCGCGAGAGAACACCGGGGGGAACCCCGCGAACGCCCGGGAATTATTAGTGGAATCGGGACTCCGGATCGTGGGAGCACGAGGACCCCCTGGCGAGGCCACGCAACCGTCTCACAGGTAACAACGGGCCCCGCTCTCGACGCCCAATCGGCCGGCGAGAGAAAGAGATGGAGGGGAATTCATCGATGACTGGACGTGCACCAATATTCGACAGTCTGTCGACTGGTGAATTTCACCTAAAACTCATTTGAAAGCAAAACGTAGTTATGTGTAATTAAAACGTGAAGTGATAGGTTTGAAAATTAAATTTAAAAAAATGTTCTCCTTCTGACAAGCATTTGATTTGATTTGAGCGTTTGATGGAAACCGTCAAATCGTACTGATCGATATTCATAACTAATAATTAATTAGTTATGAAGCAAATTTCGTACTTGAATCGATATCGATGGTGAATTTGACCTAACACTCATTAGAAAGCAAAACGTAATTAAGATTAATTAAAATACGAAGCGATACGTTATTGAAAAAGATTTTTTTTTAAATGTTCTCTTTCTGATAAGCATTTTGCGTTTGACGTAAATCGTCGAATCGTAATGATCGATATTCATCCCAACGCCTACTTAATTCTCTCAGCTGTGACTCTCGGCAGAAAGCGCGAAAAATCTCGTTTCAAATATCGCGTCCCGGCGGAATGCCAGCAAAAAAAAAGAAGAGAGATGCAATTGCACGAGAAAAATGTGTAACAACTGTTGTTTCGTGGATTGCATTCGTTCACGAGGTTGCGCGCGCGCTCGTCGAGGGGGTTCGGGCACGGGACGCGGGGCGAAGTCCGGGCATGGCTCGGGAATGCCCCTGTTGGACCCGCCGGTGTGTTACGAGCCGCAGTGGCCGCATAGCTGTGCTGCCTCGAACAGGTTTCGGGGGACACGAGTCGTCGTCTTCGGGAGAGGCGCCCGCAAAACGAAACAAGAGGAAGCGCGCTGTGGCAGCGGCGGCCCGGGCGAGGAGTGAGAGAGAGAGGAAGGCGAAGGTGGAGTAAGAAGAAGAAGAGGAAGAAAGAATGGAAGAGGAAGAAAAAAGCACGTAAAAGGGGGGGTCGAGGGAACGAGAGTCTTTTCGACGACGGTGAGTGGGCTCTCTTTGTCCGTAGCGCGAAATCCAAGAGCGAACCGCGCACCGCCCGTCGCCCGATTCGCATTCGATTCCGAGTGTCGAAACGAGCCGGAGCGCGCGTCACGTATACGCGCGAATCGTCGGTGGTGGTAGAGACAGCCGAGAGCCTCCTGTGCACACACGGCTCCTGCGCGCTCCCAGCTATGTATGTAGATGTGGCACGCAGAGTCTTTACTAGCTGCGAGGGTCCATCGATCTTTCGTGCAGGTCTCACCGCGGCGTTCGAGCTCTCACTTGTTCCTGTTTCTCTTCTCCCCGGGTTCGTGCAGCTCGAAACCGTGTCGCCCGCGGTCCTCGCACTTCGCACGCCGACCGAACCGTGTGAAACTTTTAATTAAGAGGCCCCGTGCGCTTCTTCTCTCGCTTTTCTCCTCGCTTCTCTCTCTCTCTCTCTCTCCCACGCAGCGGAGATTCCTCTCGCCGACGAATCGACCGGACTCCGGCGCTTCTGCGAACGAGCATCGCCGCCAGCAGCGGCACAAAACGCCGGCCGGGCGAGAAACGTCGAAACCGAGAGGAGCAGACGAGACCGATGCGCGTCCGATAAAATAGTTACGGAGCAGCGCGGTGTCTACGTTCGTTTCGTCGATGCGAAAACTGACAGTGGAAAAGTTTCGAGCGCGGAGACGATTGAAAACAACTCGTCGTCGTGCTCTCGGCTCTCGGGGCTCAACCGCTGTATATCGATTCGCCGTTCCGCATTATCGATACAAGACTCGTAGACTCGTGACGTGCCCTGGTTTCCCGAACGCTGCTGCAGCAGCAGCAGCGAAGTCTCCCTCGGGTTCCGTGACTATTTTAATTCGTGCGAATTAAAAAATTACGCTGCCGCTCGGAACGTGGTAGGTGGGTAATACACGGCTGGACTAACGAGAAGCGCAGGACGCGTTGCGTGCCGACGATTCTAACGAATGTAATCCGTCTCGTTACCTCGCGCGAGGCTGGATTAATAAGGTAAAGGTCGAGTCCCTGTTTCGCCTTGTCTCGTGGATTTAGCTATCGTGATCTGGACGACGTCGTTATCGTCGTCGTCGTCGCTTCAACTGATATTTCGACGTCTCAATCGTTGTCTCTGTAATAAAACTTTGCAATCTTATGTACAAATTAAATTCTGTAAGGAAAAAAATTGAATGTCTACGAATATTCGAATCTATCTTCTCTTTCGTTCCTGGAAGGTCGCTGAACTTTACTCGCGAAAATGATTATTCGACGGTATAATAAGACCCGACAATTTGTTAGAAACAAGGACTCACCTTCTCCTCGAGCGCCGGGCCATTCTCCATCGCGTGCATAATGGCATCGGAGATGCGGGTGTCGAGCTGCCTGACGGCCCTCTCGGCGTTGAGACCGAGGGGGTCGGTTCTGCCGTCCACGGCCACCACGAGGCGTTCGACGGCCTCGACGTAGCCGGACCATGCGAGATCCAATTCCGAGGCGGGTTCCGTCAAGCACCCTCTGCGAAAAATAAAAGACAGACAAAAAAATGAGTAAGGAAATGACGGTTGGTGGAAGGAAGGAGACGAGAAAGAAGACGTGAAAAAAAAAAAACGAGAGAAGAAAACGGGCATTAGACTAACGAAAAGAGTGTGCCGTAACGACGACGAAAATTGGACGAGGTAATGGAGACCCCGGGTCTATGGAAAAAGGCCACGTGATGGATGACGGTGTAATCTACCCCTACCGTTACTGCTGCTTCTAATAAAAAGTGAAAATAAACCGCTACAACTACTAATACACGTTTTAAAAATATAACTATAATAAAACCATTTTTTTAACTACACAGGAAAAAAATTAATGATTCAATAAAACCGTGGATTGCGGGCTGCCAAAAACAATGTTTTTAAATTAACTCCTGTTATCGTTACCACAATCCGATTTAATATTGAAACAATAATATATTATTTTGCCTATTTTGGAGTTATCGTTTCAATATCATACGGAATTGTAGGAACTGGAAGTGACGTTTATTTGACTACACTGGTTTTTGGCAGCCCGCAATCCACGGTTTTTTTTAATCAATTTTTTTTTTCGGTATACCACTACTACTGATACAACATTATGAAAACTACTACTGCGACTAATAATAATTTGTTTTAAATGTAGTTTAAAATTACCATTACTATTTGGCCTATGTAGTTTAAACTATATAGTTTAAAATTACCATTACTATTTGGCCTATGTAGTTTAAACTATGTAGTTAAAAATTACCATTACTATTTGGCCTATGTAGCTTAAACTATGTAGTTAAAAATTACCATTACTATACCATTACAATACTATTACCATTACTATTTGGCAGAGTCACTGACCTCATAACGTTGGTGCAAAGCCCTCCGCAGGGTCTCACCGAGGATCCGATACCAGCGCACTTTGGGCAGTAGGTCATGCGTAACAGTGCCTCGTAACAAGCGGCTTGCTGAGGGCTCGTGCCGTAGAAGAGAACGCTGTCCGTGCGGTCCAGTACCCGTCTGCCGACGGTCAAAGCCTGCACGAGAACCCTCGTGGCCTCCAGGCTCTTACCGACGCTCTTCGATATTTGCTTCGGTATGTCGCCGAACGGCTGTATCTCGTCCATCGTCTCGTAAAGACAGTTCTTGAATTTATCCGTGAAATCGTGCTGAAGCGGATTGACCGCGCGATGGTAGGCGATCGGGAATAATCGCACGAAGAACTCGTTGAAGCGCTCCTGTAGCATGTCCCGGGTGAGCGGCTGCTGAAGGGTGTCCGGCGTGTTGCTCGGCGACACGTATTCAACCATCGCCTGATACAGCGCTCTTATCGAGGTTCTGCTCTGCACCGCCATTCCGCGATACACCTGATTGAACAGCGTCAGGGTTTTGTTCTCCGATTGCCGCGCCAGCACCGTCACCGTCTCTGCAATCAAATTAAATTGTCGTGGTTAGCTTTGTGCGCTTTTGAGAAATTGTTTGCAATTTTTTAAAAAATATCTCGCCATTGTCTGCTAATTTTTTTTAGCTTCCATACAGTCAATTTAATAATATAAATTACTAATAGGAATTTGGAAATTCCGAGTTCTGGTATGTTTGGTAAGATTTAGCTCACCGGAAAGAGAACAAAAAACTGTGTTTCTCGCTCCAAAAAATGGTTTTAATTAAAGAAGACAATTTGCTTGTGCTTGTCTTCAGTAATTGTCATTCAGTCAATTTCGTTATTACCTTTGTGCGCTTTTGAAAAATTGTTTGCATTTTTTTTTTAATGTCTCGCCATTATCTGCTAATTTTTTTAAAGCTTTCATACAATGAATTTAATAATACGAATTACTAACACAAATTTAGAAATTCCAAGTTCCGGTATGTTTGGTAAAATTTATCTCACCGGAGAGAAAAATGAAATTGTGTTTCTCGCTCTCCAAAGAATGATTTTAATTAAACAAGACAATTTCCTTATGCTTGTCTTCATTAATTTGGCCACAGCACCAAAATAACGGAAGACGATGATGAAACGCTTGCTGCAGCATATTTTCAATTCCCCCCCAACCAACTCACTTCGCGCCGAACGACTAATCGATTCAAAATGTTCCAGTCAATTTTCACAGCCGGGCAGCCAGTTCGCTCCAGAAGGAAGATAACGATCGCGACGGACATAAAGCGCTCTGGAATGCGCGGATTGGTATCGAATGACGCAGCGCGACGGGATTGTACACACGACGCGTGTGTTACAATCGTAATGAGCCGCGACTCTCGCCGCGAGTCTCCTGTCACAATCGTAATAACCGCGACCAACGTGTACATTGTACATGTATCACGCGGGCCAGGATTGCTTTGCATTCTGTCGGGAGCGATCGAGAGAGTGAGAGAGAGAGAGAAGGGCAGAGAGACACAGAGAAAGAACCCAGGTCGCCTGGTGTGGCACGTAATTCGATAGTCCGGTAATTCGTCGGGGGACCCAGTACGGTTAGTTTCATGCCTATCGTGGCCTTTCTCTCTCTTTCGCTTTCTCCGTCTCTCCTGCAGTCTGTCCCTCTATTGCGCTCCATAGCTCCGAGCAATGTACCACATTCGGCGGTTCGTTGAGCGAAGGTGCGGGCAGATTATCGACACGCTTGTACACAGAAATACAGCGGGACCCGCGGACTCGGGACACCCACAGCTCTGCGGTGCAGCGTGTGGGTATACAGGGTGATCCGGAATCCCCGCAAACGAGTCCCGGAAGTGCGAAATGATCCCAGGAACGCGTGTGCAAAATTTGAGATTTTTATTCGCCGTACTTTTTTTAATGCGAGCTGATTTATTATGACAGCCAATGTCAACGTTCTCTTAATTTGCCCTTAACTTACTCTCAACTTTCTCTTAATTCCTACTCAAGTTACGATGTTGAAGTTTGCATCGTTGGAATGCAACGAAATTCGTACAAAAAATTAATTCTATTTAACCCAAATGATGACATTAGGTGTAAAAAGTAATCGTGTTGATTAGTTACTGTGGTGACTTTTTGTATCTGTTTTCATAATTTTGTTTAATAAGAATTTTTTTTTTTTCTGAATTTCGTTGTACTCCAACGATGCAAACTTCAACATCATCTCAAGTTGAGGGCAAGTTGAGAGTAAATTGAGAGTAAGTTCTTCCTCAATTTACTATCAACTTGTCCTCAACTTCCTCTCAACTTGTCCTCGACTTACTCTCAACTTGAGTACGAATTAAGAGAAAGTTGAGATTAAGTTAAGGGCGAATTAAGAGAAAGATTGAGATTGGGTTGTCATAAATCGGCTCTCATTGAAAAAGTACTGGGAATAAAAATCTCAAACTTTGCACATGCATCCCTGGAACCATTTCGGACTTTCGGGACTCGTTTGGTGCGGGGATTCTGAATCACCCTGTATATGGGGTACGCAGCCGTGTATAAACCGTGCGCTGTGGTGCCGCGCACACGCGACTCGCGGGTATTTCCAACGCGGCAGCGATATAAAGCTCGGGACGCGAAGGGATCGCGCGGCGCGGTCTCGTCAATGATCCATTGTCGCAGCTTCTGCTGCTGTTGCCAGCAGCTGCGCCGACCGACTATCGTCGTCCTGCCACCTCCGCGCCCGGCTAGTTAACCCGGTTCGTCACTTGGCACTATAAACATGGTGCGCAATTGTTTTCACTTTATGCAACTTGTGATTTTTTTTTTAAAGTATTTTTATAATGAATACTGCGGGAGAGATTTTTTTTGGTGGCTCAATTGTTATTCGTGTACGAAGAGTAGCTCGAATTTGCACGAATTTGAGTTCATTTTTTAATTTTGACCCGACGCGATGAACCTTAGGGCACGAAGAGCGATCGTGGCGCGCGGGTCTCGCTCTCTCGTCGATGATCCATTGTCGCAGCTTCCGCCGTTTCGCTGTTGCCAGCAGCTGCGCCGACCACCCCGACGATCATCGTCCTGACACCTCCACGTGTCCGGAAAACTCGGTTCGTGACTGACGTGCTTTCACTTTGCGCAATGTGGGTGGATTTTTCGAAACGATTTTTCTCACACCTTGAGCCTTATATTGAGAAGAGAATTTTTTATAAATTGATTGTTATTTATTTTAATTACAAAAAAAGATATCCACCTCGAATTAATCAATAATTGCGAAAGAATTATTACAAATAAACAAAAAAATGTATAATATTATAAATATATTGATATAATAAATATAAAAAATAAACGCACGAATAGCAATTCATATGCAACATGCTTGACGCTTCACCGAGCGTTTTTTTCTCGTCGCGAAATATTTCATCGAATATTTCGTCGAACTCGAGGGATTTTCACGTCGTGTGAAAAATTCGATGCGCCGCGCATATAAGCGTATTGACATATTATCGTAAAACGCGAGTGTCCATTTAAACGCGTTGGGGAGAATTTGCTCTGTGCTCCCTGCGCTGATGAGGGCAATGAGTAAACGAGCCGTTGCACGCGGGACCACCGTCCCGAGTACACGATCGTGCGCTGCACCAGACACATCCATTATATCTATGAAATATACATTTCGCGTGTATATCTGTATATCTGAGTTATAATATATATGTATACACGCACATATATCGGGGAACGCGGGGCTAAATCCGACGCTGGGGCAAAATGGGACAGTCTTTTTTTTTACATTTCTAACGACAACGGGGCAAAACAGGACACTCCGACATTTTTCGAAAATCGTGTTTTTAAAGCACAATTTAAAGGACCGATTGAACAGTTATTTATTATATTTTTTATTTATATAATAAATTATTTCTTTTTATTTTTAATATTGTCATTTATTTTTACCTTATTTATGTGCCTTATTTTATTTTTTATTTATTTTGCCTCATTTTTTTTTTTAACATACATTGCTGAATTTGGGGAAGCGTCCCATTTTGCCCCAGAATTTTGTTTCACCGACGCTCAAAATCGATTATTGGAATCGAGTTTTTGGGTGAAAAGCAGTAAAAATTAACTTTCAGTCTCATCATAAAACTTTTATTTTACGCTTATGCGTCGCCCATACGAAAATAAAGTATATGCAAAATACATAAAAGATGTATTTTAGATACACAAAATATATTTTGTCCGAAAACTTCAATATGTCGGATATATACGAAATATACGTGAGCGAAAAATATATCTAAGATATATCGAAAATATATTCAAAAGGTATTTTTATTCTATTATCGTCGTCACATATATTTTCGTGTATTATTTATTTTCCGTTATTTTTCGTGTATTATTTATTTTCCGTTATTTTTCGTGTATTATTTATTTTCCGTTATTTTTCGTGTATTATTTATTTTCCGTCCATTTTGCCCCGTATTTCCCTATACGTGTACACACGTATATGTAGACTGTGGACCGAGCACACGGTATGTAGACTACACGGCTATACAGACGGTGCGACCGCACCGCAAAGTTCGTGACGCTGGTTCAGAGTTCCCACGTACCTTTGCCCAGCACAGCATCCCGGTATGCAACTACCTGCTGTATAGAAATGTGCTGCGCCAAGCGCGCGATCGTGCTCTCCTCTCGACGAGGGATATAACGGTCCGGCGACGGTGGCCGACGGTGGCCGACGGGCGCGCACTGATATATTTTGTACGCAATTCCATGTGCCCGTCGAATATATCCCCGACCGCGCCGGCGCGGGAAAACGTGCAATTAATAACTACCGCGGAGGGTATTAAAATATCAGGTCGAGCACGTGCAAATTTCATCCATCATCGCCACCGTGATTTTGCCCCGCGGCCGCCGTACGAAGAAAATGTTTATTATTTCCCTTCGTCGCGCATTCTTTCGCGCTTATTATTTTATACGATGATATTACGGGGGCTCCCCCTTCACCCCCCACCCTTCGTCGGGATTATTATTTGCTCGAACGCGCCCGGGAAATCGACGTTTTAATTAGTTCCGATATATACTCGGTGCGTTTTGTGCAATCATATTTGTACTCGCGCCGCGAGCGACCCAGTTTGGTGCGCCGGATGAGCGTGAATTAAAATTTCTCGTTGCGCCGCGGCGGTTAAATGCGATTGTTGTACGCTTGAAAGACGCTTATTCGCGGAAATTGCGTTAAGTTCCTGGGAGTGGATGAAAATATCGTTCCGGTCACTCATTAAAATTGCATGAAACGATAATAGTTTTATTAACGCGCCGCGCGCGTTTTGTCGCGTTTTTGGAATCCTGATTTGTGATGATTGTGATAAATGTAGGAGTGTAATTTGCAGCAAGTTGTGAATAGAATTCTGGGAATTGCATCCTCATTAATTTTCATTTTGCACAAAGTCACCTCTGTGAGGAAGCTTATTTGTTATTCTTGGCTGATCCTCATTGAGGAAGCTTTGGGAAAAATGGAAATTAATGAGGAAACCATGTGCAAAGTTTTTCTACTCTGCAACTTTTTTTATTTGAAGCAACCGTTTTTTTTATATCGTTACGTCTGTAGTTTCGATAGCTACGGGTACAACAGGTACACCAAAACCCAATTAACCTATACCATCGTTCTCAAGTCGCATATTCTACCCCCGAAAACACTGGTTATTAACCTTTTTTAACCGATTTTGAAAAAAATATTTTTTTGGCGACGAAATTTTTTTTTTTTTCTGTCAGAAATCGTAGATCTGGCTCCGGACCGAAAATCACCAAAATCGACCCCAATTTTTTTTCTTTTCAAAATATCGACTTTTAACCTATACCATCGTTCTCAAGTCGTATATTCTACCCCCGAAAACACTGGTTATTAACCTTTTTTAACCGATTTTGAAAAAAATATTTTTTTGGAGACGAAAAAAATATTTTTTCTGTCAGAAATCGTAGATTCGGCTCCAGACCGAAAATCGCCAAAATCGACCCCAATTTTTTTTCTTTTCAAAATATCGACTTTTAACCTATACCATCGTTCTCAAGTCGTATATTCTACCCCCGAAAACACTGGTTATTAACCTTTTTTAATCGATTTTGAAAAAAATATTTTTTTGGAGACGAAAAAAATATGTTTTCTGTCAGAAATCGTAGATTCGGCTCCGGACCGAAAATCGCCAAAATCGACCCCAATTTTTTTTCTTTTCAAAATATCGACTTTTAACCTATACCATCGTTCTCAAGTCGCATATTCTACCCCCGAAAACACTGGTTAACAACCTTTTTTAATCGAAAAGAAAAAAGTCGCCAAAAATTATTTTTTGTCAAAATCGATTAAAAAAGGTTGTTAACCAGTGTTTTCCGGGGTAGAATACGCGACTTAAGACCAATGGTATAGGTCAAAACCCGCTATTTTGAAAACCATATTTCTGAGTTCGATTTTGGCGAAAAGTTTATCAAGCGTGTGATTACCCTAGTGAACTAAAAATGAATTTACGCACGCAAAAAAAAAAATCACGAACTATAACAAATCGCATTCTCCAGCCAATCGAACAATACCACGAGCCTGAAGCTCCGACGAGTGGTCATCGGTAGCTCCTTCGTTACACCGTCGCTTCAGACGAGCCATAGGTGCGTTCTCCGATACGACAGTCGTGGGGATTCCGCGGAGCGTCCGACGATCCACGCTGGACGCGATCTCACGAGGTCGGGAGGGGGGACGAGGAGAGGCTGCTGCGACGCGCCGAGCGACGGGGGAGGCTCGAGGGATTCACGGTGGCGCTAAAATAAAATCAACAGTGTGGAATGCCGACGCGCTCCTTTCTCCTTCCTCGCGGCCTCTCTGTCCGTCGGGCAACGGGACGTCGGTCTGTCCGCACGGGAGCGGGAGGGAACGACACACAACGAGATGGCAAACTTACATACATATAGCTCGAGAGAGAGCAGCGCGGAAAAAGAAGAAGCGAGAGAGGCGAAGCGGCCGCGAGGAACGAGAAACGAAGAAGGTGGAATGAGACAGCGTAGGTGGAGAAAAGGGCGCCGCTCGCGCTCTGCTCTCGGCCAACTTCGTCTCTCGTTTTTATTTCCCTCTCCCCCCCCCCCCTCGGCCCCTTGCCCCCTCCTCCCCCTCCCCCTCGGCCCCTTCCTTCCTCCCCCGCCCCGTTGCGAGCCCGACGGACCTGGATGCAACAACTCGAATACCGGGACGACGCCTCGGAGACTCCGGGCACCGCCGGACAGTATATAGTGGGTACACGTAACAGTATCATAGCGGAAAATATATATACGTGGGCCGTGTCGCGGGAGCTTTCGTGCCCTCGGACTCGCAAAATCTCTTGTGTATCATTTGCTCGCTTCCGTATCCTATATATTTGTATTTGTGTATATGTATTTGTATCCTGTGTATATATATGTATTTGTGTACCTATACAGGTATATACGGCGAGGCCCGAGTACCACTCACCGGTCCCCCGGGTGACTCACCCGACGCCCTCGACATCAAGAACGACTCAATTCTCGTTATTTTCTGCGGAGAATTTAGGTGCGGGCCAAGGGTGCCCAATGCGGAATGCGCGATGGAGGGAAATATCCTCTTTTTGGGAGTTTTGTGGTGGAGCTCGATACCGAATATTAGGATTTTTTTTTCAAGGTTTTGAGACACTGAAAATAGTATAATCGATTATATTACACATATTTTCATATAAAAAACGCACAAGATTCAATGTGAACTCTAAAATCTGAAAAAATTCATAAGTATTCGGAAAAATGAAGGAATCATTTTTATGAGAAAAAAACTTGGGTCGTCGAAATGTTTGTTAAACAATTTTTTTTCATCAATTTGTTAATAACATTTTCGAATTATTATTATGCAAAATTAATCTTTTCAGTACCTTTAATGTGCATGAATTTTTTCAGATTTTTATACCATCGAGAAGTGTCTGCAATTGCGAAATGAATATCGGTCGCAATGACTACCTTAAGCGTTCCGTATTGGGCACCCTTCCTCTGTGTATTGACTGTTTCAGCGTATCGAACGAACAATTACCGTTTGTGATATACGACGCTCGACGCTCTGATCCAATAATGAGTCACCTGCCGAGTCATCGTAAGGCAAGTACCGCAGCGATACGGCAGCGTCGCGCGACAAGGGCTCTCTTATTGGCATAGGCGCTGACTGTAACTCCCGTTCTGTTTCGGTCTACGCGGGCAAAACTGTCGTTCACCGCATTGCTGGTGACTAAACGATGATGTTCAAGTTTGCATCGTTGAAATGCAACGAAATTCAGAAGAAAAAAAAATCATTCTAATTAACCCAAATGATGAAATTAGGTATAAAAAGTCATCACAGCAACTAAATGCTATGACGACTATTTATACCTGATTTCTTGATATTGGACTAACTAGAATTCTGTTTTTTTTTCTGAATTTCGTTGCATTCCAATGATGCAAACTTCAGCATCATAATCGACGGAAAAGCCAAGGGAAGGAAAAGGAAAATCGACGAAAAAGCCGGGAAAAGAAAGGAGAGTCGACGATGATGTTGAAGTTTGCATCGTTGAAATGCAACGAAATTCAGAAGAAAATAAATCATTCTAATTAACCCAAATGATGAAATTAGGTATAAAAAGTCATCACAGCAACTAAATACTATGACGACTATTTATATCTAATTTCTTGATTTGGGTTAATTAGAATTATTGTTTTTTTTTATTTCGTTGCATTCCAACGATGCAAACTTCAGCATCACACTAAACGTCGGCTTGCGGGACACACACGGGACATGTAATGACGCGAAACGTTGAAACTGGGTGAAGCCTGGAATAACGGGGGGATAGGAAAAGATGCGCAGGGAGTGGGATTGGCAGGAGGGTAGCGAGGAGACCGCGCGCTGCTTCCTGTGTATATCAGCAACGTAACGTAGCGACAAAGATACAAGCGAAAAGTGTGTTCGAGTCGAGCAGCGAGCGAGCGGGGACCGCGCGAGGGCTCATTGAGCCTCTCCGACGTTCATTGAAAAGTATTTGGCCCTCGGCCAGGTCGCTTTTAGATATCTCGGACCAGCCAATCGGGCGGCCGTTGCCGTACTTCGAGCAAAAAAAAAAACAAAAAAAAAACGAGGGAAAAAAAACCGCCAGACTCATCCTCGCTCCATCCCTCTCTTCACCTTGCCGAAGAGCAATTATTCTGCCAAGAGTTCCGTGATATTTCGTCCTTCTGTCTCGTTTGTTACTGTATTGTCGTGTAACGATGCTGCTATATTTACCGAGTGTTCCTCACTGACATTTACGCGCGGCCGTAAGTACCGTACACAGCGAGTGTACTTGGCCTGGGGGTCCTATGATTCTTGCGTGAAGCCTCCGACGAGACGACTCGAGAACTGATAGCACGTATAACTTTAGTATAATTGGTGCACAGCTATAATTCCTAATAATCATCTCGAGCGATGAAGACGATCGGTGTTCACTTTTGGCCAGTGTTGAACTATATTTTTCGTCGACAGTAACTTTTAAGGGGGGCGACTGCTTTATAGGCTTCAAAAAATCGATATTTTCGAGGATTTTTTTGGGAAGTATTGTTATATATTTTTTTAAAATGATTTTTTTTTTATTTGCGAAAAATTGTTGAATTTTGTACTTTTTGTTGAATTTTCTTGGTTTAACTAGAAGCTATATTATTGGAAAATAAAAAAAAATTGGATTCTTTGTTTCAAATGGAAATTGCGACCTGCATCTTTCCCGCCGCAAGACAAATGCATACTCGAGAGGCGCCTCGGCGAAATGCTTGTACCAGGCATAATATGACATGTATCTTAATGAACAAATTTGAGAAGACTGTTAAAATATATAACAATAAACCCTGAAAGTTTCGTTTGAATCGGATATTTCTTTCCTTCCCAAAAAAATCCGCCAAAAAATCGATTTTTCGAAGCCTCTAAAGCAGGCTTCCCCCTTAACACTTTTACCAGAACTGGAAAAAAAAAATTGCAGCACCGGTTTGGCATTTTCTGTTCAAAAACTGGTTTATTAAATTAAAAATACCGCAATACCTATTTGCGAATGAAAAAAATGTGATAGATTAAAATTCCAGACATTCATTATAACGAGATTTAAATTTGCATGAGCGAAAGAGTGTTAACGTTACGGTTAACAATTTATAGACGACCGGAGGTCAGAATTACGCTGGATTATATTTTATCAGCAGCCGAAGAGCCATTGTGCGGAGGCCTCGAACGACCGGCGAGACTCGACGATTCTTCTCACGCAGCAAACCTCGGGCGTACCGTAGCTACTCGAGTCCCTCCCTCTCGCCCGATGCGCACACTCGTAATCTTGTTTCCCCACGGATTTACCCCGGGGTGTCCGATTAAAGTTGCCTACTCGGATCTCGGGAGGCAAGTGAACTCTCGCAATATCTCCGCATCTGTTCTACACAGGTACCGGGCGTATGCAACACTGTGTGGCGACAGGGCCACGGGCGTCGCCTCTCGGTCGAGAGGCGAGCCATGCATGGCTCGCCACTCGAGCGCATATTGAAAGCAAAAAGGATTTTTTGCTACACATCAACGGGCAATGTTATACGCAGAATGGAACGAGTATCAATTATTTATATAGGAACCGCAGGCCTAACAAGGCAGATTATTTTTTGTACGAAAAAAAAAAATATATATATATTCGGTGTAACTACATGAATTTTGCTTTGGGAATTTTGTTTATATGAGTTTTGATTATATGTATTTCATTTATAGGAATTTTGTTTATATTAATTTTGTATCTGTGCTTTGGCCGACGTGTTTGCCATAAAATAAAATAAAATATTAATTATAAAATTACAAATGAACAAATAATAATATTTGTAGTATTAAAATGATACGCCTTAAAGTCGTATTAGTTTTTATGATTATTTTATACACGCTCGAAAAGCGGTTTTGCATAAGCACGAAACCCATTTCTTAATTTTATTTCATCACCTTTGACACTGCTGTTGGCCATTTTTACTCTAAAAAAAGAATAACTTTTTTTGTTGATATTTTTCTTTTTCGACGCGAAAGTTATGAGGTAAAAAGAAGTTGGAAAAAAAAGTTTGGGCTTATCAGGGGTCGTTTGAGATTTTACCGTCGGCGAAAAAAAAAAAGTTTTACCTTTTGCTTTTAAGCCCTGGAAAAAAAATTACCTTTTCGACGTGCGCGTTGTACCTGTCGATGGAAGAGACAAGCGCGGTGCATGTGTTGAGTGTCTTTCTATGTATACGACGGAAAATGCCGAGAGTGGGGAAGGGAAGTTGAGGCTCGCACGTGTCGTTGCCGCGGCAACTCGCCCCATCGCGACACCGTGACTCCTGCTGCTGCTGCTGCTGCTGTTGCGAGCCGCTTCGCCTCGCCAGCTCTCCATGTTGCTGCTGCTGCCGCTCCGGCTCAAGATACTATAGCCGCGGGCGGTCTATTTTCGCGACCATGCGGAAAGCGCACTTCCTCTTATCCCCAAGACGAATCGAATAGCGAGAGCACGTCACAGGTATATCGGTTAACGTACACGCGTTTATTCCACCTTCTCCCTGCTCGCTCCTTTTATGATGTTGAAGTTTGCATCGTTGGCATTCAACGAAATTCAGAAAAAAAATAAGTTTTCTAATTAAGCCAAGTGATAAAATTAGGTATAAATAGTCATCATAGCAATTAGTTGCTAAGTGATAAAATTAGGTATAAATAATCATCATAGCAATTAGTTGCTAAGTGATAAAATTAGGTATAAATAGTCATCACAGCAATTAGTTGCTAAGTGATAAAATTATTGTTCTATTTATAATTTATAATTAGGTATAATTAGGCTATTTATACCTAATGTTATTACTTCTGTTAATTAGAAATAATTGTTTTTTTTTCAATTTCGTTGCATTCCAACGATGCAAACTTCGACATCATCTCCTTTTTCGCTGTGTTCACCGTATACGAGAACGTTTGGCGATTTTGCCATAAATAAATGTCAGGTTAGCGACAAAAAAATCGATGCTTATTCAGTTTGTATAAACATCGATTTTTTGCGATGCTTTCAAATTTTTACGTCACGAATTATGACGTTCAATGTCTTTTTTTACTTTAGGCCGCCACTTTTTTTTTAATCATGATTTTTATTATCTCGAATTATTGAATTTTATTATTAGTTTAATTATCTCTTATTATTTTTTTATTATTATCTTTTTAGTCTTCGTCGTTGTTCTCCAGTCGAATTTCCAACATAAAGTTGGTTCTCGAGACTCTCGAGTTCAGAACTCGCGGATCGAACGCTAATCACAGATTCGATACTTCTTTTATTTCGAGATAATAGAACGTGGCCGGAGGAACAAAGGAAATAAGAACGAGTCTCGTGTTATCGCGGATCTGAAGTGAGGGTTTGGGGGAAAGAAGAAAAAAAAAGAGGCATTACGAATGCAGAGGTTACAGTAACTATAGCCGGCGATCATGACGATGAAGGCCTGCTTCAACGTTCCTTCGTGTTCGATCGTTCGCGGTCTCAGGCCACAGCCAGTTAAGTCTCGCGTAACACGATACTACACCGCTCTCGATGCACGGTGCTCGCGCGCACTTATCGCTCGGCCTCTCGGTAGACACAACGTTCATGAATGAGACTACAGTAAGACACAGTCGTACCGCAAACGCAATATTGCGCTTATATTGATATTGATAATTAAGCCAAAGGCAAAACACCATTTTATAAATTAGTTACAGCTAATAAAAAAAAATTGTAAATAGAAGAAATGGAACTATTTAAATTACTAATGAATCAATTCCAACCAACCAAACGAATAAGATAAAATAAAATTAAGTTCGAAAGATATTTATAATTAAGCCAAAAGCAAAACACCATTTTATAAATTAGTTACAATTAATAAAAAAATTGTAAATAGAAGAAATGGAATTATTTAATTTACTAATGAATCGATTCCAAGCAACCAAACGAATAAGATAAAATAAAATTAAGTTCGAAAGATAAAAAATCCGCCAATAAATCGCCCGACTTCGTGATTCTTGAAATATATATTTTTTCAAATCAGTTATACCTCATTTTCAAAAGCAGTATGTAAATGAAACAGAAGTATTTAATTTATTTGCGGAGTAATTTCAACCAACCAAGGGGAAAAAATTAAATAAAATGATGTTTGAAAGATAAAAAAATTCGCCAATAAATCGCCCGACGTTGTGATTCTTGAAATATATATTTTTTCAAATCAGTTATACCGAATTTTCAAAAGTAGTATGTAAATGAAACAGAAGTATTTAATTTATTTGCGAAATAATTTCAACCAACCAAGGGGAAGAAATAAAATAAAATGATGTTTGAAAGATAAAAAATCCGCTAATAAATCGCCCGACTTTGTAATTCTTTAAATACATATTTTTCAAATCAGTTATACCTGAGTTTCAAAAGCATTTTGTAAATAAAACAGAAATATGTAATTTGTATAAAATAATTTCAACCAACAGAGCGGAAAAAATAAAATAAAATGATGTTCGAAATATAAAAAATTCGCCAATAAATCGTTCGATATCGTGAACCTTTTTTTTCCTTTTTTCACCAACGAAACTTAATTTTATCCATCGCCGCAGGCAGATTGAGCGCGAGGGAGGAATTTAAATGAAAAAATTACATTTCGCGAGTCGTCAAATCGAACGTCCCCTCCCCCCCCCCGGATCATTGGAAATGCACGGGGCATAAGCCGCATCGTCGGCGTGACGCGCACGCACGTTGCACATACGAAGTGCCGAGTCGTATGCGTATAACTTCGTGTCGAATAGTTGGTTCCGACAACGGGCGCTGTTATTTGCCGGATGAATATAAATATTCCGGCGCGCGTATTGATATATGTGAGGATTGATACGTGACGCCTGCAACGGGTGCAGTCAGCGCCCGGAGAGCACAGAGAGAGCAACTGTGCCCCGGTCAGCCGCGAGAGAACGAGAGAGATTTTCTCCTCCGTGGGCCGCTGCGCACGGACGGCGCGGAACGATCCGCAAATCCGTCTATATATTTATATGCCATGTGGCGTTGCCGGCGCTATAACGCTCTGTGGCTTATCGACGGCAAACGCACTGCGAAAACATTTAGCCGGGCGCGACTCGAGAGCGGCTCCGCGGCCATTGACAAAACGAAAACGCCGCACGAAAATGCAAACGACGCGCCAGTTTCATACAACAGGTATGAATAAAATTAAATGGCCGGAGCGAAAAGGCCGGGAGCGCGAGAGGAAGAATAAACGCGAAACGGGCGGACGAAAAAAAAAAAAAAAAAAAAAAAAATGAATGAATGAAATGAAATAAAAGCGATGGAGCGAAACAGAGCGAATGATTGATTAATTGCGAAATTCGCAAAAAGGGGCGAAAAACGTGAGGGAGAATTCGATCGAATCGCGTAGTTTGCTTCCGCAGCGTTACCGAGATAATCCACTTTTTTTCGTGCACCGAATGTGCCGTTTAAGGTAGTCCTTGCGCCTGGTGTCGAGTTCGCATAAGTTTTCGAAAATTGAGAGACAATTGCAACCATTTCTCGATAATATAAAAATCTGAAAAAAATCATGAAAATTAAAGGCACTGAAAAGATTAATTTTGCATAATAATAATTCGAAAATGTTATTAACAAATTGATGAAAAAAACAATTGTTTAAGAAATATTTCGATGACCCAAGATTTTTTTTTTCATGAAAATGATTCCTTCGTTTTTCCGAATACGTATGAATTTTTTCAGATTTTAGAGTTCACATTGAATTTTCACATATTTTCCCTATAAAAAACGCACAAAATTCAATGTGAACTCTAAAATCTGAAACAATTCATACGTATTCGGAAAAACAAAGGAATCATTTTCATGAAAAAAAAATCTTGGGTCATCGAAATATCTGTTAAACAAGTGTTTTTTTCATCAATTTGTTAATAACATTTTCGAATTATTATTATGCAAAAATAATCTTTTCAGTACCTTTAATGTGCATGAATTTTTTCAGATTTTTATACCACCGAGAAGTGTTTGCAATTCTCTCCCAAATTCCTCGAATTTATGGGAAATGAATATTATCCGCAAAGACTACCTTAACGGTTTACGAGTCGCGATAAAAAGTATTGTTAATAAAATGTGGAGAAATAAAAGAGGGCGGGCTAATAGCGACTGCGGGGAGTAAAATTCGCGTTACGAGATATACAGGCGAGGTTTTGGGTTCAGTCAGTCGATATAGCTTGGCAAGGATTACACGAGTCAACGGCGACGACGACGACGACGACGCGCCGGCGAAGAAGACGACCGCGACGTCGTGTCTGGTGTCCTCTCTCCCCGTTCGGATTTCGAGCCGTAACCTACTTTTGCCCGAAATGCCAGAGAGCGCTCGGGAAATTGGCTTCCCGTTCTTTCTGGCATTGGCATTGGAGGAGCCTGGAACGATATCCACGAAAGCTGTATAAAACTGCGCGGCGCGGAATATAACGCGGAGCGCACACGGTCCAGTATAAATCCGATTAATTCACTGCGTCATCGGGTCGCACGATATGAGTCAGAAAGGAGTCCATCCCCTGACCGGGGGTTGCGCTATTTTTTCGTGATTCTCCATTTTTATATTTTTTCATGATATTGAAATTTGCATCGTTGGAATGCAACGAAACTAAAAAAATAATTCCAGTTAACCCAAATAATGAAATTATGTACAAAAAGTCACCACAGCAATTAGTTGCTCTGATAATTTTTTTATACCCACTTTCATGATTTGGGTTAATAAGAATGATTATTTTTTTCGAAATATCGTTGCATTCCAACGATGCAAACTTCAACATCATATTTTTTCGACCAAATAATTGTGATGGAGAAATGAAAATGTTCTTTATCTATAAATATCAACTATTCAGAGAATTCAGTCATTTACAATACACAAAAGTGTTTGAAATACTTTTACGTGTCAAATTGGGTGATCATGACCTATGAAATATTAACCATAATTAATATTCTATATTAATTAATATTCCATATGAAATATTAACCTTAATTAATATTCCAAAGGTTTATAACTCATGATCAGAAATATTAATTTCGTGACCTGATAATTATGGTGATCGTCCAATTTGCATGTAAAAGTATTTTAAATACTTTTTTTGTAGTCTTCTGTTCAAGATATGGAATACGAAATATAAATAAATAAATAAATAAATATATAAATAAACATATAAATAAATAAATATATAAATAAATATATAAATAAATAAATAAATAAATATTAAGGGCGCAGATTCTTTTCGTGAATATCGGCGTTAGGATCGACAGGCCGTAAATATTGGAAACAATAAGTTAGAACGGTTCGTCGACAGAGCCAAAGGCTCGACACATCGAGCCAGCCCTTATCGTCCTCGGCTAAGAGAATCGGGCAGGTCTTCGGAACTCGTAGACACCACTCCAAGGCTGAGTACTCGAGAAACGGAGACGCCCACGAGTGGAAGCACGCGACCAACACGTGAGCGTAAGACACTCGAAACTTCTGTGCTTTATCCTCTCCTTCGCCGCTCATCCACCTTCTTTATCCATTAATATGTACTCGACTTGTCCCGAAGCGCCTTCCACGACGAGGGCCGAGTGAAGAGTCGTCGAGTGCGCGCGGGTTTCGCCGAGACTCGCGGAGGAGTTTTCACCTTCCAACTTAGATTGATTTCTTTTTCTGTTATCTCTTTTACTGCAACACAAGTGAAGACACAAATGCAACACAAGTGAAGACACAAATGTTTGCGTACGGTACTCAAACCATTTTTATTTAACTGCCCCTCTGGTGCACAAAGCGTGAGTCGTGTTATCATGACGATCAGCTGGTTCGACCGATTTTTTTTTTTTTCTAGTATCTTCTCGAGAACGGTAAAAAATTACCTGACCACGTTGTGTACGTCGACTCTACGTCGAAACGTAAATGTAAAGAATTCACCCCCCAATGGGGGTGAATTCTTTACATTTTTATGGATTTAATATTTTGTTTTTAATGAACCCAAATGATTATACAGGCTATAAAAAGTTATTATAACGACTAAGAGCATGAAACAAAATTATTTCACCCCCCAATGGGGGTGAATTCTTTAAATTTTTATGGATTTAATATTTTGTTTTTAATTTCGTTGCATTGCAACGGTGCAAACTTCAACGTCATAAAAAAATTCTCGACAGAAAAAGTAGCTTGATTGACACAAAAAATGGTGAAATAATGGTATAATCATCACACGTATTAAAGTCGGGGGACATTTTCACACCTCACGACGAACAAATTTCCCGACTACGATGTGCGAATTTGTCGTGCAGCAAATTGACCCTCAAACCGTCGCTCGCACGAGGAATACAAGATTTCTCGAGTTATGGGAATCCAGACATGCACGGTGTTTTTTTTTCTCACGGCTCCCGTGTAACTCCCTCCATTTTGGCTCTATCGTCATCATCGCCGAGACGGTACGTGCGCGAGGCAGAGCCCCGACGCAGGTGCACATATCGTCGTCATACTCGTGTACTCGGGTGCTCCGGACACCTGCGACACGAAGCGCAACCTGCCGTGGCCGCTGCTCGCGACTCGCTGTGTCGCTTTCGCGGCGTTTGTTGCATTACGATGACCGTCGTCGTCTTCTTCGTAGTCGCTGCCCTGGCCGGTAAGTATCGAATCGTGAATCGACTGACGAGCGCGTATCGCGTGAGCCCGTCGCTCCGAACTGCTCCAGACGCACCTAACACACGACTCAAAGTGAATGGAAATCTGTGGGAATGCAATGCGATCCGTGCTGCGATTTCGAGGAAGTCGAAGTGACGTACCGCGAGGTTTTTTTTTTCTTTTTTTTGTAACGCAAATGTACGCACAAAGAGACATTTATTTCACTTCAGAGTCGATTAAAGAGGTTCGAGGAATTAAATCCGTAGGTGTTAACAAGACGGAATGAACTTCAAGTCATTTTTATTCCGATCCACTTTTTTTGTTTAATTTAAAAAAATATTAATTACCACCGCACGATTATCAAACACGGTAAAAAAAACCATTTGATTCTTCCTTCTTCCTTCTTAATAGCGAGTATGGAATAAAATTCATGTTACGAGATTTAAAAAAAAATTAATTAAAAAGTTGGATTTAATTGGAAAAATTGGATTGGATTAAAAATTTAATTAAAAAATTGGAAAATTGGATTGTTTGATAAAAAATTAATTCCCACCACACGGGAACGAGTAAACGAATGACGTTTGGCGTTTGACGTTCGAATAAAATTCGTGTTACGAGATGAAAAAAAATAAAAAAGGAATAAAAAAGTGGATTCCGATTCACTTTTTTCTTTAATAAAAAAAAAATTAATTCCCACCGCACGATTACCAAACTCGTTAAAAAAAAAATTTGATTCTTCCTTCTTACAGGAGCTCAGATTTCAGTTCAATAAATCGCGTTCACACCGTTTATCGGCCCCCCCGCGAATCGACGTGTAATTTCATCGTGAAAGCCGGTAATGCGTGTACGGGAATTTCGCGTAATCGGTGGGAACAACTGGAGGCTCCCCTTCCTCGCCCTCGCGGGGAAGATAAGCGAACGCGAGATTGAGAGGCGAACACGAGGTCGAACGCGCGAAGTTTTCCACGGCTAGGCCCGATGGTGGGACCCTCGTCCCACCGGCGATAGGGCTGATCGAGATTCCACGCACGATATAGTCTCACCCGCGTAGGCGTTTCGTTCCGGATTCTTCCGCCTTCGCCGCGAGCATATCTGTCTTTGTTTCTCGCGCTCTCTGTGCTCTCTCTCTCTCTCGTCATCATCGCCATGGCCTCTCCCGCATCTTCTTCTTCTCTCCAACTTCGATCGGCACTCCTCTTCCTCATCCTCCTTCTTCTTATTCTTCTTTTTCCTTCGCTTCGGCTTTACCGCGCAAGCATTCATAGGGGAACGAGGGGTAAAATGGGACACCGGGGCAAAATGGAACAGTCGCATTTTTTTACAGTTTAGATGATTTTACGGGGGAAAATGGGATTTTTTAATCGGAAATGTATTTATTGGAAAAATCGTGTTTCTAGAACACAATTCAACCGAAACATTGAAAATGTAGGGAAAAGTGACTTCCGATTTTTTTTTTTTTTTTTTTTTTTTTTTTTTTTTTTTTTTTTTTTCAAATTTATATCAAGAATCCAGTTATAAAATACATCTGGATGTATTCCAGATATAAAAGATCAATTTTTCCAAAAAGTTGTGTATGTCTAATCTATTTTGGGATCCGTACGAAATTTTTGCGAGCAAAAAATAAATCTAAGATATATCAAAAGTGTATTTTTATCACATTACCATCCGAAAAGTTGTATATTCCAGATACATTTTCGCCTATACTTCATTCCCGTGGGTGCTAAATAAAATATAAAAACTCGGAAGGACCTCGGTCGATGGCCTGTTGGCAATGCCAACTATAAATATTGTACGCCTCGACATGACTACACTATGGAAAACAAAATTGTAACATTGCCAATAAAAACAATGACTACCACTACTACACACTGTGTGTATCGTCACAAAAGCATTCTCCGATGACGTTGAAGTTTGCATTATTAGAATGCAACGAAATCAGAAAAAAATAATTAATTGTAATTAACCCAAATGATGAAAATAGATACAAAAAGTCACCATAGCAGCCAAGGGCACAAAAAAAAATCGTGCCCTTCGGCATTTGGGTTAATTAGAATTATTCGTTTTTTTTCTGAATTTCGTTGCATTCCAACGATGCAAACTTATGATGCTGAAGTTTGCATCGTTGGAATGCAACGAAATTCAGAAAAAAATGCCTCCTAGGTATCTAACCCAAATGACGAAATTACGTACAAAAAATCATCGTATGAACTAATTGATATTGTACTTTTTATACCTAATTATGTAATTTGGGTTAATTATAATCCATTTTTTTTCCTGAATTTCGTTGCATTCCAACGATGCAAACTTCAACTTCATGCGAACTTCAACATCGTATTTTCCGGCTATGTCGCCCATTTTGCCCCGCGTTCCCCCCCGCACGTCTTCAAGCAATAAGAGATCGCGTGCCTTCGCGAGACCGTCACGCTCGACCCTGAAGCTCCTCCGCGCGCGCGCTCTCTGCTCCTCCCGAAAGGGTTGCGCGCGTTCGCGAGAGAGCGAAACGAGGCATCGAGCGCGATCTGCGTGCCAGAGCACGTATCGCGCTATGCGAGCCGTGCAGCGGATTTCGTATGCATTACACACACACACAATGCTCGGCGCGCTAAACGCACCGCGCGCATATAGCCCGGCCGAGTGGCGTAATACACGGGGCGCGAGAGGCTCTGCAATATTTATAATAGCTCGCGCGTCGAGGAATTATAAGTAGAGCTCGCGCACAATCGCGCGCGGCGTAATCATCGGTTGGATATCGATCGTGGCATGCAAAGTGCGCGCGCGTCGCGCCGATGACTAACAGCGCAGACGATACGTCTCGTGTTTATGCGCTCGAATAAATAAATAAATAGAGCACCGGGCGTGGAAATTACGACGCGCGCCGCGGACGACGGGAGACGAAGCGGAGGAAGAAGCCAGCGGCCGGTTTGCGAAGCGTAGAAGCGATGACGTAAGGGTCGCGGAATCTTCGGTGTGCGATCAATCACGCACCCCGCGGGGTTTTAATTACCGCAGCTGGAAAGACGGTCGATCGTCAAACGAATTAGAAGCTCGTAATTAGACGGTTTTCCCAGAGGCAGTTAATATACCGGGCTTGGATGTTATATTACGATGGGATTGGAAATTTATAAATCATTAATTGCGCGACAGAAGGATGTTGAGGTTTGCGTCGTTGGAATGCAACGAAATTCAGATGAAATAATAAAAAATAAAAAGTGATTAATCCAAGTGATGAAGGGCACGAATTTCTTTTTTTGTGCGCCTATTTGCTATGGTGACTTTTTATAGCCTTTTTTATAATTTGGGTTAATTATTATTACATTTTTTGGATGTAATATTACGATGGGATTGGAAATTTATAAATCATTAATTGCGCGACAGAAGGATGTTGAGGTTTGCGTTGTTGGAATGCAACGAAATTCAGATGAAATAATAAAAAATAAAAAGTGATTAATCCAAGTGATGAAGGGCACGAATTTTTTTTTTGTGCGCTTATTTGCTATGGTGACTTTTTATAGCCTTTTTTATAATTTGGGTTAATTATTAATACATTTTTTGGATGTAATATTAGGATGGGATTGGAAATTTATAAATCATTAATTGCGCGACAGAAGGATGTTGAGGTTTGCATCGTTGGAATGCAACGAAATTCAGATGAAATAATAAAAAATAAAAAGTGATTAATCCAAGTGATGAAGGGCACGAATTTTTTTTTTGTGCGCTTATTTGCTATGGTGACTTTTTATAGCCTTTTTCATAATTTGGGTTAATTATTATTACATTTTTTCTGAATTTCGTTGCATTCCAACGATGCAAACTTCAACATCGTGCGACAGACGAATTTTTCTGTATCAGGAAAAAGAAATTAATTTCTTGCATTCCCAATTTTTTAAAAACTGAAACTGAGTCTAAATTAAAAAAGTACATTTCGACACGAGTGCGAACTTTTTTTTTCCGAAACTTTGCCGCGCGAGCCGCTCGCCTTTGACTCATGCTGCAATCACACTAGTTAAGAAAAACTTTTGCCGTCGCTTATTGCACAAAATTTTACCTCACAAGGTGCGAAAATGTATTTTTTAATTTTTTTTTAAGTTTCTAAATCATAAAAATGTCATCGTTGGCAGCAATTTTCTCAGTGTCCAAAACCAAGTAAACGAAATCATTCCACTCGCGATTCATTCGCCTCCTTTCACCCCCGTCCAAAATGACTTTGAAGTTTGCATCGTCGCTATGTAACGAAATAAAAACAATAAAACATTAATTCTATAAAAATTCAAATATTTCATCATTGGGGGATGAAATAATATTTTTTGTCACGCTTTTAGTCGTTATAATGACTTTTTATAGTCGGCTCAATTATTCGGGTTCATTAATATTTTCTAGGTTTTAATTTCGTTGCATCGCAACGATGCGAATTTCAACGTCGTCATCCAAATGACTCGCGTCGCCAATGATGAAGAACTAAATATTTAAGCAAACGAAAAAAAAAAAAAAAAAAAAAAATTCGCCCCATACGTACGAAATATATGCGCAAGGGGCAAATACCGGGGCGTCAAAGTGTTGAAGAGAAACCACGACTCGCACACAGGTAAGCCGAGTGCGCGCGTATAGTTTGGCCGGGCTCGGTCCAAGTTCGCATTGTGCGGACGTGGCCATATACGGCGGTGAGCATGCTGGAAGACTTGGGACGAGAAGAGAAGAGAAGCGAAGAGAGAGACAGAGTCCCAAGACCAACCGAGAGGCTGCGAGAAAACGAAGCAGCGCGCGTCTTCCTTCTTCTCACCGTGGTCCACCTTGCCGCGCGCGCGCTGCGGAGACCGCAGAGCGCGAGAGCGAAGCGAACGTCGTATTGCTCCGGCGCTCGCGAAGAGAGGAACGAACCCACTCGGTCTGAGCCACCTCCCGGCTCCCCCGGACCACGGCGGACCAACTCGCCGAGGACCGAGGAACGAGCGAGCTCGTGGCGTATAATGCACGAAACTGGTAGGCGGACTCGAGCCTCTCTCACTCTGACTCACCTGCGCGCCGCGGGCGAGCCTCCCGCCTTTTCGCTCTCCACTTCACTTCGCTTCTTTCTCCCAAGCCCTCAAAATATATATCTGTATTTTTTTTTTGCATTTTTTTTCACCAAATTCTCCTTCGAATTCTTTCTCGTGCACATTTTTTAACTTCTGTTTCTGCTTCTCGGTTTCGTTCTCACAAGAATGCGGTACCTACAGACCTTTTTTTCTTTCTGTTTCTTTTTTTTTTTCTTTTTTTTTCGCTTCTCTTTTCGTACTTTCTTCGTCGTGAGTTGGGAGGGGAAGAAGAATCGTGGCGGGTGGGTCGCGAGGTAAGCGGAGATATCGTGTGTGTCGGGGGTTTCGATTGTACGGTAGTCAAAGTATGTTGCATCGTGCACGAGTGACACGGGAGGACACGAGTACTTTGCGTCTTCTCGTGCCACTTTGTGTATTTTTTTTGTCTTATTTTCCCACCAGATTCTCCTTCAGTTTCTTTCTGGTACCCATGTTTTAACTTATGTTTCTGCTTTTCGGTTTCGTTTTCACAATGCGATGCCTGACGATTTTTTTTCTGTTCTTCCTTCGTATTTTTTTTTTTTTTCCGTTTTTTTTTCGCCGCGGGTTGGGAGGGGGAAAACGAACAGTGAGGTAAATGAAGATATCGTGTGTTTTCTTATTTTCCCACCAGATTCTCCTTCAGTTTCATTCTGATGCGGTTTAACTTATGTTTCTGCTTTTGGGTTTCGTTCTTACAATTTTTTTCTCTCTCGATTTTCTGTTGGTTTTTTTTTCACTCTCGATTTTCTGTCGATTTTTTTCTCTCTCTCGATTTTCTGTCGATTCTGTTTTCTCTCTCGATTTTCTGTCGATTTTTTTTTCTCTCTCGATTTTCTGTCGATTTTGTTTCTCTCTCGATTTTCTGTATTTTTTTCTCTCTCGATTTTCTGTCCATTTTTTTTCTCTCTCGATTTTCTGTCGATCTTTTTTTCTCTCTCGATCTTCTGTCCATTTTTTTTCTCTCTCGATTTTCTGCCGATTTTTTTCTCTCTCGATTTTCTATCGATTTTTTTTCTCTTTTTCCTTCCTTTTTCTTTTTCGCCTCCCTTTCCATACTTTCTTCGCCGCCGCTTTGCTAAGGGCAAAAAGAACCGCGAGGTAAGCGGAGATATCGTGTGCGCCAGCATTTTCGATCGTACACAATACTCAAAGTACGTTTGCATCGTGCGCGAGAGTGACACGAGAGGGACACGAGCCCTTGGCGCATGTGTGCGACAATGCGGCGCGTTTGCACAGGCGGAGGAAGAGATTACGCGCGATTGTATTGCACACAAGGCGCATGTATTTGTCAGAGCAATTTCTCCGTCAGCCGTGTACACGTCAATGCGGAAGCTCGAAGCTCTCGTTCTCGTTTCGGCGGGCTCTCCGTGTATACGTAAACAATACCGCTGTACCTGTGTACACCTGGGGATTGTGGTGTGTGTACGCGAGAGCAAACATTCTCCGTCCCTTTTTTTTCTTTTACCTCCCCTGCCCTTTTTTTTACCACCGGGTGCGGTGACGCAGCGAGGGGGGGGGGAGGAGGGGAGGAAAAAGCTTACGGATGATGAAAGCCACGCGGCGAGGCCGCATACGAAAAGCATTTTCTCTCGCTCCTGTATAGCACAAACGCGAGAAAAACCTCCGGGCGTGGGGCACCCTCGAGCTAACTAAAAGCTATTACGCCCGGGAGATCCTTAGGGTAGGTGTTACACACGGGCGCTATGTGCCCACTGTGAACATCCGGGTTTCCCTTCTTTTTTTTCCTTCCTCTTTTTTTTTTCTCGTGTTATCATTAATTACCTACTGACAGACGCAGCCGGATGCTCGTTGAACTCTCTATTCGACGGTCGAACGATCGAGTGTGTTAATGAAAAAAATACGATACCCTCGTTGCGTTTAGCTGCCGGGGAAACAAATGTTTTTTTTGTGGGTATATAAATATTAAAATGGAATGAAAATATTAAAATGGAATGAAAATATTAAAATGGAATGAATCAGTAATTGACGGAAAAAACAGAATTTTTTGTTTTGCAATGGATCATAAAATAAATAAAAAAATAAAAAAAATTTAAAAATGCGTTGAGAAAAAAATGACTGATGGTCGACAGTCGTAAAAATACAGCGAGCTGCATCCGCGGTGCTAATCGAAATTTCAAATCAGTGACGTCGGACTAGATTTTCCAGTATTTTTAACCCACCCGGTGTGCACTCGGAGCGCAGGAAGTGGACAATGGGGAAACAACGATTATCTGAGAAACGTGCTGCAAAACCATACATAATTGACGTGGCTGCGGTTAGGACATCCGGTACGTGGATTTTTGCGTAAAATTGTGACGTTGAAGTTTGCATCGGTTGGAATGCAACGAAATTCAGAAAATAAATTAATTGTAATTAACCCAAATGATGAAAATAGGTACAAAAAACACCATAGCAATCAAGGGCACGAAAAAAATTAAAAAAAATTAAAAACTAAAAAATAAATAAATAAATAACATAAAAAAATAAATAAAAATAAAAAAACGTGCCTTCCGTCATTCGAGTTAATTAGAATGATTTTTTTCTTCTGAATTTCGTTGCATTCCAACGATGCAAATTTTAACATCATGTATAATTAGGAAAGCAGCGTTCGACTAAGTGCGCTTTTCGATTCGCCGACAGCGAGAGAACTACAATATCGAATGTGGGAGCTTCGCACACGCGGTCAGTAGGCGACGATCAGTAGGAGTCGAGCGATAAGAGCCGTCGGTGCACTCGGACTTTCTCGTGCGCGGTTACATAAGTCTCTCGGAATCGATGATTTCACGCGGTTTTCCCGGCGCGGCGACGCGAAACACCGAATATGACCATTTAATAGTCTGCGATCGGCTAATCCGTCGGTGTTCGGATTGGCGCATTGCACAGTCCGCACTAATCGATGATATCTCTTGAAGGCTGCGCTGCGGCTCTATTCGCACGCATCCGCGAGTCCTACATGGCAATTTCCCGGCGCGCACTCGAAACAGCGTCGCAGGAATCGAACGTGTAACGCGCTCCCCGTGTACCGTGTAACTATCCGCCATTAGGATTACGCCCACAAAACACGTACGGCACTTCGGTGCAGCTGTAACTGAGTGCTAATTCCGGTGGATGACTGCAGCGAATATTTCGAGCTTCTGAAACGGCACAGCGAGTGCCGCGAAATTGACGCTCGCGTATTTCATGCGACACGTAAAATATACGGCTCAAGATTATTCCGCAAATTTCGGTCAATATTGAAAGCGTGAATCACTTGTCGTGTAGTCATTCGGGATAAAATATGACTTTCGTGGAATTTTATTTGATGAAGAAAATATGTAGGGCGATTTGGATTATTCCAAAACGTCGGTAAGTTTGGAAACTGTGCATTTTTTACTGGGCGGTAGTTAAGAATAAAATGTTTTTTTTTTTGTGATTTTGACGCAGTGGACGATCGACCAAACTGTATTTATTCGAAGGCTCGAAATGGTCCCTTGTGTACCAAATCATGATGTAAAAGTTTGCATCGTTGGAATGCAACGAAATTCGGAAGGAAATAATAATTCTAATTAACCCAAATGATGAAATCAGGTATAAAACCTCATTCCAAAATAATTGTTTAATGCAAATTAATTAATGATTGATTATCAATTATAAATGATTGATATTACTTATTAATTATTAATTATTTATTAATGATTAATTATGCTAATTTTTATGAAATTAGGTATAAAAAGTCATCATAGCAAATAGTTATAACTAATTACTATGATGATTTTTTATACCTAATTTCATCATTTGGGTTAATGACAATGTTTTTTTTTTTTCTTTTTTTCAAACTTCGTTGCATTCCAACGATGCAAATTTCAACATCATACCAAATCTTTTTTTCAGGCTTTTACACTCAGACTGCAATGTTGGGGAATCATTGGACGTTGCATTCTCAGTCGGTGTGTGCAATCTTTGCCTATTCGGTCTTTTTTATGTCCTCTTTTCGCGACGCCGCGACGCGAGTGGCACAGCCACCGCATCGCGCACGAAAACTCAACTGTGCTCTCGCTGAAACGCCGGTTAGTACGCTACACATCACTATTTTTAAGACCGGGTGCGTGTGAGACCTCCCGAGCTCAACCAACACCGTGCGCGCGTTCACTTGACTTCGCTTCCCCCTCGTGCGTTATACACCTTGTCGAAACGGACTCAACTGCCTCGCCGACACGTCATCGCGGTAGTCAGCTCGGGTGCGACAAAAGCCACGATGCTGCTGCTTCGCCCGGATTAGAATGGACTATTTTTATTTTTTCGTGCTTTATATGTTTGCCGCTCTTTCTCAGCAGATTCTCCTAATGTATTTATTTTTATCATTTTATTATTTGTTCCTGCCATTGTTGTCTGTTTAATTAATGACGACAAAGATCAAACGCTTAATGTTTCAATTTATTTTCATAAAATTACCCTATTAATTATACGCACTAAAATAGTTCCGTGTGCAAATGGTATAATTTTCACATGGTACTAAAATATTTTCTAAATAAAATCAAAGATGTATCTATTTTATTTAAATAAAATATATCTGTGATGTATTTTAAAAAATACGTAAAGTGATTCCAGCAAAGATTTTTTTTAATTAGACTAAAATCGAGGTTACTTTTTGTTAATCGATCGAACCTGGATTTTCTTCCTTCGTTCTAGAGAAAATGCTAAATTTTCACAGATTTTTAAAGCCGAATGTTGCCTTGCGTTTTTCGAAAAAAAAAAAAAAAAAAAAAAAAAAAATTCGGTTTCGTAAAATTTGATATCCTTGCCTGACGGAAAATTTCGCATCGATTCCGAAAAGCACCCTTGTTTTTCCAAAAAATAAAAAATTCGTAAAGAAAAACGCAAAAAATGATTTTTTATCTCTGAAAATATTAGCGACCCGAAATATCACGATTGAAACTTGTCGTTGGTTAGCAACGAGTTGCAGGCAACTCAACAGCCAATCAGAAAACGGCTAACACGACAAAGATAGTTATATAAAAAATCCGAGATATTTTACCCACTGATTTTTTTAAGAATTATATTTTCAAAGACCTAATAGCTAATGTAAAAATCCAAGATGACAAAACTCACCCCTCAAAGCGTTGGCCGTGGTAGCCAACAGACCCTGAAGACTCCGGCTGTGATGGTGAATGAGACTGTGAAAATCCGCTCTCGCCTGGTGCCGCAGATGATCCTCGGTCTCCCGATTGCAACACGGACCGCCGCACGTATCTTCGATAAAAACAAAACAAACAAAAAAACATTGTGAAAAAAATTTAATTTGGAGCACGAAAAACGAGGTCCGCGCCGGATTTGTGTATTGCGAGAGATTTTTTTTTATTAATAGAAAACTGGGGCGTTTGACGTTCCCGTCGCGCCGAAATATTTCCCATCGCCCTTTCTCCGCGTTCTCCAAACCGCTTTGGCCGTTACCAGAGGAGTCATTATGATGTTGAAGTTTGCATCGTTGGAATGCAACGAAATTCAGAAAAAAAAAATTGAAATAAATCATGAAATTAGGTATAAAAAGTCATCATAGCAACTAATCACTTTGATGAATTTTTATACCTAATTTCATGATTTATTTTAATTAGGGTTAATTTTTTTTCTGAATCTCGTTGCATTCCAACGATGCAAACTTCAACGTCATGAGCCATTGACTGTGTTTTTTTTTTGTTGTTGTCTCTTTGCTCTCGCTCTCGCACCGATATTTCGTATTTTAGGGCCTCCGGGGACGAGTATCTCGATACTCGTGCCAATCGGCGCGGCAAAGCCTCCTCGATATAAAAGAGGCCCTGAAGGAGACGCCGAGGAATATAAAACGGACGATCGAGGAAGCCATTAGAGCCCGGCAATTTCCATGCAGCTCAACCCCTCTCGCTTCGCCATCCCCGTGCAGCTGATACGTCTATCCTAGGTGCAAAACCCCGACGTTTCAGACGGTTTTCCCCCTTTGCCCCTATTTTTCTATGGGCCAACTTCTCAAAAGCTTCTTGGCCACTTTGAAATCCTTCTCGAATTCTATCCAGAGGTATCAATGGATATCTCTCCGGTTATTCGCGATACAGCATCGATTGCAACTCGCGTAATCCAATTCGCCCGAAGCTCAAGCAAATCCTTCCTCGCACATCGGCGGGAGAGAGAAAAAAAAACTTTATCTACCGAGGGGGATAAGTTTTATCGAAAAAATGTTGTCCCAACTTCGATAACTTGCTGGTAATGTGATACACGACCGCGGCCATCGTGGAGCAGGAGGGAAAGAGAGAAAGACGACTGAAAATTATGTTGAAGTTTGCATCGTTGGAATGCAACGAAATTCAGAAAAAAAAATGTAATTCCAATTAATCCAAATGATGAAATTAGGTATAAAAAGTCATTGTATCAATTTGTTCCTATGATGATTTTTTATACCTAATTTCATAATGTGGGTTAATTAGAATGACATTTTTTTTCTGAATTTCGTTGCATTCCAACGATGCAAACTTCAACATGATGACTGAAACGTGTATCACATCGCCTTAAGAGGCGGCGAAACCTGAACACATATTCACATTAACTATTTTTTTTTCCTCTTGTTTCGCCGCGAAGCGCCACTTAGTATTCGCCGTGGCCTTCGTTCTCAGTCGCAGACGCATCTTGTTTGCTTTAGAGTTTCATTAGATTTTGCCAGAACTTTGGTGTCTGTTTTGAGACTTTCGCCATACGCGGGAATAATTATATATCCTCTTAAGGTCGAAGCGCACGAGCTAATGTTTGGTTGTTTGAACTTTCTCTTCCCTTTTTTTCCCCCCAATTTACCTGCTCCACGCAAATATTAACGCTGCCGACTCATTATTTCCCGGGCCACAGTGAAATAAAAGTTCGCTTTCAAAGCCCGTAAATTTCGTCGTAAATTTCGACAACGCGAACTGTATTTTTCAAAAGTTTTAATTTTACGATTTACGGTATCGCGATGCGTGACAGAGATTGTGAAAATATATTTTTTCGACCTCTATATATTCGATATATTGTGAAAATATATTTTCTCGACCTCTATATATTCGATATATTGTGAAAATATATTTTCTCGATCTCTATATATTCGATATATTGTGAAAATATATTTTCACAACTTCTATAGCTCTGCAACCGGCGGACAACGCAAATTTCAGACTTTCTGATAGCTTCGTGTTACGAATGTTAATTATGTTTATTTCTATTAATAATAATAATAGTAAATGTAATATTAATAATAATATTAATATTCAAAATTCAACAGGCACTTCCATGCGTTTATTTAAAGTTCGAGTGCCTAAAAATAGTTTGCCTGGCGTCCACAAAAAAAAAAAAAAAAAAAAATAATAATACCACAAGCGAATCCCCGAAGTGACGAAACAATTTCTCGTTTTCCCAATAATAATAACCCCGCGTGAGCATCTCCAGCGTCGATTCGCCCGAACCTACGTGACGGACGGTCCAGCTCAAACTATTCGTGAATATTTATAAAGAAGAATCACGAATATCCAACCGTGTCCCAAAATTAACCATCCACCGTGGTCCAAAGTGTCTCGACGTTATTTCGTCAATAACCGCCGCAGTAGGTCGCACCGATTACGTCCGCCTCGATCTTCTATAGATAAACCTCAACATCTTCACCTCAAAAAAAAAAAAAAAAAAAAAAAAATCCCGGTAGCAGAATTCCCGATTATCCATAAACACATAAATAAATTACGTTTTAATTTAATTTTAATTTAATTTAATCACGTGTAATTGCCCGAGTAGGTCGCGCCAATTACGTCCCCCTTAATATTCTATAGATAAAACTCACCATCCTCACTTAAAAAAAAAAAAAAAATCCGGTAGCAGAATTCCCGATTAGCCATAAACACATAAAGAAACCGCTAACTCGTCCTGGCGCATTGCTCGCCGTACAAATCGTATCACCATAATTCCCAGTGTCAATACTAGCGTTTAATTACGTGTAATTACCCCAGTAGCTCGCGCCGATTACATCCCCCTTAATATTCTATACATAAACCTCACCATCCTCACCTCAAAAAAAAAAAAAAAAAAAAAAAAAAATCCCGCTAGCAGAATTCCCAATTATCCATAAACACATAAACAAATCGCTAATTCCATCCCGGCGCATTGCTCGCCGTACAAACGGTATCACCGTAATTCCCAGTGTCAATACTGGCGTTTAATTACGTGTAATTGACGCGTGAAAATTGCACGTGTGGACTAGACAGCGCGAGAGGGACGACGACGACGACGTTGGGCTCCTCGCGAGCGGCGGCGGCGGCGGCTTCGAGAGAAGAGGCTCGGTCGTGCGAGAGATGCCCCGGGGAATAATAATGCGGACGGGCGGCGCGTATAGCGCAGGCAGGCAGGCGGGCAGAGAGTGGAGTCGGGTACGTTGGGTAGGACATTGGCGCGCGCGTTCGAGAGACCTCTATCCGGCCTGGCTCACCTCCTCCGTTGTGCACCGCCTCTGGCGCACCGTAGCAGCAGCAGCAGCAGCAGCAACGGCAGCCGCACCACCACCACCGTCGCCGCGTACGTGCGCGACGTCTATACGTGTACGATTTGCATGGAAATCCGCGATTGTGCGGCAGTCTGCGCCGGGCGTACAATGGAAACGCAGGGGAGGAGGAGGAGGAGGGAGAGGGACGACGACGACGAGAGAGGAACCAGCGTGATCGAATTCGGCGTGCATAGGGCAGTTGGCTCGCTGTATAAGCCAACCGGTATGCAGGGTACGCAGCTATAGTTATAGTTACGGGTATCGCTGTAGCGAAATGCATGAAGTTTCTCTCTGTGTTTTTTTTTTTAACAATGACGCTGAAGTTTGCATCGTTGGAATGCTATGATATTCAGAAAAACAAATTGATTCTTATTAATCGAAATGATGAAATTAGGTATAAAAAATTATCGTGGCAACTGAGTTTGCATCGTTGGAAGTTTGCATCGTTGGAATGCAACGAAATTCAGAAAAAAAGTTAATTCTGATTAATCGATATGATTAAATTAGGTATAAAAAATCATCATGGCAACTAAGTTTGCATCGTTGGAATGCAACGAAATTCAGAGAAAAAATTAATTCTAATTAATCGAAATGATGAAATTAGGTATAAAAAATCATCATGGCAACTGAGTTTGCATCGTTGGAAGTTTGCATCGACGGAATGCAACGAAATTCAGAAAAAAGTTAATTCTGATTAATTGAAATGATGAAATTAGGTATAAAAAATCATCATGGCAACTAAGTTTACATCGTTGAAATGCAACGAAATTCAGAAAAGAAAATTAATTCTAATTAATCCAAATGACGAAATTAGATATAAAAAATCATCATGGCAACTAAGTTTGCATCGTTGGAATGCAACGAAATTCATTTAAAAAATTAATTCTGATTAATCCGAATGATGAAATTGGGTATAAAAAATCATCATGGCAACTAATCGCTATAATGACTTTTTATACATAATTTCATGATTTGGGTTCATTAGAATTTTTTTTTCGGAATTTCGTTGGATTCCAACGATTCAAACTTCGACATCGTTTTCTCGCGGCTGCGAATGGAAAAGTTAATTGCCACGCGCGCCTCGTGCTTAGCATTGTATTAGGAAATTGCTTTGGTTTGCGCAGACCGCGCGATGGTGTCGATAAAATTATGCAAACAGCCAGACCGATGAGGAATTGGTGTCTGCGCGAGGGGAACGAGCGAGCGAGGTAAACAAAGGCGCGGAGCGAGCGAGTCGACGGGTTGGTGAAGCGGATACGGGAGACGCGGGAAACACGCGGTTTTTGGGGCTCGTGTTCGGGATGATGGGAAAGTGGATTCTGCAGGGCGCGACAATCGATTCGGGAAACGGAAGGATAATGTTATATATATTTTGGAAAGTTGTTTGTCTGTTTGTCTGTTTGTTTGTCCCAGCGATCTTGATTAACGTCTGCCCTAAATAATAAAACGATCGAACCGGAATTTTCTTCCTTCGTTCGAGAGAAAATTCTATAACGAAGAGAATGCCTTGATTTCTGAATTTTTCGCAGAAACGCGATATCTTGATTTCCGAATTTTTCGCAGAAAAACCACGACAACCACTATAATCTGATAGTGATTTGTAATAGTTTGACTCACTCGTTTACCTCTTAAGCGTCGAGCGGACGTTGTGAGAAAATGATAAGTTTGAAACTTCTTAGAAAAAAAAAAAAAATGCAAAACATGTCAAAGTATGTTTCATTTTTGTTATCTCAAGTACCGCAAAAATGTCCAGTAAAATAAAAGTCCGCTTTTACCAAAGGATTATCTCAGAAAGAATGTAAATAAAAAAAAAAAAAAAAAAAACCGTGAAAAACATGTCGAAGCTTATTTCATTTTTGTTATCTCAAGCATCGCAAAACAAGTCCGGTAATCGCTTTTTCCAACGGATTATCACAGAAAAAATAAAATAAAACTTAAAAAACAGAACGTGAAAAACATGTCGAAGCTACTATTTCATTTTTGTTATCTGAAACACCGCCAGTAAATCCTCTAATCGTTTGTACCAATGGATCATCGAGTGACCGGCCTCCAACCGGTTGCACCCGCCGGCTAATCGTTTGTTGTTGCCAGCCAATTAGCCAGTCGACACGACCGAGTGTAACTCGAGCGCCGCTGCGGTCGTCGGTTTGCGGTGCCTTAACCATTTTTCTCTGTTACAATAAAACGCCGATTATTGACTTCAAGGTCGTCGCAATGTCAAACACTGTCCATTGTTCGGCGAAGAAGAAAAAAACGACGAAAAATGACAACAAAGGATGACGAAGAAAAATGAGAAAAGCGATATCTCTTCTGTATAGTTCGAGCTCAGCTGTCCGAGACGAATGAGAGCGATTCACGCGTGAGTCGAAGTTGCCGAACGCACTGTATAGATATAATATATATATATATAGCCATAATATATATATATACATATTATTATACATTAAATGCACCGCATGCGGTCGGATCATTGGTTTATCCGGTCACCTTCGTTCTACCGCGTGGGTCGCGCAATTCCGCGGAGAGGAACCCGAGTTACAAGGGTGATACATTCGACGATAATTCACGCGTGTGGATCGACTCGGCGCGCCGCGTCGCAATACATCAGCTAATCATGCAAATCGGCAAACCGTGTATGCAAAAAATAAACTGCTAAATCGAGGCAACAAAAAAGTCGAACTTGAGTGCGACATTGTCGATCAATTAAATAAAAATCCGCTGATCAAGTGCAATTAATTCAGATAATTCGTACGAACGGGTTGAGCTCGCGACATCAACTTTTTTTTTTTTCGCGCTACGAGCATTTTTCACGATCTCGCCAGTGAATCAATTAATCGTCCGTAATCCTCTGCACTAAAACAGTGGCGCATGTGTCACGGTCTGGAAAAAAATCTCATGAAAATTCAATGCTCCCGATATCGGATTTGTTTTTAATGCACGACCCGGGTATATGGAATTAAGGATGCGAGTGTGATGCAAAATTAAATGAAACGATTTGTTTTAATGCACGACTCTGGTATATATCGAATCCAATATACAAATGCGATGCAAAATTAAATGTGTACAGAATACTAAAAACGATGAATGGTTTAACGCGATTGATGTTCAAGTTTGCATCGTTGGACCGCAACGAAATTTAGGAAAAAAAAAACCAAATTAATTCTAATTAACCCAAATGATTAAATTGGGTACAAAAAATCATCGTAGCAACTAACTGTTATGATGACTTTTTATACGTAATTTCATCATTAACAGAATTAATTTTTTAGAATAATTTAACAGGGTTAGTTAATTTTTTTCTGAATTTCGTTGCGTTCCAACGATGCAAACTTCAACATCATTAACGCGAAAATAATTATTAACGGTAAAAAACGTCGTTTTTCACGTACAAAAATCTATACTAAATCGATCGTAAAATCGATGAATGGTTTAACACGAAAATACTTTAACGGTAAAAAACGTTGTTTTTCACGTACAAAAAGCTACACTAAATCGATCCTAAAATCGATGAATGATTTAAGACGAAAATACTTGAACGGCAAAAAAACGTCTTTTTTCACGTACAAAAATCTATACTAAATCGATACTAAAATCGATGAATGATTTAACACGAAAATACTTTAACGGTAAAAAAACGTAGTTTTTCACGTACAAAAATCTATACTAAATCGGTACTAAAAATCAATGAATGGTTTAACACGAAAATACTTTAACGGTAAAAAAACGTAGTTTTTCACGTACAAAAATCTATACTAAATCGATACTAAAAATCGATGAATTATTTACCACGAAAATACTTTAACAGTAAAAAAAAACGTCGTTTTTCACGTCCAAAAATCGCGTGGGTTTCACGAATCCGCATTGAGGAACCGAGTTACAAGGGCGATACATTCGACGATATATCCACGCGTGTGGATCGCCTCGGTTCTATCGTATAGCTCGGGCGTCGCGTCGCGATATACCATAGCCAATCATGCAAATTGGCAAACCGTGTAAAGCACACAGCGACGCGGCGAGATCTCTGCGCGTGCGGCAAATGCTTCGCGGATTATTCCGTCCGAAATTATCGCCGGCCGATCAACCGTCGAAATACACTTGATTAGCATTGAAATTGCAGTGGCGGCGACTCCCGCAGGGCCGAGGAAACTCTGGTTCCCTGGTTCGGAAGCGAGCGGCTCTCGTGGAAAGCGCGTATCAAGGCGACCGAGAGAGACGTACGCGAAGAATCGGAGAGATACATAGTAATAGCGACGAGGAACCGGATTACGGAACAGTCGAGCGCGGACTCGAGTTATCCAATTAGAAGAGCGCGAGGCATATCCAAACGCATCTGCCGCCGCTGCCGCTGTTGCTACTCGGGTTATACTCAATTAGGCGCACGAGGTATAACGTATATAACTCATCGTCGTCGTCGTCGTCGTAGCCTGCATCATAGGATCGATCGTCCGAGATATACGAGACTCGAGCCAAAAGCTATAGTTTCGATCGCTCAGCACGCGTCTTAGGAGCCTTGGAAATTGTCGTTTGGTCTCGACGCAGCCTCGGCTACACCCAATCAGAGATGTCAAGCGTTGCTTTTAAACACACACTTTTTTCTCTTTACCCTGTTATTTGTTTATTGTGACGTTAAGGTTTGCATCGTGGTAATGCAAGGAAATTAAAAGCAACAAACATTTTTAAAACCCAAATGATTGTACCGGCTATAAAAAGTTATTATAACAACTAAGAGCATGACAAAAAAATATTATTTTACCCCTAATGGGGGTGAATTATTTGAATTTTTATGGAATTAATATTTTGTTGTGTAATTTCGATGCATTGCAACGATGCAACCTTTATCGTTATTATTTATTATTAAATGTTTAGTGAACGTGATCTACACGTTGTATAACTCAATGTTTCAACTTTATGAAAAATCCTTAAAACATATTTTTGGCAATAAATTTCACGAAAAAAGATAATAAAAAGTAAATGTAACGAAGAAAATAAACGATCGCTACTTTCGTCGTTACTCGTTTCTCGTTACATTTGCTTTTCATGATTTTTCGTATGAAATGAATTATTATTATTACTTATTATTTATTACTATTATTATTATTATTATTATTATTACTTATTACTATTATTATTATTATTATTATTATTATTATTATTATTATTATTTGTGTTTTAAGGATTGTACTTTAAGTTAAAACCTTGAGTTATATAACGTGTAGGCCACATTTACTGAACGTTTAATAATCAAGATATTACAAAAATAAAAATAAAAAATAAATAAAAAAAGTAAATAAAAGTAGTGAAGTAAGATAAATAAAAATAAGTGTGTATTTTGAAGTAACGAACACTCGACATCTCTGCACCCAATTGACTATCTTGATCTCACACTCGATGGAACGTCTCAATACAATCTAACCGAGGATTCCGCGAAGCTTCGGAGAAAATGAGAATGTTCGTTTTTTTTTTTTTCTTTCTTTTTATTATCCGGTTTTAACGCCTCTGCCGATGTCGAGAAGTCGCGACGAGTCGCGAGGCTATTAGGAAGGAGCGAACTGCGGCGGCGACGATCGTTTCGCACCGGCTCGGGTTGAGGCGAAACCGTCCGAAGGGTCTGCGAAGGTCGTTGTCGTCGTCGGCAACGATAGAGAGAGAGAGAGAGAGACAGGGAGAGACCCCGTCCGAGTCTCGGCCGCCCCCGCAACGTCTTTACGATGCGTCGGCCTCTCGATGGGAATAATAATGATTCTCTCGCTCGTTCGCCTCGTTCCTCATCTCTCCCCCTTGTGTCTTCTTCCGCGCGCGCACTTCGCGCCTGTCGAGTCGTCGCCGACGCTCGGTATATGGAGTTTTATACAGTCGCGAAGGCATGGTTATATGTATTCAGCGTGGCGCGACGTGCGCGCTGCATTTCCGAACCCTCGCGCCGCGGCCGTTTCATTGCCGGGGATTTGTCGAGGCTCGGCTGAATTACGAAGAACCAACGGGAGTCTCGTGTCCGGACGTTACCGACTCGGGCGGCTACTGCGCGAGGCGAGAGAAACGCGCCGGGTGCGGAGTTCATCGAACACGCGTTTATCGTGATTTTTTTTTTACGAAATTATTTCTTCTTCACGAATTATGACGAACGAACGGGAGTCTCGTGTCCGGACGTTACGACTCGGATGTTTTTTTCGGGGTTTTTTTTTTTTACAAAAATACTTTTTCATGAATTACGAAGAACAGACGGGAGTCTGGTTTTTTTTTTTTTTTTTTTTTTTTTACAGAAATGGTTTTTCATGAATTATGAAGAATGAATGAGAGTCTCGTTTATGGTGTTTTGTTCGTTTTTTTTTTTTTTTTTACGAAAATATTTTTCACGAGTCTAATTTCTTCAGATTTGTCGAGTGGTTCGCGTCAAATTGGGCTTGAGGATGATAATACTTTGTGTGAAAATAAATTGTTCTCCTCTCGGAAATATTTTCCTTTAAATATGTTCATTCCAGGCTGCCCGCCGGGCAGACGGGAATGCGTTTTTTTATTTTATTTTTTTCGTGCCAAGATAGGTCAATATTTTTTTTGAGACGAAGAGAAATGAAATCACGCGTATCGATTGTGTATCGAGTGAAAGACAATGAGTTCCACCCGATCCATTTCTACGTACACAGCGCGATTGGATCCGGTTACAAGACGATCGGTTACAGCAGAGTGAAATCCTCTTTGGGGATAACAATTATTCATTGTATAAAAATAAATTACACTTTGAAAAGTTTCCATTTTTTTCAGTCCCGACTGCCCGCCGGCCTTTTTTTATATCCATTTTTTTTTTCGTGCCAAGGTAGATCAATATATTTTTTTATTCGAAGGTATGAAACGATTCGTCGTATCGATCGAATCGATCGTATCGAGTGAGATACAATGCGCTCCTCTCGATCCACATCCACACGGCGATTGGATCCGGTTACAAGACGATCGACTCGCCGTCGTGTATTCCGTGATCTACCAGCAGGCAGCGTGAAATCCGCTTCGAGGATAACAATTATTCTTCGTACAAAAAAAAAAAATTATTCTCCTCTTTGAAACGTTCCGATTTTCAGTCCGGCTGCCCGCCGGGCGAAAAGACAGGAATGCGTTTTTTTTTATTTTTACCTTTTTTTTTGTTTACCAAGGTAGGACAATATTTTTTTTCTTTTTTTGATTACGAAGATAGGATAATTTCTTTTTCTTATTTTCTTTTGTTTACGAAGGTAGAATAATATTTTTTTTCTTTTTTATTTTGTTTCCGAAGGTAGGATAATATATTTTTTTCTTTTTTTGTATCCGAAGGTAGGATAATATTTTTGTTTTTCTTTTTTTTTTGTTTACGAAGGTAGGATTTTTTTCTTTTTCTTTTTTTGTTTACGAAGGTAGGATTTTTTTCTTTTTCTTTTTTTGTTTACGAAGGTAGGATAATATATTTTTATTTTTTTTTATTTACGAAGGTAGGATAATTTTTTTTTGTTTTAGGCGAGGAAACAAAACGATTCGTCGTATAGATCGTGTCGAGCGAGAGACGACGATCCAAGATCCAAGCGGCGCGCGGATTAGATCCGGTTATAAGATGATCCACTCGGCCCGCCGCTCCGCAGTCGGCTCTCGTCCGTCTAGCAGCCGGCAGGCGCGCGCGCGACGGCTTCCCAGATATTCACACGGGCGCTCCTGGCGTCCATCCACCATGTGTGTGTATTATATACACGCGGTGCAAGATTCCCTTCGGCACGCTTCCGGCGCGTGCCCCTCCGGGAACGGACCCCCCTCCCCGCGGCCCAACAGGTCGCGAGGTTAATAATTCTTTACCGGGAATTCCTTCTCCTCGGCATTTCCCTTTTTTTCCTCTCTATCTTCTCTGCCGCTCGATCGCACCGACGTGCGTTTAAAATACAAAATACACACCTGATGTCGCGCGGGAATTACCGCTTTTTGAGAATTCTCAGTCTCTCTCTTTTCGCGAAACTCACGTGTGTCGAGCGGATTACAAAATGTTTTTGCAACGTCTCGGCGAACACGAGACGACCGCAGACGCGTTAAGTAAACCGCGAAATCAAAGAAATAACAAAGACGACTGCGATTTCGTTGCATGATTAAATAAATATCCGGCGATCAGGTGCAAATTAATTGAGATCAGTGTTGTCAGTCCTCATTACTTTAATTAAATTCACATTAAAATTAGAATTAAAATCTACACAACAATTTATTTTGTAGTTACGATTTGATAAGAATGATCTGTAGTGATTATAAAATTATATGTGAACTTCTGAATAGCCGTAACAAAAACCAAATAAAACTAAATGTAATTTAATTTAAAAAAAAATCAATTAAAATTCAATTAAATAAATATTAAATTAAATGACATTTTTTATAAAATTATATTTTATTTTATTTTATTTTTTTTAATTGTACTTTGGGAGAAATTGTGAGAAAAATGGACAAGTAGAGACCTCCATTATTTTCGTAATTACAAAGCCTACTGTACCATCAATTTTAGTTCCACAAAAATTAGTTTAGTTCCATAAAATTAGTGACTTACAACTCTGATCAAGATAATTCGTTCACACGGGTTGAGCCCGCGATACCAACATTTTTTTTTCGCGCTACGAGCGTTTCTCGCAATCTCGCGCGAATCAATTAAACGTCCATAATCCTCGGCACTAAAACAGCAGTGCGTGTTTCACGATATCAAAAAAAATCTCATGAAATTCAATGTCCCAGTATCGGATTTTTTTTAATACACGAATCTGGTGAATCGAATTCAATATATACAAGTGTGATGCAAAATTTATCTCTACAGGATACTAAAAACTATAACTGGGTCATGTTTAATATTTAAATGCTTCATCCGAAAAAAACCATCGTTTTTCCTATATAAAAATCGTTTGCGTCACACTCGGTATTTTGCGGTAAAATCAATACGTTAATTTTATGAAACAAAAATGAAATGCAAAATCGCTGCAGCAACTAAAAAAAAATTGAACAGTGACAGCAGCTTTTCCACAATTTTCCCGTCGATTTACATTCGCTATCGCGCAATTCGTAGTTCCTCGCGAAACGATCTCTGAAAATAAACGTGAGATCACACATCGACCGTCTATTCCGCCTCCCTTGTTTCCCGATTGTTCCGTATAAAACCCGCCGTTTCGTCGAGCGTGGGAGGAAATCTCACGCCGCGCCGCCGCCGCCGCCGCTGCACGGGTGTTATAACTTCGCGACTAGACGAGATAACTTCGCATGTCGGACATAACGCGCGCCGAGATACCGGGTCGAAGCGGAGAGAGCAAATTGGCCGAAGCCCCGAGAGAAAAACGTTGATATTCGACGTCTATCCTTATGAGAATTAACGGCGAGACTTTTTCCTCCCTCCCTTTCGCTCTACGATGTCGAAGTTTGCATCGTTGGAATGCAACGAAATTCAGATGAAAAAATAAAAAATAAAAATAAAGTAATTAACCCAAGTGATGAAGGGCACGAATTTTTTTTGTGCTCTTATTTTCTGTGGTGACTTTTTACAACGATGCTGAAGTCTGCATCGTTGGAATGCAATGAGATTCAGGAAAAAAATTAATGCTTAATGACACAAATGATGAGATTAGGCATAAAAAATCATCACGGCAACTAATCGCTATAGTGACTTTTTATACATAATTTCATAATTCGGGTTAATCAGAATTATTATTTTTTCGGAATTTCGTTGCATTCCAACGATGCAAACTTCAGCATCGTTTTTTACATCCATTTTATGACGTTGAAGTGTGCATCGTTGGAATGCAACGAAATTCAGAAATAAAAATAATTGAAAAATGAAATTAGGAATTCATTAATTTGAATGATGAAATTAGATATAAAAAGTCCCCATATCAATTAGTTCTTATGAAGATTTTTAATACCTAATTTCATCATTTGTGTCATTAAGCATTAATTTTTTTCCTGAATCTCATTGCATTCCAACGATGCACAATTCAACCTCATTCCATTTTCATCATGTGGGTTAATTACAATAACATTTTTTTTTAAATTTCATTGCATTCCAACGACGCAAAATTCAACATCATCTCACCGCCTCGAGAAATTCCCGTGCCGTGTCTGACCCGCTACGGCGTTTCAGCAGTGCCACAGTCTCCGCGGCTAAAGGCTAATCGGCCAATCGTCCGATGCAGCGAGTCGCTCGTTCTCTGCCGCAGCCGCAGCCAGTGCACAAGGCGGCTTATAACCCGCGGGAGCGCCAGTTGGAACACACACAGCAGCCGACCGGCGGCGGCGGCGGCGGCGAGAACCCATTTTAAATTCCGCCGTTGGAATGTCACCTGCCGATATAGTATATATCGTGGGGAGGGGCGGGGAAGCGAAGGGGTCTCGAGTTGGCAGCACTCGAGGCTCGACACGTCCAATGAACTCTCGATGACGAACGCGTCTCCCGCCCTCTCGAATCTCACGTCCCGCCGAAAACGAGCGCGACGCTGTGTATTCTCAATATTTACCAAATTCAAAATAACTCATTTTCCCGCCACCACCGATGCCGCAATCGCGCGTTACGGGGGGGAAACAAACAAAACGACGAAAAAAAACACTCGCGCGGTGCACGCGCGACTATTTGAGCAATAGTTGCCGGGAACAAACCCAGGTGAAAAAAAAATATATATGGTTTATATACAGCGCTCATATATGGAATTGGGCATATATATTCCATAGTAAATCATAATATATTCCATATTAAATTTGTACACAATAAACATACAAATAAACGGACTCACAATTTTGTATACGGTCTGTACATAGTTAGTGCATAATTCATCATTAATTCCATATATATCATTTATAAAGTTCAGATATCTTCTAGACATAAATTAATTATCCGTATGTTCGTTATATACAAATTTTACATGGAATATATATGCCCAATTCCATACATGAGCGCTATATATAATCTATATATAAACGTGATGTTGAAGTTTGCATCGTTGGAATGCAACGAAATTCAGAAAAAAAAATTCATTCCAATTAACACGCATGATAAAATTGGGTATAAAAAGTCATCATAGGAAATAATTGTTATGATGACTTTTTATACCTAATTTCATCATTTGGGTTAATTAGAATACATTTTTTTCCCTGAATTTCGTTGCATTCTAACGATGCAAACTTCAACATCATATATAAACGATATATATATATTTTTTTTTTTCACTTGGGAATATAGCGCGCGCTGTATACATATATATACTCACTGTCAGCTGTACCAGCAGCGGAATACTGCAGCGTGCCGGAGTTCACGCTGATGTTCTTGTTCTCGAAGAAGGTCTTCACGGCGTCGCAACGCCCGGCGTGCGTGCCGTTCTCGTGGCTCTCCGCGGATCTCGCGGATCGCGAGAGCGCGCCGTCGATCAGGAGACACGAGAACACAACGGCCACAGCGTACAGGCCGGTCGCGCCGATCGTCGCGCCTCGCGAGATCGTCATTTTCGCGGTTTTCGAAATTTTCTTACTTTATACTCGGTTTCGGCTATATATAATATATAATTCAATAAATACACGATTATCCGGGTGTTTCTTGGCTCGCCGAGGGCGATTTACACGTTTCGCGGTGTCGCAGAGCGGCTCTCGAAACCCACGGCCGCAGGGCTCTGAGGCTGCAAGACGCTCGCCTCGGGGCGATTAAAATGTTTGCCAATTCTCGCGCGTTTACTTCGCGCACCCCCGTTCGGTCCGCGAAAGCCGTGACGTTCCGTCCGCTTCCGTAGACGGTCCTTCTGCTTCGCCTCTCTCCGCGAGACTACGTGACAAAAATCTCTATCCCCGTCCGCGTGACATCCGAACGCGCGCACTCTTTCTATTTTCGTTTTATCTCTTTCTCTCTCTCGCGCGCTCTGCGGAGATTCCTCGCGAATTATAATCACGAATGACAAACACACACACGCACAGCTGCAGCACAAACACGCACGCACGTCGAGCACGCGTGCATATGCACCACACGACCGATTCGACGATGAGAACGCCGCGCGCGCGTATTTTTCTCTCTCTCTCTCTCAACGCGGGGTTGCGGGCGCTTTGGTGCCTCGAACGCGACTGCCGCCTTGTGGTGCAGATCGCGAGACCGCCGGCGCGCGACTGTGACCGCGGATTCCACGGGTTTCCCTTTCTCGAGCCGGCCACCACCACCGCCGCGGCGCTCTCTACGCTCCTGCGCTTCGCACCCACCCGATGGAATCGAGAAGAATCGTCTCCCGCCACTCCCGCCGCAACCGACGAGAGACACACACGAATTTTGTCGACCCTGCCGACCGCGCGCAGGCGATACCAGCGACATCTTGACGATTGTTGGGACAGTAACGAGCCGACCGCTGCAACGGCGGGAATTTGCGAAATTACGCATCGGCTGCGAGTAATTTCTGAATTTTTTTAGTCGGGGGAAAAATAGATACGGTGGTGTAAAATTGGCAGCGGTGAATTGCGAATATGTAATAGTATATTGTGTAACAAGAATATTATAAATAATAATTTGCAAAATCATCGTTATAGATAATAATTTGCGAAATAATTATTATGAATAATCATTTGCAAAATAATTATTTTAAATAATATTTTGCAGAATAATTATTGTAAATAACTATTCGCAAAATAATTATTATAAATAATAATTTGCAAAACAATTATTATAAATTTAATTTAGCATAAATAATAATTTGCAATCGATCCGTTTTTCCAATGAAAAATAAATGCAGAGCAATTGCAGCCGTGAATTTGACTCACGTGTTCCTGCAGCTTGATCTCCTGAAATTTGGTGAACTTGGAACCCTTCGTCTGCATGTGCAATCGTCTGCATGTGCAATCGTCTGCATGTGCAAAAGACTACGAGTAATTTCTAAATGTTTCGAGTCGGGTGAAAAATAGATACGGTCGTGTAAAATTGGCAGCGGTGAATTGCAAATATATAATAGTATATTGTGCAACAAGTGCGTAAAGAAGGTCATTTCCGCACGAGTTGCACATACTATTTTTTGTAACTGCGTGCGTAAAACTCGACTTTTCGAGGCGGTTTTGCATGCGTAGTGCTCGTTTTTCGACACGCGCGCGTAAAGTATCACTAAAATAAATTATCGAAACTACACCGTCGAGCGGAATTTTTTTTCCGTGTCGAGTCGACGAATGAATAATTCACGTCGCGGCAAATTGGAACTCGGGTTACGTAAGAACCAACCGCGCGCGCGGATAATAAACAAAGCGGGAGTGGAGAGCGATAAGAGAGGAATTTACAAAAAGTAGCCGGCGTGATAAAAAAAACGTAGATTCATTTAATAATACAAATCGCCGAGATATCGGGCGGAGTACAAAAACACTTGGAAAAATAGACGTCACGTTGATTATAATTTATTATGGCGGTGCGAGCAGCGGCTGGTTAATCTTTCGGCGATTTTCTCAGAGGAAAGTCAACTGCGTTCTGGCCTGATTGACCTGCCAGACGTTGAGCTCCTCGTACTCCTCTATGCAATCGTTCACTTGGTCCGGCTTGAATCCTTTGCTGGTGCATCTCTCGAGTATCTCCGAGACTTTCACGGTTTTCGCGGCGCCCTTGAGTTCGCCCTTAAGCTCGCCAATCAGGTGGAATATTTTCGTGATAGGATTCTGCGGTTTCCCGGAAACCTGCATCTCCGAATAATTTATCGAGAATTTCGACATCTCCACAAGACGATTGGCTTCGATCACGTCTTCCTTCTCAACGAGATCGGAGAGTCGCAAACGCGCCAAGGCGGTCGCGAGACGAAGTACGGCGAGCAAATTTCGCGCCGACGTGAAGGTTTTGTCGCGACTGTTTCGCGACTCCCGTCGCAGCTCCACGTAAGTCTCGACTATATAATCAATGAGATCCTCCGGCACGGTGGGATCTTTTCGCTTGCACAGCGAGATGTATCGCCGCATGAGATTCATGTCGAGCGCCTCGACTTTCGTCGGCGGCTGAGCGCCGTTTCGGTGGACGTAAGTTATGTGCTGCGCGAGACGAAGATCGTTGTCGCGATCCGCGCGATCCTGGATCAGCCAGAGGAGATCGAAACGCGAGAGAAGCGCCGGTGGCAACTGAATGTTCTGCTCGATCGTTCGCTTGGGATTGTAACGACCGTAGGCGGGATTCGCGGCCGCGAGGATCGAAACGCGAGCGTTCAGTCGCGTCATTATCCCGGCCTTCGCGATCGAGATCGTCTGCTGCTCCATCACCTCGTGTATCGCCGTTCTGTCGGCCTCCGCCATCTTGTCGAACTCGTCGATGCAACAGACTCCCTGATCGGCGAGAACCAGCGCGCCGCCCTCCAGCATCATTTCGCCCGTTAGCGGATCCTTCAGCACCGCCGCCGTTAATCCCACGCCCGAGGATCCTCGACCCGTTGTGTACTGCGAACGCGGCGCCAAACGCGTTATGAAGCCCAGCAACTGAGATTTGGCCACACCGGGATCTCCCATCAGGCAGATGTTTATGTTTCCACGGATCTTGATGTCGCCGCGCTTTCTGTCCGTTCCGCCGACCAGGAGAAGCAGCAGCGCTTTCTTCACGTCCTCGAGACCGTAGATTTCTGGAGCTAGCGAAACTGCCAGTTTTGTGTAGAAATCGTCCTCGTTCACCAGACTCCGCAGCTCCTCGGCCGTCAACTGCTCGTCCTCGTTGATCGTTTCCATGTTCGTCAGTGTCGCGATTCGCTGGAATTTCGCGGGGTTTGTTAGAAATTTCGTTGTTTTCTCGAGATTATTTTTGGATTATTTCTACAAGCGGAATATCGTTACTCACGTGCGCGTCGATGTACGTCTCGCTGAGAAGGCCGCCGCCTGCGTTGGGATTGAATCCTCCTTTCATCATCGGCAAGAATATTCCAGTGACGATAACGTGATCGCCGGGAAGGCATTGTCGGGTCGTTTCTCCGCGGCAGTAGATCGTCAGCGATCTTGGAATGTGACCGACCGGGACTTGATCGCTCTGAAATGTGAAATAATATTATAAATAATAATTTGCAAAATAATGATTGTAAATAATAATTTGCAAAATAATTATTATAAATAATAATTGGCAGAATAACTATTATAAATAATAATTTGCAAAATAATTATTATGAATTTAATTTCGTATAAATAATAATTTGCAATCGATCCATTTCGCCAATGAAAAATAAATGCAGAGAAATTGTGAATTTGACTCACGTGTTCCTGCAGCTTGATCTCCTGAAACTTGGTGAACTTGGAACCCTTCGTCTGCATGTGCAATCGCCCGCCGGATTTATTGACGCGGCAGTCGTCGCTGGGACAACTCTGCGGTGGCATGAAGCTCATCGACTGAACGGGCTGATAAGTCTCGGCACCGCACTGATCGCACGTGTAAGTCGCCACGAGTATTAGCGGCATCACTTCCGTCGATCTCGTCACGATGCCCCTGACCGTCACTAATTTGCCTATTTTTTCGGCTTTTATGTCGCGCACGGAGTAGGCTTTTGCCGTGTCCAAATCTCGAAAGTAAACTTCGCTGTAAAAAGGATGCACAGAGTGTTGAAAAACGTCCGTACACAGAATTTTTAGCTGACGTAAATGTATGCAATAAAAAAAAACGTCTAAATTCAATCTTACAATCTGCGCATGAGTTCCGGTGCGTATTTGTTTCTGGGATCTCTCTGGTCACCCGGATGTACGTTTCTTGTTTCCATGAGCAACCTGTGTTCTATATAAATGTCCAGAGCATCTTTGGCTACCACTGTGCGCTCTTTGAAATCTGGAAGAATCTCCTGAACCAGCTGCGGAAAAAAGACAATCACAAAAATTGGTAAATTTGAAATTATCCTCCGTCGACTGGAGAACTCGAGACGCTCACTTCCAAAACGAGGTTCGTGTATCTCCTGGTGTTGTCGATAATAGCAGCGGTCAGTTCGTCATCAAACTCGTGCAGGTCGTCGAGATCAATGTTGAAAGCCACCTGCTCCCTGTGAGCGATCTTGGTCAGCTGCTCGCGGTACTTGAAAGTCTTCTCGCCGCTCTTGTCGTCCATCTTCACGTACTCGGTGAAGAAGGTTTTCAACTGTTCTGCGATCGCGAGAAAAATACGCAGTTTTAATCGAAACGCAAACATAAACGATTTGCGGTTAGGAATTGTCGAATGACTTAGGAGGGAAATTTAGGTGGAGCCAAATTTCGCGATATGTGAGATAAATTTACCTTTGTCTTTGGCATAATCCCTCGATCCCTTGGGTGCCATTCTGACGGATTGTTGTTGGTCAAATCGGTAAAATAATAAAAGCAAACAACACAGCGGCGCTCCGAATCAGACAATGCGGCGCCGTCTCCGAGTTTTACAACAACGAACGAGCACTTTTGGCGCCAATTGGTCGCGCATGCGCAGCTCGAGAAATCTCGCCAGCGCCACCATTTTTCACGAATTTTGCATCTCTCGAAAACTCTCGGATTAGGTTACTTTTTGACATTCACACGTGCATCAGGATCGGAGGGTCGGTACAATTGTTAACAACAATGGGAAAGGCGAAAAAGATAAAGGTGTCGAAGGGCGAGCCGCGACCGCCAACGAAAATCGGCCTCGCCGATCAGATCGAGGAAGAAAAAGCGGTGAAATCGAAGGATCGTAAAAAAATCAGGAACCGCAATGACGAGGACGAAGAGGTTAGAATTATCTTCGTAAATAATTACGCCGTAATAATAATAATCATAATCGTAAATAAATAATAATTACGTCGTAATAATAATAATCATAATCGTAAATAAATAATAATAATCGTAATAATAATAAATAATAAATCATTATTCTATAATGCAAAATATTTTTGTGATTCATTAGTCGTTACGCTATTTCTATATATCATTTTTTTTTTTCTAGTTTGTCGATGCGAATCTCTCGCAAAAGATTCTCTCTCAAGCGAGAAAACAGCAGATGGAGATCGAGGAGGAAAACGAGTTTGGCGATTCGTCCTCATCCGCTGCGTCGAAAAAGAAACCTGTAACAAAACTTGGCCACGATTTGGGCAACGAGTCCAGCGAGGAGGAGGAAGAGGAGGACGTGGCTGGCGACGAGCACTACGAAAACATAGAGATCGACGAGGAGGACGAAAGAGCCCTGCAGATGTTCATGGACAGAGACAGAGCTCCGATGAGAACTCTTGCCGACATCATAATGGAAAAATTGACAGAAAAAAAGACTGAGATTCAGACGCAATTTTCGGACGCCGGATCCATGCAGATGCAGGATTTGGATCCCAGAGTGAAGGCCATGTACGAAGGGGTGCGAGACGTGCTGGCTAAATACAGAAGCGGAAAACTTCCAAAGGCCTTCAAGATCGTGCCGAGTCTCAGGAACTGGGAGCAAATATTGTACCTCACGGATCCGCCGAAATGGTCGGCGGCCGCGATGTACCAAGCGACGCGAATTTTCGCCTCGAATCTCAAGGAAAAAATGGCCCAGAGATTCTACAATCTCGTCCTCCTGCCGCGAATACGCGACGATCTCGCCGAGTACAAGAGGCTCAATTTTCATCTGTATCAAGCGTTGAGAAAGTCTCTGTTCAAGCCTGGCGCTTTCATGAAGGGAATTCTGCTGCCTCTGCTCGAGTCCGGCACAGCTACGCTCAGGGAATCCGTGATCGTTGGTTCGGTCGTCGCGAAAAATTCCATACCGATTCTCCACTCGTCCGCGGCGATACTCAAAATTGCTGAGATGGATTACACCGGAGCTAACAGTATTTTTCTGCGGATATTTTTGGACAAAAAATACGCGCTTCCTTACAGAGTCGTCGACGGCGTCGTGTTTCACTTTCTGAGGTCGGTATTCGGGATTTTTGGTTCCATAGTCCTCGATAGACTGAATCATCTGCGATATTCATTGTATATTACTTTCTTTCTCACAGGTTCGAGAGGGAAACCAGAGAACTTCCCGTTCTGTGGCACCAGTCGTTCCTCACGTTCGTCCAGCGATACAAAAGCGACATCAGTACAGAACAAAAGGAGGCACTCCTGGAATTGCTGAAAAAACAGTCTCATCACACAATAACCCCGGAAATTCGTAGGGAACTTCAGCACGCAAAGTGCAGAGACGTCCAGATGGACGAGCCCACCGACGAGCCCATGGCTTGATAATTATCAGAATACCCCCAAAAAAATATTTTATTTACTACGCGTCAGTTATAGTCGGGATGTCAGATTAATGTTGAGTTACAAATAAAAACCCTTTGTACATAATTTTATTTTATAAATTTATGGCAAACTAATCATTTATTAATTACTCTGTCTAATTTCGTACGGACTATTTCTACTGAAACCCGTCCTTTCGTCACTAAAGCCCTCGTACGGCGTACCGACAAAATTTCCAAGATCAGCCACCGACGCAGTCGGTAACGAAGATTCGTCGAGCGCTTCGCATCGAAGGCTTTTCAAAAACTGTTTTGCACAATCAAAGTCAGCCATATTGAATGAGTCGCAGGGACCATGGGCGTTCCTACTGTCGTCTGCAATGTGTCAAAAGCCTCGGCGCTCCGTAAAAACGTCAGTGCTCGTCAGTGACATTTGACAAAGTGCGACGACACGCGGGTGACGCGAGACGTTTTCGGAGCATCGGTCAGTAACCGAGGAATCTCGCGGCTGTGGTGAAACATTCGGACAGTGCGGGAAACAATGAGTCACGGGATTCCACGGAAACGTCGTTAGAGACTCTATTCAGGTATTCGGTGTGCGTGTTTTTTTTTTTCTTCTTCTCGGATTACGGAACTTTCGTTCGGCCAACACAAACAGCGGCGTCGATGTCGACCTTGCCGAGGAACCCGCGAAGCCCCACATTTACGTAACGTCGATATACGCGGTAAACAATCGTCGGGCGCGTAAAACGGAGCGTGTAGGTTATATACGACTAACGTCACCCGCTCAGTGATGGCTGAAAGCGGCTTAGCGATACACGATTTATCCTTTGTCTCCAAAGCCTCGTGATCAATCATGAAAGCATTTTGGATGTACGAGTGTGACGAGTCAACAGTGCGCGACGTTCGCGACGCAGCTGAGCCATCGCGCCGTTGCCAATGAGATCTTGAGGACGGGCGATACTTTTTTTTCACACTGACGCCAGTTCTTTTTACGCGCCGCAAGACTCGCAACAGAAAGACAGCGATTGCGTTGATACTGTAAAAATACTGCGATGCTCAGACTGATAAGACGGAAGAAAAATATAATTTAACGATCGCTTAGCGAGGGAAGCTCTTTGAACGTAAAGTCTGACGTACGTTGGAAGATTTGTTTATTTATGAAAAATTTGCAAGGACAAATATTTACTCACAAATTGGCTGCGATATCTTGGAGAAAACAGCGATATTGACTCGGAGCTATTGAAGAATGTCGGGAAGCAATTCGACAATGGCGGGAACACCCAGAACGGGTAATCCGCCGAACAGAAACTCGCAGCGTTCGACGCTGCTGAAAGTTGTGATATTGGGCGATGGCGGAGTGGGCAAATCTTGCCTGATGAATAGATTTGTCTCGAATCACTTTGACGAGCACAGTTTTCACACCATCGGGGTGGAGTTTCTCAACAAGGACATAGAAATAAATGGGGAGGCGTACACTCTTCAGATATGGGATACTGCGGGGCAGGAGAGATTCAAAACTCTTCGCACACCTTTCTACCGCGGCTCGGATATCTGTCTGTTGACGTACGCAGTGGACGACAGAACGAGCTTCAGAAACTTGGCTCTCTGGAGATCTGAGTTTCTGTATTATGCGGATGTGCAGGAGGGTTCGACGTTTCCGTTCATCGTAGTTGGCAACAAAGTAGGTATCCAGGTTTGCAATTAACAGAAGAAAACAATTGAAAAAAAAAAAAATCCACGTTTGCGATTAATAGAAGGAAACAATTGAAAAAAAAAAAAAAAAAAAAAAAAAAAAAAAAAAAAAAAAAAATCCACGTTTGCGGTTAACAGAAGGAAACAATGGAAAAAAAAAAATCCACGTTTGCAATGAACAGAAGGAAACAATCGAAAAAAAAAAAAATCCATGTTTGCGATTAACAGAAGAAAACAATTGAAAAAAAAAGAAGAAAATCCATGTTTGTGATTAACAGAAGGAAACAATTGAAAAAAAGAAGAAAATCCATGTTTGCGATTAACAGAAGGAAACAATAAAAAATAAAAAATTAAAAAAATCCAGAGGGCTGACCGATGTATCGGAGTAAAAATATTTTGTTGCAGGTCGACATGCCGGAATCGGAGAAGCAAATATCGACGGAAGAGGCCCGCGCCTGGTGCGCGGAGAACGGCGACCCTCCGCTGGTGGAGACCTCGGCGAAAAACGCGACGAACGTGGAGGCGGCCTTCGGAGCGGCGGTAGCGGCGTGGGCTCGTCTGGAGGCGAGATTAGAACGACCTCTCGTCGAGGACACGGTTGATCTCTCGAAGCAACAGTCGCCCCATCGCTCGAGCTGTTGCATGCCGATATCCGGGGCTGAGTAGGTTCTCCTTGCCAGAGGATATCTCGATAACAATATTACTGACAATTATATACAAAATAACACTAATTTTTACCGCGAATATTTGGAGTTGCATGCATGAAAAAATGAGAAACGGAGACGAACGAAAAAAAAACAAAAAAAAATCGACGTATTTTTTAAGATCTTCGGTCGCGTGTGAGGTAGTTGCGAGGGCTCAGTTGGGTTGTGAGAGAATGAGATTGCGAGGAAAATGCAGTGTGTGTCAGTGGCGAACCAAAGTTTTTGGGGCAAAATTCTTGTCTTGATATTTAGAAGGCTTGTTGCGATTCTGTAGTGTAGCAGCGACTGAGGGAACTCAAATTTATTTTTTTTTCCTTTCGTGAACTCGCCGAGCGCGCGACACGAGCTTCTTTCTGCGATTTCTTTCATTTTCGCGCTTCTTTCTCCATCCTCCTCTCCCTTCGTTCGGTTGAGATATTATTTTCATCGTGATTATATCCGACGCGGCGATTGTATTGACTGATGAATGTGCGCTCACCGTAGCTAATCGTTGTTCCCGCACCTCGCGTATCTGTCGTGACTGTCTTACGATATAACACTTTGGGCTACTCCCGAGTTTCATACGCAGCCTACGTATTTTCTTTTTCTAGGTCTAACAGAATAATTTGATGGATATAAGAAATGTTCTACGACCTACGCAACGATCGCTCGATACCGATAAGTTCATAACTCGACCATGTCCATCAGGACCTCAACCCCCACCTCCCCCCAAAGTTTTCTCCCCCCCCCCCCCCCCCACGTTCGAAATATCGCCGTATGGACTATTTTATAATAATTGTATAGGAATCTCTATGCGTTTAGGTCTTACGATCGAATAAGAAAACCAAACGAGAACTTTATGCCATTCGTACATTGAAAGATCTCAGCGATAACTACACCGGGCACAGTGCATACGGAAAACTCGCGTATTCTTAATTCAATAGAGACGTTTTAAGCTGAAATGTCGTAAGATAAATACGTGATCGGTGCGCAAACCGATACGTTTTTTTTTTCACGAAAATGAGAAACTCTCGAAGGACGGTAATAACATCGTACGGAACACGCAGTACGTGTATTTTATGCTTGGCGCAGCTCCCGAGGTGTCGACAGTATTAAATAATGAATTCACTGGTACACCGTTGGCTTGTGATAAACTAGTTATGATCGCGATTCGCTTAATTAAGAAAGTAGACGTAGTTAGGTCTACGTTCGGTAGAGATACATAGCTTCGTGACGCGAAATTGCCTTATCCTCACGGAGCGTGAGGCTGAGAGCAGTAGCGTTACTATTCGTTGCAGTCTTTCATAAATATTTGGCGTCCGTCCCCTTGGTGCAGTAAATACGGATCCGACATCCGTAAGAATAATTAAATGTAATAACGATACTGTTATAAACAAAGCCCGCCTCCCGAAACTGCTCTCAGTAAAGAAGAAAGAAAGAAAAAAAAAGAAACGCAGTGTTGATTATATCAGTGTTCCTGGGGAACCGCAAATACATCGAAGGAAGCTTCTTTGTAATGAATAAGGAAGAAAACACTCTGATACTTATGTAGCTTCGTGTATCTAAAGTGATGTGCCTCGATCGAGCGATTTACTTTGGAAATGTTTCTGCGTTACAATCGACGTTCGCAGCCTAACGTCATTGTAATTTATCAATTGTTTGAAGATATAAAAACAAGACAGAAAAAAACCGACTTCGGTTCAATCGAGCTCCGCCAATTTCTATTGATTCAAGAGATAAAGGTTTAATGGTGCTTTTTGTATAACTACGTGTAGGCCATATGGATTTGTAGAGGAACGAAAGCCTTTCCTAAAGCCCTATGAGACAAAGTGAAGCGTGAAAGAACAAAAATCATCATATCAGAGCGACTCGCGTCGCTCATTCATCTTACATAAAACGCAAACTGCGTGACGGCGGTGAAAAAATCTTCGTTATAATATATTTTGCAACCGTGAAGGAATTAGCAGTGGACGTTGCGCAGCGCGACCGGAGTTTCCGCGATGTCGCGTTCGAACTTCGATAAAGAGTCAATAAAGGTTGCAGATAAATTTTTATCAATCGATGGACGATCCAGTTCCGCGGAAACCTCGTCGTACTGCGATACTCACCGCTGAGTAGTCTCGACGTCCGGTCTCGGAATGAAACTTTTTACGAAAAATGTCATACAAGTTGTAACGATGTGTCTACGTATGCCTTAAGGATTTTATATATAATAATAATGGTCGTCGATTTTTGGAGAAAACAAAAACAATAAAAATAACACTTTGCTTGTTTCGACGCGAAAAAAGTATATTACCAAGTGTCAACACGTGGTCGCAGACTTATTACTATCCGTTATTATTATATTACACACGCCTCTCACAATGCGAGCGCTCCTGTCTCGTTTCACAGGCGCGCACTTCCTTAGTAACAATAATTTATTAACTTATTACATAATACATAAAATCTACAACAAGTTTACGGGGCTATCTTTTTACATCCTGAATTTTTACACAAAGAGCACCTTTTTCTCCGACTGTCGCGTTGATGTAGAAAATAAGATCGGTAATAAGCGCGAAGATCACTGATTCGTACATTAAAAAATGAAACAAAAACAAAACGTAAAAGTTCGCGTAACGGCATATAAAAAAGAATTCGTAATTCGTCGCTCGTCCGAGCATCAATAATCTATTTAGCAATATGTCAACAATATTTACAGGTTCAATTTCTTTTTTCTTTCCAATCGTTGCTGTACCCTTCGAAAATATCCGGGTCTCCCGTTTCCACGTCGCGATTCTCGAATCACTCTGAATTAAACTTGCCTTGCGTCTTGTCTTTTTTTTTTAAGAATAAAAATTTAACCGAAAAATTTGCAGAGTTAAAATAATACTGCAAGACATAGGATGGATCTTACAGCCGCGGATCTTCCTCGCGCGTAATAAGTTCTCAAAACGTTCTTAGTCAACGACTGGATAGACAGTGCGTTCGCTGATGTGGACGTCGCTGCTCGTGGCGGCCAACGATCGCAGCAGTCGGACATTTACATATTATCGTTATTACGTCCAGTTATTAGATCACAAATTATTTTAGTCGCTTAACGTGGGCCCAATCGTATCAGTCAGATTTCATTTTTTTTTTTGTTGCTTTTCAAACTCACGTAAACCGGACTAAACGTTCCAATTGTTTCGATCATCACGTTGGAAGTCATTAAGTTTCCTGCCAGCAGCGTAGCCGAGTTTAAAAAATATCTTTCGCATCTCGAGCTAAAAATTGTTGCACGCGCATCAGACACGTCGTCGTCTTGTTCCGACGCAGAGAAACATTCACTAGTGGCAGTGTTCCGTCACGTCCACAATAACCGACTTTTTCCAACCGAACAGGAAGTAACCGATCGACGCCCCGAGAACAACCGCGACGCACAGCCACACGTTGTACGTCATGAAGATCAGCATGAGGAAGTACGATAACACGATCTGCACGATGTGCAGAAATGTTTGGAAGGAATGCATCCAAGAGAGCATCGTAGGCCTGCGAGAAGAGAGACAAAAAACATACACGTGATTTAAAACAAAAATTCTGATTAATATCCCATGTGATATTCTACCGAGTGCACGTGCATTTCTCAGGTGCCGTAAAAAAAGAAAAAAACATTCTGTAGCTACAGAAACAAACAATTGTCACTCAAATAGAAAAATGATGTTGAAGTTTGCATCGTTGGAATGCAACGAAATTCAGAACAAAAAATGCTAATTAACCCGAAATGATGAAATTAGGTATAAAAAGTCATCATGACAATTAGTTGCTATGATGACTTTTTATACCACATTTCATCATTTCGGGTTAATTAGAATTAATTTTTTTCGGAATTTCGTTGCATTCCAACGATGCAAACTTCATACAGAAAAAATCTCCCAGTGCAATTCTTATCCAAACAGAAACGATCGGTGCAATGCGCATGCCGCAAACAAGATTTAAGTATCTACACACAAAGTATTCATTCACACCATCTCAGCTTAGCGAGGCGATCAAAGCGTAAATAAATAAGAAAACGTGACGAGTCCACGCGACATGCCACGCGTGGCTTTCAGACGGCACACGACGAACTGTGTGAGACGAGGGAGAGAAAAAAAGAAAGAGAGTGCGCGTATTCGCGAGACAAACTGCGCCTCTACTTACGGCTGCTTGTGGATAACTTCGCCAACCATACTAAAAGATCAAAACGACATCCGGCTATTAATCTAACGATTCTCTGTGCGGAGACCATTGTCGCTATCGTCTCGTGTAACTCACGCTAATCTAAGCCCCCTCGAGCTCTACGCTTGGGGTACACTCGATGCGCCAGGCACTCGGTGCAACGACGGGCCGTTAATGGTACTTACTGCACAACGCGATTGTCGTCGGCCACGACGTTCTTTTCCGCCGGCATCGAGACGCTTCGGTACTGAAGCGCGTTGTACGTTTTCCAGAAGAGGTACTCGCGGTAGTACTTGAGCCCTTCGTACAGCGCGGCCATTATCATGATACCGATTATCGATCCCACTAGGCCGCCGACCGACGATATCTTCCACGACTCGAACAGCACGGTTTCGCAATAGCCGCCGTGAAAGGCCATCTGAAATCACGACAACGCGATTTTGTTAGCAACCGGCAGCGGCGACGGGCCGGTTCTTCGGGTTGGACGACCAACCGGAGATGTGGATCACGTTCGGGTCAACGCCGGACGTGCACGTAACTGTGAGTGCCACCATCTGTGACGTTGAAGTTTGCATCGTTGAAATGCAACGAAGTTAAAAATAAAATATGAATTTCATAAAAATTAAAATTAAAATTAAAAACTTAAAAAATAAAAATAGAAATTAGAAAATTAAAACATAAAAATAGAAATTAGAAAATTACAAAATAAAAATAGGAATTAAAGAATAAAAAAATAAAAATAGAAATTAAAAAATTAAAAAATTAAAATAGAAATTAAAAGTTTCACGCCCATTGGGGTATGAAACATTTTTGGTTTGTTATGCTCTTAGTTGTTATAAAAACTTTTTATAAAAACTTTTTACTGCCGATATAATCATTTAGGTTCATTAATATGTTTTCGTTTTTAATTTCGTTGCACTGCAACGATGCAAACTACAACGTTGTCACCATCTCGCATCAACTCTTCGTACACTTCTGATAAAAAAAACTCTCACGCGTGATGGTATTTGAGGGGGCAACGAAGCAACAAATGGGACACAGCCCATATGTAAGGAACAAAAAAAAAATACAGACGTTACAATCACATTTGAAATGTTATTGTTGTCCGTCACCCTCGCGGGAATCACGAGTCGAAAGGCCCTACCGACATCATTCCGTGCATCGCGTGACCTCCACCGCACGGGTCGCCCGCTGCAGCCGCCGCGGCTTCGTGGGCACTGTGATCCATGCTGGAGTGATCGGGACTCACGCCACCGCGGTCCATGTGATGGTTCATGCTCGCGTGGTCCATGCCCTGGTGCATCGTGTGATCGTGGTGGGCGCCGTGGTCGCCCGACATGTTCATCATGTGCTCCATGTGATCCATCTGAACAGACATTTTATTTTCCCAATTATTACGAGTTTCTTGGTTTTCTAAATTGTATTTAAATTAATTTTTATTTTTGGAGCTAAACTAACGAAAGACTTTCTGTGAAATCAATTCCGATTGAATCTCCGCTTTACACGAGCGTAAAACAGAAGTATCAAATTTTGTTTGAGCTTCCACTAAAATAATTTGACTCGCCACTCAAACGATAATCTGTGTTTTAACTCCCAGTTTCACGACGAAAACATATTGGCCACAAAATCACAGAGCTTAACGAGAGAAAAGAAATCACATCACAGTTTGTTTTTATTATTATGTAGATATGTGAGTCGTTGCCGTGCCGAGTTTTTTCCTTTCTCAGCCTCCCGACTGTGCAGAACACTCACTTTGAAGCACTAATGGTCTGTTTATTCCCAGGCGAGATACGAGAGACGTTATCTCGGGTATAAGAAGAAAGTAACAGGTTTACTAGCGCTCGCGCTCCCTTCTTCCGGACACGTGAAAGTTCGCGGAGCGATTCGAAGGAATGTTCAACGGCGAAGGAGTCGGCGGTTCGTGCGGTGCCAGCGGCAGAGTGAGAGAGAGACTCGTGGTTTAGCCGCGGACCCGGATGAACATCGGGCACTCCGGTTATCCAGTCACTTAGTCGAGGCCAATGCAACACTGAAGGCTCCCACCGCTCGAATTCCCGCTTATATATCCCAGAGGCCCAGGCTAGATAAATCGCACCGCAACACCGTTTCGTTTTCCTGGCAACCGCGCAGCAGTTCCACTTCCACGGCGAAACGGGAGCGCCGAGGAGAGGGAACACGATTTTGGATTACGTGGCGCCTTCGTTATCCAGGATAATGAGTGATTTCTTCGGGCGCCTCTGGGATAAATATCGTAAATTGCGCTCTTGGGAGGCGAATAAATGTAACTCCGAATTCATCGCGATTGCTTATTTTTTTTAGACCAACGCGAGCATCACTTTGCTCAGATGTGTTTGCAAGTGGCAAACACACTGCGAACGGCAACTTCGAAATTTCGTACGTGACATTTTGGAGGCTTTGGAATATGTTTTGTTTTCCTGAATAGCACAGAGGCAAATTATATCTGTTTGGTCTACGAAAAGTTATTTATAATTATGCTCCAAATGATAGATTTCTGAATAGAATGTCACTTAAATATCATTGAATAGCTTATTGTAAAATATATCCTTTGGAGAAAAATTAAACAACCTTTTCGTAGATTAGTTATATATTCTTGAGATATCCTATTTTAGAATACCTATTTTAGAATTATGCTCCAAATGATACATTTCTGAATAAAATGTCACTTAAATATCATTGAATAGCTTATTGTAAAATATATCCTTTGGAGAAAAATTAAACAACCTTTTCGTACATTAGTTAGATATTTTTGAGATATCCTATTTTAGAATACAAATTTTAGGGAAATTAACCAACCCTTCAATACACAAAATATATATAATTCGACTTTGTGCCGCACTTAGGCCTTGGAAGTTTTTCGAACAATTCCTAAAACGTTCGCACGGCGTTCGAGGTGTGAACGAACTCGATGCTGTTTTTTGTCGCACTGCGAAAAAAAAATTACAGTGCGACCCGAGTGAAGGTACTTTTAACCGGGATGAAGACAAAATAGAGCATGACTGCGTTTCACAGGGCGGTGTTAAACAAAGCCCGGGGTGAAAAAGATCACCGGAGACCGAACTTTCTAATTCGGAGCTACGTTCCTTAGCACCGACTACGGTCCTTCTAATCATCCGACCGAGATACGTGACCACGCGACTCAGCTGTTGCTCTGGATATCCCGATGTGTTTGCGATAAATTAGCTTAGCCACTGAGCCGGGAATAACCGAGGCATCGGAAGACCGAGAGAACGGATGCTCAGTGTCCTGTTTGCGAAGAAACGAACCGTCCGACCACCGAAGTCGATTAGATTAGGCGACGCTTTGAATTTCATGGTCGTTTTATTCCTTACTTTCCAGTCTTCCGGGTGTTCGCGTCAACAGTAAACAGCCCAAAGCGCGACGCGATTGGCACGGGCGACGAAAAGAAATAGCGTTCTAAGTGCGGCGGTAAATCCCCGGTGGTTGTCCGACCCGACCAAACTGCGCACTGGGAATTACAATTTTCGTTCGGTCCGAATTACAATTTTCCTCGCATCAACGGATAGTTCTGTATGTGTATACACAATTGTAAGCGGGGGCACGACACTTGGATGTTGTATAGGTCATGAATAGTATTTTCAATGCTAACGCGCCGCTGCATGAGAAAGTCGATGCATCTATTCTTCGTGACGATTTGTTTGAGCGATGCGACGATCGATCGCCTCCAATAACAGACTTCTCCTCAAGCTTATGGTTGAGTGATAGCCATTCAATTCTTCGGCGCTTACGACTCGTATTTCGCTCTCTCCCTCTTTCTCGATTTCTCGCTGAAAAGCGAGAAATAGTCGATGCATTTTTTTTTTCCAAACAACCAAAAGCTATGATGTTGAAGTTTGCATCGTTGGAATGCAACGAAAGTCAGAAAAAATGTAATTATAATTAACCCAAATTATGAAAATGGATACAAAAAGTCACCATAGCAAATAAGAGCACAAAAAATAAATTCGTGCCCTTCATCACTTGGGTTAATTACTTTTTTTTAATTTTTTCATCTGAATTTCGTTGAATTCCAACGATGCAAAATTCAACATCGTCCAAAGCTCGCGACAACGGAGATTATCCCGACTTGGCTGGTACAACCGATCGATGATTTACACGTGTTTAACAGCAACTTGCAATTGATTATGCATCGGGAAGTCGTGTGTGGCAAGCCTAGAGATAGGCGCGAGCTGCTTACAACAGACGCCTTATCGTCGCGTTATCGAGCTCACGTTTTCCTAGTTCGACAGCAGAATTTTATCGAAAAAAAAAACACCAATAAAAATATAGGTATTTGTTTTTCGAACGACCTTCGGGCTTTGGTCGCTGCACAACGACGCACGTGTCTGTGCATTAAAAACCCTCGGGGCGTTCTTCGCGCCGTGAAAAAAAAAGTAATTCGATATGAATTATGCTTCTTGCGATTACGAAGCTAAGCGCAATCAGCATTGTCGCGTTTCTGGAGGCATCGGGTCGCGCTCCTGGGTAACGTGATATTCCGGGGCATCTCGATAACGCCGCGTATCCTTCTTTCCCATGATAACACCGAGAAAGTTGAAACCGCGAGGAAACATCAGGCGGCTACATGAGAAATAACGCTTCGTCGGTGAATATGGGTCACCTGGAAAAAAAAGGAAAAAAAATCAGTCTGGAGAAATTAAATACAAGTCGGATTGAAATATGTTTTTAATACGGGTGAGTCTTAATCGAGATTCAATTTAGTCCCGATCATCAGACCGAAAGAACAACATTCGATACGTAATTTATCCGCGTTTTTTTTTTAGATGATTCAAGTTCATTGACACCCGCTAATCACCTGATATACCTGCGCTCGCAGATAACACGATCATCCTCATATTACGGACAGTTGCAGCAATTTTCAGCCTGAGAATATAATTACGCACGTGCTTATATGATAAAAAGATAAATTAAGATAGGTCATCGATCGCGTGCAGTGAAATAAATTCTTCATTTAAACCAAAAATTCAACGTTTTCGTAAGCCAAACAATAACAACTTGGTAATAATTTATGAAATTACTCGAAACAAAAAAATAAAATGAAATAAAAAATATGACATTTCAGGGACATGAAATTGTAACCGTACATTTTCCTGCTGTTTCAGCTGAGATTGATCCACATCATTTACCCGCAATTTAGTACTAATGATCGCACTTAAAAATCTCAAAAAAAAGCTCTACTTAAAATCCCTGAACCGCGATGCGATAACGAGACAAAATCGCCCAATGATCATAAACCTCGAGTAAACCGTTCGATAGGCCATTTTATGGTACCAGTCTTCGGGATGATTATCACGTCGCGATTATCAGCGTAAGAAATCAATTATCCCGCCTATCGGTGTGCACACCGACTACCGTAGCTGCAGCCATAACGGCCGGCGAGTTGTGCCACTGATATAACACCATTAAAAGTTTCCGCGCCACTGCGGCCTTGAGAATTTCCCGCGCGCGCGTCTGGAATCCTCTTTATTGGAATTCCCGGTATGCGCGGGGCGCGTAGCTCCCTCCATGGACACGACGATAAAACTCAAATTGCATTTGACTCTTATTGATTTTCCCGAAACAAGCGGAATACCAGCCAAAAAATGTTCGCTAATGGCGATTGGCGAAAATTGTTTCGACGATGAAAAAAAAAAAATAATAATAAAATGTTATGCCTGTTAATATAGAGCGAATTGCAGCCCCGGCGTCTTCGAAAACGGGAGACGCTCGAATAAACAGCCGATAAGGGAAACAAACATGGTTCGTGCCACGCTTCACCGGATATACGTTGCAATTTCAGCTGTTTCGTTATCTCCGCACAACACACACGAAGCATTATTAACGCCTCGAGTATCAGAGTCGTAAATATTCGTCGATGTCTTTTGGCAACCGTTCGCCGATTTTTTTTCCTCCCTGGATAAATAAAAAAAAAATATATATATATATATAGATATATATAAATATACCAACACGTATTACGTTTCGTTGCCAGAAAAATCTCCATTACCCTCGGGCTTGATTGCATTTTCAGTGGCTATATTTGGACGCAGGAAAAAAAATTAGATGAGTCTCACGAGCTTATAAAACGATTCTCGCAATCGATGCGGGTCTTCCCGGTGCAATTTGCAACTCATTACACGAGTGACTTTGCGCTGCGCGCCGCGCGACACCGCAAGTGCCATCGGGGATTTTTGCGATCCCGATTCGCCTGAGGTACGTCGCTCGCCGGGCTCGCGCGATTGACTTCAATTGGATCAATAATCGCGAATTATTATGAATCAGTGTACGGGAGCAGCATCTGCTCGGCGAGAGAATCGATCCGCAGATTCCCGCGAGACCGCCGTGATATTTTTCATGATGCTGAAATTTGACGATGTTGAAGTTTGCATCGTTGGAATGCAACGAAATTCGAAAAAAAAGAAATTAATTCTAATTAAGCCAAATGATGAAAATAAGGTATAAAAAATCACCACAACAACTAATTGTCGTGATGACTTTTACACCTAATTTCATCATTTGGGTTAATTGGAATTCATTTTTTTAAATGAACTTCGTTGCATTCCGACGATGCAAACTTCAACATCGTGAAATTTGCATCGTTGGAATGCAACGAATTTCCGAAAAAAATAACAAATTATGAAATTGTGTATAAAAAGTCATTATAGTGATTAGTTTCCTAGATGCTTTTTTATACTTAATTTCATCATTTGGATAAATCAAAATTAATTTTCTTTTCTCTGAATTTCGTTGCATTCCAACGATGCAAAATTCAACATAATTATTTTTCGTTATTTACTTTCGACGAGTCTCGCGGCTCGCGGCGATAGTTCGAATTTCACGTGACTCAAGGACCAATCGACACTTTTTGGATCAATAATTGGATCAATAATCGCGAATTATTATGAATCAGTGTACAGGAGCAGAATCTGCTCGGCGAGAGAATCGATCCGCAGATTCCCGCGAGACCGCCGTGAAATTTTTCATGATGCTGAAATTTGCATCGTTGGAATGCAACAAATTTCCGAAAAAAAAAAAAATAATTCTAATTAAAACAAATTATGAAATTGTGTATAAAAAGTCATTATAGTGATTAGTTTCCTAGATGCTTTTTTATACTTAATTTCATCATTTGGATAAATCAAAATTAATTTTCTTTTCTCTGAATTTCGTTGCATTCCAACGATGCAAAATTCAACATAATTATTTTTCGTTATTTACTTTCGACGAGTCTCGCGGCTCGCGGCGATAGTTCAAATTTCACGTGACTCAAGGACCAATCGACACTTCCGCGACGCTCGGGACGCTGGGGGGGAGATAGAAAGTAAAAAGGCTGCGACTCGTTGGCTCTCGATTGCGCTACGTTTCAGCGACTACGAGGCTGTCATACGCAATAAGCGGCCGAGTATCGTGCGCCCTCGTATCATCGATGCAACTATAGCGATTGTCCGGTTATCGGGATTATTTTCGTCCCCGCTTCGTATCACAACACGCAGTCCTGCTCGGCAGCGAAATTTTCACGCCCGACGCTTTTCGAGGCTCCCAAAGGAATTTAATCCTCGACGATTCGCATCGACGTTTAGTAGCACGACAGGCGATTCGCGTCCACGAAGTTTCCAATAAGCCGTCTCCTTTAAAGGATAACGAGTGGCAATTAGCGCGTCCCAATCGACGGGAGTTGCGCGCAAAATCGAGAGGGCCAATCGGGTCAAACAGGCAGTTATGCGAGAGCCTGACAAGCGATGCGAATTTCCGTGTAAACGGGAGAAAAATCCGTCGCGAGGTTTTCACGCTGTGGCGATTCGCACGCGGATTCGCTTGATTTTCATTTTTCACTCGACGGCGACGCTTCGCCCTTATGCGGATGTAAATAAATATTTTCGTCCTAAGTCCGAGAGGAGGAGGAGGAGGAGGAGGAGGAGGACGACGGACTGCATAACCGGGAAGGTCAGTTCGGTGGCACCGAAGGTTGACAATTGGCCTGACTCACCTTATCGGCGATACGAGGACGTCTGGCTGGGCCGTTTTTCTCGCCTCGGGGAATATCTGCGCGAATCGCTGTCGACTCCGAACTCCGTAACACGCTCCAGTCGCACCGCCTAAACGCTCGAACAACTCCCGTTCGGGGCTCCACTAACAAAACTGCACACAACTTTCACGAACCAGTGGTGTACTCTACTCTACGTTCGCCCGCGTAGTGAGCGAACGGCACGGAGATTCGCGACTTGGACGTGTTTTTTTTTCGCCAACGGACGACTCACGTGCGGCTCGGCGACGCCGCTGGCCGACAGATGACGCTGAAGGCATTTTCTCGGAGCTCGAAAAATCTTGGACTTCGCGATTCTCGCGTTTTGCGTAGAGATGCGAAATGACGGTCATTTTTTGAATTGGTCATCAAAAGACCAAAAAATGACGGTCATTTTTTAATTGGTAAAAAAATGACGGTCTTTTTTAATTGGTAAAAAAATGACGGTCATTTTTTTAATTGGTAAAAAAGAATGACGGTCATTTTTTTGATTGGTAAAAAAAATGACGGTCATTTTTTTAATTGGTAAAAAAATGACGGTAATTTTTTTTATTGGTCAAAAGACCAAAAAATGACCGTCATTTGACGTAATTTCAAAGTAAAAAAAAACGTTCAAAACGAAGTAAAAATGACGGTACTTGCGACAAGCGTCTTGTGACGGACCAAAGTGGATCAAAACACCTGTTTAGTTGCGAAATAACGGTCTTTTATTTTTTGGTTACAAATTTGGTCACAAATTTTTTACGTTGAACTCAAATATTTAAGTCAATATTGAAGCTAAACATTAAAAATCGTGACTTTTAACGCTGATCAGCGGATACACAACATTTACCGAGCATTTAGACCATTTTTTTATGATTTCCTGAAATTGTTATGCAGGTATCAATCATTCGGGCTCAAACTAAAAACACGCGCAATTGGCAGCAGTTTTAAATAATCGGTCACAACTAATTGGTCATTTTTTCACGCGTCACTTGACGATCATTTGACGGTCAAATGACCGTCGCAAAACGGACCTCGCATCTCTAGTTTTGCGTGATCCGCGGCGAAAGAGCGTCGCGCATGCGCGGACGTCAAAACATCGCGTTGTTTGTTTTCCAACCGTCAGCTGTCTTCCCGAGAGCCTCGCGGTTTTGAAAAAATTCCGTTGTTCATCGTCTCAAGTCCAAACAGCGAAATCTCAGGATGCCGATTATGCCGATGTGGCCGAATCTGCAGCCGAGGGCGACGGATCCGCTGTGGTTCAACGCGGACAGGCCGTGCGATGACGAATCCGAGGTCTGCGCGCTCGAAGCCGAGCACGAAGCCTGGGTAAGAGGCTCATTTTCTCCTGGTGTTTTTTTTGTCCTTCTTCACGTATGAAATACACAAATCCCACAATCTCACGGCTCTCGTGATTCCTCGTCTCGTTGCAGAAGGAACAGATGCGCGGCGTCGGCTGCGACCAAATTCCGATAGGAAAAACCGCCAGCGACGTAAGCTAACCTCACTTTTATCCGTCGTAAATAAAACGCGCGCCGCCCGCTCGACTCGCGTGCAACGCGGGTCGTCTGGCTGCAGGCGCCTTAAGGGCATGTGAAATACCGACAGCGGTAATAAAAACTGTAATTAACGTTTCTTACGCATCTTTGCAGTTACAGCTAAAAGACGAAATTCATTCCCTGCACTGGTGAAATCCGCAGGGAATGAATTTCTTCTTTTAGATGTAAACGCAAATATCCGTCAAAAACGTTCATTACAGTTTTTGATACCTACTGGGCTGGACGTGGATGTTTCACATCGCCTTAAGGGAATGTGAAACATGTACCACGTGACACGCGAGTGCGAGAGAGATAGCTGCAATTTTAGAAACAACGCCATTCGATTGTTTTTTCGAAAATCAAAATTCTGACTAATTCATTCCCTCGGTGCACATTACTGGCGTCTGTATTTCAATTTTCATGTCGATCCGTTCATAATTCGCGTCAGAATGTACTCCCGAAATTTTGAGGTGCGCGACCGAGTCTTTCACATGCCCTTAATTGTTTTTGTTTCGTCAAAGAATATACACGTATATAGAAGCACAGGTCCTAAGCTTCTCGTGAAGCTGCACAGAAACTGGGGTACCAACGTATTTGCGTTGTTTTAGATGGGTACCCCAGTTTCTGCGCAGCTTCACAGAAACCATAGGACCTGTGCTTCTATGTACGTCTATGTACGTTTTTTTGTTTCGTCTTGTTTTCATGAATTTGACGCTTGCAGTTCAGAACATCCGAAGAGGACGAGGAGGAGGAGGAGGAGGAGGAGGGCGAAGGCGAGGAGGAAGAGGAGTCGGACACCCACGAGGAGGAGGAGGAGGAGTTCGACGATATCGACATGGAAGTAAGCTATTCGCATCAGCAGCAAAGATCCAGTCCGACGGATACTGTTACCGATCCGGTATCCATCAGGATGGTCAGCGCTCATGCTACGCGCTATACCTAATTCTTCATCCATGTTTTTTTGCAATATTAACTCGACGTTATGTATTAACTCATATATAACTGTTCATAGTGTAAATAGGAGGCAAAATTATTTATTCAGCTATGATTTCTTGACCAGGCCATTTGACGAACGGCGACGTGACATCATCGTTTAAGGCATCATCAGCGATAACTTTTTTTATTTTCTAGATAAAGTAGAGTAAACAAAAAATAATTGTTACGAAAATTATCAATAAATGTGAGTAATTTGAAAAAGATTTTTCGTCGTCTACGTAAAATTGTATAATTAATTAAGGGTTCAGCTTCCGCCGTACTTATCGGAAACCTCGTCGTCAATTGGCGATTTTTTTCAAACGCCACATTTTTATCGGAATGTCCCGGCACGATAATTACAGTAAACCCTCATTTTCCAGCTGACGAGCTACCTAGTCCCGTCCCCACTAGCGTCGGGGAAAAAGAAAGCGCGATTCCCCCGATGTCGAGTCGGCGCGGTGGAAGCAACGAACTGCGTCTGAAAAAAGCGTGTGCATAATACAAGAGTGAGTACCCACTCCTGTTCCTCGTCATTCTCCTTCATTCTGTTGCGTTTTTTTTTTTCTTCTCTCTTTTCCTTTTTTTTTCCACCGATAGTCAGCGTTTTCCGGAGAAACGCAGCAGCAGCGACGCGCGCGGTTGGGTCAAGAACCCGATCGTTATTTCGACGACTGGACGCCGCTCGGCCGCGCGATAGAGACGCGCGTCGTGGCTACGCGAGATTCCCGCGCGCCCGGAGCTGCCTCGTAATACGCGATGATAACGACGTTCCGACGGCGGGCGATGCGCGGCGACAGGCCCGGAACGTTCGGAGGGCACGAGTGGAGCACGACCGTCGAGGGAGATTACGATCCTTCTGGAAGTCCGCGAAGGGCTGCAACGCGGCGAACGATCGCGATCGAGAAATCTCAGCTCGCGCGCGAGAATCTCCGACAAAGCTTCACCCGAGTCGTGCGGCTGGGACACGCGCTCGAGATCACATTGCAATCGGAGCGACGCTCCACCTTCGATAACCCTACGAAAAGTCCTTACGAGTATCCTCGGTGCGCCGATTGATACCGCGCCGGTCGCTCGTGTTTTACACAGCGCGTTTAATTATAGTCCCGAGGCTCTCCTGCAGCTTCTTACACCACACCCGTGGCCGCCACCGCGCGTCTTCGCCTCCTCTCCCGCTCCCCATTTATCTCCACCATCCACGCAACCGTCGTTTACATAATTCGACGAGAGTGTGATTCATCCGCGAATCTCAATCAGGCTAAAGCTACGATTACGAGCCCCTTTTACGCTCGTCCTTCTCACTCCTCTCAATCTCTCTCTCTCTCTCTTTCTCGTCCCGCCGCGCGCTATTATACATCATAAGTGCACGGCTGCTAGACGAGATGAAGATAGTCGTCGAGCGAGGCGGCTCCTCCCTTCCGCGGGACACCGTTATAAAGCCAAGTAATGCCGCGCGCCCGGTACGTGTGCGCCTCGATCAATGAATCGAAGTGAAATCAAAACCAATTGCGGCCCGCGCTACTCTCTCTCTCTCGTCCCTCTCTCGTGTGTCCCTTCGGCCGTCCCTTTTTCCTCACTCGCGATTCCCTGCGCGATCGCATGTACCGCTGCCGGCGATACGACGGGCAAAGGGCCGAGCGCATCGGCACCGCGGACGCCCGGAGACTCGGAGGAAAGAGAGAGAGAGAAAGAGAGAGAAAGAGAAAGAAGACTCTCTCTCCACGCCGAGCGACCGCATCGGCTCGACCGGGATACACTCGACTCTGTACTCGACTCTATCGCCGGTGTAACCAGCCTCTATACGCCGCACGACTTTGCGAAAGTATATAGAATGTACGTGTGTATACCTTGCCGTATGTACCCCACTGTGTACTTCCACGGAGTCGATGCGCGCGAGGCTCTCTCTGTGTGTGCACGTATTTTTGCACACACACACACACTTCTGTGTGCGTTTGCGGCGTTTGTGTGTGTGTGCGGAATATACGTACACATGCATAATATATAGTATAGCGGAGAGCGAGTACACTGGCGCGCACTCGGGCTCTCTCAGCGAGTAACTGAAGTAAAGCCAGGTTGGTGCCCCCGCTAGGGTGAACGAACGGGTACGCTCAGGCAAAAGCGAACCCGTGTGCTGTGTCTCTGGCCTCCTCCCCCTCCTCATCCCTCCTCCTCCCTACTCCTCCTCTTACTCATCTCACTCTCTTTCTCTCTGGTATATAACAGCGAGAGGCGGACTTCGCGCTCGCGCGCGAATTTCCGTCTCTTTCTCTCTGACGTCACTGGGGAAACTCTCACCTCGCGGTAGCGATCCCCGGGAAAATGGGGGGAGGGGAGATCGAGGAGGAAACGAACGCGGGGAAAATCGAGGGTGGAGGCGCGTGACCGGGGATTCGGGGATTCGGGGATTCCCCGCGTCCTCGTAACCCGGAGCACGTTTCGAGGCTGAGAAGAAGAAAAAAAACAGGTGAACGAATCTGCGTTCGCTGATGTTAGAGGGAATTTCTTTGGTCGAGGTGAAAAATTCGTTGATCTCCTGAAATGTTTAGGGATCGAGAGACACGAATTATTGTTGAATTAATTTTTTTTTTTGTTGTGTTTGTTGCAGAAGATTCAATTTTTTCTCAGCGCTCTTCGCCGGGATTCGGGAAATCGCTGCTCAACGCTGCTGTGACAACGGATTCTACGCTCGGACGATTCAATTAGGCGCAAGCCGAGCGCCGAGATGATTTATTCCACACCTGGAGATACGTAAATCACGATTTTCCCAGCGAGTCGCCGGGACTTTGCAGTCACGATCGCGAAATTTTAATAACCGGCGCGCGAGGGAGGGGTCGAAACATTATATGCAGACGTGATTATTCAGCGTGCACGCGATTTCCCTGTAATTCACCGGAGGTGCATAGATTCGATGGTTACGAGCTGAGACTCTCGCTCGCGCTCGTGTGTAACGTATATCATACGCTGCTAATGATCTATGTGGAATATTATTGCGAAGCGGCGCACCGCGAGACTCGCGGCTGCCGTGAGGTTTTCATTGGAAAGTGCGAAGCTGCGGTCACACTCCGGTATGACGAACTAATAATCTCGTATCTCGTGTGTCTGTTCCCCGGAATTCTCACCCCCTTGGGTAGCGCAACACGGACGACGACGACGACGCGCTCGCGGGACGATTACGCGCGAAAATCATTCGCCGCTCGCGACGATTACGTCTCGCGGGTCTTTCGTGCACGCACTCTCGCCAATCTTTATCCACAATCGCTCGAATGCGGAAATGCATTTTTTATTCTTTTTTTTTTTCTCGAGATTCCATGTTCCGTCGGTACGAAGTTGATTTATTTGGTCGAGGAGTTACAACATTTTTCGCAAATTAATGTATCTCCATATTATACGCAAAACTCGTGTATCCACAACTAATTATAATTTTTGCACAGTTACGAGTAACGTCCCAAGTACTGATTAGTATCACGGAAAAAATATCATTGATTCAATAAAACCTTCGCTTGCGAGCTGCCAAAAATAAGTGCAGTCAATTCAATGTCACTTCACTGAGAGAAAAATCTAGCATTGGAAACTATAAAGAGACAACCATAAAGTGGCAATTATTTTTTATAGGTACAGCAACTATTTTTCTAGTTGTGGTAACTATGACGCAGTTATCGTAACTATTAATTAATTATCGTGAACTATAAAATAATAGCGTGAACGAGAATTGGTTAGTTGTCACTTTATATTTACCAGAACTTACTCAATTTCTCTGAGTGTTCTAATTCCTACAATTCTGAATGATATTGAAACGATAACTCCAAAACAGGCAAAAGAACATTTTATTAGTTCAATGTTAAATCAGATAGTGACAACAATAACTAGAATTATAACAAAAAATAAAAATGTTTTTGGCAGCCCGCAAGCGAAGATTTGATTAAATCAATGATATTTTTTCCCTCTGCAGTTTTGCCACATGAGTTTTAGTCACTATTGGCACCTAATCTAATTACAGATAAAATATGACAAAAATTTGATAATTATGATAAAAATCTAATTCACATCCGCGTTTCTCGCGCGCGAATTGACCAAAGAACCTCGCGAGTGCGAAGTGAAGAAGACGTAAGGGGGGTTAAAAAAAAAGAGGCGAACAAGTGCGAAACGAGGGCCAACATTCCGCGGTCTCAGCATGACATGATTATCCGAGTTTGGGTATCGGAGAAGGTTAATGCCGAGTTAAGAGAGAGAGAGTCCTAACCTTCCGCAAAAGAAGTTACGACGTGGGAGATAATAAATCCGGGGTTGGCACGCCCGATGCGGCGGCGGCGGCGTGTGCAAGGCGTGTTCGCGCGTAGCGAGAAAGCGGCCGAGCGAGCGAGCGAGCGAGCGAGAGATGCATAACACACTCGAGGTGTAGGTAGGACGAGAGTCGGGGGTGGCTGTGCGGATGATGCGCGGAGAGGAAAGACGTCGTCGTCGTGACGGGAGAAAGGGGGAAGTTGAGGTCGCGGGCGATCGGGAGGAGAGGGGAGGCCGCGTCGAAAAAGTCGCGCTCGGGAACACAGGCGAAGAGTGTCCTGCAGCGTCGGAAAGAAGAAGAAGAAGAAGACGAAGAAGAAGAAGAAGAAGGAAGAGGAGGAGGAGGGTGAAGGGGAAAAGGAAAACGCGGCGCCTGTGTAGTAAAACGAGCCTGGACGTGAGAGGAGAAAGATAAAACGATGAAGAAGACCACGAAGCGAGGAGGAGGAGAAGGAGTAGGAGCTGAAGGAGGAAGACGATGCGAGGGAGCGCGGGTAGAGGGCGTAAGAAGAGGGAGTTTCGAGGGAAAAGAAAGGGGGAGGGCGGGAGGAGCGAGAAACGAGGGAGAGACGGAGCGAAAGCGTCGAAGGAAGAAAGAGTGAGAAAGAGGCACGTCCGACGTGTGTGTAAAATCGAGAGGACGAAGGAGAGCGAGAGAAGGTTGGCGAGAGGCGCGAGAGAAGGCGAGGGGTATATGTGGTCGAAATGCGAGGGAGGGAAACGAGCGGGCGAGCGATCCGGGGGAGAGCAGAGGGAATATATAGGCGAGCCGGAGTGCGAGAGGGAGGGAAAAAGCGCGCGCTGAGAGCGAGACCGCGAGCGAGGGATCCCGGTGGGCGCGAGCGGGAGGAACGCGCGCGGCAGCAACAGCAGCGGCAGCGCGGCAGAGCACGAGCTGCGCGAGGCGCACCGAGTCTCCGGTGTGTTCAGTCGGACGCGGGTTTACAAGCAGCACACGACGACACGCGTGGCTCGGCAAGCCGAAAGTGTCGCCACGACCACGTGCCCGCTTACCGAACCGCGAACAGTCGAGCGCTTCCTCGCAAGTCGCTCGCGATTTATTGCACTAATAATCGCCCGGCCGAGTCCGAGACGAGACTGGGATTTGTGGTTTTTTTTTTGTTGGATTTTATTTGATTTTTTTCGCTTTGGAGTCGAGTGTCGCGTCGACCGGGCGAAGTTGGATTTTGCTAGTTTAAGGAAGGATAAAAACTTTGCTACTCGGGTGTGCTCCGATTTTTGTAAATTTAACGAGGACTGATTGTTGATTTCTTTTTGGTTTTTTTACGAAACAGGGTGAGTGAGTGATTTTAAACGAGGTGTTTTGTATTTGTTTTTTTCTAAGTGTGAGAGAGAGAAACGGAGGGAAGTTACACGAGCCCGGGAGTCCCGGGGAACTTTGACGTGGGACAAGTTTTGGAACAAAGTTTTCGACCTACGGACCTGCAGGCGGAACTTTCGCCGAGGATTCTGAGGGGCGAGAGAAGGATTGCCGGGATACACCGACGATCGGTGAGTGAATTTTTCGACGTTTTGTGTCGTTTCGTTTTGGTTGCGCGACGCGTTTGAGGGAGTTTGTTTCAGGAAGGCCGACAGTGCGTGTTACGCCCGTGCGGAGCGATGCGAGAGCGAATCTTCGCTGTTATCGCGAGCCGCAATCGAAGCTACTCGCGAGTGGCGACCCCGCGCACATCGAACGATATTCAATTTTTATCGGCCGATCGGCCGCGCGAGCATTTTGCTCATGGAGGGAAAAATATTAACGGAGTGACGACAAAAGTTTTGCTATGCCAGCTAAAAATTTGTTGTGGTAGCTAAAACATTTTGCTGCGACAACAAAAAATTCGTTAACACAGCAAAAGATTTGTCATCATCTCCTGATTATTTTTCTCCGTGCTCGCGCGATTATGAAAGACATTAAAATAACACATTAATGCATTAATTCAACACGTTTTAAACGTGTAAAAACTCGTCATTCATAAGTGTGTAAATATAACGCATTTGTATCTGCAGTGCACGACGCGTTTCCATGCGATAGACGAACGTCTCAGCGCGCCTCGCGGAGTTTCGATATTTCGTCTCGCCATTCATCGACGCACCACTGGTCGATTCGCCTGGAGAACGACGAATGAAAAGCCGAAGAAAATAAACGGATCACGATAATGCGAAGCATCGAGGAGGTCATGAACATTGAAATCGGGCCGCTCGGAGCCGAGATGGAAGGGGATATGGTATATCAACGTATACCGCGGTAATTCCACGTCTCCGCAGCCACTGCTGCGAGGAAACATAGAGCAAGCGCGTGGGAAGTCGCTGGTGACTCCGCGTGGCCCGATAAGAGAAGAGGAAAAAACGCAGAAGACGAAAGGAGGAGACGCAGAAGAGGAGAAGAGAAAGAGGAGAAGGAGAGACGCTTTATTTATACCGCGAGACGGGCGCGCGGGGGCAACGAGAAACAATTGTATCGAAGTGCGGAGAGAGGAGAGTAAAACTGGCGCGCGCGCGCGAAGTGCATAGTCAAAGCGAAAAGATAGGAAAAGAGAAATTACTACTCGGGAGGCGAGGCGAGGCGAGCGCGCGACCGGCAGCTCGCCCATTCTCCCCCCTTCCCACCGGCCCCTTTAATCTAACTATCTCTCACGCTTATTCACCCGGACTCGGGCACATCTAATTGCCTGCATAATTAATCTGAATTTTCCAGACGGCGCTCCAGCCGCGCTCTGTCCTCCTCTGTAAGCCGCGTCTCTCTTTCTGTCTTTCTCTTCGCCGCTTTTGCTCCGATCCACCGTAGATCTTGTGTCAAACCTTTCTCCAAGTGGGACGACGTCGAGTCTCCACGCCTCTTGCGTTCTGATTGTTTCAAACTTTATTCCTACTGCATTTTTTTTTTTTTTTTTTTTTTTTTTTTTTTAATCGAGAGATTGAAGATGCGTCTCGAGGGCAACGATTGAGACGCAAAGCAGTAGTTTCGACAGCGCCTCAACTTTTTCCTCCTTGTCGTTGATGATCTCGGGTCGATTAGACGATCGACAGACGTGGAATTGCAACTACTTTCGATTGGCTTCTGCTGTTGCGAATGACATATTTTGTTTATTCCAACGCGCGATGGTCGGGAAGACGAGCGACGTTTATGTCAGCTCTGTAGGTTGCTCACGTATGGCGATTGAGCCACAAGACAGTTTCAACAGTGTCATCGGCTTGGACGATCTTGGATCGATTAAAGCGCAAAGCGGCGCGGAATACTTAAGTATTACCAACGCAATTTGCACCCACGAAAAAAAGACAGTTCGTCATTTTTTGTCTAAAAATATCACAAAGCGACGACCACGAATCACCGGCTGTCGTTGTTATGACGATTTCCCCGAATCGTTGAAAACATCAATCTCCACAAATAATTTAAATTCTCTCTTCACAAAAAAAAAAAAAAAATAAATCATCATCATCCATATCCGGTGCATCGCACTGAATCCCAACGAAACCAAAAATCGAAACTTTCATTGAAAAGAACCACAAATAACGACGACTACAAACCGCTGGTTGCCGTTGTCACAACGATTCCTCCAAATCGTCAAAAACATCAATCTCCACAAATAATTCCAATTCTCTCTCCCTAAAAAAAAAACCCCCATCATCCATATCCGGTGCATCCCACCGAAAAAAATCGAAACTTTCATTCAAAAGAACCACAAATAGCGACGACTACAAACCTCAGCTCGTCGTTGCCACGATTCCTCCGAGTGATCAAACCCCACAGAAATTTCCACAAATACTTCCTATTCTCTCCATTAAAAAAAAAAAAAAACAAATCCCCATCACCCATATCAGGTGTATCACACCCTACGCCTCACGACACAACCATAAAACATTTCCCACCCAAAAAAAAAAAAAAATCTCTAGATACCACATCGGCACTCACCCCGTGAAGCCCCATAGCTTAATCTCGCCTCGAATTGAAATATCAAACGCGACCTTAAAGTCGCGCGTCGAAGTGGTCCCCGCTTCGAGCGGGAAGCTGCGAGCGGAGTCGCCCCGTGGTATCGCGAAATGACTGTAACACACACACTTAGAGGCCTCGGTGCGTGCACGAGGTGGCTGAATCGAGGTGGAGAGTCGCGCAGGTAGAGTAGGTACGTACGAAGCTACTGCCCGTAGAGAGAGTGGTCGTTGTGCACATAGGCGAGAGAGAGGAAGAAGAAGAAGAAGAAGAAGAAGAAGTACGGTACACCGGGCGACGAGAGCGCAGCGGGCAAGAGGCATTATTGAGCATTGTTGCGGGTCCAGGTTAAGATAGCGCTCGCTCGCTCTGCGAGCGAGCGAGCGAGCTCACTCACGAGTGGGTAACGCTGTACACTCTGTTTGCGCCGGCCCTGCGGGGTCTCTGACCGCCCGTCCGCGCCTCTCAACTCGCGAGACTCGCGCTTGTCCGCCGCGCGCTCTCTCGCTGTGCGCGGCCGTCGTCGCCGCCGACGAGCGCACAGCACTCTCGCTCGTGCACTCTCCCCCGGCAAGTTCGTTAACTTACATTATTAAGTTAACATGCATAGAGCGCACGGGGCCCCGACGCTGAGACATCGGCAATCTCGGCGGCAGCTCGTGCGACGAGCGCGCACGCACCGGGGAAAGAGGCGCTGGTGGGAGAAACGCCGAATTGATGGGTGGAAACCGATCGGGGGCATCGAGAGAAATGAGGGAGGTGCGGGCAAAACGGGACGCATAGGGGAAAAATGGTTTTATGACGATAACAGAAGTTTACTACGATTGCTTTTGATTCTAAGATTTGATTCCAAACATTAATTTTGAGCGTCGGTGAAAAAAAATGCGGGCAACATGGGACAAACCCTCAAATTCGGAAATTCGTTTTTTTCACGCACATCTGCATTTACAGCTAAAAGAAGGAGTTCATTCCCTGCACTGGTGAAATCCGCAGGCATTCCTCCTTTTAATTTCATCTTTTAGCTGTAAACGCAAATATCCGTCAAAAACGTTCATTACAGTTTTTGATACCTACTGGGCTGGATGTGGATGTTTCACATCGCCTTAATGGTTATATTGAAAAAAAAAGAAAAAAAAGAAAGTGCCTTCAAGAGCCAGATTGCTTAAAACACTCAAAATGGTTAAAAATCTTTATATTCCGCTTACATGCGTTGAATTGGAAAATAGTTGGAACTGAAAAAAAAACGCTGTCCCGTTTTGCCCGCACCTCTCTTACTTGATTACTGTTGCGTTGGTAATGCCATCCAATCGATTGGTAACGTCAACCGGTCGATAGGTAACGTCAACCAATCTATTGGTAAAGCCAACCAACTGTTCTATTTGTCTCGATTAACGAAACATGTTTGAAGGAAGCAATGCGATGTAGTTGCCACAATAGTACATTATGATATAAGTGCGTAAAATACGATTTTCCGTACAAGCAGCGATCGATTCGGGCGATCGATTCGACCGCTACTATTTATTTTTGACCATATTTTTTTTACGTAGAGTGCAAAAAAAACATTTTACGCACCGAAGGCAGTGCCTAAAATCGAATTCGATCTTTTCTGCATATAACTGAAAAAAATTGAGCCCTCATGTAACCAGTAAAAAAAAAAATAGTAGCGATCTATCCGATCGCTACTATTTATTTTTTACCATATTTTTTCACGTAGAGTGCGAAAAAAAAAATTTTACGCACCGAAGGCAGTGCCTAAAATCGAAATTTATCTTTTCTGCATATAACTGAAAAAATTGAGCCCTCATCTAACCAAGTAAAAAAAAAATAGTAGCGATCGATTCGATCGCTACTATTTATTTTTTACCATATTTTTTACGTGGAGTGCGAAAAAAAAACATTTTACGCACCGAAGGCAGTGCCTAAAATCGAATTTCATCTTTTCTGCAAATAACTGCAAAAAAATTGATTCCTCATCTAACCAGTTTTCTCCGTGCGAGGGAAGAGGCGCCTCGTGGCGCTCGTCGCGCCGATTGTAATCGATACACAATTTCGCGTCGCACGCCGGCCGGCGAGTTACGTAATCGCGGGACAAGGATGCAAAAACACGCGAGGAGACCGCGCGGGCCACGAGAGTAACGCTCTGGGATTCCGGAGCGCGGAGGCGTCGTTCCGGGTGAATCGTGGATTTTTCAACGCGTCTCTCGCCTCGGCTACGTCGAGGCGAAACGCCGCGCTCACGTGACTCGCGCGAGAAACCCGCACGGAGATTTTTCCTTATCTCCGCCGTCGAGTTTTTGCCGTCCACGCGTGTCTGACCATATCCCGGGAGTTTCTACTTGCCCGATGCCTACGCAGCCTCCCTCGGCGCGGTGGCCAATCTCGGCCACCGCGCGCGATACGACGCGTTTTTGATTTCTTCCTTTCGTGATACAAAAGAAACTTTTAATCCCGCACCCGCGTGGGCGAATTTCCAGCGAGGCGATGATGGGTTTTCGGGCGTTTTCGTTGGTTGCACGGGAATTAATTGATAATTACGACCGAGGGGAACGACGAAAAAAAAAGGTGTAATTATTGGAGCACGAGGGGGGGAAAAAAAAATTAAATTGGAGGGTACAATTGCGTTTGTCGTTGCTTTTAATGTCTCCGTTTGTGGGCGATAAAGATATTTCGCTGTTTCGTGCACGGACGTCATTGTACTTATTTTTTCATTTTTTTTTTCTTTTTTTTTAATATTCAGCCAGGATAAGCGGCCAAGTGAACGCGGCGACTTCTGTGCACGTTTTACTCATGCCACATGCGGCATTAATTTTTATTACGATAATACAAATACGGTAGGCAAGGTCGTTATGGAACGCGAAGTCCTCGAGGAGTTTTCGGTCGCTGGTTTTCTGTCTTTTCTGACTCTCGCACGCGCGCCATCCGGTCCTCCTCCTCCTCCTCGCGCCGCGTCTCGTTACATCATCGCGCGAGACACAGGAAGCATATTTGCATCCGTAGTTTCGCCCCGCCCTCGTGTCTGTTTCTTCGGACAATTCCGTCGGCGACGGCGTCGCTGGTTTTCCTCGATGAATGTGTATCGTTAAACGCGGTAACGCAACCCCGAGTGCGTCTACGCGACGGGTATCAACCGAATTCTAGCCTCGTGGGCCTCAACCACAGCCGAGAATAGAACGCACCGGTTACCCAGACTTCAGAAACCAAAGACGCAAAGAGACCCCGGCGAACGCGCGTTTACGCTTTCGCCGGCTACTCGCGGCTCGTGCGCGTTGCACCCGGCGCGACTGCCGCCGACCCGTTATCGTCCAACTTCGCTCGTCCGAAATAAGAGCGACAATTCGAAAAAAAGAAAGAAGAAGAGCGAACAAAAAATAGCTCACAATTATACGCAAAAGCGCGGGCTCAATTATCGCGAAAAGTACACACAGATAACACGTTTCTACGTTTTTCTTTTCTTTTCTTTTTTTCAGTCTATTACCATAATTGCGCAGGAAAATTGGCCACCGCGAGGATGACACCGGGACACGCGACTCGGTCAGCCTGGTATCAATTTTTTTTGCCGTCAAACAAATCCTCCAATTTTTAGGAAACCCCAAAACAATAATTTCATGACAATTTACAACGAAAAAAAAAATAACATTACAGCGTATAAAAATCGTGGAAGACACTAATAAAAATCTTCTTTCCTGCCAACAGATTTTTCGCCGCGTGTCTTCGAGAGTCCCTCGCGCCGCGTGGAGTCGCTCTTAATGCAGTCACCCGGTATTTCGTGCGGTGTGTTACGCGTGTGTATGCAAAGTATACACTTTTCGCCAACACAAGCTGCGCGCGGGCTGCACATAGGAGGAACTATGTGCACGTACCGTACGTACCGTCCACACACATATACATAAACCCAACGCGGTACACACGAAGAAACGGCGACACCGAGCGCGAGCGACGAGGCGTACACACTGAAAAGGAGTTGGTGGTGGTGGTCGAGGCTCTCACCAACACCACCAGGAGAAACCAGAGACTACTGCGGAATAGCAACGGCCACAGTGACGAAAGGCGCGTGTGTGCGGAGCGGGCAACAACCACGCCGAGGGAAACTGTGGTGGTGGAGAACAGCAACAGCAGCAACAGCAGCAGCAGCAGCAGCAGGCGGCGAACACAACCGGCAACGTACTATAGTGAAGCGGAGTATATACTATGGCCTGGAAGAAACGCCGGGGCTGGTGCATTGACCGCGGTTGACCACACGTCATCAAATGAGTGACGTCACGGGTGCACGATGCGCCGAGACTCTCGGCACGTCACGGTTCGCCGCGTCCCCGAGAGGACGTCGAAATTCCTCCTCCTCGCTCTCTATCTTTTTCCCTCTCTATCTCTCTCTCTCGCTTCTCTCGCTTCTCTCTTCCCCTCCACCACCGAGCTTTCTTTCCTTCTCTCGTTCTCTCCACCCTTCTTTTCTCATCGTATTTTCACTCGGCCTCCCGAGAGCCTCGAGAGAGGCTCTCGGCTCTCCCCCCGCCGCCGCCTCCTCTTCCTCTCGCGTCTTCGTCTTCGTCGTCGCCGCCGACGATATATGTTTCGTTTCACGGAGCCCCGAGCACGCGCATTCCGAGCGGCCAGCGAAAATATGTATATCGCTTGGAATTATTCCGTAATCATCGGCAATTAAATCGTCGGGTTGCCGGCGCGCCGACAACCCGACGATTTGCTTCTGTGTAACGCGTTTGGTGTTTGCGCATCGCGGATTTGGGAAATTTTGCGGTGGACCGAGGAGATTCGCGTGACCGGTGGTGGGTCGCGTAGCTCGGGATGCGCGAATCCGCGCGCCTCGTGTTCTATAAAGAGCGATGACGATGTCGCGGGTAGACGCGGAATGTAGGGACGACGTGTCCACTTCTTCGCGAGCTATAAAACTTCGCGGCGATACGAACGCGCGAGAGGCGAGAAAAAAGCGGCACTTCGCGATGCCACGCGGTCGTGACGACGACGACGACTGCGCGAGCCCGGCTCTTCTGCTCGGTCCGCGACGAACTGTGTCAGTGATTGCATTCCGGGAAGCGCACAACGACGATCGTAACGATAAACAATAATATTTATGTAATCTATTCGGCGATGGATGTAAGCGCGACGTTTCTGTTCAGAAGAAAATCAGTGAAAAACACAAATGTTTTGCGAATACACTGGAAACGCGAGGCAGCCTCACGCGCTTGACTAGATCTTTGAATTCTCGGTAACGGCGACGAAAACAGCGACGATTAAAACACGATCTTCGTGATTTTTCTTCTATCGCGATATTAAAAAAAAAAAAGATACGTCTCTTATACGCGGAATAAGACGAGCAGAAATAGCGATAGAAGCGGCTGACTCGATTTCTTGAGGAGCAAAATGCATCTGATACGTGGAAACTCGGGGCTTATTCGAATGTGAAAACCGGCGAAGCTCGCGCGAGTCGCTCGCGCAGTCAAGTGGCCACCGCGATAATAACAATAACGATAAAACGACGGCGAACGCGGGCGATATTGTGTAGTATCAGCGATTCCGCGTCGGGACATTTGCGCGAAAGAGGCGGGCGAAGAAAACAAAAAAACAAAAAATGGTTATTCTCGTGGGTGCCGCGCGAGAAAATGTACCGTTATACGCGGCTCGTAACTGCATCGCGCACTTCTGATGCCGGAGGTCGGTAATGGCCGTAGGTCCAGGCCAGGCCGCACCGAGAGGCGTTGCAGCCGTGTGGCCGCGTTGAGATATACGTACTCGTGTCTGTATATATCCTACCTGCCTCGCCGCTGCCGCTGCTGCGCTTGCAGCGAGTGCATATCGCGCGAGCCTCGTGGAGATTCCGCGGTGCGATCTCTAAACGAGTCTCTCGGGGCCATCGCGCAGGTTCGTGGGTGTGGAGCCAGCGGCTGCCCGCTCGGCGCGGCCAACTATTCAGCCGAGTGACTCTCTTCGCGTTTGCCACGCGGGCCTTTCTTTCCGCCTTCGATGCGAAACGAAGTGGAAGTAGAAGTAGAAGAGGAAAATGATCGATGGGTTTTGTGGTGATTTAATTACGTTTGAAAAATTAATCGCTCGATAATCAGTCTTTTTTATGTCGCAATTCGTTGTCCGAAGCAATTTTATTACGAGCGAATTTTGTTGGACCAACCATTTTTATAGCCAGAAACACCCAGAAAATTGTATAGCCAGAAACACCCAGAAAAATCGTTCTGATGGGTTCTATTCGATACAAATAAAATTTTATTCGAAACAAGTAAAATTTATTTGTAGGAAATAAATTTTAATTGATTCTAATAAAATTCTATTCGGCCGGTCATTAAGTAAATAATTTATTTAACGGCCGGCCTGCTAGGTTTTATTTGGATCAAATAAAATTTATTTTATTCAAATAAATTTTAATTTGTTTCGAATAGATCCCATAAGAACGATTTTCCTGGGTGCAAGTGATCAATTTGTTGGTGTAACTCATTTTATGGTACCGAGCAACCAATTCATTGGGCCAACCATTTTTATGGCGCAAGCAAAGAATTTGTTGGTCTAACTAATTTTATGGTACGAGCAACCAATTTGTTGGACCAACAAATTTTACGTTGCGAGACAGAAATTTCTTCGGCCAACTAATTTTACGGTCAGAAATTTGTTGAATCAACCAATTTCGTGATAAATAAACACAATAAATAAATAATTTTTCTCCGTATCGTGTTCGGCAATTCACTCGAAATTGCGTAAATTCCACGCAACGCGAGTCGCACGTTGTTGCAAAAAAAAAAAAACGCGTCGAGTTTTCTGGGAATCGGATGCAAGACGAGGTGTTCGGATAGGGAAGACGAGAGCAGAAATTGCAGTCGCGATAGACACGCAGCACCCCGGCTCTGTCCACGCGGCGTCCGCAGCGGCGCAGCACGTTCACTCGGCTCGGCTCGCTGCGAGGCTCGGGTCGATATAAGACTATTTAAGCGATTGCATCGGCGAGCACCGCCGTGGAGAGGCAACGGCGAAACAGCATCGAGAAAGTCCCGGCAACTTTCTCCGGCTCGCGCTTGCGGTTCTGGGTTTAGCTTGCACCACGGGTCACCAGGCACGGGCATTAAGAGCGAACGCGAGCGAGCGAGCGGCGCGCCGCTGCGTTGTCTCGCATAAAGCGAGACGAGACCATCGTCTTTCACGACCGGTGTTGCTGCACTATATAAATGTATATTCGCGGCTTAAGTAGGTATATGGAATAGATACGAGAGCACGAAAGTCTCCGGACAAACGGACGAACGAGCGACTCTTCTACGCCGTGTGTCGTGTATATAGTGCACGGGTTGGGCTTTGCACTGTTTGGACGATAAGAATCTCATGAAAAGAAAAAAGAAAAAAAAAAAAAAAACATAACAACAACGGAGAGCGAATAAAGGAGCGTTATGAACATAAGTGAAACGTTAAGTTGCGGATATACGAAGACATTAAAAATATCGTGATGAATAGGCGCTGAATTGGCACGGATTTTTTTAATTTGTTTTATAATTTGCGACGTTGAAATTAATCGAATTAATTATTAGTGGAACATGAATCGCCTGATCAATTGTTGATCAGTTGATGCACGGGTTGGGCTTTGCGCGGTTTGGACTATAAGAATCTCGTGAAAAGAAAAAAGAAAAAAAAACACAACAGAGAGCGAATAAAGGAGCGCTATAAAAATAAGTGAAACGTTAAGTTGCGGATATACGAAGACATTAAAAATATCGTGATGAATAGGCGCTGAATTGGCACTGATTTTTGTAATTTGTTTTGTAATTTGCGACGTTGAAATTAATCCAATTAATTATTAGTGGAACATGAATCGCCTGATCAATGCGCGTGCTAATAATTTCTATCGACTTCTATCGAATGAAAAAAAAATGTATTGACGTTTATCGAGCGAAAAAGTCGTCGACTCTTATCGCGCGTTTCTTTTTTTTTTTGCAAACAACTTCAGTGCCCCAATTGAGCTCGCGTGCGCACGCGCACGACCGTCGTCGAGCGTTTTGATGCACATTATAGCCCACACGTGGGATTAGAGAAGCGAGAAATGTGAAATAGAAAGCCGAGCGGGCAGCTGCGGGCTGCCCCATTGCGATGACGAACGCGTGCATGAATTGGCAGCTGCGCGCTCGAGCAAGCGAGGAGGCGAGGAGGAGGAGGGAGGCCGCGAGCGGTCTGAAAAATTGTGATCGGCTTCGCGGGAGAGAAATTTTCTTAACCTTCTCCTTGTCGCGGCGGGAAGGAGCGCGCGCAGGCGCCGTGCGAACATTTGTCGTGACCGATTTTGATTGGCTTCGCGATTCGCGAAATCGATTATCGTAATTACGAGAATCGCGCGCGCGGTTAATTAATGTAGGGGATGCGCGGGCGAAATGAAACAGCGTTTTTTTTTTCAGTTCCGAATATTTTTGCGGGCAAAATGAAACAGCGTTTTTTTTTCAGTACCGAATATTTTTGAGGGCAAAATGAAACAGCGTTTTTTTTTTCAGTTCCGAATATTTTTGCGTGCAAAATGGAACAAACCCTCGTTTTGCGTCTATACGACTCACTTCAACGCAACTAAGCGGATTATAATGTTTTTTTTTACCATTTTCTGTGTTTCAAGCAATTTGTCTTTTAAAAACTAATTTTTTTAAAATCTAATTTTTTATAATTTTTTTTTCTCAATATAATCATTATTGATGATTTGGAGTATAAAAAAACACGAATTTCCGAATTTGTGGGTCTGTTTCATTTTGCCCGCACTTTTTTCATAATTGGAGTCGAATTCTTGGGTGAAAACCACTAGAAATACATTTTGCTCATCGTCATAAAACCATTTTTCGTTTATTACGAGATCAAAACAACAACAAAGAAAAAGAAATAAAAAATTGGGAGCCTCGATATATGAATAAAATTGTGCGGTTGCACAATTGACGGAGCGAAATTCACGTTGCCCTTCCCCCGTACGAAACGCCTCGACGGAATTGACATTAGGCAACAGCCGAGCGAGAGCGCTCAGTGGGTCACCGGCTGCGGTTTAACATTGGCCCAAATATTGGCCAGTGGCCCCCCCGCGCCCGGTGACTGCCTCCCGAACTTCGAGACCACCGCGAAACGCTGCATTCGGTGGGACGCTCTGTACCTGCATTGACTCGCGATATATTTCGTGGCTCTATATACGAGCGCGTCAACAGGTATAAAGCGCTAACTCCGCGTCGCTTGTACGCCGGACTACAATACTGTAACGCTCGGGCTGTAGTCGCGGCAGTGTCGTTGACTGACACTGGCCCACTATCCGTGCGTTAACACCTGTTCTCTGTAGGTCAGCAGCCATTCGAGAGCCGGTAAACCAGAAGCCCGTGTGCGAGAGGGAAAGAGAGATGAGGACGAAAAGAATTAACGTGGAAAGGGAAGTTTGGAAGGTGAAAAGTGAGAGTAAAGAGTCTCTGCGGTGATCCGGAGACGAAACTTAGATACTCCTGCATCGAGGAACCCTGGGATACCTATTTGGGTGCTTAAATTGTTAACTGGGGTCTCGTGGCTCGGACGATACGGCGGTCTTATATTAGACTTGAGGAACCTACCTCATCATATTTTTTCTTCAGAATGTTGACTATATACCTGACCATTGCTTTCAAGTTCCATATTGTGCCTCTAAAAACACTCGTTTTAACCCTTTTTTACTTGATTTTGAGAAAATAAAAAGTCGTTTTTCTTGTTTTTTTTTTGGAGGAATCATAGACCTGACGACCTTTTCTACTTTCGAATTTTTGTTCTAATAGGCTGCATAGTTTTTCTTCAGAATGTCGATTATATACTTCACCATCGTTTTCAAGTCACATATTGTGCCCCCAAAAACACTCCTTCTAGCCCTTTTTTAAACTCATTTTTGAAAAAAAAAAAAAAAAAAAAAAAAAAAAAAGTGCGAAATCAGACCCGACGTCCTTCTCTACTTCCGATTAATTTTTTTCTAATTAGCTGCATATATCAGGATTAAAATCATAAACCTTTTATTTCCAGAGTCATCAGCTAAGGTCGCTCCAATTTTTCACCCCCTCCACAATCATTAAGCCGCGGTACCAATATTTTAACCTTTTTTTTACTTGAAAAAGAAAACAAATTAATACTTTCTACATCAGTAATTTATGTCCCCTATTACAAGAATAATACGAATGATTTTTCCGAATAAATTTGATTAAAACCAAAAATAAAAATCTTCTTCACTATCACGCTTAAAATAAAATAACAATTCCGAGCGTCTTCTAGAGCGTCGCACAACGAGGTCCGCGTGACGGATGTAAACGAGGAATTACACGCGCGACTCTCGTTAGCCACCTGTCGCCGGCTAGGAATATAACGACACAATGACAACAGACAAACGCGGGGAACGAGGCGCGCGAGTGGGGCGGGAAAAAAAAAGAAGGCGCGGATGATGTATCGCCGGGATATATGAATGAACGAAAGTCCATCAGTCGGCGGTGGTGCGGAGCAGATGAAAAGCGAGAGTAGTCGAGGCGGCCGCGGCAAAAGTATAGCGAGGAGTCGCGCGAGGCTGCGCGCGCGTTGACTCGGGCAAAACCTGTGCCAGGAAGCGACTACACCGCACGATCCGAAGCCGTACGCGTGCCGCGCTCCGCGCGTCATACACATCCAAAGCCGTGCAAGAAACGTCGTCGAGGGGGGGAACGAACGACGACGAGCAAGAAAATCGTTCGTTTCGTTGTTCGACTGCAAATTTATTCAGGATTCCCCACAACTCGTACTGTTAGAATTAGAGGAGCCGCGACACGAATCTTCGTACCGTACGACGGGGAATAATAATAATAGTAATAATAATAATAATGAAAAAAGATCTCCCGCTTACGTAAAATTGGCATTGATCTTTATGCATACGAGTAGTTTATGTCCCGTGTTTGCGCTGCGAATTTATTCTCGCGCCTAAGCGGGATATATGAGTGGTGTGTGTGTGTGTGTGTGTGTGGTGGGTTTCAGGGTCGCGAATTCTCATCTCTCTCGACGCACGATCTGTGATTCTCTCGCATATGACTACGGGTGGTGACGCAGATTCGTTGAATTTGACCGATTTGTTTCTCTAGTATTGTTAAAAATTATTTTTTTTGTTTTATTAATGTCGGTATGATTTTTAATGTATCATTTTGGGTCGATATAAAATTGGTCAAGTTTGAACGAAACTCGATGAGAAAATTTTGAATGCCGTTTTTTTTTCTTGAGTAATTTAATAATCAAGATTTTTCGGTGACATTTATTTATTTTTCTCACTAAGAAAAAAAGAAACTTCTGATATTTTTAGAGTTGCCTGTTGCACCTGAAGATTTAATAACCACGATTTTTCGGAGACATTTCTTTATTTTTCTGACAAAAAAAACAATATATATTTTTTTGTCTGAAAAATAAAAAAAATTCGAAAATGAGAAAATTAGAAAATTTTGAATGCCGTTTTTTTCTCTTTGAGTTTTTTTTCCTTCAATAATTTAATAACCACGATTTTTTGGAGACATTTTTTTATTTTCCTGACAAAAATAAAATATTTTTTTGTCAGAAAAAAAAAATCCGGAAATGAGAAAATGAGAAAATTTTGAAAGCCGTTTTTTTCTCTTTGAGTGTTTTTTCCTTCAGTAATTTAATAACCACGATTTTTCGGAGACATTTTTTTTATTTTCCTGACAAAAATAAAATATTTTTTTGTCAGAAAAAAAAATCCGGAAATGAGAAAATGAGAAAATTTTGAAAGCCGTTTTTTTCTCCTTGAGTTTTTTTTTCCTTGAGTAACTTAATAACCATGATTTTTCGGTGACATTTTTTTATTTCTCTGACAAAAAAAAATTCTGACATTTCCAGCCTGTTCCACCTAAAGACCGTAGACTCCAGGATTTCACGGGTCGTGGGTTTCGTGGCTGAACTTTAGCGTTGCGGCTCGACGTGCGAGGAGCCTCAGAAGCGAACACAGCGGCGAGACGAGCGAGAGAGAGAGAGAGAGAGAGAGAGTAGAGCGGGGGCCCCCGTCTCGAATATTGCGCGCGCAGTGATATGTGTGTCACGGCGAGTCGTTGGCAGGACCTTGACTGTGCGCCCGGGGCACGAGCGGGGGGCCCCCGTGGCCGTCAAAACCAAATGTTAGGAATTTTCGTGGCGCGCTCGTAGTCGTCGGTACAGTCATAATAGTCGCGCGGGCTGCTTTCCTTCGTGTAGATCTGGAGCCGAGAAGCGGGACGAAGGTCGAGCTTGGCTCCTTCCAAACTTTCGATTCCCTCTCGTTTCGCGCTCGCGGCCTTCCCCGATCCTCATCCTATCTCCTCTTATTCCACGCAACGAGGCATCCGTCACGTTTGCTCCGGCCGCAACGCAATCCCCGTGCGTGTTGTATAATACCCGCGATGCACGGTCGAACCGAGACCCCCTCGCACCATCGAAAACTCTCGATAAACGAATTGCGCACACCGAACGTGTGGTGTCGAATGTGCCGAGCCGATGACAGCTTCGGCTCGGCAAAACACACGACAATCCGAAGGACACGCGAGCGCGCCGCTCGTTTGTACCATTACGTAATTTTTCAAAGCCTAAGTCACTCTATGATCGATAGTATATCGAGGAACCTTTCGCGACACACACCGCGCGTTTTTGTCTGTGTGAAATATTGGACAGCGCAAAAACACGCGGGCCGTGTGGCCCGTAAATGGTGGTTTGCGTGGAGCGACGAAAAATACAACCGGAAGTCACCGCGAAGGCCATTTTTACGAGTATTTCTACCAGTTTTTTTTTTTTTTTTTTTTTTCGATGTGCCACGTATTCGTTTTGCTGTTTTTGTTTATGGGCGCGGAGATTTTTTCTTGTTTAGTGTATAACATAAACTAGAGTAATCACACGCGCTGGCGCGTGTGTCTGGAGATCTTTTCGCCAAAATCGACCTCAGAATTTTATCTTTTCAAAATATCGACTTTTAACCTATACCATCATTCTCAAGTCGTATATTCTACCCCCGAAAACACTGGTTAACAACCTTTTTTAATCGATTTTGAAAAAAATATTTTTTTGGCGACGAAAAAAATATTTTTTCTGTCAGAAATCGTAGATCTGGGTCCCGACCGAAAATCGCCAAAATCGACCCCAATTTTTTTTCTTTTCAAAATATCGACTTTTAACCTATACCATCGTTCTCAAGTCGCATATTCTACCCCCGAAAACACTGGTTATTAACCTTTTTTAATCGATTTTGAAAAAAATATTTTTTTGGGGACGAAAAAAATATTTTTTCTGTCAGAAATCGTAGATCCGGCTCCGGACCGAAAATCGCCAAAATCGATCCCAATTTTTTTTCTTTTCAAAATATCGACTTTTAACCTATACCATCATTCTCAAGTCGCATATTCTACCCCCGAAAACACTGGTTATTAACCTTTTTTAATCGACTTTGAAAAAAATATTTTTTTGGCGACGAAAAAAATATTTTTTCTGTCAGAAATCGTAGATCCGGCTCCGGACCGAAAATCCCTAAAATCGACCCCAATTTTTTTTCTTTTCAAAATATCGACTTTTAACCTATACCATCATTCTCAAGTCGCATATTCTACCCTCGAAAACACTGGTTATTAACCTTTTTTAATCGATTTTGAAAAAAATATTTTTTTGGGGACGAAAAATATATTTTTTCTGTCAGAAATCGTAGATCCAGCTCCGGACCGAAAATCGCCAAAATTGATCCCAATTTTTTTTCTTTTCAAAATATCGACTTATAACCTATACCATAATTCTCAAGTCGTATATTCTACCCCCGAAAACACTGGTTATTAACATTTTTTAATCGATTTTGAAAAAAATATTTTTTTGGCGACGTTTTTTTTATCAGAAATCATAGATCCGGCTCCGGACCAAAAATCGCCAGAATCTTCCTCAGAAATATTTTCTTACAAAATTTCACCTACAATAGGCTAATAAATGTTGCGCTATTGCGCAATTATAAAGCTTTAAAACGTTACGGGCACTGCCGCACCCGTTGTCTTATGTCGAATTTGACATCAAACTGATTTAGTTTAAAACGGACTTTTGTGGCAACCAATCACAGCTCAAATAATTTCCTAACAATATCTTCCATTACTCATGAACTTTTTAAAAAAGGGATAATCACTGCACCAGCATTTTGTATAAGGAAAACTTCAAGAAGGCCACTGAATTCGTCACTATCATCAGATTTATCGATTCAGTCGCGAATCGCCCGCTAAATCACCGATCGATTTTTTCCCCGCGCAAATCAGCCGCGACTCGGCGGTTCGCGCAAGAAATAATCGATAAACGAGTGAAAATGGCAAAGCCACATCTGGTCGGTTCGAGGGGGACGAAAAACGAAATTGTCGAGCCGGAAGTCAACCGGTGGTGAAGGAGAAAATTGCGGGGATTATTGGGAATCACGAGGGACGGTGAATTGGATCGAGATATCGATCGCTGCAATTCCCTTCCCACCCGGGGCCGCGAAGCCGAGGATCGCTGACCGGAGGTCGCCGGAAAACCGCGGGAAAGTTGGACGCGGTGCCGCGGCCGCGAGCCGCGATATAGCGTACGGCTAAGGTAGCCGCGCGCGCGGTTACGCGGTGAGCCGGGTTGCGAGGGAAAAAAGTACTTGCACTTTCGTTAGAAAGTGGAGAATCGGCGTTGTCGGCCGCCATCCGTGGCGCAGGGAGCGCGGACTGACTGACTGACTGACGGTAATGCCTTCTCCTCCCCCCCCCCCCCTCCGCCCCCTCCACGCCACTCGTTTCTTTTCGTTCCCTCTCCGTCCCTCGCGCCTCGAGCACTCCTCGCTCCTGTCTAACCAAACGCGGAGTCCCACCACTGGCAACCGTTACGGCGACTCGACTCTCAATGGAGAACGCGAGAGAAAAAAAAAAAAAATACGGCACAAATTTAATTATAATTCTCTTGCAACGCTGCGAACATTTTGCGGAATTAATAGTCGAGAGCTGTGAAATGAGAATAACAAATTAAAATTAGTGAAATTATCGGGAAAGGGAGGTTGAAGAGGTAAGGACTGTGGCCGAGATATCGCGACGGATTTTGCGCGCAATTTTGAGCCAAGAAATTGGGAGTTTTCTTGGTGGATATGACGATGATTTATTAGCGAATAATTCGGTATCGAGTGCATCGCACGTCGCCCCCCAATCTGGACAATTCGAGACCTATATTTTACCTCCGAAAACACTGGTTACAGATGCTTTTTAATTAATCATGAAAAAAAATAATAATAATAATAATGCGACGTTCTTTTTGTCAGAAATCATAAATCCGGCTCCGGGCCGAAAATCGCCAAAACCGACTTCAGAATTTATTTTTTATTTTTATTTTTTTAGTATTGTCTTTTGACAACAAACTGAATTTTTTTTCCACGGTCTTTTCTGGCAACCAATCACAGTTCGAATAGAACTGTGACAATGCTTTCCGTTACTCATGAATTTTTTAAAAGGAGGACGATTGTTATAATAATAATTACTATTTTTAATAATACCGCGCTACAAAAATCTTACGTAAGAAACACTGGAGCCCGATGTGACGAATAAAAAAATAAAAATTCGAGTTATTGGGAAAGTCGCGGGTTCGTCTTTGCAGCCGCACCGATTGTGAGACTGCGGCCGAGATCTCGATTCGCTTTCGCACGCAGCTCCGAGCGAAGAAACAGTGAATCGTCGTGGCGGGTATACGACGATCATTGATTACCCAGTAATCTAGCGTCGAGTACATCGTACTATTAGCGCGATAAGGGAAACAAGAAGACTGCAACGGGACGATATAGAGGGGAGCGTGAAAGAAGGAGCTTGGATGGTCGGAAGGGGCGAGGGGAGGTCGAGGGGTTAGTCAGCTATTGCGCTGTCCACGCGTCGCGCTTGTCTAAAATGCATGTTGCGCGCTCGACTCCGCGAGTCTCGTGTGTTGAAAAGCAGCGATGACTGCGACGAATGATGTTAAGGTAGTTCTAGCGTCTGGTATCCATTTCGCATAAATTCGAGAAAAATGAGAAAGAATTGCGAACAATTCTCGAGGGTCTAAAAATCGGAAAAAAATTCATGCACTTTAAAGGTACTGAAAAGATTAATTTTGCATAATAATAATTCTAAAATGTTATTAATAAATTCATGAAAAATATAATTGTTCAACAAATATTTCAATGACCCAAGTTTTTTGTTTATATAAATGATTCCTGCGTTTTTCTGAATTCGTATTCATTTTTTCAGATTTTTAATTCTCTTTAAAATTTGTGTTTTTTTATATGGAAAATATTTTCAAATTTCAACGAGTACTTAAAAATCTGATAAAATGCATACATATTCAGAAAAACGAAGGAAACATTTTCATTAAAAAAAAACTTGGGTCATCGAAATATTTGTTAAACAATAATTTTTTTCATCAATTCCTTAATAACATTTGAGAATCATTACTATGCAAAATTAATCTTTTTAGTACCTTTAATTAACACGCATTAAATTTCTTCAGATCTTTAGACCATCGACAAGTGTTCGCGATTCTCTCCCACTTTTCTCGAATTTACGCGACGCCAGAACCACCTTAACCGATGCATAGGTAACGCGCATTTGTATTTGACGGTCTCTCCTGTTGTCTTGTTTGAATGAATGTATACCACGCGGTGCTTCCGTATATACGGACATGCACGCGCATACGCGTCCGATTATCGGAATACTATTCGCGCCACGACGGAATCGTCGCGTCGCTCTCGCGCCGCCGCGATCGACCGCTCGTCGCGTCTCGCTCGGCTCGCCGTTTTTTTTTCCCTTCCTCCTCCTCTCGTTTCTCGCATTCTATTTCCATAATTCCCGTTAGTTTTCGCGGCGCATACACGCTATCTTTTTTGTTCCCCACTATCAAGCAACGCAGAATCAGACGCGGAGAAAACACACGCAGCCGTCGGGCGCGGGCAACGCGGCGTCGTGTGTGTCGCTGTGTGCGCGCCGAGCGCTGCAGAACGCGAGAGACGCACGCGTCAGCGCGACCTTCGATAATGCGTCCATAAAATTCTGTTGTATGCAGAACGCGCGCGGGCGAAAACGATCGTCGGGCGCCGCGTTACTGCGTCGGCGATGCTTCGACTCTTCTTCTGGTTCTCCTCGCGTTCTGTTGCATCAAAAAAAAAAAAAAAATAATAATAATAATAATAATAAGAAAAAATAATAATAATAATAATAAAAATGAAAATAATGATAATAATAAAAATCATAAAAATGAAAATAATGATAATAATAAAAATCATAAAAATGAAAATAATGATAATAATAAAAATCACAAAAATGAAAATAATGATAATAATAATAATAATAAAAATCATAAAAATGAAAATAATGGTAATAATAATAATCATAAAAATCATAAAAATAAAAATCATAAAAATTAAAATAATGATAATAATAATAATAATAAAAATAATAAAAATTTTAAAAAATAATAATAATAATACAGAAATAAAGAATTAGCGAGAAATGGGAATCACCGCGTGTGGTATCGACCGGGAGGGATTCGCGACGCACTGGCTGTCAAGTACGCGGAATACGATGCAACGAGAGATGCGGAGACGAGATTCGTCGCATCTATCTCGAGAGATAGGGACGGTTTTCTCTCTCTCTCAGTCTCGTCGCTCTCGCGAATATAGAACGCACGGGTATTATGTGCGCGCCTTGTGTATACCGCCCACAGGGCCACGCGGCTCTTTTACCAACGCAGAACAAATATCGGCGCAGCTACCGCGGTGCAGTCGGGAATTCACTGCGGAGACGTTTTGCCCATTGCGCGCTGACTTCTCGGCTGCGTTCGGCAAATTTGCTGCGGTGTATATTTTTTTTTGCGATATTTTTTTGTAAATCAATTTCTGATTAAAAATTAATTTAATTAACTGTGGTATCTGAGAGCAGAATTTATTAGGTATAATGATAACTTCGGTAATTCTCTATTTTACATGTTATGATCACAAATTAATCATAGACCACCTGAATAAAAAAAATTTATGGACCACAAGGGGATAAAATTAATTTCGATTCACCAGTTTCTGGCCAGTTACTCCGATGCTAGCACGGCCGGGATTATCCACGCCAGCTGCTCGTCCGATATCGGACAGACCCGAGGCTATTCCTGCTAGGGAGGCGAAGACATCGTTTCCTCGCATCCCACGATGCGCATCGATTTTTCGGCTGCACTTTCAATCCAGCTACTCGTGAATGAATGAGTATCGCATGCTTGACGCTCGCGCAACGTTTCCTCGCGGGGGCCTCGGCAGGATCCACGTCTAACTAGCTCTACCCATTTTTTTCCACAACGAGATCCACCAATTGGAAATAAAAAACCATAAAATTCTTATCAAAGAAAAACAAAAAAAAAAAATGTCAATCCCTGAAACATCAATTACTATTACAGCAGACACAAATACCGTTCTCGCCGTCACGACAAATCAGTATTAAAAAAAACGCTTCCGCAGCATCAACCAAAGATCCACGAACCAACTGAGAAAAAAAGAAACCCGAAAAAATTCTTACAAATCAAATTTATTCTAACAAATCTAAAAATCTTAAAAATCTAACCTAATAAAATCTTAAAAATCAAAATTCTTACAAATCAAATTTTTTTGCCCAAATTCAGATACAAATTCAGATACACATTTTTCCGCTCCCCGCCGCACGTCCCAGCGGACGCGAGTACCGTTTCCTCGGATGACGGAATCAGTATCCAAAAAAAAGAAACGCTTCCTTAAAGTCAAATAAATTCAGCAAAAAAAAAAAAATATATTGTCCCCGCTTACGATACACAGGCGCCTTCGCTCGTGTCCCAAGTTTACACACGATCTCGAAGCAGCGTGTACAGCACACCAGGGGCACACTATGCACAGCGCACTTACGCCTAGGAGACTCGCGAGATACGCTCGGCATCTCTGTGTGCGCGTCTCTTACACAGACTTACTTACTCGAGGCCCGCGCGAGTGTGCGACGCTCTGGGCTCTCGCGAGCGCGACTCGGTGGCCGTGGCTATGGCCTTACCGAGCCCCTTCCCCGCGGCCGCCGCGCACCGAATCCACGCGGCGTGTGTACCGCGCGCCTCGCGCCGCCGCCACTCGCGGCCCCCGCTACTAGAGTGGGAGATAGCGCGGAGCGCAGCGCCGCGAGAGGGAGGGAGCGCGGCGAGGCGGCGGCAGCGCGCGCTCGAGGGAGGGGGGCGAAGCGCGCGCGCGAGCGAGGGAGAGGGGGAGAGCGCGAGCGGCCGGGGAGACGAGCGCGAGCGAGACGGAGAGAGAGCGCCGCGGCGAGAGCAGCCCGAGTGTCTAACCTAGGACATAGTGGTGTGTTTAGCGCGCGCTGCTCGACTAGCCTAGGCAAACCGAGAGTCTCGCGGCGAGTCCACGCTCAGTGCTAGTTCGCGCGGGGGACCCGAGACACGCAAACGCAACAAACGCTCTCTCCCTAACCCCCCGACCCGACCCCCCGTGAATTTAACACACGCCGTACTTTAAATCCTCGTGTGTGTGCCTTTTTGTCGCTGCTAAGTCGACCATTTACGTGAAACGAGCGGGAGGTCGAAGGACACTTAAAAAAAAAAAAAAAAAAAAAAAAATAAAAATAAAATACTAATTTTATTGTTCTGTGTTGATCCGTCGCGGTCTCGGCAATTTTTTTTTTTTCGTTGCACCACGGCTGACACGCCGTCGGTGTTTTTTTCTCTCTCTGTCTCTCTGTGTCCAGTGTTTCGTTGTATTGACTCTCGGTCGGCTTATCAGGCGGAGAGGTGTGTCGCTCTTATCGCGATAAAAAAAGAAAAGAAAAAAAATACACACACACGGAATAAATAAAAGAAAAAATTCGCCTCGCTGTGTTTCGCGTGGCGGTGACGAGGGACTTCAGTGAGACTCTAGTGCCGGGAGGTGCAGGAGGTGGTTGTTGAGAATCGAGAGTGAGAAAATCGAGTGCCGCGCGCCACGAGGGATGACGATACACTCGGAGAGTTGATATATACGGGAGACGCGAGCGCTGATTCTGCCAGCGCGCGGACCGAGCGCACCGAGCGCGCGAACCTTGAAAAAAAAAAAAAGTCGCCGAGGCGGCGATAAAGTGCAAGCTCAGAGGTTGTATTGTATTGTAGTTTGGTGCATCGCGAGCGTCTCGTGTTTGAGGCTCGCGCACGTGTGACGTAAGCGCTAATCCTCCCCCCGGGTGGCTCGCGGGCTGTCGCAACCGGGAGCCGAGTGTATAACGTGCGCGCCGACTGTTTTGTTTTGTGTTTTCTTTTTTTTTTTTTAATAACGAAAACACCGTTTCCTCGCTTTTATTTTTTCTTCTTCTTCGGTGCGCTCATCAAACTCGGCTTGTGTGTTACACGTGCCGAGGAGAGCTCATGTGACCGCGCGAGGATTTCGACAATTGTTTTGTCAAAACAACGTCCGAGTGTTGATACGACAATGGAGCCCGGCTATACGACGCGCTGAGGGAGTTTTGCTTTTTTTTTTTTTTTATAAGTCGCGCTCTGTGTGCCGCGCGCGCGCGAAGCGAGCCGGGTGAAAGAAGCGACGAGTCGCGGCTAGTACTGTGGTGAGTGCGAACGCGGACAGGTGCTTCGATCATAACGCGACACACACCGGGTTCTCTCGAGCTCTCGAGCCTGGCCCGCGAGGGACTTCGCGCCTCGTCCGCGAGTGACTTTTCTTCGGCCGCCATCCGCGACCTGACTGGCTTTTCGCAGGTAAGAAATCGAAGCACCAGCTGGCGTGGCGAATACGTGCGTGTTTGTCGTGGCGGGGAATTGTGGAAAATTGCCGGTTGGACGTGCGAATTACTTTTTGCATGTTTGGCGGGAATTTATTGATTATGAATTTTCGGTGGTTTGATTAAATTTAATTTTTTTTAGGGCATTAGAATCAGTCTTGATTGATAATTTTGTTGGCACAAATTTATCCAACATATCTGGGTTTGAGTTTTTTTTAATTATAGTTTTTGGAAATAACTGAGAAATTCTTAGATGCAGAAATTGCAGGTTGGCAATGCGAAATATTTTTGCATGTTCAGCGGGAATTTATTGATTATGAATTTTTTGTAGTTTGATTAAATTTAATTATTTTTATGGCACTCGAATCACTCCTGATTGATAATTACGCCAGCACAAATCTATCAAAATATTCTTGTTCTCAGTTTTTAAAAATTACCATTTTTAGAAACAACTGAGAAATCCTTTGATGGAAAAATTGCCGGTTGGCAATGCGAAATGTTTTCGCACGTTCAGCAGGAATTTATTGATTATTCATTTTCAGTAGTTCGATTAAATTTAATTATATTTTTACGTCTCACGAATCACTCTTAATTGATAATTATGCCAACACAAATTAATCAAATTTATCTGGTTTTGACTTTTAAAAAATTACAATTTTTAGAAACAACTGAGAAATTTTTAGATGAAAAAATTGTCACCACTACAATTTAATTTCGTATGAAAAAAAATACTGTCGTCAAGCTCTCAGCCGAAAGAGCTGCCGAATATATTTTCGTCGCTCCTCGTCCGTCGTATCGTCCCCAAAATGCCGTGCACCACATTTCGCGAGCAATATCTCGGTTACACCGCGCGCCGCCTGACGAAATCGTTTATTAATCGATGAGCATTCAGTCACAAATGCGCCGACCTTGTGTCACATACATAGTAGTCGCAGCGCACGTGTTGCGCGCGCTCGTATCGCGCTAATAACGCTACGTTGCCTGAGCCGCTCGTTCAAGGCGATAACGCAACGAGAGTCCCGCGCGACGTCGCTCTCCGCGCGCACATCGGAATCGTTGATACGCGCGAATTGGGCATTTTTCCCCGATTGAGCCTAATGGTCCCGGGGCGAGTGTAACGGATAGTAAGATTTATGAATGGAAGCGTCGAGCTCGGGAATTGGTGTACAACCACCTATATATACAAATATACGCACGCACTATGCATACAGGGAAACACGGGGCAAAATGGGACGCATGAGCGAAAAATGATTTTACGACGACATCCAAAATGTATTTTTATTGCTTTTTACAAAAAAAAAACATGATGTTGAAGTTTGCATCGTTGGAATGCAACGAAATTCAGAAAAGAAATTAATTCTAATTAACAAAAATGATGAAATTAGGTATAAAAAATCATCATAGGAACTAATTGATATGATGACTTTTTATACCTAATTTCATCATTTGGGAAAATGAAATTTTTTTTTTTCTGAATTTCGTTGCATTCCAGCGATGCAAACTTCAACATAATCCAAAAACTCGATTCCAATCGACGATTCTGAGCTTCGACAAAAAAAAGAAAAAAAAAATCTGCAGCAAAATGCGAAATAAACTATATTCACGATATATGTTATATAAAATTATGTATATCGGCCAATAGTTCTATATCTGCTATGTATATTTCGTATATCCAGCGAATACATTTTAATGAAATATATCTTAAATAGATAAAAATATGTTTATTACAAATATTCCGGCCAAAAGTTCTATACCTCTTATATATTTTCAAATATACTTTATTTCCATGGGGGTCGGCAATGAATCGTTTCGTGCACTGTGAGTCCAACTGGACGTTGTCAACGTTGATTGCATTGTGTCCCTAAACCTGAAAATGGGAAACGGACGTAAGATTTCTAGAAGTATTAAGTACATTCGCATTCAATTGACGCCTTGCAGTAAAATCGAAAGAAAAAAAAAAAAAAAAAAAAATGGGCGGTCACTTATCCCTATATTTTCACTAGTTCCTTTAAATCGTGTTCTTGAATCGCAATTTCCCAAAAATATCGTTAGCGTCCCATTTTACCCCGTTGAAAATGATCCGTTACGTAGAAACGACTGTCCCATTTTGCCCCCGCGTGCAATTTTACCCCGCGTTCCCCTACACAAATATATAAATATACGTGGAGTATAACGCGAGTTTCTCGAAGTCATTGCGGAAGGCGGTCGAGTTAGCCGCAGCAGCGGAGCTCAACGAACAAGCCATTTACAAAGGTCGAGGCAAGGTAAAAGAGAGAAGCTGCCGTTGCCGCTGCACACACGAGTGCGGCGCGGGTTACCGGCCAGCGGTCTCCGCCACACGTTCCTAACAACACACGACGAGCGAGAACCCGAAGCCTTCGTAAACACACCGCGTGACGCGTCCGAGCTTAGAGAGACCCGAAGCGCGCGAGAAGACATTGAGCGAAAGCGTTGGAGCTTCCGTTCACCGACGAATTCGCGGCAACCGCGGGTAACGTCGCAGCAGCGTGTAAAAGTCAAAGGTCCTTCCCTCCCTCCTCCCTCATCGTCTCCCGACTCGCACGGCTGATGCGCTATAAATTATCCCGTTCAAGGTTGCGTGTGTCAATCGAGGGAAGCGAGAGGAATATCATCGACGGAAGTCCGACGTTTACCGCGCTCGGTGGATTCCCAAGCCTTTTTATTTATACTCATCCCCTCGATTTTTATGCACACAACGCGGTGCGAGGCGTTAAATGTCGAGTCGACACGCCACAGATATGCAAAATCGTTCGGGGGGGATAAAAGAAATCAGAATTTATCGCTAAAACATTAACGTGCGATTCTTGGTTGTTTAATTGCGATGAGGAAAAAAAAAATGTCGGGGCGACTGAGAATTTAGGTTTGAGGAGCTGATTATGTTGGGCAGTTTTTTTTTTTACATTAAAAAATGAGTTCAATATTTTGGGTTGTTTTTGAGAAATATGGTTGAGACGAATAATGTTGTCAGTCGTACCGAAAAATTCGGTTCATGTTACTTTATTTTTTATTTCAGTGTAATTTGTACAATTGTAACGAACGCATTTCTTTGCATTTTTCACTGCATTTCTTTTCGTTTTTTTTCGTGTCCCGAAATAGACGAAAACAAAGGTAATTCCTTCGCTCGTCGAGTCCCGTGGATGTGGGTAACCTCGCGGTGTCTCTCGGCCACGTGCTTCGACTGTATCAGCAATAATAAACGATTGTCAAACATGTGACGAAATTATCTGAAATCAAATAGTAACGATCGGAGCGCGTGTGGCGGCTCGGCGTGTTTGCATATCGAATTCGTGAATTTGCATCCCTCGTCTGTAATACGCGTTATCAGTCGACCGATAACCTCGCGCCGCCTCACGTGGAGTCTACAAGGTGCAAAGAGAGACAGAAAAAAAAGGAGAAACAAAAAATACAAATTGCACCTCGTTTCGCTGCGACTTATTTTTCTCCGAATCGGCACTTTGTGGGATGTCGAGAGAAGGACACGTGGAGGAAATTCTCGCCTCTGGGGGCAGCGTCAGGGAGGCTTATGAATGGGATAGCTTCTCGCGCATCTGGGCGATATCTCTCGTCCTCGTGTGGCTTCCGCCGCGAGAGCGCATCCTGCTCTCGTGGCTGTTGTGTCGGCATGTGGATCGTGTGCATATCGAAATTCGTCAATTTACATTCTTTTGCGATACACTTTATCGGTCGACCAATAATCTCGCCGCATCGCGAGGGGTCTAATTTATTTGTATTTTTATACAAAAATGAAAATAAAATAATAAAAAAAAAGATTTTTTGTTATAATTTGAATTTATATGTTGGATTTATATAATTATAATAATATCATTTTTTTTAATTAAAAAAAATTTATACAAAAATAAATATAAATTAGTAATTTAGAAATATATTTATTTAATAAATTAGTATTATAAACATAAATTAGTTAATTTTTATTTTTATACAAAAATAAAAATAAATTATTATTATTATTTTTATACAAAAATAAAATTAATTACTATTATTATTTTTATACAAAAATAAAAATAAATTATTATTATTATTATTATTATTTTTATACAAAAATAAAATTAATTACTATTATTATTTTTATACAAAAATAAAAATAAATTATTATTATTATTATTATTATTATTTTTTCATTTGAACATTTTCAATAAATAAAACGAATATATCTTTTTAGTTGTAACAAAAACGTTAAAGCAAAAAAAAATCGGTACTGCAGATATATGTACTCGGATATAGAGAGAAAAAGGTGCAGGAAATTCTTGCCTCTGGGGGGGCAGCGTCAGGGCGGCTTATGAATGGGATCTCCCCGTGTTATACCTGGGCCTCGATATCTCCCGTCCTCCCCCGGCTTCCGCCGCGCGAGTGCATCCCGCTGCCGTCGCTGTTGTGTGTCGGCAAGAAGATCGTGTCCCGATACACTAGCTGACCGACCCGACACCGTGATACGCGCGCCCCGTGCGTCCGACCCACGCGATCGCGATCTATCGATCGCGAATTGCGGGTGCAACACGCTTCATGGGGTCTCCTCGCAGCCTCCCGTCGTCTCGCTCTCGAAACAGAAGACAATTTAGTCACTGACCTTGCGGAATGTGGACGAGAATCGTTGGTTGGGACCGTCGAAAATTTGGCTTAAAAAAGCTATAAAAAATGCTCCGAAGGAAATTCACTGACCTTGCACCACATGAAAAAAAAAAACTGTTTTGGGATAGTAAAAAAAACTTGGTTAAAAAATCACCGTACTTAGCAAGCCCAACAAAATTAGTGCTTAAAAAAAAAAAAAAAATTGGCAAAGCAACAAAATTCACGGAAGTCAAACCAACACAACTTGACACCTACCAAGTTTCTCTTGGCAGCATTTTTACCCAATTTCCCGCCGCCCCTCGGAGCCAAGTTTTTTTTTTTCTCCTGCACCGAGTTTCGAAGATGCAGCATTTTTTTTCCTACGAATTCTCAGATTTTTGTTCATCTCGCGGGGCGCCGGGTGGATTATTTTTTTTTTTTGTAATTTAATTATAGTGTATCGACTACTGGCGTGTGGCGTAGTCGGCGTCGAAGTCTTTGGTGTAGCGCGCCGCACTATGTGTAAAATTATTTTCAGTCTAGGTCAACCTTCGTTTCTCTCTCTTTCTCCCTCTCTCACTCTCTCGACGCGATATCTCGTATATACCTATACATATAGGACGCATATCTCCGTCGCACCGACGTCGAGCAATTCACAGAGCTCGGCGGCTATCTTCGTGCTAATATAGTTAAGAGTTAAGAGGCATTCGAGCTCACGCGTTTATTGTAGAGAGCGCCGGGCCTCTACGGCTTGTACATAATACGCGCTGCGCCTCTTTTGCCGGTGCTGTCTTCTCGCTCAGCATCCACGGTTGCTCTCCCTCTCTTTTTTTTCTTGGTTACTGTGTTTGTTATTTTTCCTTTTCTTTTATTGCTCATTATTTTTTTATTTTTTTTTATATTGTCTTATATTGTTTGCGATTATTTTTCATGCCTGTATATTGTTGTACGGTGCGCTTAGGGGACTCAGTCCTAGAGCACGGAATAAATATCTCCCTCCCTCTCTCTCTCTCTGAGAGCATTTTAAGGGGGGAAATCGGTTTAGGAGGCCGAAATTTTGGTGTTTTTCGTGAATTTTTTAGATTGGGAAGGAATAATCAGAAATTGTTTAAACTTGGAGGGTATTTTATTTATGTTTTGAAGTACACTTCAGCATTTTTTCAAGTACTTTCCCTCGGAAATAGTGGCGTTAGAACGTGCTGTACATGGACGATTGCCACCCAAGTATTTTGCTGGTGGGCAGTCCTGAAGTCGCAATGGGGATAACGAAATAAATTGTACACTTTATACATGGTTCAAAATTGTAGAAATCTGTAAGTTTTTTGATAGTATATTTTGGTTATTTTTGTTATTGTACAGTAATTTTATATATGGAGTCCTACCAAGAAAACTACCTCCCACCTCTCTCTCTCTCTCTTTACAACCACTCTTTATTTTGTACACTTTATACATGGTTCAGAACAGTAAAAATCTGTTAGTTTTTTAATAGGCTGTTTTGGTTATTTTTGTTATTGTACAGTAATTTTGTATATTTATTGCTACCAAAAAGACTACCTCCCGCTTCTCTCTCTTTTTACCTCTTTCTATTTTTTATTGTATAAACGCTACCAATTTATTAATTATTAATTTCAGTTACCAAATGCACACAAAAACACAACTAAAGCGCCTGTTAAATTGTAACGAAGGAGATGCGCTTGAGGGGACTTAGTCCCGCAGCGCGAAGTAAATAACACATCTATCTATCTCTCTCTCTCTGTCTCGCTCACTCTCTAACTCTTTATTCTCTTGCCCGGTTACGTGGCGGCCTTCGTCGCGTCGCCCCCCCAGGGCCGAGGGCCAAAACTGTCTGGTGTTTAGTATTGCGCCGGTACGTTCAATAAATATCGCTCGAGCGAGATAGCGGCGAGCGAGCAGCCTGAGGTGGGGCCCGACGTAAGGGCCCCGTAGCCTCGTAACGCACGACTTCCCCCCCCCTTCCCCCTCCCCTCGCTCCCCCTCGTTTTTCTTCTGCCTTCCCTGATACGTTTGCGCCTTATCTGCCCATGAGACTTTCAAGTACGATTCGATGGATCTTGACGGCAGCTATTTTTCTTTTTCCTGCCACAATTGTGTACCCAACTGTGCCGTCCTAGGTGTAGTTTAGCATAAACAAGTTTGCCGTTCGGCGACACCCGACGCGCTACGTGACTTCTCTCGGGTGGCGCCTGGATTTTCACTGGCGTGTTTTTTTCATTCATGATCGAGAAAAATATTGACTGCTCGTTGACTGTTCGATTCAATTTTTTATTCGGCACACAAGTCACGTCATCGTGGAAGTCTTGGCTTGGTAATTGGAAATTTCACTCGCCCCCAAATTATGAAATTTCAGAAATCTGAATTATCCAATTTCAGAAATCTGAATTATGAAATTTCAGAAATCTGAATTATCCAATTTCAGAAATCTGAATTATCCAATTTCAGAAATCTGAGTTATCCAATTTCAGAAATCTGAATGATCCAATTTCAGAAATCCGAATCATCCAATTTCAGAAATCTGAATCATCCAACTTCAGAAATCTGAATTATCCAATTTCGGAAATCTGAATTACAGGGAAACCAACCAATTTTCCGCGAACTCAGATTTCCAATTATCAAGATAACTCGAGTCATATTATAGAAGAGATGAATTTTTCGACTTTCCCACGAACAAAATTGCACATCGACGTTTGTTTTTCGATCGCGAATATTCGTCGATCGGGATGAAATAATTGAAGTTCCTAACTCGTGCATCTCGCGATTGTTTCACCGGCTGATAGAATTCAGTGCGGCTGTCTCTCGAGTGAAAAAGAAAAGTTCTGCAATCTCGATGATAATTATTGCGAGCGCACACACGGACGGACTGACGCGAGCACGGGAGTTCCTTGTGGAATCCCATTAAGCTTGAATCTTGATACTCAACGCGTCCTTCTACGTCATCGTCGTGGGCTCCGCGCGAGCGGCGACGCTCGCCTTGTAATACTCTGGTCTCTCGGATCTCCGTCTCTCTGCCCACTGGTGAGTCTCGTCGCATGCGTGCGCGAGGCTCTCGTATATATCGTCTACTCTCTTTTCCGCTGCATCGCTCGATATATCTGACGTATCGCGTAGTTGCGAACGAGCCGCCTCGACGGTCTCAGATCGCACGTGGCGTCACCAGGCTCTGCGTGACTCTCCACGCTGTGTCTATGCATTTTTAAGATAGTTGTGTCGCTTACAGCTCATTTCGCATTAATTCCAGAAAAAGTGAAAGAGAATTGCAAACACTTCTCGATGGTACAAAAATCTGAGAAAATTCGTACACATTAAAGGTACTGAAAACATTAATTTTGCAAACACTTTTCGATCGTACAAAAATCTGAAAAAAATCATACACATTAAAGGTACTGAAAACATCAATTTTGCATAATAGTCATTCTAAAATGTTATTCACAAATTAATGAAACTTTTTTTTGGCAAATCTCTCGATGATACAATTTTTTTTTGCGGAAATAATTCCTTAATTTTTGTGAATATGTATGAATTTTTTCAGATTCTTAAGATGACTTTGAAATTTGCGTTTTTGCATAACATAATTTCCATATAAAAAAAAAACACAAAATTCAAAGTCAACTTAAAAATCTGAAAAAATTCATACGTATTCAGAAAAATGAAGGAATCATTTTCATTAAAAAAAAATTTGGGTCACCAGGAGATTCGTCAAACAAATTTTTTTTTTCATCAATTTGTTAATAACATTTTTGAATTCTTATTATGCAAAATTAATCTTTTCAGTACCTTTATAATATGCATGAATTTTTTCAGATTTTTATACCATTAAGAAGTGTCTGAAAATCTCTCTTATTTTTCTCGAATTGATGCGAAATGAGCGGGAAGCGACCTAACTACCTTAAGCTCTGCATGTGTGTACTCGCGATTCGCGTATACATGTGTCAAGAGGCGCGGTACATTACGTGGGTATATAGATATATACACGTCTGCCCACCTCCTCCCTCGTTAGTTTGCGCTCGCCGACGGTACACACGCCGCAAGCGTGCGGTCTCTGTTGACGGGAACACACGGCCGAGCTTCTGCCCCATGTTTACGATCGCCCCTGGTCTATCTTCGTCCCTGTCTAACTATAGACTTCTATAAATTAAAGATTACCCGCTGTTTGCTCACCCCCGCTAAATTTCTCTCTCTCTCTCTCTCTCTATCTCACGTGGCGCGATTGATAATGGCGGGAAAACGTTGTGTTTACAGTTGTGTCGATTATCAGAGATTTTTAGACCCAGCGACATTTTTTTTTTTTCGAATAAGAATATTGATGGGTTTTTGCAATTTAATGGAAACGCGGAACGAAAAAAAATTGTTTTACTATTTCGTAGCGGTGAAACATTTTTCTTCTTTTTTTTTTCTTTTTTTTTCAATGCGGTGCGATGACTGAAATTATTGTGTCGATTATCGGAGATTTTTAGACCGAGCGAAATTTTTCTTTCGAATAAGAATATCGATGTGTTTTTGCAATTTAATGGAAACGCGGGACGAAAAAAAAATTGTTTTACTATTTCGTAGCGGTGAAACATTTTTTTTTGCAATGCGGTGCAATGACTGAAATTATTGTGTCGATTATCGGAGATTTTTAGACCAAGCGAAATTTTTCTTTCGAATAAGAATATCGATGTGTTTTTGCAATTTAATGGAAACGCGGAACGAAAAAAAATTTGTTTTACTATTTCGTAGCGGTGAAACTTTTTTTCTTTTTTTTTTGCAATGCGATACGATGACTGAAATTATAAATACGATACGATGACTGAAATGATTGCGTCGATTATCCGAGATTTTTAGACCAAGCGAAATTTTTCTTTCGAATAAGAATATCGATGTGTTTTTGCAATTTAATGGAATCGCGGGACAAAAAATTCGTTTTTCTAGTTCACAGTGGTGAAACTTTTTTATTTTTTTTATTTTTTTTGCAATGCGGTGCGATGACTGAAAATATAGTTAAGATTCTTCGTCCCACTATTTATAGAAGCTGCTACCACGTTTCGTTTAATATTTCTGCGATCAGCGCGATTGAGTGGAAAGTTGATATTATTGGGTGCGTAAATATAGGCATAAAGTGTATATTTTGTTTGTAGTTCACCTTTACGTTAGCCTTGGCAGTGTCCAAATTCGATAGTAACGCGCTGCGGGTCAGCGCTGCGAATTCAGGGACTCGGCTCGCGCGCGCGCGCTCGTCGAGTTGCGTCACGTATATACAGGCGACGCGGACTCGGTCTTGTTCGGTATGCGAGCTCGCGGCTCGGTACGTTGAATAAGGAAATTTCGTGGGCTCGGATCGCGAGAGTCTCGCGGGAATCGAACTCTCTTCTCTCTCGGCGGTCGAGCCTTGAATATCTCGTCGCGCGCGGCCGGTAAAAGTAAATGACCTTAAGTTTGCGAGGCGACGCGAGGCGACGCAACGCGCGAGAGCGGCCGCCTCCTACTTTTTCTTCCCACCGCTCGACTTGCGCGCTGTATACACCGCAGCAGCAGCAGCCTGTGACCTATCCTCCCGTCCACTGGGTCTTCGAACCCCAATTGGAACGGGGCCTTGACTCGAGTCCCGCGTGAGCTCATTTCCAACGTTCGACGGCGACACGAAATTTCCGTAAATCTCGGTTCACGGAATTTCGACGGAAAGTGTGATTAAAAAAAAAAGGTTGACAAATGAGTGAGAGAAATATTAATTGAAAAGGTTAATTTTCCGAATAATTTCCGTCAATCCGTAGCCAAGTGCAGGACAAAATATTAAAAAAAAAAAAAAAAATGAATTACACGATTTGTTCAAATTGAATTCAGTACCTTAATTTCTGATATAAATTATTTCGTAAAAAAAAGGGAGATTGGAGTTCTATGACAATTTGTCATTGATATCAGCAATTTTTTTTTCTGTGTAAATAAAAAAATAGTAAAAAAGCGCGAAGGGCGAGACGGGTGAGCGAACGCGAGCCTCGCGAAGGGCTCCTTGAACGAGGGCCTTTGAGAAAATTCGGTCACGGCTCACTCGTAAATCAAGTATGTATTCCGCAAATCAATCATAAGAATTCCGTTAGCAAATTTAAAGAATCATCGGTGACAAAAAGTAACAAAAAATTCTTGACAAATTGGTTGGAAAGGTGCAATTAGTTAACCAGCCAATGCGAATTGCTAGTACCGGAAAATAAAAGCTAAATCTTACATTTTATTGATCACACACGTATTCGATGACCCGAATTTTGTTACTCATTGCATAAATTATAAAACGCAAACAACATTTTTTAAATATCATCCATCATCCATATTTTCTTCTGCATCAATAAAAAAATGGTACCAAAGCGCGAAGGTTTTTTCAGCATCAATAAAAAAATTATACCAAACCGCGAAGGTTTTTTCAGCATCAATAAAAAAATTATACCAAAGCCCGAAGGTTTTTCCAGCAAGAATAAAAAAAATTATACCAAACCGCGAAGGTATTTTCAGCATCAATACAAAAATTATACCAAACCGCGAAAGTTTTTCCAGCACCAATAAAAAAATGGTACCAAAAACGCGAAGGTATTTTCAGCATCAATACAAAAATTATACCAAACCGCGAAATTTTTTTCAGCATCCATAACAAAATTATACCAAACCGCGAAGGTTTTTCCAGCATAAATAAAAAAGAAAAAAAAATGGTACCAGAGCGCGAAGGGCGAGGGACTCTCCTTGAACGAGCCTTTGAGAAAATTCGGTCACGGCCCGCCCATAAATCAGGCACCGTGATTATGCCACAACGAAAGGGCCCCGAGCCCCCCCGTCCCCCTCCCGCGGGGTCGCGTCTCGTTCGCCCTCCCGCGTATCTCGTGTCTCAGCTATCTCTGACCGAGACCTTTTGGGTCCGTGCGGCACGCGCGCGCATCGACGAGGGGGCAGCGCGCGGGGTACGCGGGGTACGAGGATGGGACGCAGCGCGTGCTGGGCACGAGACTCACGCCCGAGACGCACGCGCCCAACGGGCGACGACGGGACAGCGTCACGTTTATATCGCCGAGAGAGAGAGAACGCGAGACGCGCCACCACCGCCGCCGCTGTGTGTGCTCGCTGCCTCCGCTATTGCCGCTCGCGCGGGACTCTAGCGCGAGCCGCGCCGCGGCTATCGTTATTCCCCGAGCGTCTTATCCCGCGGATTAAGTTGTAACCTCGGGAGTTCCGTATATAGTGGAGTAAAGCGCGCGCGTTTGTGTGCACGGCGCGTGTGTGTGTTTTGCACGGAGATGTGTGCGAGAATCCGAGAGGGGCTCGGCCTTAGAGCTTCTCTTCCTTTGTAGTATGCTTACATCGTGTATATATATATATGTAGGGGAGACCGGGGTAAAATGGGCTAACCAGGCCTAAGCAAAAAATGGCTCCATGACAAAACCTAAAGTGTTTTTTTTATTGCTTTTCACTCAAAAATTCGAAATGAATCATCAATTTGAGCGTCGGCAAAAAAAAATCCCGGGTAAAACGGGCCAAGCAGGCCTAAGCAAAAATGGTTCCATGACAAAACCCAAAGGGTTTTTTTTATTGCTTTTCATTCAAAAATTCGAAATCAATCATCAATTTTGAGCGTCGGCAAAAAAAAATATTTCCGGGGTAAAACGGACCCCCCTCAGAATCCGGCAGAAATATGAGTTAGTACAGAAAACTCTACCGATCGACACGAGTGTTGATTATTTGGGTCTTTTACTAAAATATGACACAAAAGCATATTTTAGTCGTGACGGATTTGACGTACAGGCAAGAATTGATGGAGAAAAAAAATTTTTGCCGAGGAAGCCCGCGAATAAAAAAAAATCACGGAAGACGGCGGGAAAAAAATTTTGACGAAGAAAGAAGCCTCAAAACTTATGACGGAGATGGGGGCCCATTTTACCCTTATTATTATTTTTTTTTTTTCGATTATAAAAAAGGGGGGCCCGTTTTACCCCGGTCTCCCCTATATATGTATATGATACGCCCGTATATATAGTATAAACTATATATATATTGTTATTTACAGATGAGTCGAGAATAGTGTGCGAGGCTAATTGCGAATAACAGGAGGTCTATCAATTTTCATTCTACACTGTATTTACCTCCAGGCTTATCGTGCGTTTAATGGGTTGTGTAGTACGTATGTAGATTTTTATTTTTTTATTGTAGTTTCCGCAATGCAAATTTCCCGCCACGTTTCGTGTGAAGCCAATTCCTTTTTAATAGCGCTCTATAATATATAGGAAATATATTATAGAGCGATACGAGTGGAACTCTCGTGGCGATTGGCGGCTGTCTATATGTATATATTTATAGACATATATATATTTGCCTTGTGTATATACAGCGCGGTGCGCTGGAGAGGAGAGAGAAATTATGGCAGTCAGTCAAGGTGCAACTCGAGCGCTCGAAGGTTGAAGCTCCGGTGTGTATTCGTTGAGGTCGTGATCGCGCGAGCACGAGAGCGAATGCGAGAGGCCGGCAGCAGCAGCAGCAGCCGTAGCCGCGGCGCGCGATGGATCGAGAGATCGTGGCGGACACGTGCGCCCGGCGTTCGGCTGACTTTTCTCCACTTGTCAATTTTTTTTTTTAAGTTCATTCAACATTCGCGTACATCTCGAGCGACCGATCAGTGAGGCTTTGATCGCGTTGATCGATATTTCAGAATTTTCAGTTTGGCTCGAGAAAAGCTCATTTTATTTTCTTAATTTAATTTAATTTGATTTATTTTTTAATTTAATTTAATTTGATTTATTTTTTTAATTTAAGGAGGCATCGTCGGTACAGTCACGTCAATTGCGCACTAAGATTTGAAACATTATTTAAATATACTTTCGGAAGGAAACAAGTGTCCAAAAAGGTGGATATGAATTAAAGAGATCCTGTTTAGTATAGAAAAAAATATATGCAATAAAAATTTACAGAAAAATAGCTCAGTTTATGCTAATAACCAATGGGACATATTATAAGCAGTTTTTTGGAAGTCAAATTGGTAATTTCAGGTCGATCTTGTCGGGCGACAGCTCGTTTTGTTCGTTGAAGAACGTTTTACGAATTCACCGAGTTATTTTCTTCAGTTTATTTGTCGATTCGGAATAAAATGAGATAAACTCGTCGTTTAATTTTCTTCTCTTATAAACAAATGGCTGTAATTTGTGACCTATGAATATAATCGCAAATGTTCAACGGTAAATTTGTGCATTGTCCGTCGATAAACAAAATGAACCGTCGCTCGACAAGATCGAACTAAAATTACGAATTTGACTTCCAAAAAACTGCGTATAATATGTCCCATTAGTTATTAGCATAAACTGAGCTATTTTTCTGTGAATTTTTATTGCACATATTTTTTTCTACACTATACAGGATCTCTTTAATTCATATCCACCTTTTTGGACACTTGTTTCCTTTCGAAAGTATATTTAAATAATGTTTCAAATCTTAATGCGCAATTGACGGACTGTACCGACGATGCCTCCTTAATTTTATTTTATTTTATTTTCTTAATTTTATTTTATTTTTTTAATTTAATTTTATTTTCTTAGTTTTATTTAATTTTCATATTTTTATTTTATTTTCTTAATTTTATTTCATTTTCTGAATTTGATTTTATTTTCTAAAATTTATTTTATATTCTTAATTTTATTTTATTTTCTTAATTTTATTTCATTTTCTTAATTTTATTTTATTTTCTTAATTTTGTGGACATGTCTGAGCTGCTACGCACAGTTTCCACTTCTCCACTTCCACTGCCATTCACAATCTCCACCGAATATTTATTTTTATGTGACGATTGTTTGATGTCTTCGGTGTCTTCGAGCGGTTCGTGTTGTTCATGAGGCAGGACGGATTTCGGTGTCTGACTATGTGCGAATTTTCCACTCGTTGCTCCGTGCGGGCCGCGCGTTTTCAGAGACACCGCGCGAGCGACGCGGGAGAAACGTCACTCGGGCAATGCAATAGGCGGAAGGCTGCACCGAGTGCGCCGCGAGTATAGAGCGAGGAAGGCCGCGCGCTGCCAATGCTACATACCGCATTCGCGGTAACTTATTTCCTATAAATCACCGCACTCCGAATCCGTCGGCTCTTGACTCGCGCTTGGGCTTTAAATCCCGCGCGTCTCGATGCGTGTACATTGTTATTCTAATGACGAGACGCGAATGCGTTGCGATCTCGCGGAGTCTCCCGAGGGGCTGGCTGCGACATTTGGCGGAGACGCCGCGAGCTGAACACCAGACGGTCAGGCACGGAGTCCTTGAATCTATGAGGAAAAAATATTGAGGCTTCCGCGGTGCGGGCTGACATTGAGTGACAAAGGCGAGCTTCCTGAACGCAGAAAAATGCTGGAAAAAATGAGAACTGACGACTAGACTTGGTATCACTTTTTTTCCATAAAAAATTATTCCTGCGATTTATCATCTTTTTTCCATAAAAAATTATTCCTGCGATCCATCAACTTTTTTCCATAAAAAAATATTCCCGCGGCTCATCAATTTTTTTCCATAAAAAATTATTCCTACGACGCATCAACTTTTTTCCATAAAAAATTATTCCTGCGACTCATCAACTATTTCCATAAAAAATTATTCCTGCGACACATCAATTTTTTTATATAAAAAATTATTCCTGCGACTCATCAATTTTTTATATAAAAAATTATTCCTGCGACCCATCAATTTTTTTCCATAAAAAATTATTCCTGCAACTCATCAACTCGCCCGACTCACAATTCCCGCAGTAAACTAAATCGCGTTCACCGCAAATTTAATAGTGACGCAAAAATAATGATTCATAACTGAATTCATCGTTCTACCTTCACAGTCAAATATCTCGAGGCTCCGTTCTATTGGGAACAATAACGAAAAAAAAAAAAAAAAATGCATAGACACCGTCGAACACGGTGCAATTAATATTTATCTCTCGTGGCAAGTTACAGATCTGCAGTTTGGGTCAGGGTCATCGTGGCTGCGCGAGAACAATACACACAATTCGTCGGTATAGATTCGGAGTCGATCTGTCGGCGCGACTTTCCAACCGATTTCTCACACACGACTCGCGGAATCTCGAGACGCGGCGACTCGTGGGGGGGCAAAACGGGTCGCGTGTCTCGCATTCGCGAGTCTGCGAGAGTCACACGCAAATAACCGACACGCGCACACGCGTCTCGTTGGTATCGATCGTCCGCCGATCCTTCGAACCGGCAAACTCTCGCTCGGCCGAGCATTCGTCTCGTCGCTCGCCCACGCCGCGTGCTCCACTTCCGGCGCGATTCCTTCTCGCGTTCGCGCGTCCGATTTCCCCGCCGCTATAGGACGCTCGGCTGCTGCAACACCGCAGAGTATCGCCCAGCCCAAGGTAAAAGGTGCCGATGACGTTGAAGTTTGCATCGTTGAAATGCAACGAAATTAAAAATTTAATATGATTTCCATAAAAATAAAAATAAAAATAATTCACGCCCATTAGGGGGTGAAATATTTTTTAAATTAAAAAAAAATAAAATTAAAAATAATTCATCCCCATTAGGGGGTGAGATATTTTTTAAATAAAAAAAATAAAAATAAAAATAATAATAATAATTCACCCCCATTAGGGGGTGAAATAATTTTGTTTTGTGATACTCTTAGTCGTTATAATAACTTTTTATAACCGATATAATCATTTCATTGAGAAAAGAGATTTGTTGATTCCACAAATCCAGCGTTCACTGACTGTCAAGTAAATCATTTAGTCAGCTCGACAATTTTTTTTTTTTTTTTTTTTTTTTTTCACCTTAACCATAGTTTGATCTGCCGAACCGAGAAACTGTTGAAGAAACAAAAAATGTCATTGCTCTAACTAAACATTTATTTGACAGCCGGTGACCGCTGGATTTGGTTGATTAATTGATTTTTTTTCTCTGTATTGGGTTCGTTGATATTTTTACGTTTTTAAATTCGTTGCATTGCAAAGATGCGAACTTCAATAGAACTTTCATAGAGGTGCCGAGTGCTCAATGCGCTCAGTGCGCGCGACGTACACGCTGAATTTTAAAGCGACAACGACGGAGAGACGACGGAAGATCTTTCGCCTTGCCCGGGGCGCAACGACCAAGGACCTTTTCTGCTCTCTCGAAGGCTCTGGCCCCCCTCCTCGCCACCTCGCGCATGACTCAACCTTATTATTGCTGCTGGGTTTGTCTGGTGCGTGGACGACCATTGTAGCCACGAGCCAAGTGTATCGAGTATCGAACGCGAGAATCGAGAGGAACGGGAAGGGGGGGGGGGGGGGGAAATAAATTTGTGCGATGATGCACGCAACGAGCCGCCGGTCTATCGTCTCGTTTACGCGCGTTTGCGTTTGTATCCGCGCCGCTAGGTGAATTTCAAATCGGCTCGGCTCGACGACAACGAGCTTGGAAATAATGGCGTCAATGTGTGCGTGACTGTGTTTATATTTGTGTGAATATTTGTTTATTTATTTACTTATTTACTTATTTATTTATCTATTTTTTATGTACTTATTTATTTATATATTTTTATTTACTTATGTATTTATATATTTTTATTTACTTATTTATTTATATATTTTTTATTTACTTATTTATTTATATATTTTTTATTTACTTATTTATTTATATATTTTTATTTACTTATTTATTTATATATTTTTTATTTACTTATTTATTTATATATTTTTTATTTACTTATGTATTTATATATTTTTATTTACTTATTTATTTATCTATTTTCTATTTACTTATTTATTTATCTTTTTTTTAATTACTTAATTATTTATCTATTATTTATTTATTTATTTATTTGCGCCGGTCTCCGAACGAGGCCAGAAATGACTGCGTGACGTGCGAACGAAACTTGGGTGCGAGCAAAACATATTTTATCTACATATATGTATATATATATTCATATGTGAAATAGACGTATATATAAAGTATATAAAGAGTGCATGGACAACGCTGTAAAACCGCTAGCGGCCGCTGCTGCACTTCTGTCTCTCGGCCTCTCGGTGCACGACTAGGAAGTGCAAATCACGAGCTCCAACATACTATTCCCGGCAAACTCAACATTCCCACCTCGTCAGGGACGTTTAAGAGTTTATTTTCAACACCGCTCGGACGTAGAGTCCCTGTGTGTGTGTGTGCGTGTGTCTTGTGTACGCAGAGCGCGGTCGCCCGCACAGACTGCAACGGTGGATGCAACACACGCAGTTTGTCTTTCTCCCTCCTGGTTTCCCTATTAGTTTAGCCTGTCTCCTTGTGTAGGAGGAGATTGTGGCGGCGGTGGGAGGCGAAGGGAGGCGAAGGTGGACGCGGGCGACGGAGATAGTTTCGAAAAAGCACTTGGGCTCGGTTTACCGCCGTTGATTTTGGCCCGACCCCCGCGAGAAAATCGCGCAGAATGCACGCCCGCGAAATTATTTAGAGAAAAACCCGGGGGCGCCGAGTGTGTCAAATTATGTGGGTAAAATTCGCCGCTATTATATTATATATTATATATTATATTATATGCATTATACGGGCCGTATCCCATTTGTTGCATTTGTTGCATTATCGGGCCCGGCGCGCGTAAGATTTATATTTATAATTCAACGGGCGGGACGACTATTTACATGCGGAAAACCGAGGAGGATATTTATTTCGCGGCAATATATATATAATAACGGGCCGCTCGCGGATCGGTTGCGCAACGCGCGTAAGTTCGTCACGTATCCGAGACGGACTTTTCGCTGACGCTGTAATATCCTACGGCACCGGAGACTTTTCCTCGCGATCTCGCGGCCACTCGTTCTGTCCGCTTCACTTTCACCCGTGGGACTCGGGCATCCTCGATCGATGAGTCGCAGTTGCACCGAATGTGTGTGCGTCGCGAAAAGTCGCGGCGGAGCCACGATTTATCGTTTGCCCGTAGATTAGGCTCTTGGAAGGCGTGATAATTTGACATTCGCGGATTAAATGAAAATTCAGTATCGTTGGATTCGACTCGTCCCGCAATTTTTTCTCCCGTCATCGTGGATTTCAATTTTTTTAATTCGTTTAATTTAGTTATTTAATCGATTGATTAAACTGTCAATTTTAATCTCTCCATTTTTTCTCCCGTCATCGTAGATTTCAATTTCCTTAATTCGTTTAATTTAGTTAATTATTCGATTGATTATATTATCAATTTTAAACGTTCCATTTTTTCTCTCGTTATCGTAGATTTCAATTTCCTAAATTCATTTAATTTAGTTAATTTATCGATTGATTAAATTATCAATTTGAAATGCTCCATTTTTGCACCCGTCATCGTAGATTTCAATTTCCTTAATTTGTTTGATTTAGTTATTTAATGGATTGATTAAATTATCGATTTTAAACTCAATTTTTTCACCCGTCATCGCAGATTTCAATTTCCTTAATTCATTTAATTTAGTTAATTAATCCATTGATTAAATTATTAATTTTAAATTCTCCATTTTTTTCTCCCGTCATCGTAGATTTCAATCCCCTTAAATTCGTTTAATTTAGTTAATTAAATAATTTTGTAACCTATAAATAAAGTTAATCAGTCATTGCAGCAAAAAAATCAGGATTCCCTTGATTAAAAAAATGTATTTCAATTTTATACTCGGATTTAAAAAAAAATAAAAAAAATTATGCAGACTATATTTTCTCAAATAATTGCGAAGCGAATCCTCTCGTCATCTTCCAATAAAATCCAATCGACCGACAGACATACCGTCGGAACCGTCAATGACGACCACGTGTGGCTGAGGCCGACGATCCGCGAGCGTCGCCAGTTATCGATAAACCGATATCTGGGCCCCGGTGCGCTCGGCCGCGGAGCGCGCCGAGAGCGGTGGGGCGGGCTGGAATTGAGCGTCGCGGTGGCCGAGGGCCCCGGCCTCGGGACACGATTCTACGATCGTCATTACTTACGCCTCCAAGGCGGCTCGCGCTCGTCGGCCCTGAATACGCTCGCTCGCTCGCGACACACGACGTGTCCACACACAAAAGCGCAAAGAGCCGCGCTGAACGAGCGCTCATTATAATTGCGCGTGTACGGCGGCCAATTATCTCTCCCGGGCTATTGGCTATTGGCTATCCGCGCCTATCCGCACGGCCAACTGAGCCCTCAGCGTCCGCGATCACCGGTACCGCGAATCCCCCGATCGATCCAACCACGCACTTAATTCACTAACGATAATACACGAGTCAATTAATTAATCAAACATTTTCCTTATATCCAAAACGACCTACCGCGAAAAACTTGTCCCTGCTTTAAAATTCACAAAAGCTACACGGAGAAAAATAATCAGGGGGTGATGACAAATCTTTCGCTGTGTTAACGAATTTTTTGTGGTCGCAGCAAAATGTTTAACTGCCACAGCAAATTTACCACAGCACTCCGTTAATATTTTTCTCTATGATGGTGAAGTTTGCATCGTTGGAATGCAACGAAAATCAGAAAAAAAAATTAATTCTAATTAACCCAAATGATGAAATTAGCTGTAAAAAATCATCATAGGAACTAATTGATATGATGACTTTTTATACCTAATTTCATAATTTGGGTTAATTAGAATTAATTTTTTTTCTGAATTTCGTTGCATTCCAACGATGCAAACTTCGACATAATTTTTCTCTGTGCATACAGGGCGACACGCACAAGGAAGTCAGAGTAGAAAAAGAGGAACGCATTAGCTGCATTTTTGCAAAAAAATCCATCCCCCTCCACATTAAACGTTCAGCACAAAACAAAATTCCCGCCTCCTCCTCCTCCTCCTCCTTAGCCGCCTGACCGAAGTCAAGCGCGGTGCCCACCGAAGGTGTACGTGGGGTCAAGTGAGTGACGCCACGTACACCTTACATCCAGATACACAGGGGCAAAAGTGAGGCAAAGAAGCGAAAAAAAAAGAGAAAAAAAAAAAATACAAAGAAAAAGGTGCATCGACCCAGGTTGCGTTGCGAGCGGCTCGCTCGCTGCGAGAGAAAGAGGAGCTCGCGCGCGCGCTCGTGTAACGTACCGGGGCAGCTCAGCGCCAACTACCACCTAGCCCAGCTAATTCAGAGAGTTATACGGCGGCGTTTCGCTCGGTCGTGCCTCTTTCTCCGCATAGTCCGAGCCACCACTCTGCCGCTGCTGCTGCCGCTGCTGCTGCACAGAGAAAGAGGTATAGACCGAGACGTGCCACCTCCGTCGGTGCTCGTCGGTGCTTTAAGAACCTAAGGTTATGGTTCTAGGAGTGCATTAACCCCCCGCGGCTCTCGCCCTCTCTCTCTCTCTCTCTCTCTCTCTCTCTCTCTCTCTCACACTCTCTCTCTCTCTTTCTCTCTCGTCGCATGCGTTTCGACCCGAGCGAGGCGACCGTACGACCGAGCAAAAACACACTAAGTATAGAGTCACGGCGAGACGCGTCGGTCTTCTCGCTTGGTTTCCCATTTGCCGCCCTCTCTCTGCCTCTCCACAGAGCCGAGGCGGATAATCGCGTTTGTTCGCGTGAGAGCAGAGGGAGAGAAACGCGAAACGAGCGCGAGAGAGAGAGAGAGAGAGAGAGAGAGACGCCAGGGGAGAAAGGAAGGCGAGGGGGAGGGAGGGGGTGATGGGGGGAGGGGGTGGGGGGTATATAGAGGAGGAACCCTGCTAAGGCTACGCGAGCCACTATTATATACATTAGATTGATAGAGCGAGAAAGACTCGAGGAGAGGTTTCCGCGAGGCTAGACTTTCTCCGGAGAGCGAAAGTAAGAGGGACCCCGCATACTCACTGCCGCCCTGACTCTGTCTACCGTCCCCTTTCCCCCCCGCTGCACTCCACCTCGCTCGGTGTGCCCCCCTTCACCCACCGCACACCCCCTTTACTCGCTGCAACACCCCCTCTTTCGGTTTTCATAGATCGCTCGGTGCGCCGCACGCTTTCACCGTGTGGCCCGCGCAACGAGAACCTCTACCGGCTTCACCGCGCGCGACTCGCTCCGGACAACGGCGACGATGCACTTGGTGCATCGAACCTACTTCGGGAGCAAAAAACGCAACGAGAAGCCGGCCCGCGATACGAGTTTCTTGCACGCCTTCGAGCGACCGGTGTGTCCGCGTCGATAGACTTTTACGCTCGTCGACGCACATCGCGAGAGACGAGAGCGGCGGGGAGAGATGGACGAAATGTGCTTCGAGGCGATTTTGCTTTGTTTTTTGTTTGGCGATAGATTGTTTTTTTTTTTAGCCTTTTTTGGAACGGTTTTGACGATAGGTTTCTCCTTGATTTCGCTGTTGAGATGTTCGGATAGCTGGTTTCGTTTATTTGTTTTATTTTGTTTTTGTACAATGGTCTGTCCAGTCTATAAAAAAAGAATTGTATAAAAACAAGCCCTTTGAAATTATTTATCAGATGGCGCGAAAGAGAAGTCGTAATAGAAGACATTAAAAAATAGAAAAAGTTGCAAAGTAGAACTTTGCACATTGCTTCCGCATTAATTTTCGTTTTTCACAAAGCCACCTCTATGAAGAAGCTTGTTTATTTAACATTTTGGCTTCCTCATAGAGGAAGCTTTGTGAAAAACGAAAATTAATGCGGAAGCAATGTGCAAAGTTCTACTTTGCAACTTTTTTTTATTTGAACAAAAGAAAAATCCGTCACAAACACCGTTACATCTCATTTTCATTAGATACAAAGTTTTATCTTACTTTCTTAACTTTTGCGGAAGTTATCGCGAAAATCTAAATTTTTTGAAAAATTAAAAATGGTGTAAAATCCGAACGACTTTACCGATCATCACCAAATTTCGTATGTAGCAGGGCTGTATGTTGTTTTTCCACTATTCAACAATTCGGATCATTTGTTAAAATTCGACGTGATTTAGAGCTAAATTTTTTTTTTTTCGAAAATTTCAAAATTGTATAAAATCTGAATCGCTTTACCGATTTTGTCGAAATTCAATACCATACAACATTGAACGTATCTTCCATTATGAAGAACTATTTAGCCAAATCGTCGAACTTTTACGAAAGTTAGAGCGACCACGCCCTTTTTTCAACAAATTAAAAACTACATAAAATCTTAATGACTGTATATATGTTATCAAAAATCTCGCCATTGGAAGAGGGGCAACTACTCTACTTGCGTGCCAAATTTGAGCCAGATCGCTCGAACGGTTTCTGAGTGAGAGGCGATTGAATTTTCGAGGCCCAGCACACACACACACACACACACACACACACACACACACACACACACACACACACACACACACACACACACACACACACACACACACACACACACACACACACATACATACGGACATTTTTTCTAAACCACTTTTCTCGACATTTTAGGTGATTCTAAGCATACTGGCATGAAAATCTCGAAAAAAAAAATTTTCATGAAAACAAAGCTTCCTCTATGAGGAAGCAAAATGGAAAAAACACAACATAACACAGCAGAAGAAAATAATAGAAAATAGGTTTTGTAATTTTATTGAAATAATTAGATGTTTGTCGGGGTTTTGAGTGAACGGGGAGATTCGAGGCGATTTTGCTTCGTTTTTCGTTGACGATAGATTTTTTTTTAGCTTTTTTTGGAACGTTTTTGACGATAGGTTTCTCCTTGATTTCACAGTTGATGTGATGTTTGGATGCTGGTTTTGTTTATGTATTTTATTTTATTTTTATACAATGGCCTGTCCAGTTGATAAAAATAATTGTATAAAAACAAGCCCTTTGAAATTATTTATCAGATGGCGCGAAAGAGAAATCGTAATAGAAAACATAAAAAAATAGAAAAATGGAAAAAACACAATATAACATAGCAGAAGAGAATAATAGAAAATAGGTTCTGCAATTTTATTGAAATAATTAGATGTTTGTCGGGATTTTGAGTGAACGGGGAGATTCGTGACTCGTGAGATTATTTTCATTAAACCGCGAAGTCCGAAGGTTGACTGACAACTGGAATATTTTGTCTGTTATCCGCCAAATCGTTTCTGCCTAATTTCTCAATTAGGTTTATTTCATTTTTCCTCGTTTATCGTTCATTTTTTTTTTTTTTTTTTAATGTCCGCTGAAATTTCTTGCCCTGTAGCTCGCGGTCATCGTCGGACCGCCGGGCCGCTTAATTGTTTAATAACCGTAATGTCCACCCGAGCGTATTACTTTAACTGCATTAGCGATAAGCGTCAACGAGCGCCACCAAGTCACGGAGACACCGAAAGCTTTCGGTGTAACGGGAACGCTTCGCGGTTTTTCCTATGCCACGCGCGTTTGTCTCTCGCCCCGCGTTTTACATAATTATTTCGACTCGGGTAGATAAAGTCATAGCGGCGAAGGTGCACACGCACTTACCGCGCTTGCTCGGCTGTCGGACCCGTCAACGCACAACCGCGAAAACACGACAATCGCGAGCACGCTCGTTCTTCACACCTGCCTGCCTCGGCTGCGGGGCTCGACACTCGGACTCGTTTCACGCATAATGGACACATGTGTGTCGTGTCATCGAGACACATTTGCAGACTCCCTGTCGTCGAATTGTCGATAGGGAGTTGCTCATTTTTTTTCTGTCACTCGCGCGGTACGTGAACGACGAAGATACGTGGCTCGCAGAAGGCTCACGATGAAAAATGATTAACGTTATAAATAAATACAAATGATGGTCAAAAAGTGGGTTCAAAGCAGCTGAGTCTTTGTCACCCCAGTACGCCTCACGTGAATTTGAGGCTCGCTGAAGGCTCGCGAGGAAAAATACTAAAACTAATAAATTTATGTAAAATAGGGTAATAAAAAACAATCTCGAGTTGAAAGCAGCAAATTTTTTGGCACTCGCGTACGCCTCACGCGAATTTGCGGCTCGCGAGGAAAAATACTAAAAATGAAGATAAAAAAATCGAGCGAGGAAAAATACTAAAAATAAAGATATAAAAATCTCGCGAGGAAAAATACTAAAAATAAAAATAAAAAAATCACTCGAGTGGACGCAAATTTGAGTCGCGCTGAGGTTGTTAAAAAAAAATATTTTCCAGGTGCCAAAACGCTCGATTTTCCGTCTCTCGAACGCGCGAGAAGCCGCGCGAATAATAAAAGCTAACGAAGATAATAAATAAACACAAATGATGGTAAACAAGCGATCCCGGATTCGAGGCTGCAGGCGCGCGCGCGGAGAATTTCCTTCTGCGCGCGTGGACGAGAGGGAAAAGGACCTTGAAGTTCGTGTGGTTAGAGTGCAACAGTCAATTGTTCCTCAAGGCACTCGAGTAGTTTGCTTTATTGCAATAATTATTGGGCTCTCTCTCTGTCTCTCACCCCGTCTCGCGCATTAGCTCTCGATCGACGCGGCTGCCGCAGGGCCGTCTACGGCCACCGCGAGCGACGCTCGCGGGTTTCGTATAATTCGTAGACCGAGAGAAAAAGTTTCCTTGATTCGATGAAATTTCCTTGAAATCTCAACCTATGAAACATTTCTTCGATGTCAATAAAATAATATCCTTAAGTTAATATTATTATTTTTTTTTTTTCAATGATCTCATCAACCAAATTATAGGTGATGTCGATCAAGTTCTTGGTTACGAACCATAAAACTTAGATATGTTAACCAATAACACTGATGGTTTAACCAATGATTATCTTCTTGATTTGACTTGACTTGACCGTAACATAACAAAAATAAATAAGGTAGAGGTACCGATTTCGGCCATTTTCACTATATTTTTATTTCAAATTTCTGTTTTCTGTATTTTTATGTCGATACAAAATGTCAAAAGTATCCATATAAATTAACAAGTTTATCGTTACAATTTTATTTCGTTTTAATAATACAAATAATTCTGTGCTTTCGAACTCGGTGACCGAAACTAAGCCAAAGATGGTCGAAATCGGTACCTTTACCTTATTCTATTGAAATCAATGAAAAAAATGCAATCCACCCATTTCATTCTAGTAATACAAATAATGATGTGCTTTCGATCTCGGTGACCGAAACTAAGCCAAAGGTGACCGAAACCGGTACCTTTACCTCATTCTATTGAAATCAATGAAAAAAATGCAATCCACCCATTTCATTCTAATAATACAAATAATTATGTGCTTTCGATCTCGGTGACCGAAACTAAGCCAAAGGTGACCGAAACCGGTACCTTCACCTTATTCCATTCAAATCAATGAAAAAAAAATTCAATCCACCAATTTCTTTGGAATCAAGGAAACTTTTTCTCTCGCTGTGTATCGCGATCATCGAATGTAAGTCCACAGACTGCACAGAGTGAAAACAAAACCACCGTTCGCGAGTTCGTAACGTACAATTATAAAGGCGCATCGTCGCGCGTCTTGCCAAGGCCGAGCGTGTATAACAAACAAATCGCGCCTCTCCGTGAACGTACACGAGTCGCCTCTCCTTCGTTCTGGTGCGATTGCGCCGACTTTGTGTACGCCACACGGCCGAGTTTGTGAGGAGCTTCTGGCAATCCGCGAGATGTCGTAACCCCGGCGCAACGGGACGACCCGTTTTACAACGACGATCGCGAGAATTATGCGTAATAACGTGTTCAGGGGGGTTGATGTAAAACAATAAACGAAACCGAACGTCGCCTCGGCCGAGTAACAAATATTAAATAATAATCATGTCCCTGGCGCAATCGTTACTGACTCAATGAGTGAGTCACATCGCTTCCGCGACGCATTCTTGACGTGTATCGACAACTCTCGAGGGTCCGACGGTTTCGGCAACGGCGATCTTGCGGCATCGGCGGAAACGAAAAACAAATTGAATTCCAATGATCGCGACGCGGGACGAGCGGGACGAATTTCGATCGCGGTCGCGGTGCCTCGATGCACGCTGATATGTCTTCGCGCGGGCTCGTTAATTAATTTTCGCGATTATAGCTATCTGCTCGCCTCTCAACAGCATCTGCGGCACGTGCCGCTCCAAGGTCTCCATTTTTCCGCTGGTCTTCTTCACGACGACCTTCGGGACGTCCTCATCCCTCATCGCGAATTTCATTTCCGTCGGCGGACCTGCGACAATAAAATGTGTCATTGAGTTTCAGTTGATAGCGATGTAATGTCGTGTCGATAGAGCTTTTCGTGGTTACTGGATAGACAGAGATGGTACTTTGTACAGAGATTTTTGTAAAAAAAAAAAAATGCTAACGAAAATCGAAGTATCTACCAACAAAAAAGGGCTGAAAAAAAGGGAAAAATTTGCTACTTTTGAGGATTCGGCTTTAAGATTCTGTAAAAAAATTCAAAAGTCAAGATATTGCGTTCCACTTTGTGGTATTCTCTTCGTTAGTCAGTTTTCTTTCGAACGAATGAAGAAAGTCCAGGTTCGATAGATTAAAAAAAAATTGATCTCGATTTTAGTGAAGTGACAACATTTTGAAAAAAGTGGGAAAACACTTTTTATTAGAAAAATAATTTTTAGCACTTAATTTCGATTATTCTTGTCAGTCCACAACGAATTCGCCATTACCTTTTTTTCTAAACACAATATTTTTCACGGAAAGCTCAAAAAACTTGATTATTTTCGGCTTTTCAAATTATTTTTCTGCATCAACTGGATAAGCGCACGATTATGTTCTGGTATATAAAAATAACAAAAAAGCGTCGAAACTTCAGTGAAGAAATGTGAAAAAAATTCTCATCTAAATACACCAAAGAAATCCCACTTTGTGAAAAAGGGTTGAAAATAGCCAACCGGCTTTTTTTAGCCTCGAGGCGACCCCGAGAATCCTTCGTCCCAAGTGCAGGCCACAATGGGAAGTCACCCGACAAAGTGTACATCAGCCATCAAATAAAAATCCCCGCGGGGGTAAATATAAGCCGAGCGAAAGTGTGAGAGAAAAAAAGTGTTTGCTCTAAAAAAGATTACGAAACGAGAATATCGGCGGTGCGCACGGCACTCGGGTGCCGGGGCGCCGCGTCTTGTTTATGTGCCGAGGCACGTGTCGCCGGCGGAGAGTTTCGCCGGGACGAGAGAGGAGAGGAGAGCCTCGGCTGCCTAGCGTAGGGCCGCAAGGGACGAGCGTAGGAATCACCGAGGTGAAAGAGGAGGAGGCGGAGGAGGAGAAGGAGGAGAAGGAGTAGGTTGGAAAGGGCGGCAAAGGCGGCGGGTGGGACACGTGTACAGCGGGCAACAATCGATCGGCTTGCGCGCGCGCGACCACCCGGCTTCAAGGTCGGTGGCTTGCGCCACCAACCCCCGTGGAGTTCGCTCGTATCAATGACCCCTCAACCCCGGGATCCTCGAAGTACGCCAGTAGGGCAACCCCGTACCCGGATTCTCCTCCCTCCTCCCTCCTCCCCCCCCCCTCCCTCCCCACTCCCCTTCACCACCTCTCGCCCTCCCACGTCCTTCCACCATCCTCTCTCTCCCTCCTTGACCCCCTCCGCACGTCCTTCCATAACCTTTTACACGGCGCACACGATCGCGGATATCAAATTCGAGGAGCCGGCGGATATTCCCAAGACGCTCGTTCCGTCTTGAGATTTCCGAGCGAATGAAAAATATGTAATAACGGGGGCGTCATTAGGACGGGTCGTAAACATTTTTTTCGGGGGAAATTGATAATTGTGGGAAAATTGTTACAGGGATGGGGGAGATTGATTTGGGAGATTTTTAGCGTTAATCTTGCGCTGGTTTTTGGGTTTCGATTTTTTTTTTTTGCTGGAATACGGAATGAAGGGGATTTGCGGGTGAGAAAGTTTTTATCTTGTGGTAATCTTGAGAACACAGAGAAAATTATTAATGGAGTGACAACAAAAGTTTTGCTGCGGCAGGTAAAAATTTACTGTGGTAGTTAAACATTTTGCTGTGACAACGAAAAATTCGTTAGTACAGCGAAAGATTTGTCATCACTTCCTGATTTTTTTCTTAAATACTCTGATTTTTCCTGCCTGATTTTTTTCTTAAAATAAATAGACAAAATAAATGCAAGAAAAATAGATCACGATAATTAATAAGATTTGCAGACTGTTAATTTTTTTTTCTGCAAAAATCAACAGTCGTGATGAAACTGAGTCTTCAATCGAAACCCTCAATACAGAGGAGACGTTTTTCCACGACTTTCGCGCCTGTTATATTTTTCGAAATTCACTTCTCCGCCGTAATAGAAAAAGCCAGGACGTTTTGTGTAAGAGGGATATAGTATTACGGGAGTGGGACGTCGTGGTCACGACAAAAGCTCTCTCGCGTGTCAACGCAAAAGGGAGAAAGCTCCCGTTCCTCGGGACCCCGGTTTCCATACATGTACACAAAACACATATATAGAACACCTCGACACACGCGAGCGTCTCGTCGTCCTTTTCTATTTATTATTACCTCGCCTTCGTTCCCACGAACTTTCTCTCGCGAGTAGGGAAAAAAAGAAAAAGAAAAAACGACTGAATGACGCTGCTCGGCTGCTCCGAGACCCGACATTTAATTCAGCTAAACTCTGCAATTCGGACAAACACGATGACTCTCGCTCCTCTCGCTCCGGTTCATTTTTTTTTTTTTTTTTTTTTTTTTTTTCATCTTCCTTTTAACGCGAAAAAAACTTTACCCGGCGCGCGGGTCATATACACGTCAGACTTATTTATAATACGCCGCGGGTTTGACGATCACCCGACGCCAATCAGTCGGCGATATCTCGCCGCTCTTGGCGCTCTTATCGGATTTTATTGAAGTTTGCTCAATGCGCGGAAGGCACATTCGATTTGCAAAATTCAAGGGCAAATCTGCGCGAGGCTCGAGTCGCTCGAGTCTGCGGATAGAGAGGAGAAACGAGGAAAATCGCGGTGTATTTTTTTTTTTTTTTCGAGCTCGGCGGTGCGGCTGATTGGAGGCGGCAGCTAGCGCGGCTCCTAGGGTCAATGATTTCGCTGGGGGCTTTATTTTTATCACTCCGACAGCCGTGAAAAAACAGGTGGCAAGCTGCGAGCGAGAGTCGTCGTCGTGTTCGTCGTCACCGGTGGCTGCCGTGCGGGGAGAAAGAAAAAGAGAGAGTCAGGCGTGAGCGCGAGGGATCGAGAAGGAACTGGCGCAAAGGGAAAAGGATGGGGGGATCGCGAGGGCGGTGGGAGGGGAGGCAGCAGGGGGCAGGGGGTGTGATATTACGCGAGACACCTTAAGGGCCTCCGCAACCGGCAGGAGCAAGGACCGACCTTGACTACATAGTGGTGCTACGTTCGATACGAGGTCCACGTGCCCTCTCGGTTATCCCCTCTTCGTCTCTCACTCCCTCCTTCTCTCTCCCTCCTCTCTGTTTCCTATCCCTTCGCCTCTTCCTACGTTCTCGCCGCACGGGTGGTGCGTACTCCTTCCCGGGCATCCTTACGACCGATGACGTACGCACTCGCAATATTTATAGCCCGGGTATTGTGGAATCGAGAAAAGTATACGGATTTTTTTTTTTTTTTTTTTTTTTTTGATTAACTTTTGTCAATGAATGACGCAATAACAAAAATTGTTGTTGATTCAAAGACAATTCGCTTACGGCCTGCCGTAAATAAGTATTTTTTGAAAATAGTTTAGCTCTTATTTTTAGAATAACGTTTAGCATTGAAGCCATGAGGTAATAGTATTTAATAGTAATAATATTATTTGAAGTTTAATAATAATTAAATAATAATGAAAGTAATAATATTATTTGAAGTTTATTAATAATTAAATAATAATGAAAGTAATAATATTATTTGTAGTTTTATAATAATTAAATAATAATTAAAGTAACAATATTATTTGAAGTTTAGCATTGAGGCCATAAGGTAATATTATTTGAAGTAATATTATTTAATAAAATTATTATTTGGAATTTTATTAAATAAATTAAGTTATCAATGTCTCGACTATTTTTTAAAGATTTTTATTTAAATCTCATGAATTTGTAGGAAATAGAAGTAAAATTAAATTGACAATGCTTGATTTTCGCCGCCTGCCGAGCTGGTTGTTTTTTTTTTTATCGATGACATTTTTTGTCGGTGCACTCGTGCCGAAGGTGATTTAATTAAATGGGAATCCGAAGCAACGATGGGTAATCGAGGAATTAACTTAACCTCCAAACGACTGAATTAGCGTCAAGTTGTTTGTATACGGTTATCGGTATTGCACATGCGTCAGCAGACACGTCGCGAAAGACTCGCACAATTTTCGTCGACTGCCAACCAAGGTCTCGGCAATAACGAGTGAAACGTTTGACGGAATAAACTCGTAATTACCCAGGTATTCTAGTGTAGCTCGGATTTTTGCAGCCGACGCGTTTGCAGTAAAACGACCGCCGCGATCATTACAGTTAAAGACTCGACGCCAATAAACAATAATACACAACCCCCCGCGCGCGCGTATCGCCCGCGAGAGTCAATTTTCTACCGTTACTGAAAAAAAAACTCCGCGAGACTTCGAATTCTTCGTAATGATGCAAATTGCAAATGTTACGGCACTTTATTTTTTTGTCGCGAAATTTTTATCGCGCCCGCCCTCGCGGTGTGTGTGTTTTACGATCGGATGACGCTTCACGGTCTCCCGACGATTTCTCTATTAAGGTAGTCCTTGCGGATAATATTAATTTCGCATAAATTCGAGGAATTTGGGAGAGAATTGCAAACACTTCTCGGTGGTATAAAAATCTGCAAAAAATGCATGCACATTAAAGGCACTGAAAAGATTAATTTTGCATAATAATAATTCGAAAATGTTATTAACAAATTGATGAAAAAAACAATTGTTTAACAAATATTTCGATGACCCAAGATTTTTTTTTCATGAAAATGATTCCTTCGTTTTTCCGAATACGTATGAATTTTTTCAGATTTTGGAGTTCACATTGAATTTTCACATATTTTCCCTATAAAAAACGCACAAAATTCAATGTGAACTCTAAAATCGGAAAAAATTCATACGTATTCGAAAAAACGAAGGAATCATTTTCATGACAAAAAAAATCTTGGGTCATCGAAATATTTGTTAAACAATTGTTTTTTTCATCAATTTGTTAATAACATTTTCGAATTATTATTATGCTAAATTAATCTTTTCAGTACCTTTAATGTGTATGCATTTTTTCAGATTTTTATACCACCGAGAAGTGTTTGCAATTCTCTCCCAAATTCCTCGAATTTATGCGAAATGAATATTATCCACAAGGTATCCTCGGGAAATCTCGAGACCCCGCGGGCGAGCCGAGGATCGCGGATGGAAAAATGGCGACGCGCGATTAGGAGGGGAAAAAACCGCGCGTTGATTCATAAATGTGTACTCAACCCAGGGCCGGTGCCTTCCTCTTGACCTTACGCGTCCACACCTCGAGGCAATCCTCGAGCGCGAGGTTCCAGTGCTTGTCAAACGCGGCCACGTATCCCTCCACGTGGCCCCTCATGCCGCGCGCGCCTCTCGTGTAGACCTTCAACAGCACAAGACATCGAAAAAACGATTGTTATCTCTCGCCAATTCGTGCATAATAAAGGAGAACAGAAAATTTATATATACAATGTATTTCAATTATCACGAACGCCTCGATGGACCTAACGAAGTCAAAGTGGAATATATTATTTCATTATTATTATATCACGTTCAACGGAGCAATTAATCCTATCGTTCCTCAAATCTACCTCGCGCAGTCCTTGGGGCTGAATTATTCATGCATTTAACTCGAAAATTTTCATTTTCTAAATATAAACTTAATTGCTCCACATAACTCCAGGCCGGGTGAGTCAGCGGGAATACGAATTATTTATCGATGGAAATAAATAATTCTCGCTGCTCTCGAGATACCTAATTTTTTTTTTTTTTTTCGATTCAATTTCTCGATTTGTGAAAATTTCGAATGAGTTACACGCGAGATGCGGAAAAAAGGAGTTCGTCAGACGGAGGCCTTATGGAAATAAATTATATTCAAGATATATGAATTATACAAAATTATATATATCGGCCAAAAGTTGTATATCCGCTATATATATTTTACATATCCAGCGGATATATTTTAATGAAGATATATCAGAGATATATCTCAGATAGATAAAAAAATATTTATTATACATACAAAAAAATATTTATTATCGGCCAAAAGTTGTATATCCGCTATATATATTTTACATATCCACCGGATATATTTTAATGAAGATATATCTGAGATATATCTTAGATAGATAAAAAAATATTTATTATATATACAAAAAATATTTATTGTCGGCCAAAAGTTGTATATCCGCTATATATATATTACATATCCACCGGATATATTTTAATGAAGATATATCTGAGATATATCTCAGATAGATAAAAAAATATTTATTATACATACAAAAAAATATTTACTATCGGCCAAAAGTTCCGTATCCCTTATATATTTTCAAATGCACTTTATTGCCAGGGGGGAGGGAAAGCATTGACCCCCGTTGCTTTCAATTCCTTTCGCCGCGCGTTGCATATTCCCTCGTGGCTCTCAGCACCGCGGTTCGCGTAATTATATTAATGACTTATTCGTCGCTCGTCGTCGCGGCTCTGGCTCGCCATTAAGCTCGAGGCGACTGCAGGGACACAAGAGATATCACGGCGGCGGCGGTGTGATACACGCGGAAGTGCAACGGCGCTGATCGAGGCGCAAGGCCCCTGTCAATGCCTCGGTGCTCGCACACAAACGCGAAACGCACACACCAGTGCCGATCGCCTCGTTTGTCCCGTCTATACGGTCGACAGCGGCGGTTTTACAGTGTAGCGCGTTAGTGTCGCGCCTCGGCAAATAACGCTCAGCCGTGTTGCGTGCGACGAGTGGGAAACGGAGGCCGCGTCGTACAGTCGCAATCGCGAGAAGAAATTAAAAAGACGTAACGAGGGAAGGGCGGAGAGGGTGGGAGGGAGGAAAAGTGAAAAATAGCGACACGCACAGCGAGAGACTCCCGTGTTATCTGTCGCGTGGAATTCCTCGTAGGTTCGGCGTGCGTTAACGGTAACGACGACGACGACGACGACGACGACGACGACGACGATAAAATTAATGAGACGTCGGTTTCTGCGTGAAATTCTGGAAAATTGTTTTGGGCGATAATTCATTTTTATTGAGTTGCTAATTTGATAAAAAAAAAGGAAGAAAAAAATTAACGGAAGTAATCGTGGTGATCTTGGTGATGTGAAGTGACGACCATCGACTTTCGGGTCACGTGACTATTTTTATAATTACGTCGATTATTTCGCAGCTGTCGCCAATATATTCGAATTGCAACTTGAAAAATGGGTTTACTGCATGAAAAGTAGTTCTCACTTTGGAGATAGGAAAAGCTGATTTTTCCGCAAAGGCGCGGGCGGAGGGAGGAGGAAAAAAAAAGTGAAAATGAGCGACACGCACGGCGAGAGTCTCTCGCGTTATCTGTCGCGAGGAATTTCTCGGGGGCATCCGCGCTGGGCGAGCGTATAACGGTAATGACGACAGCGAACGTCAGATCAACGCGTCGTTTCTGCGCTCACCGTGAAATTCGCGAAAAATCGATTTTTTGACGTAATATGCGTAAAATGCATTTTTACGCACAGTATGTAAAATGCATTTTTACGCACAGTACGTAAAATGAATTTTTACGCACAGTACGTAAAATGAATTTTTACGCACAGTATGTAAAATGAATTTTTAGTAACAGTACGTAAAATGAATTTTTTCGCACAGCACGTAAAATGAATTTTTACGCACAGTATGTAAAATGAATTTTCGCGCACAGTACGTAAAATGAATTTTCGCGCACAGTACGTAAAATTATTTTTCACGCACAGTACGCAAAATTAATTTTTACGCACAGTACGTAAAATTAATTTTTACGCACAGTACGTAAAATGAATTTTTTCGCACAGTACGTAAAATGAATTTTAACGCACAATACATACAATTAATTTTTACGCACGGTGCCTAAAATGGATTTTTTCGCATACTACATAAAAAATATGATATGCCACATGTGCGTAAAATCGTATTTTACGCACTTGTAGCATAATACACTATTTCGGGTATGCATTTTTTCAATCAACGATCCAATCGAATCGCGTAATTTCGATTTCTCGATTCCACGGCAAAGACCCCGAGAATCGCCGGCATTTTCTTATCCACTATGGTTTAATGGGTCACGACCTCGGTTCGCGCGCGTTCGCGCTGCACGCGGTAGCAGCCGGCGGCTCACGCCGGCGGCGGCCTTCGCCGACCGCCGAGGTCCCGCACCTCTAGTTCATTTAGGATTTTTATCGACAGCCCAGCGCGCTCGACACCCGCCCACAGTCGTCGCCCAAATGCTGTTGTTTTTTTTCTCTCTCCTCCGTTTCTTGCCGCCTCCCGCCCGACATATATATTCCGTCGCGCTAACTCGCGGCGCGACGAATCCCGCGTCGCTCGCTGCGTTTCGTCCTTGAGGATGAAACTGGACTATCAAGGCCGCGATGAATTATCCTCTCGTTTGTATTCCCGACGCCACGCCGGCCGATCTCGACGAGATCGTTTGCCCGCGAGACGCGTCGACGTGGGTCCAACCGACGTGTCAACGCGGAAATTGCGGCGCGGAAAACTCGGCCTCTCGTGTCTTCCGTCGCGTTGACGAGTTTTCCCGGCTCCCCCGACGATCGGTGGCACCTTCGACGAACGCTAATTGGCGGCTATGGGGGTTGTTACTGTTTAATGGGTCATAACGGAACTCGCCGGACGACCGTGGAGAACCTGCGACTAGAGACAGAGAGGCAGAGAGATAGAAGAAAAAAAAACGGCAACAGCAGCAGCACAGAGCACTTCGCACACTGTACTATTATTACACGCAGATAAAATATAGACGAAGGTTGGAAAAGGCGCGAATTGCCGTGTAACCCAAGTGCAGAATACACAGACGCAGTTCCCGCGCGAGCTGCGCGGCCGCACCGAGAGAGTTTTTCGTTCGACGGTGTCGCAGCTCTCGAAGCCACGTAATTAAAGAGGCGCAATCGCGCGTTGCAAGAAGTGGAGAATAAAAATTCGATAAGCGCGCGCGCGGCGAGGAACGTCGGGTTCCGACCTTCGCGGACAAAGAGCATTTTTATCGATGCCTCTGCGTCCTCGCGCGGAATGGCAACGGGGAGAGGAGGGAATTTTGCGTCTTCGGCGCGAGAACGGGACGAACGCTCTGGGAAGAATCGATCGTCGTCGCACGCCGCGTCGCTGTGTGTATGTCTATGATTTTTCGCGTCGTGCGCGCGTCAAGCGGAAGGAAGAAAAGGGCAGAGGTTTGCGAAGCCCGAGAAACGATGGCGACTCGGGGAGCGAGGGGGCGACGAGAAACTGAGATAGTGACGTTTGTATTATGAGGCCGGTGGATTTTCATTCTGCTTCTCGGACGCGCGACACTCGATTTGCCCTTTTCACCCGCTTGCGTGGTGGAAACTCTGTGGGTATTATCGAGAGAAAAGGTTTCATTGATTCAATGAAATTTCCTTGAAATCAGAACCTACGAAACATTTCATTGATTCAATGAAATTTCCTTGAAATCACAACCTACGAAACGTTTCATTGACGTCAATGAAATAACATCCTTCAGTTAATATTATATTTTCTTTGGAATCAAGGAAACTTTTTCCCCCGATGATATCGCGTTGCTATTGTTCAGATCGTAGGTCCGATGCCTCATTTTCAGGCAACAATGATGCGAACGCTGCACCCTTTCTGAGGCTAACCATTGAAACTGAAATGCGCAATGAGAAATAGAGACAAAACCCTGATAACACCGAAGGGTCCCATTGTGGGCTTTTAGTATACTATGAGACTCCACCACGGTTTCCATTTTCAGGCTTATGAAGTCCAAAGCATTCGTTATTGAATGAGAATCTTAGTACTGTGGCTGTAAAACTTAGATCGCATATTCAAAGCATGTTTCTAGAATTCTATATTATCAAACTACAGACAAACTTTTCATCAATGGTTTGCTGGGGGAAACGACGTTTATAATGAGACCGGTGGGTCTTCATCATTCTACTCATCGGACCAGGACACACTCGATGTGCCCTTTTGCCGCTTCACGAGCTCCATGTATATCACAATGCTATCCATAACTCATTGATTTGACGCCCTCATTCCCTGATAACACCGGATGGACGTCAAGGTGTAGGTCTCATGCAGGAACCAAAAAGTACGCTTTTGAATGGGCGGTGTAACGTTTGCAGGCGCAATACTAAGATTAAGACCCAACAACGAATCCTTTTTTGGCCATCATAAGCCTAAAAATGGAAACCCAGTTAGTGGACTTTAGTGTACTAAATACTCACAAATGTATCCTTTGGTGTTGTCAGGGATTTCCAGGCAAAACAATTTCAAATCAAGCGCAGCTCCTCCAGTCCCTCATCGCAGCTAATAGGTGATAACGCGAGGCTGCCAGCGCAGCATGAAACTCCGACGGCTCGACATTCTTATCCAAAAATAATCGGGCGCGCGCGGCGAGTGCGCCGAGCGAGGAGGAAGCGCGAGGGAGGAAGAAGAAGGTGAAAAAAACGAAGACGAGGGAGACCTTTCTCTTCGCTGAAACTCGCCGGTGCGCCTGGATCTTGCTGGGAAAGGATCGAGTCGCCAGCAGCAGCAGCAGCGAGGAAGAAGAAAGTAGGTTGTCCGAAGGATTCCCCGAGAGCCAGGGAGATATCGGCTTCGCCGCAGAGAGATTATAGTCTTCCTTGCTGCTCCACACGGCGCCTGGATGATGATGATTTAGTCGGAGGTGGCCGAGGATCTATATCGCGTGAACTTTTCGCTCTGGCGTTTACAGTCGTTTTTAGTGCCCTTTCGCCGCGACTCGCACGCGCTGCCATATAGCCACAGGAACGAAGCAGGCTACACGTCACACGTGCCACGCGGCGCTTCGATAAAAGCTCGATTGAGAAAATAATCGGAAAGGCTACGCGGATCTGATACACCGGACGGCAGCGACTGCCGTGGGAGCGAAAGAGAGAGAGAGAGACCGGAACGCGAGAGCTTCGACTTCCGCTTCGTCTAGCTGGGAACCTTTTGCCGGCTATTATGGCGAAGTTAAGTTCTCGTTTTTTTTCCTTCTCCACCGTTGCTGTTTTCTGCTTCGCTTGAAAAAGGCAACTCGACACTCTAGCGTGGCCTCTTTTGGAATCTGTTATACGGCGCTTTGGACGAACCTGCGCCACGAGCCTTTTGCGGAGGTTCGGCTTTTCGACACTGTCAATTATGCAGAGCGTTACGCGCCTCGGTTGAAAAGCCATTTTTCCTTTGTACTTGGAGAACGAAAAATCTTTGCGATGCTGCGGATTGAGTTGCCGATAAATTCGTCTCTGAATAAAATAAACTCCTTGGTTTATTTTATTTTACAGAACAAACTTCGGTTTACTTTGTTTTTAATAAATTGCCCGTTTTTTGTCTAGAGATTCATCTCACAGGGACATCGAACTCGCCTTAAGGGAGTTCTAGCATTTAGTGTCCATTTCGTATAAATTTGAGAAAAATGTGAGACAATTGCAAACACTTCTCTATGGTAAAAAAATTTCAAATAAATCATGCACATTAATTAAATGTTATTAACAAATTGATGACAAAAATAATTGTTTAACAAATATTTCAATGACCCAAGTTTTTTTTTATGAATATGATTCCTTCGTTTTTCTGAATACGTATGAATTTTCCCAGATTTTTAAGTACTCTTTGAAATTTGCGTTTTTTTATATGGAAAATATGTACAAATTTCAAAGAGTACTTCAAAATCTGAAAAAATTCATACGTATTCACAAAAACGAGGGAATCATATTGACTTAAAAAAAAACTTGGGCCATCAAAATATTCGATAAACAATTACTTTTTTCATGAATTTGTTAATAACATTTTACAATTTTTACCTTTAATATGCATGCATTTTTTCAATTTTTTTTTACCGTCGAGAAGTCTTTGCAATTCTCTCCAATTTTCCTCGAATTTATGTAAAATAAATACTAGGCGCTAGAACTACCTTAAAAAATTCGGTCCACAGTCTTCATCGCCACATTCGATATTTCCCAGGACTCGTGTATGGATCGATCCTACCGACTTGATCTCTCGTCACCACGAGACTGCGAACGTCGCGCGCGAAGAGGGTTTCCAGGGCAGCGGGGCTGGTTGCGTAGGGTGAACGCGACCTTGGCTCTGGATCATCAATTTCGTTGGTGGGGGACGACGGGGGCTTTTCGTTATTGGTACTGGTCGTTGCTCCTCCGCTCCGACTGTTTTTCTTTTTCCACTGCCGCACGGTGGTGGTACACGTTGGGAAAGACAGGAACGTCGTTCGGTTGGGGCGAGGCGGCGGCGTCGTCGTCATGACTACGAGTGTTGACCCTAAACCTCGTCGTCGCCTCACGCAAAAGGGCTTTCTCTCTGCCCTTCTCCCTCCCCTCCCTCTCTCTTTCCTTCTTCTGTCTTTCTCTCTCTCTCTTCCTCGCACTACGGCTGACGGCACGCGGTTCGCGAAAAGTGTGTCAGGCGCGTGTAGCGCCTCCTCTCATTCCCGGCCTTCCCTCCCCCTTCGGATTGCCGAGAGCGCAGAACCCGAAGCGGCGGAGGAAACCCGAGGAAAGCTTCCGAGGATGGCGGAATGCGTGGGTGTCGCGGGCACCCCACGAGGTCGAGTTAGACCTCGGGCGAGGAGCGAGGGGAAAAAAAAGTCGAAAACCCTGCACTAACAGCCTGGAACTTACGCCTGGGACGTCGACGACCGAGGAAGGTCACTCCGAACCCCTCGAATGCTTTTTACTGGGGGCCAGGGGGGGCGGGGGGCGACTTGCGTTCCGATTGGGACACAGGCCGAACACCACCCGGATGCTGACCGACGATTTTGGCTACGCGAAACGTCTATTGGCCTCATGAATAGGCTGTTTTTCTTCGTGATATCGACTTTTGGAGTTACGTTATTCTCAAGTCGTGTGTTTTCTAAAACAGCGGTAGAAAATATTAGCGGTGTGATTTTTTGGAAATGTTTTTCGAGGTTTACGATTTAGGAATTTGTAGATTAGACTTCTGATTACATAGTATAGGTTTGATTTTGATTTTATGATTTTATTATTGACTTTTGGATTTTACTGTCGATGTCACGTGATTTATTTCCCTCGGAAGACACTGGTTATCATTTTTTTTTATTCGTGATATCGACTTTTGGGTTTACGTTATTCTCAAGTCGTACGTTTTCTAAAACAGCGGTGAAAAAAATTAGCAGTGTGATTTTTTGAAAATGTTTTTCGAGATTTCCGACTTAGGAATTCGTAGATTAGACTTCTGAGTTCGTAGTATAGGTTTGACTTTAATTTTATTATTTTATTATTGATTTTTGGATTTTACTGTCGATGTCAAGTGATTTATTTCCTTCGGTAGACACGGGATATAATTTTTTTTTTTTTCTAAATGAAGATAGGAAAAGAAAATTGTAGAAACTCACCTTGACTCGCGTTTTCATTTCCATGCACTCGAATAGGACGCTGAGAGGACCCAAGGTGCGCTTCATTCTTTCGAGGACGTTTTTCGTACCGAGTTCCCTCCGTCCAGTCCGACTTTTGCCCGGCACGGGTTCTGTAAAACGAAGATTTTATAAACAAAGAATATTTATAGCGCGCCTGCGGTTACGATCAGAGGGGACGGAAGCATCGGAGTGCATCGGCGCCGCTGCTGCAGTTACGTAAAGTAAAACCTCGGCTTTATACGGTACGCAGCAGCACGCGGGCATTCGGTGCACTGCAAGTCAGTCGCAGCAGCTCGCACCGTTTACCGATCTACGATTCCTATTTTTTTTTTTATACATAATCAACCGGAACCGTCGTCAGTTTCTCAGAACATCGTGACAAAATCAGACAAAACGAGACCAAAAAATTACTGAAATCATCGCACATTTTAACCTCTCAAGATACAATGGATCGAAACAAAATTGAATTTATTCAAGCAAAAAAATTAATTCCATTTTTTTAGCTGAAAATAAATAAATAAAGTACTCACAAAAGTGAGTGTAGAAATAAAAATAAAATTTGATATTACTCAGCAAATATCTTGGTACTAAAATAATGTGTCGGAACCGTCGTCAGTTTGTCAGAACATCGTAACAAAATCAGACAAAAAGAGCAAAAAAAAATTACTGAAATCATCGCACATTTTAACCTCTCAATATACAATGGATCGAAAAAAATAGAATTTATTCAAGCAAAAAAATTAATTCCATTTTTTAGCTGAAAATAAATAAATGAAGTACTCACAAAAGTGAGTGTAAAAATAAAATAAAAATTTAATATTACTCGACAAATATCTTGGTACCAAAATAATGTGTCACCGGAGCGATTGGAAAAAATGTGTCACCGATTTCAGTATAACTTATTTTCTCACTGTCCGATTATCGATTAAAAAAAAAACAACGAAATCCATCGAAAAAAAAAACCGTCTATTCCCGTGTTAGCTCTAGAGCAAAGATAAAAATACGATTCGCGTATACACGGAGTGTACGCGCGCCGCGGAGATACACTCATGTCGGATGAATGGGGGGAAAAAAGTAAAAGAGGCGAACGAAAAAGAGAAGAAAAAAAAAGAAGCCCACGGCGAGAGGCAGAAGGAGAGGAAGAAGAGGAGGGCGAGAGCTATTTTCGTATGCGGCTATTCCGGTATCGCAGTCGGTATACACGCGTATTACACATCTACTTCCGCGTCTATAGCCGCGCGCTTCGGGGTAACACCGCGCGACACACGCGGGGCGAAATATTGGATAATTTGTCGTGACGATTCAATTATACCGATTTATATTCGCTGATCGATAATGTCTCGTGACTCTCGGCGCATGAAGAAAAAAAAAAAAGTCTCCGCCGGACTCGCGTGGCTCTTTGTGTGTATGTGTATAAATAAAATAAAATAAAATAAAATAAATTTAATAAAATAAAATAAAATAAATTTAATAAAATGAAATAAAATAAATATTCGCTGATCGATAATGTCTCGTGACTCTCGGCGCGTGAAAAAAAAAAGTCTCCGCCGGACTCTCGTGGCTCTTTGTGTGTATGTGTATAAATAAAATAAAATAAAATAAATATTCGCTGATCGATAATGTCTCGTGACTCTCGGCGCATGAAGAAAAAAAAAAAGTCTCCGCCGGACTCTCGTGGCTCTTTGTGTGTATGTGTATAAATAAAATAAAATAAAATAAAATAAATTTAATAAAATAAAATAAAATAAAATAAATATTCGCTGATCGATAATGTCTCGTGACTCTCGGCGCATGAAAAAAAAAAAAAGTCTCCGCCGGACTCTCGTGGCTCTTTGTGTGTATGTGTATAAAATCGTGCGGAGCGCCGAGATCGACGGTGCCAATTGGCTTTCTCCGATAACTTTCATCCACCTCAAGGCTCTCGGAGCGCGCGAGCGCGCTGCTCTTGCACGGTGCAGCGCTCGCGCTCGTTTCGCGACGGGAGAAAGAGCGACGATCGCGGAACCGTCTCTTTCCCTCGTAGTCGCGACCAGCCGGCTCGTCCACCGCTTCTTTTTCACCTTTCTTTGTCTCATTCCGTGTTTACTGCTGTACACAAGTATAACGTGTATTAAATACATACAGGATGATTCAGAATTAATAGTAGTGGTTTATTTATTGACAATACGAGACGGATCATAGCTTTACAAATATGACAATTACCATTTTTTTTTCTTTTTTTGTATAATGTCAATAGGTCATCGATCGTGGTTCTTCAGCCTCTTATTTATAAACATAGTTTATTTTTTTTTTGGTAACTCATAAATAGTTCATTTTCCTGGTTTTTAATTTCCTTAGTTATTTTCTATAAACAATTCAGAATTATTTTTCAATTCGATGGCAAACGCGATAAATCACTGTCTCCCGATTAAATTTATTTTGCAGTTCTAATTTAATTCTTCATAATTTCTTAATTACGAATGTCATAAATTTGAACGAATGGACGAATGTGATTAATCTACTTCGCTTCAAGAATTCTGGAAGGACCTCATTGGTTCACTGAGTCAAATTTTCAATTAATTATTATATTACTGCGAATTAAAACAGCAATGCTATTTTAGCCGGAAGACGATGAGCTGCCGCTAAGAAAAAAAAAATTTAGAATAATTCTGAATCATCCTGTATATTTACAGGCGCGTATATATAAATAGAGACGTTGCCGCGTCTCGTGATATATATGAAAAAAACAAAATATATATATACATGTATATTTTGTATATTTATGTACACGCGGTTCACATACCTGCAGGTACTTTCACTATCGCCCGATCCAATTGAGAGGGCGAGAGTAAAAGTACGCACTCGTGCGAGCTCCGCGCGAGCGCGCCTCATCTATGTGCGAACGTACGTACATTTTCCGCCAGGCTCTATGCCCGGTTTAATGGTAACAGCTAATGCGCACGTGTGTTGATCCCAGTGCATCGCACTCGCCGCCGCGAGCGCGACGTGTGCATCGCGCACCGTTTCACACACGTGGCATCTCTAGTTGTGCATTACGAGCCACGAACTCGAGTATTTATAAAAGCAATGAGCACACTTGAAAAAAAAAAGAAAAAAAAAGATGACTAGTTGTAGGAATCAACATATTTTTCCATCTAATTAAATAACTGTACCAGTAATTCGGTTTCAATTAAACGAACTTCAAGTTTTTAAGAAAATTGTTTTTGTGCGAAAGAAAAATATTTTAGAATAAAAACGTCATTAATTTCATACGTCAGACATTTTTTCTTTTTTCAATTAAACGAACTTCGAGTATTTAAGAAAATTCACGTTTTCGAGCGAATGAAAAATATTGTAGAAAAAAAAACGTCATTAATTTCAACCGTCAGATTTTTTTTTTATTTCAAAGGGAATAAGCGATTTATGCATCGCGTCACATGGAAAAGTATCGCGATTGTCCTTCAGTTGCGACGTTTTCGTGCGAAAGAAAAATATTTTACAAAAATATTGTAGAAATTAATTACATACGTCAGACATTTTTTTTTTTTTTTCGAATTTCAAAGTTAATAAGCGATTTATGCATCGCGTCGCGTGGAAAACTATCACGACTGTCCTTCAGTCGCGACGTTTTCGTGCGAAAGAAAAATATTTTACAAAACCATTTTAGAAATTAATTTCATACGTCAAACATTTTTTTTTTTTTTTTTTTTTTCGAATTTCAAAGAGAATAAGCGATTCATGCATCGCGTCGCGTGGAAAACTATCGCGACTGTCCTTCGTTCGCGACGACTCATCGCGCGAGCGAATCAAGCTCGATCGCGGAAAATTGTAAAGTCAAAACGCGAGCGATTTTGCGCATAGTATGCATAATCAATTGCGCGTGGGGGGCGAGGGGCGGAGGGGGGGGGGGAGAGGGAAAAATGACGAGTCGCTAGATTTATGTAGTTTCATTGTTAAATCGCGGTGCGCGAGCGAACTTCGTACCTCGCGTGCCGCGAAATTGGGATTCGCGAATTCGGATGACAAAACCGGCCGATTGTCGAGCGCTCACGTGGCGAACGGATGACAAGTCGGGATTATTGTCACAATCGGTTGAAACATGCGCGAAACGGACAGGCGGACGCGCGGCGCGATCGCTCGGGACGATCGCTCGCCGCCTCCGCGCCGCGACTCCTCCACCTTCTTCTGTATCCCGCGCGCGCGGCACTTGTGAGTTCCGCGGCCGAGTGATATATGAATAAAGGAAAACCCCGTTAGGTCTGCACTCCGGGCAGTGATGCGGCTCCTTCGGGCTGGGTGCAGCATCCTCTCTCCTTTTTCTCTCTTTGCCCTCTGACATCGGAATACAATAACGCGTGCGGCTCTCGAGGGACTCGAGGAACGACCGCAAAAATAAATAGCCAAGAAAAACGCAAAAAGAAAAAATTCTCTGGCTTTGCAAAAAAAAAAAAAAAAAAAAATTAATTTCTCCGAGCGAATTCAATTATTTCAAAGAATAAATCATTTTAAGGGTTAATTAATAAGCGTGAAGGCGAAAAAAATTCGTTGATTAATTGGTCCCCTTCAGATAGCAAAAAAAAAAACAGGGTTTGATGTCTCTCGTGTGCCAGAAAAATTGTCGCATGACTCCTTCGTTCGTAGCGCACCAGAATTTTTCTCTCTTTGCCTCCTGACATCGTAACACAATAACGCGGGCGACTTTTGGGTTGCTCGACGATCAACGGCAAAAATAAATAACCAAGAAGATCGTAAAAAGAATCATAATCTGCCTCCGCAAAAAAAAATGAATTGCTCGAAACGAATCAAATTACTAAAAAAAAAATTAATTGCTCGAAACAAATCAAATTATTAAAAAAAAATTAATTGCTCGAAACGAATCAAATTATTTAAAAAAAATTAATTGCTCGAAACGAATCAAATTATAAAAAAAAATTCTTCGCGAGTTACTCATTACGACAAAAAAAAATCCGCGGAGTCCGCTGATCAATCAGTTCCCTCCACACAAAAAAAAAAAAAAAAAAAAAAAAACGGGTTGACGTCTCCCATGTAGAAAAATCGTCGGACGACCGTCCGAAGTCGATCGTGCGTCGCACCAGGAGTGAGACATTGAAAGTCGAGTCTTGGCGAATTTTGGCGTAGCGCAGGCGTCGGCGATTATAAATCGTCGCTGGCCCGAAGATTCCGCTGTTGGGCATTTCACGCACGATGACCACGTCGACGAAATATATATCCCCGGCGAGTGCATTGCCGCCGCGGAGAGCAGCAGCGGCGGCAGCGGCAGCATATAGCAGCGAAGTAGTGTGGCCCCGTCTCGCGGCCGGTGTGTTGTGTGTATTCTGCTCTATACCCGCGGATGATCCCCAGGTTGAGTCGCGCTGGGTTCAACGTCCTGGCGGGCAGCGCACCCGAGAGAGCCGCGCGCGAGAGGCTACACAGTCAGGCCGGCCGGCCGAGCCGAGCCAGGCAGGCAACGAAGCAGGCGAACGAGCGAGCGACCACCACACCGCAGACTTCTCTCTGCACGTATACGCGGATAGACGTTGCGATATATATAGGGGATGTGCGGGCAAAATGAAACGCATAAGCGAAAAAAATGGTTTCACGACGATGACCAAAGTGCGTTTATATTGGTTTTCACCCAAAAATTCGATTCCAATCATTAATTTTCAGCGTCGGCGAAAAAAAATGCGGGCGGAATAAAACAGACCCCCAAATTCGGAGATTCGTGTTTTTTTTATACTCCGCATCATTAGTAATGATTATATTGAGAAAAAAAAATTAGATATTTTTTTAAGTGATTTTTTAAAAGGCAGACTGCTTGAAACACTGAAAATGGTAAAAAAAAACGTTATATTCCGCTCAGTTGCGTTGAAGTCTGTCGAATAGACGTGATATTCCTGAAATAGGGGTTTGTTTCATTTTGCCCGCAAAAATATTCGGAATTGAAAAAAAATGGCTTGAAACACTGAAAATGGTAAAAAAAAAACGTTATATTCCGCTTAGTTGCGTTGAAGTCTGTCGAATAGACGTGATATTCCTGAAATAGGGGTTTGTTTCATTCTGCCCGCAAAAATATTCGGAATTGGAAAAAAAAATTACTTGAAAGACTGAAAATGGTAAAAAAAAACGTTATATTCCGCTTAGTTGCGTTGAAGTCTGTCGAATAGAGATATTCCTGAAATAGGGGTTTGTTTCATTTTGCCCGCAGAAATATTCGGAATTGAAAAAAAAAAATTGCTTGAAACACTGAAAATGGTAAAAAAAAAAGTTATATTCCGCTTAGTTGCATTGAAGTCTGTCGAATATACGCGATATTACCGAAACGGGGGTTTGTTTCATTTTGCCCTAAAAAATATTCAAAACTGAAAGAAACGCTGTTTCATTTTCCCCGCATGTTTCATTTTGCCCCCACATCCCCTACTCACGTGCATATGCATTTACCTACATATATATTTTTATACATATAGGCGAATGCATATGTACGACCGTACATATATATACACATATACATATATATACATAGTATCGCGAAGAGAGCTCTTGCATTTGCTTTACGCGAACTAGCCTAAGGTACTGTTACTTTCGCGACGAGAGGGCCGAAGGGCCTCCTCTTCCTCCTCTCGTCTTTTCTTCTTTTCTTCCTTTCTTCTTCTCCTCCTCCTCTTCTCTCCTCGCGCATTGTACGTACACGCTACGTGTCGAGCTTCTTGGCCGCGCGCGGCGGGGTCGAGAAGGTGCACTCTCTGCGGGAGGCCGAAAGACGAAACCACGCGTGGATCGACTAGGATTCCTAACGAAACCTTTTCTTTTTTTTTTTTTTATGCCGATCTATCTTTCTCTCTTTGCCTCTGCGTCTTTCCGCGCTTCCTGGACGCAGCCGTGAATTAATTAGCGCTCGCGAGGATTGATATCGATTGTGCCGCGCATCGATGGACAGATTAATGACCGCGCGATCGGCGCGGCTTAATCGAGATTGATGAATGAACGTGTATGGGAATCGGCCGAGACGCGGCGGGAGCGGGGGGGACGAAACAGGTACGCAAACCGATGATGCTTTGCCGGTCGTACATCGAAAAGATCATTTCTCGTCTCCAAATTGAATGTATGATTTATTTGTAAGTTGCAACAAAAAAAATACTTTGTCAAAGCGTGAAAGCTTAACGATTTACCTTAATTTTACCGACATTTTGTTTTGTTTTGTTTTAATACAAAGTACGAGTTTTGTTGTTATTGTTCGTAGATAAAAAAATGTTGTTTGGTTCATTTCGATTTTTGTCGTGTAAAGCAAATACATTTTAATGCAGAACATTTTATGGAAGTGATCAAAATAAAAATAAAACAATGTTTTGTTTTGTTTTAATACAAAAATAAAAATAAAACAATATGATTTGTTTTGTTTTAATACAAAAATTAAAATAAAACAATACGTTTTGTTTTGTTTTAATACATAAATAAAAATAAAACAAAATGTTGTTTTATTTTAATACAAAAATTAAAACAAAACAATATGTTTTATTTTGTTTTAATACAAAACAAAACATGAGTGTTTTATTCTAATTTTTATCACTTCCATAAAATGTTCTGCATAAAAATACATTTGCTTTACACGCCAAAAATCGAAATCCCACAAACAACGTTTTTTTTAACAGCGAACGCTAACAACAAAACCCGAGGTGAATGGTCAAGGGGCGTCAATAAGCGGTGGGGGAAGCGGGGGGGTATGGGGGGGGGCGCCACAAAGAGAAGAAACTCGTGTGCCGAGGAACCGGAGAGCGTTACCGATTCGGCGTGTCGTGTGCTCGATAGTCATCTGGGTGCGTTGGGATAGGTCGTTTTCTCCGCGAGCGACGGCGTCGTCGTCGTCGTCGGCGTCGCCGTCGCGCCGCGAGCTCTATATACGTGTGCACACGCCGCACGAGAGCTCAGGAATTGGATCGTCCAGTGTACCGGGTGTCTCGTTCGCCTCGCGGGACACGCGCGAAAAGCTGCAACGACGACGACGACGACAACCGACGAAACGTGTCCCGCGCGTCAAACCGGAAACTCAGCCGCTACTGTTTGTCGCTACTTCCGGCAATGTAACGTCACACTCGTGTTTCGCTCTGCGTCGCGCGGCTATTACGAAGTGACGAGGGGGCTAAAGAGGGGGGGTGGAGGGGGAGGGGGGAAGGGGGCTTCTCTCTCTCTTTCTCTTTCTCTCTCTCTTTCTCTCTCTCTCTCTCTTTCTCTCTCTCTCTCTTTCTCTCTCTCTCTCTCTTTCTCTCTTCTTTATTCTCCCTTCTTCTTTTTCCGTCCTCCGAACGACTCGTCCGTCTCGCTCGCACCGGTGGCTCCTTCGCCTCCTTCCAGCGCGACGGCCGCGTGCGAAACGGGAAGGAAGCGGCGAGGAAAACAAAACGGAAGAGAACGCAAAGCTCGCTCCTTCCACTCGCCTCGCCTGGCCTCGCCTCGCCCTCCCAGTCCCCCCTCGAACGCTCTCGAGCCGCGGACTCCGTAGAAGTTATTACGCAACGAGCGCCCGCGCTTGGCTTCCTCGCTCGCGCGCGCGCGCGAATCTCCCCGGGAAAACATCGTCATCGTTACCACCAGTAGCCGCGCGCGCGCTGCGCTTCCCTCGCATTCCGTTTAACGGAATTCCAGCGCGACGTTTTGCTTTCGTTCCGATGTGCTCCCCTCGCGGCGACTTTCTTCGGGCTCTGTCGGGCGAGATTTTTAGAAAGCTGTCGGTGCGAATATAATCGAGATTAAAAAAAAAAGGAAATGATGAATTGTTTGTTACGTCGAGAAAAATTGGCGGTTTGTGTCAAATGCATTTTTTCGTGTGCAATTTTACGATGATTTTATCGACTACTGCATTATGAAATGACTGTTTATTTATTTGTTTATTTGTTTGGTATTCTGAAACATTATTTTTTTCTCGAGTGATCGCCGCAAATATTTAAAACACAGATATGCTGAGCAAATTTAAATAACATAAATAATAACTGATAAATAAATTTCTCATCTTCATTGTACATTTTTTTTTAGTCTCACATTAGAACAGATGAAAATACATTAATCGACGATTTATATTTTATATATAGACGCGGCAACCGCGTCAATTTTGTAGTTCAAACAATTTAAATAATTTAAATAATATAAATCATTTACATTTAAATAAAAAAATAATATAGTGATAAATAAATTTCTCATCTTAATTGCAAATTTTTTTTAGTCTCACATTAAAACAGATAAAAATACGTCAATCAACGATTTATATTTTATATATAGCCGCGGCTACCACGTCAATTTTGTAGTTAAAACAATTCAAATAATTTACTTCCTCAGCCGCAATTCTTTTTTTTTTTCAATCTCACATCAGAAGCGTCGAAACTACGTTACTTAACAATTCATCGCCTTAACGAGCTTCCTTCCCTCAATCGCGTCGATTTCGTGGCGCGGAGCTCGGCGCGCCGATGACTGTTACTATTTACCTTGCCGGCAGCCTCGCGGAGCATAGCAAATGGGTAAACCCGAGGGGGCTGTACGTGCGGCGAGCATCAGCAGCAGCAGCATCCAGTCACGCTGGAAGTTGGCTCTCGTGGCGCGAATCTCGCGTTGCCGCGCGCAGCATCTCTTTTCCTTCTCTCCGTGGAACGCGCGCCTCGCCGACAATCGGGAAATTCGCAAAAGTGTATGCACATTCTAGAGTCTCGGTGATGGTGGTGGTGGGCAGCAGCAGCAGCAGCAGCGGCAGCAGCGGTAGTCGCGCTGTGTAGCGCACGAAGAGAGGACGACCTGGAGGGGGAAGAAGAGGAGGCTCGACTTTGAGACCGCGCGGTGAGACGGAGAGAGAAGGAGAGATACGCGAGGTCGACGCCCGGGCGCAACAAGTGCTGGGAGAGCTCCGACGGCGCGCGGCGCGCTGCTACGATGCTCGTCGTCGTCGTCGTCGTCGTCGTCGTCGTCGTCGTCGGCGGCGTGCGTGCCGCCTCGTATCGCATTGCCCTGGTGCCTTCTCTGCGCCGCTAGCCCCGCCGAGCAGCCTCGAGGACTCCGCCCGTCCTCTTCGGCAGAAGCTATCGTGTCGCTTGACGCGATGATTATCGCGTCCACTTGAATTTTTCGGACAATGAACGACGTGCGGTGAAAGCGAGACGACACGCGGCGAATGAAAGAGAGAAAGAGGAAAAAAAATAATAAAATGAGACGGGAGGAGAGGAAAAAATAAGAAGAACGGAAAAAGCATAACTCTCAATTTCGCGCAACAGCTCGGAAGGATGCGGTGGAAAAAAGAAGCTGCCGCTCTGTGTTTACGTAATTGGCGCGGTGGACGAGGAGGAGATTTTGAAAAAATGACGAGAATTGTAAAACATTTTAACGCCTCATTGATGACTGACGTACTTTGTGCGCGCACGTTCGGTGCTCCCTTTCGGCTTTTATACATGGAAAAAAAGATAGTTGGGTTAAATAAATACAGCGGTCACCGGCTGTCAAATAAATGTTTAGTTGAAGGAATTATATTTTTTGGTTCTTTAACAGTTTCTCGGTTCAGCAGACCAATCGATGGTTAAGATTTTTTTTAAATGTTGTTCAGCTGACTTAACATTTTTTTTTACAGACGTGAACGCTGGTTTTGTTGAATTAATAAATCTCTTTTCCCAGTGTATGAGTTTTTTTTTTTTACTGAGAGGCGAAGATGCTAAAAATACGTAGATCGACGTTTTTCAAATTCACGTTGGTTGGTGAAAGAATTTTTTTTTTACCGCAATGATATTTTTTTGCCAATGAGTCACATGCAAGATTTGGTAATTAGCTGTTTTGACCCCCACCCTATAAATATTCCGACCGACTCGCCGGCTGTAAATATTTTACTGGCTCGGTAAAGTATTTCCTCGTAATATTTCATATTGGTGGAACAACAAAATCTAATTTCGGTACGACGAAAAACCTCATAGACTTCATTACACCGCGCGTCTCGGCGCACGCCGACGAAATTGCGACGAAAAAAGCGCGGAGAGCAGATAAACCACCTCGCGATTCGCGCCGATCCGGCGGCAAAACCGCTCGGCGAAAGATCGAGGCGCCGAGGCGGAATTCCTGCGACGGAGGAAATCTCGGGGGGATCCGAGAGAAAGCAATAACGATTGCGAGCCCGCAGAAGCGGGAGCCGCGCGCATCGATGCTCCTCCTTTTCGCCGAAAATTCAAGGTTAATCTCACCGGTTTCACTCTGAATCTCGAGGCTTAATTCATTTTTTAATTTTTATTTTATTTCATGATGTCGAAGTTTGCATCGTTGGAACGCAATGAAATACAGAAAAAAAACATTAATTCTAATTAACCGAAATGATGAAATTGTGTATAAAAAGTCATCATAGCAATTAGTTACTATCACAAATTTTCTAATTCTAATTAACCAAAATGATGAAATTAGAATTAATTTTTTTTCTGAATTTCATTACGTCACAACGATGCAAATTTCAATATCATTATTTTATGATGTTGAAGTTTGCATCGTTGGAACGCAATGAAATACAGGAAAAAAAATTAATTCTAATTAACCGAAATGATGAAATTGGGTATAAAAAGTCATCATAGCAATTAATTACTATGATGAATTTTCTAATTCTAATTAATCAAAACGATGAGCAATTAATTCATCATAGTAATTAATCATAGCAATTAATTACTATGATGAATTTTCTAATTCTAATTAATCAAAACGATGAAATCAGAATTAATTTTTTTCTCAATTTCGTTGCGTTACAACGATGCAAACTTCAATATCATTATTTTATGATGTTGAAGTTTGCGTCGTTGGAACGCAATGAAATACAAAAAAAAAAACATTAATTCTAATTAACCGAAATTATGAAATTGGGTTTACAAAGTCACCATAGCAATTAGTTACTATGATGACTTTTCTAATTCCAATTAACCAAAATGACGAAATCAGAATCAATTTTTTTCTCAATTTCCTTGCGTCACAACGCTACAAACTTCAATATAATTTTATTCCTCATCCACCGGAATTCCGAAACAGCAACACACATAAAGCGCATAAAGCGCTGCCGCTCGAGTGCGTAAGCGGCGTCCGAGCCGCGCGCTCTGTGTCCCCGCGTTTCTTTGACACGGGACGCGGAACGCGAAGAGAGACACAAGAGAGAGAGAGAGAGAGAGAGAGAGAGAGAAGGGGTGTCGGCGAGAGTGGCGTGAAAATTTTCGGTTGGCCTGGTGCGATGAAAACGTGGTACCCGTGGCTCATCCTCCTCCTCCTCGTCGTTGCAGAAAAGACAGAGAGATCACGCGACGACGACCAGTTCTCGGGAGCCTCGGGTTGAGTCTCGAGGTCGACGCCCGGGCGCGCAACAAGTGCTGCACTCTCCTCGGCGCGCGCGTACATACGCGCGCGCGCCCGCTTCGCTAACACACCCCGAGGTTCCCCGTACCCCACCCCCCACACTGCAGGCTCAACAGCAAAGCAGCAGCACGTTGGGTACGTTGCGCGAGCGAGCGAGCGCACACGTACAGAGCCACCGCGGCAGCAGCGGCAGTAACAGCATCAGCGAGAGAGCCGCCCCTCCTTCTCCTCCTCCTCCTCCTTCGCCCTTTTCGCGAGCTGCCGTGGCCGTCGAACTAGCCGCGGCTAGTTGGCTTAGCTAGATAGCTCGCTAGAGAGCCTAAGCTCTCCCGTCGTTGCCGCTGCTGCTGCTGCTGCTGCTGCTGCTGGTGCTCGAGACGCACACTAGCTAATTCCAGCCGCGTTCCCCCGTCCGCAGCCAACACACGGCTCGCAGCACCGCCGGCGAAAGACTCTCTCCCGCTTACACTGCGCCGCACTTAGAGCCCCGCGTGCATGAGCCGATGTTGCTCCGCGTGTGCGCGATGACTCTCTGTCGGTCTTTCCCTCTCTCTTCTTCTCTTCTTCTCTTTCTCGCGCTCGCTGTTTTTCGCCCTCTGTGTCTCTCGCTTTCTCTCTTCTTCTGTTTCTCTTTCTCTCTCGCTCTGCTGTTTTTCGCCCTCTGTGGCTCTCGCTTTCTCTCTTCTTCTGTTTCTCTTTCTCGCGCTCGCTGTTTTGCGACCTCTGTGTCTCTCGCTTTTTGTCTTCTTCTCTTTCTCTTTCTCTTTCTCTCTCGCTGTTTTTCGCCCTCTGTGTCTCTCGCTTTCTCTCTTTCTCCCGCGCGCGCCTCCTCGTTCGTCGCCCCTCCGCGGGCACGGCGAGAGCACCGCACGCAAGTAAATATAAAACTGCACTGGGTCAGGGATCCGTGATTTATCGGGTGACGCGTACGATTGGCCGACCGCCAATAGATATACATCCCTCATGGGGCAAGGGGAGACATCGTGGCGTGCACACCGGAGAGAGCCGAGGATATATACCTTCTTCGGGGTCTTGGGACGTATGCGGAATTCTCTTGTTACATCGCAGGGAAGGCGGTGGATGGAGATTGGTGAAGGATTGATTTGGGGATGGGGAGTTGTGGATTATTAATTGTTTTGGGAGTTTGAAGAAGGGGGGATGATTTTTTAATCGGGAGGGAGGGAATGTCGATGCGGTTACTGTGGTTTTTTTTTGTGTCCCTCTTGATATAATCAGTGGGTGAAATTTCTCGCATTTTCTAAAAAAATGCGAAAAAAACCGAAAAAATCATTTTTCGCGTTTTTCTCGTGGAATTTTCTATTTTTCGGGCAACAACGGTGTTTCTTGGAATTAGCGAGAAATATGCCATCGGATAGGGTTTTCGAAATTTACGAAATCGAAAAAAAAAAAAAAAATTCGCAAGAATCGCAATTGGTTATGGTAAATTTGTGATTTTTGGGGGTTCGGCTTTAAATTTCTGTGAAGAATTCGGAAATCAAGGAAAATATTAAAATTATGTGCTTTGTTGAAGACGTTTAATTTTTTTTTATTGTGATAACAAATTATGGAATTCAATTAAAAAAAATACCTCGTATATTGCTTTACAGATAACAAGAAGATGTAGTTCAAAAAGCCCGGGCTTTTTTTTTTAACCAATTCTACAAAAACAGAAACACGTTTTACGATCTCCAAATGAAATTCGCGGGTATCGTTTGAACGCGGAGTCCCCGTGGGACTCAAAGCAGCACCGCGCCGCCATCTGACGGGAAAACCGCGCGACTGCTTGACCCTCGCATAACCTCAATCGCGATATCTCCAGAACCCGAGGAACCCTTTACCGAAAACTGTACAAAAACACACAACAAGAAAAAAGTCTTATTCTCACCCTGATGTGGCAGGAATCTGCGCTGCAAAGTCTCCCCGCTTCCTCCCTCCTTCGATTTCGCTCCGGGCTGCAACGCAAATCCCAACTCACAGAGACAGCAAAAACAAAAACAAACGACATCCTCCCATCGCCTTCGTCTTCATCGTTACGCACCTTGGACTGCGTTCCCTTGAGCACGGACTCGAATTTCGACAGATTGTCGTAGACCGGCGCCGAGGCCGTCGGTATTCTCAGTTTCGTCGAGTAAAGAGCCCTCATAGGATCGAACGTTTCGCTGGTTACATCGACGCTCTCGTCCGACGAGCTGCTCGCGCGGTCCGCCATCTTGAAACTGACCGGAGAGACACCGGCGAGAGTCCCAGTAGCCGAGTCTGCGAGTTCCAACTTGTCCCAACAATTCTGCAAGTTCGAAGAAACACATGAAAAAAAAAGAAAAAAAAAAAAAAAAAAAAAAAAAAAAAAAAAGCATTAGTAACAAATCAGTCGGAAATGCGGCTGGACATCACAGTCGATTACCGGCGAGAGTCCCGGGGGCCAAGTCTGCAAGTTCCAACTTGTCCCAACAATTCTGCGAGTTCGAAGAAACACATGAAAAAAAAAAAAAAAAAAAAAAAAAAAATTAGTAACAAATCAGTCGGAAATGCGGCTGGACATCATAGTCAATTACCGGCGAGAGTCCCAGTGGCCGATTCTGCAAGTTCCAACTTGTCCCAACAATTCTGCAAGTTCGAAGAAACACATGAAAAAAAAAAAGAAAAAAAAAACCATTAGTAACAAATCAGTCAGAAATCCGTCTCGACATCACAGTCGATTAAAAGCCCAGCGAAACGCGCGCCGCGCTAATCGCGACCGGCACGATCAACGCTGTAAACAGTGTCGAACGGCGATTCGCACTCTCGTCTTGACGAGTAACTTGTCACCGTGCGACTCGCGCGGAGATTTCGGTGGAATGCCATTGGACTGGTTCGCGGTGTTCTCTCCGCTAATAAGCGCGCGCGCTGCGCCCGCGTGCGCGTTTTCCTCGCACACGGGCAGGTACGACGCGTCAGTCAGCGACGCTGAGCTGAGGATGTTAACCCTTGGCGCGATAGAAACTTTCTTTCTTCGGTTGTGTCGATTACGTAAACGACGCCCGACTCTGCTCAGCGATCGCGGTGATGTCGGTGGTGGTGGTGGTGATGGTGATGGCGATGGTGTATAGACACTGCGGCTGAATAGAAATGCAACGGCGGCTCGAGGCCCCCACGAGACCATAGAGCGAGAGAGAGAGAGAAAAACACAGAAGAGAGCGAAGCCAGGCAGCGAGGTTACGCGCACAGGAAGTGAAACAACCTACAGAAAGAAAGTTTTCACTCGCGGTGTTTTGCGCGCGCGCGCGCTTCAGTTTTCACTTTCATGGAAATGCCAGGTTCTCTCGGTGGTTCGCGCGTTGCGCCCGACTCTCCCGGCGCTATTACATGCATTAACTGTATATCTAGGCATTGGCATCGCGTCCGCTCCCCTTGACGCGGGAATCATCAGCACCGGCTGCGCGCCGAGCGCGCGCTTCTTGCCTTCTCAGGCGTTCTTTGATGCTGCTGCTGCTGCTGCCGCCGTCGCCGAGGCCATAATTAAGCTGCGCATCGGGCGTCTGCATACGCTGAATACTAAACGCTTCATACATCTCCGGACACGTCGCACATATTATACACATAGAGGGCATATTGTTTATAGACTCATTGTTATAGACTCCCCTTTCTTTCTGCTGTTTCAGGAAATCGTCGCAGGGAAAATCATCTCGCCCGGTGAAAGAGGGTAGTGGCCTGATTGGGGGCTCTGCCGACGGTGAGTCGCGCGGCAGGCGACGCAGGGCGGAGGAGATCAAGAAGAGTAGGTGGTGTTTGGATGTTAGAAGGCGCGGGGGTGGCTAGAGAGGCCCCACCGCAGGGTACGGGTCCCGATGCCGGTCCCCGTATCACAAACGCCCACGCTCACCTCCACCCTAGTACCCAAGGAGGAGTCAACGATGCCCTTCATAGACGACGAGCTACTCTGGTGCCCTGACAATGACGGCAAGATGGTAGACTTGACCCAGTGCCTTCAGGTATTTTTTTTATTGTAATCAATTGAGTCGTTTAATTGAGTTACTGAGGTAGCGCTGAGTCCTCGGGTCGCAAGAGACTGGGGATGTTCGGGCAAAATTAAACAGCGTTTTTTTTAGTTCCGGATATTTTTGCGGGCAAAATGAAACAATGTTTTTTTTTAGTTCCGGATATTTTTGCGGGCTAAATGAAACAAACCCCCGTTTCGGGAATATCACGTCTATTCAAAACACTTCAACGCAACTAAGCGGAATATAACATTTTTTTAAGCATTTTCAGTGTTTCCAGCAGTTTGGCTTATAAAAAATCACTTAAAAAATATTTAATTTTTTTCTCAATATAATCATTACTGATCATGTGGAGTACCAAAAAAAAAACGAATTTCAGAATTTGGGGGTCTGTTTCATTTTGCCCGCACTCTTTTTTTTGCTGACGGTCAAAATTGATGATTGGAATCGAATTTTTGGGTGAAAACCAATAGAAATACATTTTAGTCATCGCCGTATAATCATTTTTCGCTTATGTGTTTTATTTTGCCCGCACATCACTGCCAGACAGTCATAGCATGTAAGATGAAACGCGAGAGTCGAATAATCAGATTGAGAGTAACTTTTGGTCTGAGAAAACGTGGGTTTTTTTTAAATTTTTGAATTGTATCAATGTTCGGCTAACTCTTCTTGTCTTACCGCAGGAAAGCACCACAGGTCAGCCCGTGGAGTTTTCCGCGATGGAGCTGAGCGCCCTGGTGGGCGGGCCAGCAGCGCCGAATGTGCCTTCGGAAGACGGTGAGGGTATGTCCGGGGTGAACGAGGAGCCCTTCGACACCCTGGACACCTTCCTGCGCGAGCTTCAGGCCGATCTCGCGGAACCGAGTCAGCCGACCTCCACCACCACCCCCACGACCGTCCTCTACAGGCGGCAGAGGTACAACATCGCCGCGGCGAATCCCCTTCTCGCGGGTGAGTGTACCGCGAATTTTCCACCGCCATGCGCGACGCCCGAAAATTCGCTTCCCGCGCGCGTTCGCAATGTGTTTAGCACTGAGCTTCTCTTTTACAGAGAAGTTAGCAGCACCTGCGGCCCAGCTGTCGCACGCGTCCATTCCATACCCGACGAGGACGGAGATAAAGACGGAAATCGTGCATCCCGAGACCAGCAAAGGTAGGAATCAGCCTAAATTCAATGTTGACTCGCATTTTTCACGCGGATATCTTCTTTACCCACCCGTGGGTCACGATATACGCAATCAGCAAAAATACGTGGAAATCTGCATTACCTACCGTCGATGTATTACCATCGGTGTGTGACTTTACCTCGCGTCGATAATTTACCATCCAACGATATTTACACGTCCCGACTGTCGGTAAATCGTTCGGTCGGTAAATGATTTTCTCTCCAGCAGTCGGTATGTCAGGAAACTGTCGTCCTTTTTCACACAGTAGAATTTCCTTTCTCGGACGCGGCTCGGACGAAGTTTCGCGACTGAACCGCGGCGGCGGTGGCTGAAAATTCGCAGCGACGTCGGCGCGACTCGCGGCGAGCCAGCCCCCCGTGTATCGCAATGCCGCCGCGGTATGAGCGCGCGCGTATCGTTGAAAGGGAAACCGGCCAAGGCCCCGGCGAATTGCGAACAGACATCCGCGTTAGCAATAATTGCGCACGCGTTCGCGTACTTGAAAAAGGCATACGAAAGAGTGCGGTCGCGCGCTACCGACCGAGAGGGGGTTGGTTCGCGCACGAAGCCACGCACACGCGGACGCGGGCGAATATCGCGAGGCCTCGTGGCCGCCGACCGCGCCGCTGTGTACGTGCGTGGCCCAATTCTTACAATTTACAGCCGCGCGAGAGTTTCGTAACTCTTGCAATGTGTGTACGCGATTTTGCCCTTACCCCCTTCGCTGTTCTGCTATTCAGCGGCGCGACCGCCGCCGCCGTCGTCGTTGTACCGTCGACTCCGTCCGCGTTCCAAGCCTCGCGTTTCGCGCGGAGCCTCGGAAATACGGCGGTAGGAATTTTAATACGGGGAATTGACGGAAATTTAACGGAACAGCATTGCCAAACCGTTGAATCCCGATGTTTGCAAAACTTAAAATTCAAATTCTCTACTATTTGGGTCGAATTAGAAAAAAAAAAACATTTTTGTGTACATCAAACTCATACAAAACGTCGTTATAGACGACAAAAATGTAAAAAGACAAATCGACGTATTTCGTTTTTCTGCGTCAAATTCTCTACTATTTCGGTCGAATTAGAAAAGTAAACACAATTTTTGTATGACATCGAGTGCATACAAAACGACTTTACAGACGAAAAAAAACGTAAAAAGGCTAATCGGCGTATTTCGTTCTTCTGCATCAAATTCTCTACTATTTCGGTCGAATTAGAAAAGCAAACACAATTTTTGTGTGACATCGAACGCATACAAAATGACATTATAGACGAGAAAAAAAACGTAAAAAGACAAATCGACGTATTTCGTTATTCTGCATCAAATTCTCTACTATTTCGGACGAATTAGAAAAAAAAAATACAATTTTTCTGTAACATTAAACGCATATAAAACGTCGTTATAGATGTCGAAATCGTCGTAAAAAGACGAAAAAAAAACGTAAAAAGACAAATCGACGTATTTCACTATTCTGCATGATTAAAAACAATCTGCCCGACTGATTCTGCATGCAGTGCGCGTAACGTCGAGGAAAGCAGCGCCGATAGGATTATTATTAAGACGATAAAAAAAGAAACGCAGCCTCGTGGCTCTTTCTAAAAACTTTCAATCGCTAGAGAAACGTTTGAGCCGCCGGAGGAGAGGAAAGAAAAAATCGAGCACATACGTCGCGCTCACGCAACGCCTGTTACTCCGGTGAGATGAGAGCGCGGATTCGCCACGGTGTAATATCACTATATGTATACAACGCCAATTTATCTCTCTCTCTCTCTCTCTTTCTCTTCAGCGAGTTGCATGTATCACTTTCGCCGTGATCGAACAGCGTGACAATCTCCCTTTCCTCTTTTCTCTCGTTATACCAGCTCGCGGACTCGAGGCTTCCAGAAATCTTCATCACTCTCGTTAATATCTGGACCGAATCATTCGGAATAATATCCTCGTATCACGAGACTCGGCGCGCTTTGCGAGGTCTCGTCTCTAATCATTTTTCCTTTTTTTTCCTTCTCTCAATTTCTTCTCTTTTCCTTCTCTCAATTTCTCCTCTTTTCCTTCTCTCAATTTCTCCTCTTTTCCTTCCCCCATGGAAAAAAAGTATATTCGAAAATATATTGAAAAGTATATTTTTTTTACACCATGTATACTTCCGCGAAAAATTGTATATTTGGGATATAACTTTCAGTATACTTTATAAGTATATATGGCAATATACTTGTACATATATATATTTGATATACTCCTTACACATGCATTTATGTATGAAAAGTATATATTAAAATATACAAATATACAAAATATACAAAAAAATCTAACGTACGTATGTTCGTCAGATATACATAGGAATATACAAAAAAGTATGCTGCACGTATATTCGCCCGGATATACGTTCGCGCGAAATATGTGATATTGCCGAATATATAAAAAGTATACAAAAAAATATGTGATTATTATACCACGTACATTATTTATATATTTTTCGATATATCGAAAAATACACTTTTCTTGCATACTTTTTTTTCCATGGGGGTTCTCTCAATTTCTCCTCTTTTCCTTCTCATCGCACTCGTCCTTGTTTATGCACCTCGACAACGCGTTTCCGGCTGTTGAAACCGCATCGCGCCGGCTTCTGCAACGCGATGACGCGACCGTTTCAACCGTGACACGCAACAAGTCCCGTAGGAAGAGAGCGAGGCTTATAGCGAGTCAGGAAAAGAAGAAGGCAGAAGAGGAGGGAGAAACCGAAGAAGAGATCATCACGCCCTCGGCCCGGCTGCATCCAGCTGCCGCGTTTTTCTCCCTCTGTTTCTCGCGATTCATTCTTTATTTCTCCCGCGTGCGGAGCGCGCGTTGCACTTGTCGCTCTGGCTCACCACGCGCGTCTCGCAACCCTCGTCGCGCCTTCTTCTTCTTCGTCTTCCCTTGACCCTCCCTAAACACATAAATCCCGGGCGTCGGGCCTCGCTTCCTCGGAAATAGACCTCGGGTATTTAAGCATCGCCCCGGAGACGCCAGAAGCCGCGGAGACAGCGTGGAACGACTTTTCATTGCGCTCGCGCGTAACGCGAAGCGGGTGCAGGTGGATTGATACACTCGGAGAAAAATATAGTAGAATAGTTGGTCGAACTGTACGGATGGAACTCGCAGGAGGAACGATCATATCGATTGGTACTGAATACTATGTATTTGATTAGTTCAGCTGTTATTTTCATTCAGCTATTATTTTCATTTTTTCATTCTTTTCATTTTTTTTTAATTCAGCTATTATTTTCATTTTTTCATTCTTTTCATTTTTTTTAGTTCAGCTATTATTTTCATTTTTTCATTCTTTTCATTTTTTTTAGTTCAGCTATTATTTTCATTTTTTCATTCTTTTCATTTTTTTTTAGTTCAGCTATTATTTTCATTTTTTCATTCTTTTCATTTTTTTTTCATTTGGTTATTTTTGTATTCTATTTAGTATTAGTATTAGTTTTAGTTTTAGTTTTAGTATCAATATTAGTATTAGTAAATAATTTTAATAGTTTAAGTTCCTCTAATTTCTGCGGTGCTCTTAGGGGGCTTGGTCCCAAGGCACGAAATAAAAAACGCTTTCTCGCTCTCTCTCTATTATTACGTTTACAGCTATTATTTTATCTTATTGTCGTAACTATAAAATATAAACGTTCCCCCCTGAGAATTATACTGTGTAGTAAAAATATAGTATTGTAGTTTCAACCATATATTTTTCTCTCATTGTATTAATTCGCCGAATGCGACTGACACTGTAAAGTCGCTCGATGTCATCGACGAAATTCGTCGTTCGATCGCCTCCAACGAAAATTTCCGAGCGTGATGCAAAACAAAACAAAAAAAAGAATCTTAAATTTGTTTCCCGAACATTAATTTCTCGCTCTCGTTTTTACGATCCGAAGCTGTTTGGACAAAAAAGGCAGGAAAAAAAAAGAACAATTTGTTCCCACACACGCAGGACGTCCCGTGCTCTCTTTTGCCTCATAAAATCACTGACCCAATAATTATATAACCGGCGCTCGCTGCTCAGCGAAGTATGAAGTCGCGCTTTGCCGCTGCAGAGCGCGAGGAGATAATTCGAACACATTGAGCAATTATGTCAATGGAGTGTGGCGAGGAGCGCGACCGACACGGAGAGCGCGCCACACACTCGTATCTCGCTTTGCATATTATTAATAATACCTGTTAACGAAAAAAAAAAATATAACGTTTATAAACGCGTATAGCGTGCGAGACACCGACTCGTACGTCGCGTACGTCGCGGGTTTGCGTCTCACGCGAGGCTACACGCCGGTCAGACACGACTCGAGGGGGGCAGGCTCGTGTCTCCCCCCCTCAAGAGCAGCGGGAATTCGAGCTGATCAATTTGTCCCGATGTTCCATTCCCACAGCGAAAGAAAAAGTTTCCTTGATTCCAAAGAAATGGGTCGATTGAATTTTTTTTCATTGATTTCAATGAAATATTTCTTTGAATTTCAATAATCCGATGTACTTGATTCAAAGCAATGATATAGGGGATGTGCGGGCAAAATGAAACAGCGTTTTTTTCAGTACCGAATATTTTAGTAGACAAAATGAAACAAACCATTTTCAGTGTTTCAAGCAATTTGGCTTTTAAAAAATCACTTAAAAAAATATTTAATTTTTTTTTTATATATATATTTTTTTTTTCAATACAATAATTGGATTGGAAACTGATGATGTCGAGTATAAAAAAAAACACGAATTTCCGAATTTGGGTGTCTGTTTCATTTTGCCCGCACTTTTTTTGCCGACGCTCAAAATTAACGATTGGAATGGAATTTTTGGGTGAAAACCCATAGAAATACACTTTAGTCATCGTCATAAAACCATTTTTCGCTTATGTGTTTCATTTTTCCCGCACATCCCCTAAATCTTCCAAACGTTGAGATTTCAAGGAAATTTCATTGAATCAAGGAAACTTTTTCTCTCGATGCATCGGAGCCGGTGAAAAAAAAAATCAATTTTTTTTCCCCCTCCGAGCACGTGTAGCAATTCCCTTCGCGCTTACCAACCGCACGTGGAGCTCCGGGCCCTGCGTCTCGCGCCGGGTGAGATATTACGGAGGCACGTATCGCGAGCCCGAGATCACGGGGGATTGGGTAATCGGCTTCCTTGTATTGCCTCGCGGAACCCATAACCGCCTGGGACTCTCTCGTTTCCATCTCTCCCTCGGTCGTTTTTTCCTCCGGCTCTCGCTTTATTCGTCTCCGTTGTGCCGCGCGGCTCGAAAGTCAATTCAAGATGGCCACTTCGACGAGCGCGTCGCGCACACAGAGAGGCAAAAGTGCGCGCACATAGCCACAGGTCGCGTATATCGACGCGAATTGTCTTCGCCGCGTGTCCGTTGCGGACGTGCGGCTACTGGCCGCGCGGGACTCGCGAGACTCGCCGCTCGGTGTAATCGTATAATCATGCCTTCTCGGTCCCTGGCTGTGTCTGTGTGCAAATCTCCGATTTATACATCCGTATGCACGCGGCACACGTGTGTGTGAAATATAGGGGAGACCGGGGTAAAACGGGCGCCGTAAGCAAAAAATGACTATGACAAAACCCACACCGAGAGAAAAAATTTCCTTGATTCCAAAGAAATGGGTGGATTGCATTTTTTTCATTGATTTCAATGAAACATTTCTTTGAATTTCAAAGACATGATCTCCTTGATTTAAAGAAACGATATGCCTGACGGCACCCGGTCTGTCAACGTTTGGCTCATTCGCGATAAGTCGTATTGGTGTTTCTCGCGCAAGCTGATCTGTCATGTTATAGTTAAGTCAAGTCAAATCAAGAAGATAATCATTGGTTACACCATCGAAGTTATTGGTGAACATATCTAAGTACTATGGTACGTTACCAAAAACTTGGTGAACATAACCTATAATTTGGTTGATGACGTCATTCAAAGAAAATATAATATTAACTTAAGGATATTATTTCATTGACCTCAAAGAAATGTTTCATAGGTTGAGATTTCAAGGAAATTTCATTGAATCAAGGAAACTTTTTCTCTCGGTGCAAACTCGAAAACTCACTTATTACTTTTCACTCAAAAATTGGAAATCAGTCATCAATTTTGAGCGTCGGCAAAATAAAAATTCCGGGGTATAACGGGGCCCCCCCTCAAAATCCGGCACAAATATGAGTTGGTACACAAAACGCTACCGATCGGTATGAGTGTTGATTATTTGGGTCTTTTACTAAAATGTGACACAAAAGTATATTTTAGTTGTGACGGATTCGCCGTACAGGTAAGAATTGATGGAGAAAAAAAAACTGTTACCGAAGAAACCCGTGAATTAAACAAAATCACGGAGGACGGCGGGAAAAAAAGTTTTTACGAAGAAAGAATCCTCAAAACTTACCCTGATTTTACCCTGATTTTTTGTTTTCGATGATCAAAAGAAGGGGGACCCGTTTTACCCCGGAGGCCCATTTTACCCCGGTGTCTCCTACGTGTAGCTCGTGATACACACAGAGACGCGGCTAAGTGAGCCGCTCGACGACACTCGGCGCGCAACGTGCAAGCGATCAGCCTCACTGCCGCTTGTACCAGAAGAGTGTGTTGACATTTTCTGTAATCGGGGTCAGGGCCCCCGCGGCTGACTTTACCTCTAACCCGCCCTAGGGCGAATTCTCCTTACCCGCGATTATCTCACACGCGCGCCACGTCCTCCTTCTAATACACGATGACTCGGTTCGTTTTGTTTTTTTTTTTCTTTTCCGTCATACGAATCGTAACAGGCCATTAAAAATTCAGCGTCATGGAGAAAGTGACTCGGCCACGCGGAGTCACGAGGCTTGTCCCCGCGGTTTTTGGTCACCGCTTCCCTGTGGTGAACACGATTTGAAAATCGTACACACCAAACGAGCTCGGGATTTCATTGCGAGATGCGAGATGTTTACACGATCGAGAGTCGCTGTGATGATGCCACGAAAGCAAACACTGTTTTTTTTATTTTTTATTTTATTTTTTAATGCAAATTTATTCGTCCAACGCAATGAGAAAAAAGATGGTAAAAACAACCGAATGAATAATTATAAGAATAATGATCAACAATAAATTATAGTTATTGTGAATTAAGGATAATTTGATTCAGTTAGGCGTTGATTCGTTCTACACCAAATATACAGGGTGTCTCAAAAGTTATGCAGTTCCGGAGGCAGGAAGGTAGCTGGTGCCCACCGGAGTGCACCTGCGAAGTTTCAGCGTCCAATTCGCAAAATTGTGGAAGTTCTATTGGATTGAAATTTGCCTATCGGTGAGGGGTGCGTCGGACTCACACAGATGCAGAGGCGTCGTATGTCTCGTTGAGTGCAAGTGGCGTCAGTCTTTTCTTTCGCGGTCCCAGTTCGACGCGAAGTTGCCGCGCGGTGTCGCACGGCTGTGACAGCTGTGTGCGTCCGTGTGCGTGATCATCAACTGTTCGCTCGGAGATCGGGCTTTCGGTGCTGATTAATGACCGGCCTGGTGAATGACCGGTTGGACATTGCGAGATAAGAAATAAGAACACAAATTCCCGTATTTGTTTTGCCGTTTATTTACCTGTTCAGGGTAAGGGCTGCCACTGCAGCCCTTGTCTTATCTTATGTCGCGTACTGTCCAATCTGAATGATGGAGCTGCGTCTGCCTCTCAAGTCCGACAGATTCGGGGAAGCGAAAAATGCCTTAGAGATATTCAATGAGAGGAATGCGACTTGTTTGAATTTGTGGAATGACACACGAGAATTGAAGCGGTTCTGATCGGGTCGGGTGGCTGGTCTGATTGGACGCAAAGGTCAAATATTTGAGCTTGACAATATTTTTATTCGGATTATGAAAATGTTTTGCTAGATAGAGTGAAATAAAAAAACATCAATTCGTTTAAAAATGTGACTATTCACCGCGCTCTCCCCCTGTTCTCACATCGTTCCCACCGTACAATCAACTTGCTCTCACCCTGCTCTCACTCTGTTCTGACCTTCCTCTCATCGTGCTATTTTATTACCTTGTCATAAAAGAAAATGGTTTTCGTAAGACTCGGCACCGTCTTTAAGGGTGTACATTTTTTTTCTTTTTCATCCCTTTAATCGTTATAATAACTTTTTATACGCAGTTCGACCTTTTGGGCTCATTACAATATTCTTATTTTTATTTTCGTTGCATTCCAACGATGCAAACTTCAACATCATGATTCGGATCCGAAGCTGACAATGAATTTTGCCATACTTGGATCGCCGTGCTTGTGTTTATGCTCTCTCCTTGCTCTCACCATACTTTCACCTTGATCTCACTCTGTTCACGCCTTGTTCTCACCTCGTTCTCACTTTGATCACACCTTATTCTCACCTTGTTCTCACCATGTTCTCACCTTCTTCTCACGATACTCACACCACATTCTTGCGAACGAATGAACATGTGGAGGCACCTCGGGGCATTGATTTGTCTCGAGATTTCTCTGTCATTCGCACTAGGTTCGGTGATGGAATATAAAAAATAAAAAAAACAGCTCCTTCCACCATGGTTCAAATTTATAATGCGAAAATCTCGAGTATTTTCGCGTTATAAATTTTCACCCTGGTGGAAGGAGCTGTTTATTTTTATTTTTTATGTTCCATCATCGAACTTACATGCGATATCGGTGTTCTTTAAGACCCACAGGTCTGCATATACCATCGTTCAATTTTAACAGAGATTCTATGATACTCTTGAAGCTTAACAAAAACTTTATTATTTTGTTTTGCTTTAACAGGCAGTGGTGGTCCCCTCCATATAAGTTCGATGATGGAATATAAAAAATAAAAAAACAGCTCCTTCCACCAGGGTGAAAATTTATAACTCGAATATACTCGAGATTTTCGCAATATAAATTTGAACCATGGTGGAACGAGCTGTTTTTTTATATCCCATCATCGAACCTACGTGCGATTAACAGAGAAGTCTCGGGGCAAATCAGAGCCCCGAGTTGCCTCTACATAATTATTCGTTCGCCGGAGTATGGTGAAAACAAAATGAGAATAAGATGAGAGCAAGGTAAGAGCATGAACACAAGCAGGGCGATCTAAGTATGGCAAAAATCATTATCAGATTCGGCTCCGAATCATGATGTTGAAGTTTGCATCGTTGGAATGCAACGAAAATACAAAATATATTGTAAGGAGCCCGAAAGGTCGTACTGGGTGTACAAATTTATTATAACGATTAAAGGGAACTATAAAAATTCTACGCCCCTAAAGACGGTGCCGAGTCTTACGAAAATCATTTTCTTTTATGAGAAGGTAATAGCAGGATGAGAGGAAGGACAGAACTGAGTGAGAGTAAGGTGAGAACAGGGTGAGAGGAAGATGAGAACAGGGTGAGAGCAGGGTGAGAGGAAGGTGAGAACATGGTGAGAGCAGGGTGAGAGGAAGGTGAGAACATGGTGAGAGCAGGGTGAGAGAAAGGTGAGAACAGGGTGAGAGGAAGGTGAGAACATGGTGAGAGTATGGTGAGAGTATGGTGAGAGGAAGGTGAGAACATGGTGAGAGCAGGGTGAGAGAAAGGTGAAAAACTCATCGAGAATGATGGAGGGGACCACCACTGCCTGTTAAAGCAAAACAAAATAATAACGTTTTTGTTAAGCTTCAAGAGTATCATAGAATCTCTGTTAAAATTGAACGATGGTATATGCAGACCTGTGGGTCTTAAAGAACACCGATATCGCATGTAAGTTCGATGATGGAATATAAAAAATAAAAATAAACAGCTCCTTCCACCAGGGTGAAAATTTATAACGCGAAAATACTCGAGATTTTCGCATTATAAATTTGAACCATGGTGGAAGGAGCTGTTTTTTGATTTTTTATATTCCATTACCGAACCTAGTGCGATTGACAGAGAAATCTCGAGACAAATCAATACCCCGAGGTGCCTCCACATGTTCATTCGTTCGCAAGAATGTGGTGTGAGTATCGTGAGAACAAGGCGTGAACAAAGTGAGATCAAGGTGAGAGTATGGTGAGAGCAAGGAGAGAGCATAAACACAAGCACGGCGATCCAAGTATGGCAAAATTCATTGTCAGCTTCGGATCCGAATCATGATGTTGAAGTTTGCATCGTTGGAATGCAACGAAAATAAAAATAAGAATATTGTAATGAGCCCAAAAGGTCGAACTGCGTATAAAAAGTTATTATAACGATTAAAGGGATGAAAAAGAAAAAAAATGTACACCCTTAAAGACGGTGATGAGAGGAAGGTCAGAACAGAGTGAGAGCAGGGTGAGAGCAAGTTGATTGTACGGTGGGAACGATGTGAGAACAGGGGGAGAGCGCGGTGAATAGTAAAATTTTTAAACGAATTGATGTTTTTTTATTTCACTCTATCTAGCAAAACATTTTCATAATCCGAATAAAAATATTGTCAAGCTCAAATATTTGACCTTTGCGTCCAATCAGACCAGCCACCCGACCCGATCAGAACCGCTTCAATTCTCTGCAGTGGCAGCCCTTACCCTGAACAGGTAAATAAACGGCAAAACAAACACGGAAATTTGTGTTCTTATTTCTTATCTCGCAATGTCCAACCGGTCATTCACCAGGCCGGTCATTAATCAGCACCGAAAGCCCGATCTCCGAGCGAACAGTTGATGATTACGCACACGGACGCACACAGCTGTCACAGCCGTGCGACACCGCGCGGCAACTTCGCGTCGAACTGGGACCGCGAAAGAAAAGACTGACGCCACTTGCACTCAGCGAGACATACGACGCCTCTGCATCTGTGTGAGTCCGACGCACCCCTCACCGATAGGCAAATTTCAATCCAATAGAACTTCCACAATTTTGCGAATTGGACGCTCAAACTTCGCAGGTGCACTCCGGTAGGCACCAGCTACCTTCCTGCCTCCGGAACTGCATAACTTTTGAGACACCCTGTATAATGTCTAATTAAACAAATATTTATTTGTTTAATTAGACATTATAAACAAATTTTTATTTATATTTATTTGTTTAGTAAGGCACATTTGGTTAGTCTTGCCGCAATTTTTTTTCTCAGTACTCGTGCGCGGGTTTTTCGTACGAAACGTGGGACGATGATCGACGAGAGTCGTTGTCGTCGTTGACGATTAATTTCGTAACAAGCGAGCTCTCGGGGTGCGATCATCCGCGTTAGGATCAGCCGTGGGCGCGCCGAGTGTTGCGCTCTCGATGCGCCGAGATTTGTCCCTGAAGAGGTCTCGGACGCTCTGCCAATGGGTCAGCCCTCGATCCGCCTACTCGTCCCGGCCACGCGCTGACGCCGCTGTGCACAATTCCGCGGCGGCGCTGCACCGTGGAATACCGAGCGACGCGAGATATCCTCCTTGACTTGGTCAGTTCTGGCATCGGGCCTGACGATCCACATAGCGACGACGAAAATGTGCGGCGGGCGATCTTTTGATCCACCTGTTTGTCGCTCGGTGGTGCGGAAGACGAAACAATTCGAGGGAGTCCGAGTGTCGCGTACGGAAAGAAATAATCGGGGACCAGAGTTGTAAATCCCTAATTTTTGTAGAAATGAAATTCATGGTGTGACTGGCTTTGTAATTATGTTTTTGTAATAACTAGGGGAATTACACGCGCTGGCGCGCGTGCCTGAAAAACTTTTCGACAAAAACGACCTCAGAAATTTTTTTTTTCTTCAAAATATTTTTCTTCAAGTCGCATATTCTACCCCCGAAAACACTGGTTATTAACCTTTTTTAATCGATTTTGAAAAAAATATTTTTTGGCGACGTTTTTTCTGTCAGAAATCGTAGATCTGGTTCTGGACCGAAAATCGCCAAAATCGAACCCAATTTTTTTCTTTTCAAAATATCGACTTTTAACCTATACCATTGTTCTCAAGTCGCATATTCTACCCCCGAAAACACTGGTTATTAACCTTTTTTAATCGATTTTGAAAAAAAAATTTTTTGCCGACGTTTTTTCTGTCAGAAATCGTAGATCTGGTTCTGGACCGAAAATCGCCAAAATCGAACCCAATTTTTTTTCTTTTCAAAATATCGACTTTTAATCTATACCATCATTCTCAAGTCGCATATTCTACCCCCGAAAACACTGGTTATTAACCTTTTTTAATCGATTTTGAAAAAAATATTTTTTTGGCGACGTTTTTTCTGTCAGAAATCGCAGATCCGGCTCCGGACCGAAAATCGCCAAAATCGACCTCAATTTTTTTTCTTTTCAAAATATCGACTTTTAACCTATACCATCGTTCTCAAGTCGCATATTCTACCCCCAAAAACACTGGTTTACAACCTTTTTTAATCGATTTTGAAAAAATTATTTTTTGGCTACGTTTTTTCTGTCAGAAATCACAGATCTGGCTCCGGACCGAAAATCGCCAAAATCGACCTCAGAATTTTTTTCATTTTTTTATTTCGAATTCAAAATATATTAAATTTGTAAGTTTAGAATATGACAAACACGGTGCAAAATGTCGAGGAAAAATTCGGACGCACGCTTCGAGTTTTTCCAGGCGTCCGTCGCTCGGTCCTGTGTCTTCTGCTTCGCCGCGATAGCCGGGAGCTCGGGAAAAACGCACGTAACACATGCCTCATCCTGTGCCCCGGGGCAGACGCGGCAGTTTGTTAGACCACTGGGGCTTACGCGTCGTATCGCCCCTTTCGTTTCTTTTTCCTGGATTTCAGCGCTCGGGCGTGAGGCATGAGAAGCAACGACAGGTGGAGCGAGAGGATGATCCCGCCAAAGGGGTTTCGAGAAAGAAGACGTGGACGCAGAAGAGGGAGGGGTGATGGAAAAAAAGGAAGAAGAGGGAAAAAGAAAACATCGTTTGGAGGCATAACATAACCCACATACACAGACGTCCAAGGGACGCACATAAAACAAGACACTGCACGTCGCTCGTATTTATTCGGCTGACGCTACTGCTGGCTGTCTCGACGCACGACGATCCGGGAAGAACACGTGCACCAACGGGACCCTCCCCCGAGACGAGATCATCACGTACTCGTTTTTTTTTTATCTCCGCCCGTCTCACTCGCCGAGCGATAGTAATGCGGGAGACGCGCACCGCGAGCCCCCTATATCCTTGTTTACTCGGCTAAAGACCGTTCTACGAAAGCCTCGTGGATGTCATGCCATCCCCTTCCGGCAGCCCGGACGGCAGTGGGAGCGAGCAGATTTTTTTTTTTTTTTTTTCGAAATACGGTCTCGTGCCTCCAGAATGACCCTTGGGGGGGGGGAGAAATCGACTTGAAGGGAATTCGGAATTCTTGATTATCTCCCGGCGATATTTTCATATTAAAAATCGCTTAATATTACTTATTATTATTAAACCCATAACTCAATATTTTTTCTTCGAGATTGCGACTTTTGGTCTCTACCATCGGTTCTCAAGTTGCATATTTTTTCACCCCCAAAAACAATGTTTTTAACCCAATTTTAATTGACTTGGAAAAAAAATATTGTATTTTTTATTTAATAATAACTCAGTAATTTATTTATTAAACGCAAATTAATTAATAAATTACAAGTCGATTAATATTAATAAGCCTTTTCGGCAAAGCAGAGACAGCGGTGGGAGGAAGCGGGTTTGTTTTTCTTTCGAAATATCGTCGCGTCTTTCGGACGATCTTTGGCGGTGAGATCGACGGGCACACGAATCCGGAATTCCCGGTAGACTCTGAGGGACATTTTCGTATTACAATATACGCTCTCTGAACGGCGGCATTGGCCGACTGACGGGCGGACGAACAATCCTCACGGTCAACGCGGAGCGTCTCAAACAAACAATAAACACAAACGGTCCGCGTGATTGCGGATTTCGCAAGCGGTCGCGGCGGTTCAGTGACGAATTAGTGAATGAATCGCGGCCTTTTTGTTTCTGATATGAGTTTCATTGATTTGCACAATATTTTGGTGCCTCGAGTCCTGCATTTTCCAGTGACTCACGCTAGTCAATTTTTTCAATTTAAACACGCCAATTTTTTCTGTAGATTGATTAAAAAACGAAAACGTTTCGCCTCTTTCTAGGATTTTTTTTCCAATTCCCTCTTACATTAATATTAATTAAAAAATTCGAATTATACGAATTATTGTCTGGTTAATCCAGCAAAAATTGGAAGACCCAGAAAAACGAGTAAAATTTTAGATTAATTAAAAAAAACGTTTCGCTTTTTCCAGGTTTTTTTTTAATTCCCTCTTACATTAATATTAATAAAAAAAATCGAATTATACGAATTACTGTCCGATTAACCCTGCAAAAATTCGAATACCCAGAAAAACGAGTAAATCGCGGCTCCTCGCTCAACCAACGATTACTCTCAGAGTTTCTTCGTTCGCTCTAAAAATGAAATTAATTCCCGGGGGTGAATTGGCAATTTATCCGCGGCAGGGCATTCAGGAAGCGCTCACTATAGTCTCGCTTATCCCTCGATCAGACATCCCGAGCGTCGAGGATCCTCCATTCTGCGTCGCATAAATTCCCACGTGTTACACGCAAACACGCACACAGAAACTCGCATGTGGATTTATAAATCGGTTTATATCGTACACACAAGTGCGCCGCCCCTACGCGCACCTGTTATACCCACACGTTCCGCGAGCGCAGCTCTCGCATCGTGGCTGCGCACCGAGCCCAGCAGCAGCAGCAGCGATGCAGCGTGGTTTCCGTGAGAAAAGTTTTCCCAAGTTGCGCGCGGCCGCCCTTCTCCACTTTTCTGGCTCGGCGGCGCGCTAGAAAAAGCCGCGGAGGTGCGCGCGGCGCGGCGACGAGCGGCCGACACACAGTGAGAGGCGCGTGCAGCGAGTTGCGCGAGAGGAAGAGCGCGTTATAGGAATACGAATATAAGAAGAAGAAGGGGGGGCTTCGTAAAGTAGGTGAGGAAAAAATATGCACGAGCGAGAGGGAAAAGAAGTCGATGTGTGCCCGATCGGACGGAGTCGCGAGCGCGGGTAGCGAGCGCCGCGCATGTTTCAGACGTTTTTTTAATTTTTTTTTAATTTAACATTTTTTTTATTTAAATTTTTTTTAATTAAATTTTTTAATTTAACATTTTTTTTATTTAAATTTTTTTTTAATTAAATTTTTTTGTTTAACATTTTTTTTAATTACATTTTTTAATTTAACATTTTTTTTTATTTAAATTTTTTTTAATTAAATTTTTTTTTATTCGTTTATTTTAAGCAGGTAATTGGTTACAAATGTATTTGGGAACATAAACGGGAACAACCAATGACAGAAAAGTGAATTAAGGCCTTAGGCCACTCTAGAATTTTCGAAAAATCGATTTTTTTTTTCAAATTGCCTAAAAAAAAATGGTATGCAGTTAATGATATGTATAATAAAGTCTCAATAAAGTATAATTTGTGTAATCTCGATTTATTTCGTAATATTTCTGGAAAAAATTCCCAAAAAAGCCTATTTTTTTCGGCCTCTAGGGTGGCCTAAGGCCTTAACCAAATGGCCCTATTCAGGCTCTCGTCGGTTGAGAACTTAACCAAGTTGTCGAGCTTCTGAGCTGTACAGCAAATGGTTTTGGCGCGAACGAGTTAAATTTTAGATGATGCTCCAGAAAAGTGCGAGAAAAACCAAAGAATACGTGGTGGGCCTCTCAGAGCGGACATTTTTTGCTTATGACTAACAAAAACACTTAAACCTAGAAAAATTAATTTTTTTTTTAATTCGTTTATTTTAAGCAGGTAATTGGTTACAAATGTATTTGGGAACATAAACTTGAAAAACGAATGACAGAAAAGTGTATTAACCAAATGGCCCTTTTCAGGCTCTCGTCGGTTGAGAATTTAACCAAGTTGTCGAGCTTCTGAGCTGTACAGCAAATGGTTTTGGCGCGAACGAGTTAAATTTTAGATGATGCTCCAGAAAAGTGCGAGAAAAAGTGAAGAATACCTGGTGGACCTTGCAGAGCGGGCATTTTTTGCTTATGACTAACAAAAACACTTAAACCTAGATAAAAAAAAAACACGTTTGAAACGTGTGTTGTGTGGCGCAGCCGCGAGTCTCTCGCGCGAAAAACCTCAGCGCTGCTGCCGCCGCTGCTGGTGGTGCAGCGACTGCAGCGCTCGCGGTTGTAACCCGCGAGACTCGCGCTCGTTCGCCCGCGGACCATGTAATCCTTTATCCTTGGACCTATCCCATACGCCAGCGGGTAAACAGTTTCGCAATATGCGAATCGCGCCTCGATCGGGAATTTCCTTATACACCGCGACGGCAGCCGCGCGCAAACGGCTTACAGCGTCTAACGCGCGCGGCGGATCGAGGGACTGTCACAGTCTAATTGCGATTACGCGCGATCGCCGGAAGTGCGAAATTCGCCGGAGAAATTGGCCGCGTACGATATACGCCCACCCATCGTAATCTCCATTAATCGTCGTTTACTATTTGTCATTACTTATTTATCATTACTCATTATTGAGTTTTGTATTTTATTTTTATTTTTATGTGTGATATTTTTTCCTGCTTTGTATTTTTCTTGTTTGCATTTTTCTTGCATATGCACGAAAATTCTTATTTATTATTTATTATATCTTATTGATTATTATATTCTTAGGGGTCTGCTCCAGGGTACGAAATAAACAAATCTATATATGTTACTCCGTGCAGGCCGTGCATGCAGCTCGAGCCAAAGGCGAGTGCTGCAATCACACGAGTTGGTAAAAGTATTTCGTATGAGGGATGTACGAAATTTTATACCACGAGGTGCGAAAATGGCGATTTTACGCACGCGAAGCGGCTGAAAAAGCAACCATTTCCGCTTGCAGTGATACAAAAATAATTCTGAGAAACTGTAAACACGATGACAATGAAAATATTTGCTGAGGAGAAACCAAGCATTATTCATCCTAGTAAAAAAAATAAAAAATTAAGGAAACGTTATGTCACGATTGTAATACACGAATTATCCATCCCAATTTAGTACACGATGACTATGAAAAAAAAACACACACACGCAAGTACTGTCCGGAAATTCTCGAAAAATCTGTACACCGAGAAAGATATTGGGGAATCGGTGACACACGTGTTCGGTAGGTGTAGAGTCGCCTTGGCGGAGGAGGGCAAGACGCACGACCAGAGAGAGAGAGAGAGAGAGAGAAAGAGTCACGGTGAATTCTGAGAGGGAGACGTGGAAGGGAGATGGAGACAGAAACACACGGCGGAGCTCGACAGTGAGGTAAATAACGAGAGAGGGAGGGGTGGGAGAGGCACGGGCAACGCAACAGTTTAGAGTGAAGCGCGTTACGTCAGTGAAAGTGTTATGCCAATGTGGGCCGAGGCTAACCTGCTGCTGCTGCTGCTGCTACTGCGAGCTCTGACTCCGCTGCTGCTGCTGCTGCTGCTGCTGTCGCTGTTGCTGCTTGTTGCTCACTCGTTCCCCTGGGCGAGCGACACACACGCGTACAAATTTATTCACTATACGTGCCACATGCACAGCTCGCATGTGTAGAAAATGTACGTCCGTACATTTGTGTATAAACACAGCGAGCGAGAGAGGCGAGCCTAACGCGCGTGAATTATCGAGTACGGAGATCCGAATGGGCAACACACGTGCAGGAAGTCCTAGATTCGCTACACGGAAACGGCGAGCGCGGCGCGCGCGCCAAGCTCGCCCCGGCTGTGCGGGCTACCTGTTTCCATCGCCCGGCGTATAAACACACCAATTCAAGGATCAATCGAGGCGTGGAAATACCGCGCTGGACGTGTATCGCGAGCCGATTTCTTATTTCTGCCGCGCGACCCGCGCGAGCAGACTGCACCCGTGGTTGGGCAATTTTTTTATTTAAATTAAAGGTACTCGGGCGGTGAGTCACCCGGCAAACACGACGCGCGGCGTTCGAGTGCGCGCCGCGCGGCGGTTTTGCATTGTTGTGGAATTTATATTTATCGACGCCGTTGATAATAACTCACGCGACGTTTGACAGGCGAGTTGGGGATTTATTGCATTTCTTGAATTCATAATTTTATTGTGCTTTTATTTTTATTTATTGTGTGTTATAGATTTGAGGAATGATTGAAGAAATGTTTAAGGGAATTTCGAGTGAATGTTTGATGGAAATCTTGAGGCATTGAGAGACTTTGCTTTGACAGTAATGAAACAATAATTTTGTTCTTAATGCAGTCTTTATTTTTTTCTGTAATTTTGTATATTATAGATTCTGTTATTTTCTGTTATTTTGTGTATTATAGATTTGAAAAATAATTGAAAAAGATTGAATGGAATTTCAAGCAAATGTTTGATAGAAATCTTGAGACATTGAAAGACTTTGCTTTGCTAATAATGAAACAATAATTTTCTTCTGAATACAGTCTTTATTTTTTTCTGTCATTTTGTATATTATAGATTCTGTTATTTTGTTTTCTGTTATTTTCTGCTATTTTCTATATTATAGATTTGAAAAATAATTGAAAAAATATTTAATGGGATTTCAGGTAAATGTTTGATAGAAATCTTGAGACACTGAAAGACGTTGCTTTGCTAATAATGAAACAATAATTTTCTTCTTAATACAGTCTTTATTTTTTTCTATCATTTTGTTTATTATAGATTCTGTTATTTTCTGTTATTTTGTGTATTGTAGATTTGAAAAATAATTGAAAAAATATTTAATGGGATTTCAGGTAAATGTTTGATAGAAATCTTGAGACACTGAAAGACTTTGCTTTGCTAATAATGAAACAATAATTTTCTTCTTAATACAGTCTTTATTTTTTTCCGTCATTTTTTATACCCATTAGAGCTGTCTTCATAATGGGCGACGCGTTGCGCAATTTCGTTTCGCGAAAATGCATTGCATCGTTATTGGAGAGACCTAAATGTAGTCAACGTCGTACGGTGGTCGTATACGTATTATACGCATTAGAGCGGAGATAACGAGGATAAATACGGTTGAGCGTTGCGTAGATCGTGCGGGCCGCTCCGAGTTTCCGAGTGATGATACATGCAAGCGTGTCATGCACCTTTTGTCCTTTGACGACGACGACGACGGCGACGACGACGCCGCCGACGACGACAACGACAATGGCTTCGGGCTATACATTTATGGATGCGCTCGGCATGCATCTATGTATGAGTACGATAACCACCGGTGTAAATACGATATGCTATAGTATATTATCGAGAGCGCGAGTTGCAGTAGACATTGCTAAACGCGCACGTGACCTGCACGTGTGTGCATAACGTAACTGTACGATTTTTTTCTCGTATATTTATATAATAAACGACATAACACAACCGTGCAATTTTCCTCGTATATTTAGGGACACTAAAAATACGCGCGTGAACAACAATTTCTTTGGCTAAACAAAAATGACCCCTACGGAAATAAAGTTATATATAATTATATATGTATATCGGCCAAAAGTTTTATATTTGCTACATATATTTCATATATCCATCGGATATATTTTAAGGCGATATATTTGTGTTATATCGTAAATAGATAAAAATATGTTTATTATATATATTTCGGGAAAAAATGTTTTTATCTCTTATATGTATATTTAAAAATGTACTTTATTTCCTGGAGAAATAAAGATTCTAACAAATCATAAGATTCATATATCCATCGGATATATATTTAATGCGATATATTTGTGTTATATCGTAAATAGATAAAAATATGTTTATTATATATATTTCGGGAAAAAATGTTTTTATCTCTTATATGTATATTTTAAAATGTACTTTATTTCCATGGGGCAATAACGAATCTAATAAATAAACATTTGTATTTGTTAGACAAACAACATAATCATTCTGAGCTCCGCGGTGCTTAAAAAAAGTTTCGAGTGCTTCACCGAAATTCTTTCCACCGGAAAAGCACTCGCGCCATCATCTCTCGACGCTGCTCTTGAATTTTCCTTCGAGTGGCGTGTCTCGCACCCTCTCGAGGCCATCTGCGAGACGCGCCCGGGACATACATCGAGTGGCGTGGAAAAACTGTCGCACAGCGCGTTAAGCTCCTATTTCTCGCCAGTCCGCGAGAATCATCGCAGCCACGATGAGGATCGGCACTCGAGCGTTCCACAGTGTGAAATCAGAATCCCGAGGATCTGTTTCTGGATAGGAAGCGAGAAGGAGGAAGCGTCTTTCTCGAGAGGGCGGTATTAAGTGTCGATATCGAGTGGCTCGGTAGTCTGAAAGTCGTCGTTCGATGTTCTATTCTCGTAATAAAGCGATGGCAGTTGATTTTTGCTTTAGAGTTGAAAATATTGCACCGAGAGAAAAAGTTTCCTGGATTCCAAAGAAATGGATGGATTTAATTTTTTTTTCGGTGATTTCAATGAAATATATCTTTGAATTTTTTTCGGTGATTTCAATGAAATATATCTTTGAATTTTTTTTCGGTGATTTCAATGAAATATATCTTTGAATTTTTTTCGGTGATTTCAATGAAATATCTTTGAATTTTTTTCGATGATTTCAATGAAATATATCTTTGAATTTTTTTCGGTGATTTCAATTAAACATATCTTTGAATTTTCTTTCGGTGATTTCATTGAAATATATCTTTGAATTTCCAAGACGCGATCTCCTTGATTCAAAGAACTGATATATCAATATACTATTTTGGCGCATTCGCGATAAGTCATATTGATGTGTCTCGCACGAGCTGATCTGTTGTGTTATGGTCAAGTCGAGTCAAATCAAGAAGATAATCATTGGTTAAACCATCCAAGTTATTAGTTAACATATCCAAGTATTATGTGTACATAACCAAAAACTTGGTCGACGTAACCTATAATTTGGTTGAAGAGATCATAAAAAAAATAATATTAAATCAAGGATATTGGTTCATTGACTTCAAAAAAATGTTTCATAGGTAGAGATTTCATAGAAATTTCATCAAATCAAGGAAACTTGTTCTTGGTGTGATTAAAACGAGAATCCAATTTCTATCTATAACATTGCGCGCGGTATTAAAATAAAATATTCGAATAAATCGGAATAATCTTGGCAGCTATTGACAAGTCAGAATACACGTTTATATTTAATTTCATCGTATTTTATTTCCATTCGGCGTCAACGTTTTCCAGCGAATATTCAAATACAATCGTACCAAACAGTCACTCAATTATTTCGCTCGATCGACAGAATATTTTGTTTGTCACCTGTGTAACCGTTAATCCCGATCTTTCGAGCGATGTTCCTCGATTCTCCGCGTATTATCTGTCGACGTTTTATCGTTCGATCGACGTCGCTACGGACTCGAGAAACGCGCGCGACGTCGCCTTATCGACATCGCTATTTCCGGGAGTTCGTCTTCGCAAATTACGCGTCAATTATGTACAGGAGCCGCACACGGCCGGCGACTAATTGCGAGTGGCAATCGATGTTGCACGCGCGGTTAATCGAATAATCTCCTCGAGGCGACTACAAAGTGTGAGGCCAGTTGAGATTAATCGAAATCGACTCCGCACGGGCAAATGCGTCGAGATTATCATTGCCACAATTACCCGAGTGACAGATTGATTGACTGACGATATTGTGCGAATTACACGAGAAATACTTGTGTCACACTTGGCTCTGTATGCGCGGCGCGATAATGCTATCGAATTTCGTCTAACTCTCTCCTCGTTCGCTCTCGATCGTCGTCCTTTCTCGCCTCGAGATAATCGCTCGAGCGTCCCCATCAGGCACGAAGAGGAAAACGATAAAAAAAAAACATAACGATAAGACGGTTTCTTCCATTTCCGGGTTTATCCTCGGTAATTCCACCCGCAGTGAGATCACAAATCCGTGGAAAAAACGAGAGAGAGAGAGAAACCGAGGGTAAGAAAAAAAAAAACGGCAGCGTCGATCGTTATCAATCGAAAAATACGACATTCAGATCGCTCGCGAGATTAATCGTCGAATTGGGTCGCGAGGAATCAAACTCTGCCGGCTGCGATTACGCGTTTTATTTTTCTCGCGCGAGCGCGCCGATCGCACATCGACGATTTCGCCGGTGGTAAACACTCGCTCGCGTTCTCCAATCACTGGCGCAAATTAAATTAAATATAAAACGAAGGATTAAAAAAAAAAAAAAAAAAAAAACCGCACATTCGAACATAATTAATCAATCGACACACGTGTCGAGTTTTAATCAATCAACAACCGTCTCCACTCATCGACGAAAAAAAAAAAAATACAATATTCCAACTCTCACCGATACCGCAGCGACGTTCGTGTAATCTCGAGCCTCTTTTCCGGATTCCCCGATACTCGACGGTTCGTCACCGATCGCTTATCGCGCGGAAAAGAAAAGAGAGACAGAGAGAGAGAGAGAGAGAGAGAGAGAAAAAAAAGCAGATTGCTCGTTACGTCAGAGCAAACTCGCGAGAGCGGCGGCTGTGGGTATAAATTACGAATTGGGTCGTCGCCAGCAGCGAGAGACACAAGTCCGAGATTACAAAGTTTTCCTTAAGCGATCGGATCTCGCTCTCGCTCTCGTCGCTCTCTATGTATTTTTCTATCTCCCTCTCCCTCTCCCTGGTTTATTCGCCTCCCCTCCCTGCGCTCTTCTATTCGCCACGAGATGGTCTCCTTGATCCGTATGTCTGTCTCGCTTTGGATCGCGTCGGTGCTATCCGGACGTGCGAGGGAAAAAAAAAACGATAGTGTTGAATAGGAGAGAAGCTATATAGCCGAGCTATTTTACTATTACTACACCACGACTGCCGCCGCCGCAGCCACTACTAATGCAATCACCGGGACTGCAATAACCACCACCACCGTTGCATCTGTCGTACAGTGGACTCTCCGATAAGTTAAGTTCCGAAAAGTTAAGGCACTCCGATAAGTTAAGGTAGTCCTTGCGGATAATATTCATTTCGCATAAATTCGAGGAATTTGGGAGAGAATTGCAAACACTTCTCGTTGGTATAAAAATCTGAAAAAATGCATACACATTAAAGGTACTGAAAAGATTAATTTTGCATAATAATAATTCGAAAATGTTATTAACAAATTGATGAAAAAAACAATTGTTTAACAAATATTTCGATGACCCGATTTTTTTTTTTCATGAAAATGATTCCTTCGTTTTTCCGAATACGTATGAATTTTTTCAGATTTTAGAGTTCACATTGAATTTCGTGCGTTTTTTATAGGGAAAATATGTGAAAATTCAATGTGAACTCTAAAATCCGAAAAAAATTCATACGTATTCGGAAAAACGAAGGAATCATTTTCATGAAAAAAAAAATCTTGGGTCATCGAAATATTTGTTAAACCATTATTTTTTTCATCAATTTGTTAATAACATTTTCGAATTATTATCATGCAAAAGTAATCTTTTCAGTGCCTTTAACGTGCATGCATTTTTTCAGATTTTTATACCACCAAGAAGTGTTTGCAATTCTCTCTCAAATTCCTCGAACTTATGCGAAATGAATATTATCCGCAAGGACCACCTTAACTTATCGGAACGGCCTAATCGGCTTTCGGTCCCGCGACCTTAACTTATCGGAGAGTCGACTGTATTCGCGGCTCGGCCGGTCGCTCACACTCGCCTCCATTCTGCGCCTCACGTGCGCTGCGCGCGCGGTGCACAATCTATCCATCCTCGTTCGCATCGCGCGCGGTCTATTAGCATCGAGCGTGCGCCCGAGGGCCTTGACACAGTGCGTGTCAAGCATGTAGCGTGGCGATAGCGGAAAGCGCAATCTATTTATCGGGATTTATCGACAATTTTGCGCTAACCGTTGATACACACGCCATACGCCGCGCTCGCGCCTCGCGCCGTACATGCAGAAGCCGAGATCGAGTGACACGTATGCGATTACCGGCCGCGACGAGAACCGCCTGATGTATAACTAAATGCGCTGGAGAACGCGACGACGACGACGACGACACACATGGATTTTCGCTCGTTTGCTTTTAATAATATATGCGGTTACGGACACACGGGAATCTATTAATAAATACAGCGGGCGATACATGGGGAGATATATATGTGTTTGTATGTATTTTTATGTGAGAATGTTGGATGTTTATTTTGCTGGGCTGTGTCGACTCACTTGGCTAGTCTCCCTCGGTTGTTCTGCCAAAATATTGACGCTTTTTTGCGGTATCTAATTTTTTTTATCTGATGGGAGTGAAGCTGTGAATATGAGCCACTGAATTTTTTTTTTTTTTGCGTGGTTGATAATGTGAAAAGGGGCGAGTGCTTTGGGCATGACTATTGGAGGAGGTGTCACTTGTGGAAGAAAGAATTTACGTACCAATTTTTTTTGTGGCATGGAAACGGTGAATATGGGCTGCAATTTTTTTTTTGTCACCATTGACTATAGAGATAGCAATTTAATTTTTTGGGTACATTAGGAGGATGTGTTACTTGCACTAGAAAAAACGTATAATAGGTTCTAGGGAACTGGAATATCAGGTTTTTTTTATAGGCACAAAAAATTGTTTAGTCTAATAATAATTATTTTGGCAAACCATAAGGAGCCTCAAATCTTGGCGACGAATTATTTTATTCTGTGCCCGGTTATCAGTGCCGCGAAACGAGGTTTAACATTTTTCCACGCTCGAATTTTCATGTCAACACTTGCTGGTCCCTATTCGCCCCTTTCGCTTTATATCGTCTATTACTCTCGTATCGGCTCCGCGACTGTCCTCAAAGTTCTCGATTCTTCCTTCTCCGCAGTGTCGCTTCTTCCCCCCCCCCCCCTTCCCCCTTTCGTTTCGCGCGCCACCCATGAGTCCAGCGCCGCCGCAGCCGCCACCAAGTTTTTTCGCTCCACACGCCCCGAGGTGCGAGATACGAACCCCCCGATAGGAGGGAAAAAGTGGTCTAGACGATTCGAGTCGGGGTTGCTCGCCGCCGCAGGTAGAACGAGAAACCAGAAAAATGCGGTGTATAAGGACGAAGGGGGTAGGAGAAATCTCGGCCAGCCGAGATTTCTCGAACGCTGATTGCATCCCCCGACCAGAGAATCCAAAATAGACCAACGAATAAGTCTCGCGGTGCTTGCAGTCGTAATGAAAAATTTCGCAAAAAATGGAAAATACGAATCCGTTCATCTGCACAGAATGCAAATTGCTGTGTTACTCCGACGCCCTGAAAATCCGAACTTTTTTTTGTTCTTGTTTATGTACAGATATTTTGTTTAATAATTATTTTCCATTTTTTGTGCTGCGTCTAGTCTGATTTAGGTTAGGGTTAGTTTTAAGGTTTCTTTGTTGCGCCCGGCTATTGCGGATTTATTATTTTTTATTTTTTTTAATTTTCGTTTGTCCTAGTGCAATAAATTCTATCTATCTAACGAATGCTTTTTTGGACATCATAAGCCTAAAAATGGACACCCAGGTAGTGAACTTTAGTGTACTAAATGCCCACAAATGCACCGAGAGAAAAAGTTTCCTTGATTCAATGAAATTTCCTTGAAATCTCAACCTATGAAACATTTATTTGAGGTCAATGAAATAATATCCTTAAGTTAATATTATATTTTCTTTGAATGATGTCATCAACCAAATTATAGGTTATGTTCACCAAGTTTTTGGTTACGTACCATAGTACTTAGATATGTTGATCAAGAATCTCCATGGTTTAACCAATGATTATCTTCTCGATTTGACTTGACTTAACTATAACATAACAGATCAGCTTGCGCGAGAAACACCAATACGACTTATCGCGAATGAGCCAAACGTTGACAGACCGGGTGCCGTCAGGCATGTCGTTTCTTTAAATCAAGGAGATCATGTCTTTGAAATTCAAAGAAATATTTCATTGAAATCAATGAAAAAAATTCAATCCACCCATTTCTTTGGAATCAAGGACATTTTTTCTCTCGGTGTGTACCCTTCGGTGTTGTCAGGCTGGATGTTCCTCGGCCAACCATCGTCGTCCCGATATTTTCTCGCCTGGAACACGACCACACTCGTGATACCCATCGACGAGAAATATTAAGAATTAAGGTGAGCGACCAAGTGTCTCTCGTGTCTCGCGCACACGCGGAGTCAACGCGACAGGCAGCGGGTGACGCTATACGCGCGATTAAGGACTGGGTGCTATGACCCACATCGCGGGCGAATTACCCGCGAGCTCGCTAGTTGGTGGCACAAGCCGAGCGATGATGCGGAGACGACGATACCGATATACCGGCCGGTATCCGACGAAAAAAAAATTAACGTCGGCTCGTCGTTATTTTCTCTCGCTTTTACATTAACTGTAAAAACGCCGGAGCGCCGGACGCGTTCATCGACGTCGGGGGAAATAAAGTAGAGAAAACTCTCTCGTTTGATGTAATCATCGGGTACAGCTCGGTGGCGGCGCCGCTATTATCCGGACTCCCTCTCGAGCTGCCCCTCCACACACACCGGTCGCTTCTTCGCCGGCGAACTTTTAAGGGCTGTTTGCATCGCCCACCCACCCCACCCAGCCGGGAGCGAGAGACCCTTTCCCCCTTTTTTTTTATTCCAACTTTTTCGCTCCTGCTCCGGTTTAGCAGCGCGCGCTCCACGGCATAATATTTCGCGCTCCCGCGAGCTCGCATCGCGAGCTCGGCTCGAACGGGTCGCTCGCTCGTGCATTTTGCACACGACCCTCCGGTACTTCGGGCTCGGTCTGTAACCTCCTACCCCTGCGACCGGTGAGCGCGGGGCTTGACCTGTGTAACGAGGGCTCTGCCCGTGTTGATGCTGATGACGATGCTCGCTTTTTCAAGGAGGAATTTGCAGGAGTTTTGTGAAATGGCCGGTTATTGACTTGTTTTCGTGCATATTTTAGGTTCAGGTTGATCTGATCTTGGTGCTTATCGAGCCGAAGCTGGACCTACGAATTCTGAGGCATAAGAAAGGTGGAAGAATGATTTTTTCATTATCAAGGAGAGAAGGTTGGAAACAGGTTTTCGGAGGTTGAATATTCGGAGGCCAAAAGCCGACATCGCGAAAAAATAGTGTTAACTATATTAAAAGTAAGAGAGAATTGCAAACACTTCTCGATGATACAAAAAGCTGAATAAATTCATGCTCATTAAAGGTACTGAAAACATCAATTTTGCATAATAATAATTCTAAAATTTAAATAATAACTTGAAAAAATGAAAATAATAAATTGAAAAAATAAAAATAATAACTTGAAAATATGAAAATAATAAATTGAAAAAATGAAAATAATAAATTGAAAAAATGAAAATAAAAAAATGAAAAAAAAAAAAAATTGTTTAGCTAATCTCCCGGTGACCCAAATTTATTTTTTATAAAAATGATTCCTTCATTTCTCTGAATACGTATGAATTTTTTCAGATCTTAAACTTGACTTTCAATTTTGCGTTTTTTATATGGAAAATATGCGTGCAAAAAAATATGTAGCCTGAAATTGACCACTTCCGTCCCGCAAAACCGCCACATAAAGCACCTCAGCTTTCCACGCGCGTGATACAAAAATCCAATAAACCAATTTCGTCTGCGCAAAATCGTCCAGGCTCGGCGCATTAAATTTCAAAGTTTAATGCACCGAAATTGCGAAATGTTTGAAAAGATTTCGCGACAGAGCGCGCGCATTGACAACGACCGGTTGTCCGCCGCGTCGGCTGCGCGCGACGGGCTTACGGTCGGTGCTGCCCATCGTGCCGCGGCGATCGCGCTCGCTCGCTCAGACATGCTAATTCGGTTCCAGTAAAGAAGTACAACCCCTCGATTCTCACCCCCCGTGCGCTGGCCCGACGCGACGACACAACCACAACAGCCGCGTCGTGACGGCGCAGAAAAACGCGTTCACCAATACGTTCTACGTCCTCGCGTACGCGGCAGACGCTGTATTGACGACCTCGTCTCATGTAATTTTCATCGTGAAAAACTTGCGAAATTATCGTAAGCGAAGCGCGCTGCTCGCGGCCGCCGCATCAGAGAGTCCCCGTCGCTCGGGCGTCCGGATCAACCCTCGCTCACGAGTACCACGCATTACCTCACCCCCACCCCCACCATCCTCCTTTCCACCGCGAGGAACGAGGTACGTCGACCGTCGAGGCAAAACAGCGCGAGGGCGAGCGAGCGAATTACGAGAAAAAAAAAGAGAAAAAAAAATTGCGACGCGGGCAGAGCAAAAATAATAATGAAAATAGCGAAAGGGGAGCCGGGCAGGAAGAAACTTTTCGAACAGCTTTATTTTTTTTTCTTCCTAATTTTTTTTTCTTTTTTTTTCGTTGCCTCCGATAAAGGGTTATATGGTGAACGAGGGATGCGCACGATGACGATATAGTCGCGAGTATGTTCGTCGTCCTTTTGCCGCGTCAAAGTAACCTCTCGTATATCACAAACTGTTTATTACATCGCGCGCTCTCTCCGTGTTTTTGTGATGTACGAAAAATAATAATGAAAATAGCGAAAGGGGAGCCGGGCAGGAAGAAACTTTTCGAACTGCTTTATTTTTTTTTTCCTTATTTATTTTATTTTATTTTATTTTTTGTATTCGTTGTCTCCGATAAAGGGTTATATGGTGAACGAGGGATGCGCACGACGACGATATATTAGCGAGTATATTCGTCGTCCTTTTGCCGCGTCAAAGTAACCTCTTGTACATCACAAACTGTTTATTACATCGCGCGCTCTCTCCGTGCCCGCGATGTAATAAACAGTTTGTGATGTACGAAAAATAATCATGAAAATACCGAAAGGGAAGCCGGGCAGGAAGAAACTTTTCGAACAGCTTCATTCTTTTCTTCCTTATTATTATTATTATTATTACTATTACTATTATCATTATTATTATTATTATTATCATTATTATTATTATTATTATTATTATTATTATTATTATTATTTTTTTTTTTTTGTTTTCGTTGCCTCCGATAAAGGGTTACATGGTGAACAAGGGATGCTCACGACGACGATATATTCGCGAGTATATTCGTCGTCCTTTTGCCGCGTCAAAGTAACCTCTCGTACATCACAAACTGTTTATTACATCGCGGGCATACGGAGAGAGCGGGCGCGCGAACTACCGGTGGGGTACTCTCGTCGATACCACCGCGGTGGCCGCGCGCGCGGCGATTCGCTGCGCCCGCGTATAATTAAAGGGCTAGATGGCGAGTATCCGTCCCGGTACTCGGCTCCGTATTATATACACATATAACGAGTACATAATCGATGCGCGAAAAAAGGAGAAAAAAAACGGGGGAGGAAAGAGGGAAAGGGAGAAAGAGAAAAAAGGAAACGCGTACACAGCGCACACGATGCACGAGGTATTAGCAGCGACGGCGCGACTACATCATGTGGAAATACACGTGACTCACTCCTTTCCGCCGTTTACCCCCTATAATTTTCCGCAACCTGGTATTCACAGGAGAGAAAGAGAGAGAGAGAGAGAGAGAGAGAGAAAAAAAAAGTTGTGTTCCAGAGGGAGAGACGGAGAGAGAAAAATAACAGAGACAGCGAACGTTGGGGGCTTCACGCGATATCCAGCTTCGCTCGCGGTCTCCCCCACCCCGGGATGTTACCTAAATATAGCCGAAAAAGAGAAGAACGCATAGAACGTCGTGAGGGATTGAAGCGCGCGCGCACCGAGAGAGAAAGTTTCCTTGATTCAATGAAATTTCCTTGAAATCTCAACCTATGAAACATTTCTTTCAGATCAATGAAATAATATCCTTAAGTTGATATTATATTTTCTTTGAATGATGTCATCAACGAAATTATAGGTTATGCCCACCAAGTTTTTGGTTACGTACCATAGTACTTAGATATGGTCACCAATAACTTCGATGGTTTAGCCAATGATTATCTTCTTGATTTGACTTGACTTAACTATAACATGACAGACCAGCTCGCGCGAGAAACACCAATACGACTTATCGCGAATGAGCCAAACGTTGACAGACCGGGTGCCGTCAAGTATATCGTTTCTTTAAATCAAGGAGATCGTCTCATTGAAATTCAAAGAAATATTTCATTGAAATTCAAAGAAATATTTCATTGAAATTCAAAGAAATATTTCATTGAAATTTAAAGAAATATTTCATTGAAATTGAAAGAAATATTTCATTGAAATTCAAAGAAATATTTCATTGAAATTCAAAGAAATATTTCATTGAAATTCAAAGAAATATTTCATTGAAATTCAAAGAAATATTTCATTGAAATTCAAAGAAATATTTCATTGAAATTCAAAGAAATATTTCATTGAAATTCAAAGAAATATTTCATTGAAATTCAATGAAATATTTCATTGAAATTCAAAGAAATATTTCATTGAAATTCAAAGAAATATTTCATTGAAATCAATGAAAAAATTTCAATCCACCCATTTCTTTGGAATCATGGAAATTTTTTCTCTCGGTGCGGGAGCGACGAGGACGGCGGGAAGAAACGGCGAGGAATTAAAGAGAAAAATTAAAAGACGAGGAGAACAGAGGCAGCGCGCAGCCTTGACTCGGCCGTGTTTTAATGCCCGTTCTATAACTATTATAATGCCTTTCCCGGTCTCGCCGGTTCTCCGTGCTCTCCTCGCGGAGAACCGGCGAGCGCGAGAGCCCTCGGAATACCGGGCGTATAATAGTTATTCAAAAATTCAACTCCTCGCGGAGAGCCCGAGCTCTGCAGAATCAGCGGTAACAGCAGCGGCAGCAGCAGCAGCAGCAGCGGCTACGAGAGTTACGATGGAAGGGGGAGGCCGGGCGTTTGCAGAAAGCGGATGTAAAGCGTTTTTGCCTGGACGGGGTAGCATGACTCGACCGGAGCGAGCCGAGCGAATGAACGAATGGGCCTTCACCCGGCTATGAGACGCGAACCTGTTCGTAACGAGCCGTTTTATTCCGTCTTCGTATTTTATACATATATGTTTGTATATCTATACATACCACACACATATATCTATATATGTTTGTATATCTATACATACCACACACATATATCTATATATATGTGGCTGTGTATAGGAGATGTGCGGGCAAAATGAAACAGCGTTTCTTTTCAGTTGCGAATATTTTTGCGGGCCAAATTGAACAAACCAGCGTTTCAGGGATATCGCGTTTATACGACACACTTCAACTCGACTAAGCAGAATATAACGATTTTTTAATCCATTTTCAGTGTTTCAAGCAATTTGGATTTTAGAAAATTACTTAAAAAAATATCTAATTTTTTTTAATACATTTTTTTCTTAATATAATCGTTACTGATTTATTTATTTATTTATTTATTTAATGCGTTGACGGCCAAACCGTCAAATATAGAAATAGTGTCAAAGATACAGTCGTGTAAACCCATCTATTATATTTTAAACTATGACTATAAAATATTAAATATAACATCGCTTAAAACCAAAAACACGCCACAAAATTTGAAAACACAAAAAAATACTGACGATGTGTATTATAAAAAAAAACACGAATTCGGGGGTTGTTTCATTTTGCTCTCACTTTTTTTTCCCCGACGCTCAAAATTGACTATTGGAATCGAATTTTCTGGTGAAAACCAAAAGAAAATACCCTTTCATCATCGTCATAAACCCATTTTTCGCTCATGCGTTTCATTTTACCTGCACATCCCCTATATACACACCCAGCCAGTAGTGTCGGTGCCGCGCATAGCCGAGTGAAGTATGCAGCCACACAGTGAGTCGAGCTCGCGGATAGAGAAGAGCGGAAAGCATAAACGGCTGACGGTCATAGCGGTGGAGAGAAAACGACGCGCGAGTGTCGAGGGGTTGCCAAGTGAGGTAGGACCAGGATGATAGGGAAGCCCAAGTGAGACGCACACTAATTCCTCGCTCCTCGGCTCTCCCTCTCTATTTATCTCCCTCTCGCGCGCCGGGCGTCATCGTCCCCGACCCACGCCCGGCGCTTTATCGTCTATGTGTTTCTCTCTGTGTGTGTATGTGTCATATATATATATATATATATATATATATATATATATATATATATACATATATGGCGGGAGTTTTGAGGGTTGCGCGCCGGGGCTAAAGGACCGTGATGGTTGCTCTCTCTCTCTCTCTCTCTCCCGCTCGATCCCAAGGTCGTCTGGGGGGCGGTCCTATCGATTCGGCCGCGCGGCACCCTGTTCAACTCACCTCCTGGCTAACGCGCGGCTTCACCCACACCACCTGAATCTTTCAGCGGGCAAACACACGGCGCGCAAAAACCCAGAACCCGACGTATCCGCACGTATATCTGTTATATCCTGAGCTGTGTGACACACTGGCTGGGATACAAGCGGAGCCTAAAGACACACACGCACATATATGAATTTATATGTATGTATGTATAGATTAAAAGATATAGATATATATATATATATATAGATATTTGTGTGTGCGCGCGCAGTTTTCGGGCTGTCAGAGTCGATCCGCGAAGCGATTTATTCTTCGTGAGCTTTTGGTACCTCGGTAGAGACTCCCCAACACCCACCCCTTCTCCTCCCCGCCCCTCCCACCCCCTCTCCCTCCGACGTCGTAGTCTCGATGTCATTGCACCCCCCGCGGGACTTTTCTGTTACGTACACAGAACCCGCGCAGACAAGAGTTTGATTCGGTGCCCTCGAAGCGAGTCCCAAGGACGCGTTGGAGGGTGGGGGGAGGGGGGAAGAAGGGGGGCGTTCACCGTGCCTCCCTCGGAGTTTCGCTCGCGGTTAACGTCGAAGAAATTGCGTCTCTCTCATTGACTGCCTAATGAAAATTCACCTACCGGCGTGTGTGGGATTTTTGAAGATGGAGGACAGAAAACGTACTCGGCTGGCGATTCTTTGCTGGTAGCGAATCGTATCGTTACGATCGATATATTATTATTATTATTATTATTATTATTATTATTATTATTATGAGTATTACAGAAAGTAAGTTTAAAACTTATAATATATATTATATAAAACTTACAATATAATATAATAATATATATTGTTGAAGATGATTGTTGACCGCTGTTGTTTATTGATGTTCATGAGTTTCGGCAAAGGAACGTTCCTTTGCCGAAACTCATGAACATCAATAATATATATTGGCACAAAGAATGTTTTGTTTCACCCGACAAACTTTATGCCCTGGTGGAAAATCCGTGGGCCCTGATCACGGCCGTGTTAGCTCTGTTAGAGCCTCAGCAGTGCCTGACTAGTCCCGAATTTAACGCTGAAAATTTGCAACAGGATGCAGCTTTTTTAATTATGCTAATTGGTTACGGCAACCGCTTTATTTTTTTTTCCACGGCTCCTGACGTCTCGATCCACTCGTCAATCTCCCCGGCATTTGGATCTGTCCAACAATCGTCGTTGGCTCAAAAAAAAAAAAAAAAAAAATCGGACCGCAACACTCGTCGTCGTAATATCGCCGATTTGGCCTAATTTCGTCGTTGAAAGCTCCACGGATCCGTCCGCTCCGCATCGGAGCGTGAAGGGTTCGCCAGGGTCGAGTGTCCGAGCTTCCGTCAAGACCCCGCTACACAACCCCCCCGGCGAACGGTGGCTAATCCACTTGCCCGTTCGAGCGGAAAAATCGGTCCCTGCAGCCCGCGCGCCGCGAGTGGGAGGCGTCATCACTGGTGCGGCAATAATTTCAGTTTCAACGCGCGGGGGCCCCCCGAAGAGGACGACTCCTCGTATTCTCGCTGCCCCCGAAGCGTCGTATATACTGACCATTGGGACGCCCTCGATTATCACGTCGTAACAGTTCACGTCGCTGGCGCGCGCGACTCGAACCATTCCCGCATAGGCCCTCGAAGTTATGGACTCTAAAGCGCCGAAGGAGGCTCGAGAGCCACGCTCGACGCCTCCGCGTTTCTTGCGACCCTCCCGAGAAAATAACACGGCGAAATATTATACGATTTCGCAGAAATATTCTTTGCCGAGTGCCTAAAAAAAAAAAAAATAATAGGAGCGAAAAAAGAAACGTAAAATTGAAAGAAAAAAAAAAATAAAAAAGATCGTGAAATCGCAGCGAGAATTGCAGCGCTGGTAAATGGCCTGGCGACCCCCTATCGACGATTCCTCCTGGGGGTGGGGGGAGGGGGGTCGACAGTTCAAAGCCCTTTTCACCGATCTCGCTGCAAGGTCTCCGGAGATATTAACGAAGACGACGAGGCGGCCAATCGCGGCAGGTTCGTCTCGCTGTATATATTCGCTCGCGCCGCGCCGTCCGTGGCTTAAGGGGGCGGAAAAATAATCGCTAAGGGCGCGCGGCCCTCCTTGGGTCGGTGCGCGGCGCGCGTCTAGTCTGATGCCAGACGCCGCAATTACTTTTCTCTCGGCTCATCGAGAAAACCGCCCTCGTTCGGAACGAGACTCTTCGCTCTCTCTCTCTCTCTCTCATCCCCCCCGCGCGCTCGGCTCATTTCGACGATAATAAGACGCGGAGGATGAAGATGCGAGAGCGAGCTTTTTGAAAACAGCTACGGTCGCTCTGTGTATATAGATACGTGGATTTCTTTTTATACAGGGGATGTGCGGGGAAAATGAAACAGCGTTTTCTTGAGTTCCGAATATTTTTGTTGGTAAAATGGAAGAAACCCCCATTTCGGGGGTAACGTTTTTTTTTACCATTTTCATTATTTCAAGTAATTTGGCTTTTAGAAAATCACTTTAAAAAATATCTAATTTTTTTATATATTTTTTATCAATATAATCATTGCTGATGATCTGGAGTGTTAAAAAAAACACGAATATCCAAATTTGGGGGTGTCTTTAATTTGGGCCGCACTTTTTTCCTGCCGATGCTGAAAATTGATGATTGGAATCGAATTTTGGGGTGAAAACCAACAGAAATACTCTTTGGTCATCGTCGTAAAACCATTTTTCGCTTCTGTGTTCCATTTTGCCTGCACATCCCCTATTTATATACAGGTATACAAATCCGAAGGCGAGTAAAATACGTCGTTGGGATAAAAGCGAGCGGATGTCTCAACAGCGTCGTCGTCGTCGTCGTCGTCCGCGTCGTTGTCGCCGATCGTTCAATTTGCCAGTAAAAGCAGAGAGAAAGGGGCGCCTCGCCTGTATTCGGACGTGGACGACGGTCGCGAACAAGCGGGGCGGGCGCTGCGTATGGATGAGGCCGGGACGTAGCGCCGCCGTCGGGCGGCGGCAGCGACGTCGATCGCGCACCAAGGACGTGACCCGGAAAGTTCAAAAACCCCTTCAGGGGTTGTCGAATTCATAATGGGTCCGCCCGAGATGGGCGAGTGGCATTCGACGACACCCGAGTGCTCGCCGGCACGAACCAACGATAACGGAATTCCGAGATTGTGCAACGTCGTACACAACCAAGACCTCTTCGCAAAAATTTTACCATCCTCATACCACACCACCGACTCCCTTGGAGCAAAGAAATACGAGACTGTGCTTTTTTTACTACACCGTTAAATCGCAAACAGCCCGCGCGTCGATAGAAAAAAAAAAGAAACGCGACGAAAAAAAAGAAACGCGACGAAAAAAAAGAAACGCGACGAAAAAAAAGAGAAACGCGACGAAAAAAAAGAAACGCGACGAAAAAAAAAGAAACGCGACGAAAAAAAAAGAAATGCGACGAAAAAAAAGGAAACGCGATGAAAAAAAAAGAGAATTCGCGGTCTAAGAAATCCAGGCTTCGTCGTGTGGGGTAGTCGTCGCCGGGGCTGCGCGGATATACCGACCAGACGGTGCTGGAATTTTTTGCTTTCTTACAACCCCCTCACCCCCTCGCCCCCCTTCCTCCCAGCTCGCCCTTTCCTGCTCAGCGAGACTGTGGCACGAAAGCGTACGAGGGGGCTGCAGGGGGGTTGCAGGGGCTCGCGGGGGGAAAAAGCACGGAAAAGGAGCGAGCGAAAAGTGAGCGAAATCGCGGAGCGAGGAAAAAGCGAACGCGACAGAGACGGAGCGTGAGGGGGGAGCGAGAAACATTTGAGCGAATTAAGGAAGAAGGAGATGAGTAGACGGGGAAAAATGGGGGGTTGCGTGAACGCGAGTCGAGGAGTCGGGCCGAGTTGGGGTAAGGACAAGGGGAAGGAAAGGGGGTAGTGGAGAGCGGGTGGAGAGGGTGGTGAGGGGGTTAGGAGTGGGAGGATCCGTCTAGACTGTGTTCGCTTGATCCTGGCCGCGAGCGCAGCTCTCAAGGCTACGACATGGAGTTTTGCAACGCTCGCCGGGCCCAGAGAGAGAGAGAGCCGCCCGCCGAGGCGGTCGGGGTGGCGGTGGGAGCTCGGCAGACGGGGGTGGAAGGGGAGCAGAGGAGGGAGTTTCACCCCCTCATGCGGGGGTGCGGTGGAGATGAGGGAGAGGGGGGAGGGGGGGGGGGGGCGAAGCGCCGCGACACAACGGAGAAAGTTGCGAGGGCGTCGTCGTCGTCGTCGTCGGCGGTGGCGTCGCGCGGCGAGAGAGGCGCGAGGGGAAGGAAAAGGTCGGAGAACAGTGAAAGTCCTGGCGGCGCGCTCGATAACCCCTAGGCGCCAAGGTCACGGTCACGGCCTGTGCGCTGCTCCCGGTTTGCGCCAGCCGCCCCCCTCAACCCCCTCAACCCCCTCAACCCCCCCTCATCCCCCCTCTCACCCCTCCGTTCCGACTTTTCTCCACCGATTCCTACATACACCGAGTCTTCCATCCTCCATCCCCCCTCCCCCCTCGCCACCCTCACTCCACCCCTCCAACCACCACTTTCACCTCTCTCTCTCTCTCTCTCTCTCTCTCTCTCTCTCTCTCTCTCTCTTTCCACTCCTCCTCGCGATGAAACGCGGCTACCGACCCAACCGAGCTCTGACACAACCCCCTCCCCCTGAAACCTCAACCACCCCCCCCCCCCCTCACCCACCCGTCGTGAAAAGCGACCCGGGCCAAAACGGTAGTCGCGCGCGCCTTCGGTGTACACACGGCATATATATATATATATATATATATACACCGTCTTCTCGGTGTGTTCACCATTCGCCAGCGGCGACTCCGCCACCCCCGTCGCAGACGATTATCGCCGCGATACGGAATTGGCGTCGTCCGACTGGCTCCGTTCCTCCTTCCTCCTTCCTCGCGCGCGCGCAGCCCCAACCCTTTTTTTTCCTCCGTCCTCTCTTCCAGATATACACGATACTTTTTTTCCTAGTTTTTTTTTCGCTCGCTTCCCCTCGTATTCCCGGACTTCTGAGGTTTTTATTTTACTCGCCCCCCACCCCATCACATGGTAACTCCCGTCGCGGCGTCTGCAAACTTTGCGGGGTTAATGAGAGTCTGATGTGCGCGAGAAGCTCGGCGGCGGCGCGACGAGAATCGACGGGAAAATTGAATACGTCGCGAGAGGAGCGCGCGGAAAATTATCGCGAGAAAAAAAAAGATAGAGAGAGAGAGAGAAAAAAAAAACAAAAATAACAGCCAACGACGGGGGAGGCGCGAGAGCGTGTAAATATAATCGATACGCGATGCAGTCTCGCGCGAGCGAGTAATTCTCGCGCGCCAGTGAATAAATACACACGTCGACCTACATGCGCGAGAAAAGAGAGTGAGAGCGCCGAGGGAGCACCGAGCGCTCGCGCTACGTGTGCGTCGCTCGTGCACAACGCGCGAGCTCGATCGGCGTTTTATATACACACGGCGATAGATATAAAATCCTATTACGCATATGGGACAAGATTGCAGGAGGTTTTCGCGTTCCGCGGCCACGCGAGAGATCTCGCGGTTCTCGACGCGATTGTGCAACCCGAGCCGCAGCGCCGGGCACAGAGAGACAGAAGGTATCAATCGCGGCCACACCACCTTGCGGCAATATCCACGTTTTCCGCGCGCAAAACGCTCGTACATTATTCGCCTCTGTGCGCTGCACGGCGATACATCGAGAACCTGTCGACGCGCGGAATTTCCTTATCGTTGCCCGCGCTATGGGCTCGCGTTGTATAAGCGTTACGATCACGACCCTCCGGGGCCGAACCCAATGCACAATAATGTTGCTGTGTGCAGGAGTCAGGCATTAATTCTTAGTGAGGAATGGATTATTTTTCATGACGTTGATGTTTGCATCGTTGCAATGCGACGAAAGTAAAAAGGAGAAATTAATAATGAACTTAAATGATTGTACAGGTTGTAAAAAGTTATTATAGCGACTAAGAGGATGGCAAAACAAAATTATTTCAACCCATAATGTGGGTGGAATTATTTTGATTTTTGTCGAATTAATATCTTGTTGCAATGCGACGAAATTGTAAACAACAAAATATGACTGAACTGAAATGATTATACTGGTTATAAAAAGTTATTATAGCGACTAAGAGGATGACGAAACAAAATTATTTCACCCCCTAATGTGGATGGAATTATTTAAATTTGTATGGAATTAATATCTTGTTGCAATGCGACGAAATTACAAACAACAAAATATGACTGAATTGAAATGATTGTACTGGTTATAAAAAGTGATTACAACGACTTAGAGCATGACAAAACAAAATGATTTCACCCCCTAATGTGGGTGGAATTGTTAAATTTTTATGGAATGAATATCTTGTTGCAATGCGACGAAAATAAAATAACGAAATATTAACGAACTCAAATGATTATACCAGTTATGAAAAGTTATTATAGCGACTAAGAGGATGACAAAATAAAATGATATCACCCTCTAATGTGGATGGAAATATTTACATTTTTATGGAATTAATATCTTGTTGCAATGCGAAGAAATTAAAAACAACGAAATATTAGTGAACCTAAATGATTATACCGGTTATAAAAAGATATTATAGGGACTAAGAGCATGACAAAACAAAATTACTTCACCCCCTAATGTGGGTGGAATCATTTACATTTTTATAGAATTAATATCTTGTTTTTAACTTCGTTGCATCGTAGCGATGCGAACTTCAATGTCATTATTTTTCTTTCTTCAATTCGCCGTTTAATCCGCGTGCAAAAAGTTGTTGAGTCAAAAAATACCCTCTTGTTGATCTATTAATGCTCGATTGGTCGTCGATATCGTCAGATAAACTGGGATCGGGACCAAGTTCATGCATCGCATGTTTTTTGTTTATGTCAAATGCTAAAACTGATATAAAGGGAGTCGGGAGCTAATCCTCCGGTAATAAGTTCATGAGTCACGCGAAATTAATTGTTGTCGATCTATTCGTGGTCCGCTTGGTCGTCGGTATCGTCAGATACACTGGGATCGGAACCAAGTAGCGTGCATCGAACTTTTTTTTCTCATGTCAAATGTCAAATAGATATAAAGGGACCCTCGACGTCGTATTGAAATTTGCATCAATATTGACTGGAGGAAAATCTGTGGCGTTACTAGCGGACCAAGTCAGACGCTGATCAGGTTCTGAACCGGGCCAATATTAGCCCTGCCTGGTAACCCAACCGATTTTCTACCTGGTATTGTCAGACAATGAAAACTACCATTTTTGTTTGTATTAAAAGCACATAAAAAACCTACAATCCATGAATCCAAATTTTTGTATTACTTCATTTTACTTTATTAGTATTATAAATTCCCATAAAATAAACTTGTGGCACTTCATTCTTGCATTCGAAACTCGAAAATGAGAAACAACGAAAATACATTTCACTCTCATAATGAGAATCGCCTCGGATCGTCCAACTGTTTTTCACAATTGCGAAGCAAATTTATGCGGATTACCGCACCGAGAGAAAAAGTTTCCTTGATTCAATGAAATTTCCTTGAAATCTCAACCTATGAAACATTTCTTTGAGGTCAATGAAATAATATCCTTAAGTTAATATTATATTTTCTTTGAACGATGTCATCAACCAAATTATAGGTTATGCCCACCAAGTTTTTGGTTACGTACCATAGTACTTAGATATGGTCACCAATAACTTCGATGGCTTAACCAATGATTATCTTCTTGATTTGACTTGACTTAACTATAACATGACAGACCAGCTCGCGCGAGAAACACCAATACGACTTATCGCGAATGAGCCAAACGTTGACAGGCCGGGTGCCGTCAACTATATCGTTTCTTTAAATCAGGGAGATCATCTCATTGAAATTCAAAGACATATTTCATTGAAATCAATGAAAAAATTTCAATCCACCCATTTCTTTGGTATCAAGGAAACTTTTTCTCTCGGTGCGAGAGATCGTTGTGTCTTCATTCGTCAACCGCATTTCCCAGACGTTGCAAACGCGACGCGTCGGGTCGCGAGTGGGAATATAAATCCGGCGCTCGTTACTCGACAATCGGGAAGATAACGAGAGTGGAGCTGCGAGGGGAGCTCGAGGAGACGTCGGCGGGCACGGGAAGAGGCTGGAGCAGGATGAAGCCTCGAAGGTTCGGCTATAACCTTGACCCTGGCGGATCGATCAGTCGCGAGCACAGTCGGTGGTACCCGGCAGTCGCCATGGCTACGCGAGAAGAGGTCCTGCGTGAATCCTCGCACGCACTTCGCACGCATTCCGGCCCGAGTATAAGAAACCCCATGGAGCCTGATTCGGTAAATCGACTGCAGGCGAAAAAAAAGCGAGACGACCGAGAATCCTTCAATCGATGCTCGCGAATTTCTACGATTATTATTATTGCTCCAAACTGACTCCGACTGACGATATCGCGAATGAATTTCCCCGCAGGATTAAAAAAAAACATCACGGGACACAGATTTGTGACGCGCGAACCGATGGAAATTTTCCTCCGTCAATAAATTATAGTTCGCTGGCGGAGGGAAAGGTTGAAGGGCGGTTCGCGGCAGCCTCGTCGTCCGGATGTTGAATTTTCCATTCCTCCGGGAGCCTCTCGAAAACTCCGACGGTCCTCTCGCTGTATTTTCTACGCGAAAAAAAAAACAAAAAAAAACGTCGCGTGTTTTTGAGACGTCGTCAGCTTCGGGATCTTCGCTGGAGATGAGGAGAAAAAAGGAGGAGGAGGACCGAAGGCGTCTGAAAAAAAAAGTACAGCTACATTTTCAGCTTCGACCCTATAGCGTCACTCGGAGACAAGTTCCCAATTTTTTTTTTTTTTAATCAACGAATACAATAAAGTACTCGCGTTTGCTAATTATTAAAAAAAAAAGAAGTATCCGCAATTTATGTGGCACAACGTCTCGCCGTATTGTGATCAATATTCGGGCGAGCCGGGTCAGGGTACACCGGGTGCGATGGCGTTTTTTTAATCGAGGGACCTTATTAAAGTGGCGAGAGACCACGCAGGGCGTGGGGGGGGGGGGGCGGTGGGCGAGCGGGGGTGGCCTCGTCGAGGGTAGGAAAAAAAAACAGGAGCGGTGGAGGGAAGAAGGAGAAAGTATATCCAGCCAGACATAAATTACCGGGTCTCGCAGGTGCCCTTCGAAGAAAGTTTTTTCTTTTTTTCTCCTCTCTCTTTCTCTCTCCCTCCCTCCATCCTTTTTCGTCGAGGGTCGCAGGGTGTGTTTCGAGAGAGCTTTTCCGTCTCGCTTCGATCGCGCTCGGGTCGCGATGTATACGCGGGGGGGGGGGGGGGGGGTAATGACAAAAAATGACGCGGCTCCCGGCGACCGGGAGGTCTGGCTTAACCTACCTTAACAGGGGGTGGAAATACGTTGCGGGGCGCAACGTATATTATGACGCGCGCGCGCGCCCGCTGGCCTCTCCGGTATTCGCTTCTCGTTTCGCGCACGGGTGCCAAACGAGACGTCGGGAAAAGCGTGGATAGGATAAAAGGCCGGGGAGCACCGGGTGACTCGAATAGAAAGTGAAAAAAAAAAAAATGAAAAAAAATGGAGAGCGGGACAGTCGATCGTCGAGGGACGATTTTATCTTCTCCCTTGAGATGAAAAAAAATGATGAGAAAAAAGAATGAAGAAAAAATCGCGAAAATGATTCATTCGTCGAATTCTCGGTTGGCGCATCGACGTTTCGTCTGGCTTTGCTTTGAAGATACGTGTCGTACGTAAAAACGTAATGAAGAAAAAAAATGACGAGAAAAGAATGAAGAAAAAATCGCGAAAATGATTCATTCGTCGAATTCTCGGATAGCGCATCGACGTCTCGTCTGGCTTTGCTTTGAAGATACGTATCGTACGTAAAAACGTAATGAAGAAAATAAAAATGACGAGAAAAAAATCAAGAAAAAATCGCGAAAATGATTCATGCGTCGAATTTTCGGTTGGCGCATCGACGTCTCGTCTGGCTTTGCTTTGAAGATACGTATCGTACGTAAAAACGTAATGAAGAAAAAAAAATGAAGAAAAAATCGCGAAAATGATTCATCCGTCAAATTTTCGGTTGGCGCATCGACGTCTCGTCTGGCTTTGCTTTAAAGATACGTATCGTACGTAAAAACGTAGTGAAGAAAAAAAATGACGAGAAAAAAATGGCGAAAAAATCGCGAAAATGATTCATCCGTCGAATTCTCGGTTGGCGCATCGACGTCTCGTCTGGCTTCGCTTTGAAGATACGTATAGCGTTGTGGGAGATTAATGACGCGTGAATGACAGGGAAAGTGGATTGCGAAAATCGCTTGTCTGCGACCTTCGATTGGCAACAATATCGGTGTCGATGATACAGCACGAGGAACCGATTTGCCGGCTGAGGAAAATAATTCTTGGATAAACTATGAAGTAACAGCGACTTCGATAACGACAAACGAGAGACTGGATAATGAATTCGATATTGAATCGATATTCAATCGGTGGTAATGGACACCGTGTTTGTCTAATTTATGAGCACCCCGCGAATCAATGATATAATTTTCGCGATATCGAGAAATGGGGTTCGGTGTGCAAACAATGACGGCGATGAATTATGTGTGCTTTAGCCCTTTTCATCTCATCCAATTACACGGTGAGAGGGCCAAAGTTACACAGAAAAATAATCAATAACCAATATCGTCGTTTTATCGGTATCGTCGTGTTTGGGGAAAATCGGCTCGTTCATCGAAAGTCCTTCGATTTCTTTCCCCTGATCATCGTGACGATTACAAAAGTCCGCGTTCATGTTTGGCGAAAGCTTAACGTTTGTGTCTACACGTAACGTATAATAAAAGTTGCGACGAAAGGTCTGCGAAGTTGAAACGAAATCTTGGGAATTGCTTCCTCATTATTTTACACCTTTTACGAAGCTGCCTCTATGACGAAGTATGTTTACCAACGGTGGCTACATCATAGAGGAAGCTTCGCCAAAGGTGCGAAATAACGAGGAAGCAATTTACAAGGTTCAACCTTGCAACTTGTTTGTGCTCGAAAGACATTTTTCAAAAAATTCAAACCCTCATAGAATTTAAACCGCTCGACCGATTCGTGTTAAATCTGTACTCAAACCTTTTTCTATGGTATTCATGGACCAAGCTTAGGCTAAATCTGTAAAATATTTCTTTTTTTTTAACACCAATTTTTACTTTTATACCAAAATCAAAATTTACCAAGAAAGCGACCATTCTTAGGCTAAATCTGTAAAAAAATTATTTTTTTTAAACCCAGTTTTTACTTTTATACCAAAATCAAAATTTACCAAAAAAGCGACCATTCTTAGACTAAATCTGTAAAAAAAAATATTTTTTTTAAACCCAGTTTTTACTTTTATACCAAAATCAAAACTGACCAAAAAAGCGACCATTCCTAGGCTAAATCTGTAAAACATTTATTTTTTTTAACACCAATATTAACTTTTATACCAAAATCAAAATTTACCAAGAAAGCGACCATTCCTAGGCTAAATCTGTAAAACATTAATTTTTTTTAACACCAATATTAACTTTTATACCAAAATCAAAATTTACCAAAAAAAAAAACGACCATTCCGTTGCCTAAATTCATCAATGATACTCAACATAATCGCGAATTCGAAATTACACTTTGAACACAAAGTCAACCCAAAGTCGGTGCATTTTTTTCAAGACCCCACACCGATCCTCGCTGCGTCGCGAGGGATTAGATTCAAAAGCCCGGTATAGGGTAGGTCATAGCAGGAGTGTGGGAGTCGAGTTATCCGAGAGCCGTCGGAGGGTTGTTACGGCGGGCCGCGAGGAGGATGTTGTTATTCCCCGGTCGAGCCCTCGCGTCGCGTTTATTTCGAGCCATACATCAGCGTGACGTGCGTGGAGAAAAGAAGACGAAGGGCGCGCGTACATCGGCGACGGATGGATGGACGAACGGGGCAGACGGGTTGACCGCGGGTTACCACGAAACTATTTTTGAGCGATGGAGGAAGGACGGACGGTCGGGTGAGGTGGGGGAAGGGGAGAAAATCGGTAAAACATCGTCTCGCGATTGTGCGAAGCGAGCGAAGCGAGCGAAGCGTAACAGCGAAGAGTGAGAGTGGCGGAGGGGGCCGCGAGGGGGGTGGAGGGAAAATCGAGGGAAAGGTCTACTTTCGTGTCCGTAAGCAAAGCTTCAAGGACGACCACGCCCTGTCTGCTACCACCACTACGAATCGCCGACCCTCTGAGGTCGCGCACCGCCACCAACCACCACCACCCCCGGGTGGAGGAACCGCGGGCTCTCTGCGCAATTCGCACCCTCGCGCTGAAAACAACCGAAACACACGCGCGCGCGCGCGCTACAAGCGTCAATGCGAAAGGAAAAAAAAAATGCGGCCAGCACCCTCGCCTCGGTCCTTGACATGTCCCTCAAACAACGAAGTGACTGATAATATACCATTTCATATGCCACACGTACGTACGAGTCGCGAGCGTACGCATATGTAATAAAGGAAAGTGCTGCTCGCGTGTAAAAAAAAAGAAAAAAAAAAAAACGTTGGACTGTGCAGAGTGGCGATGGATCTACGAGGGAAGTTCACGAAAAGTCTGCCGACTGGTAGGTTTGCAGAGTCGAGTGTAAATTTGTATTGGTGAAAAAAATCTGTGGTACATCCGGTCTGTTTTTAGTTTTTTTTTTTTTAGTTGGAAAATATTTTTATTAATTGCATCGGTTAATTACACAGGAACTTTTTCTTATTCTAGTGAAATTATTTATATTTGGCAGCGCTGTCCCTATTGTCTACGAACTATACCAGCTTGTGTTCTTAGTTTTATTTAGGATTTTGTTCTTGTTGATTATCACCTGTTTATCATTTTAATTTCGACAAAAAATTTGACAAAATATTAATTAAAAATGAGAACAAACGTATGCACCCTATTAGGAAATTTATAGCGATAAATCCGGCCCAAGTCGGGCCCAGCTCGAGCCTTAGCCGGACCAACGTGGGCCTGATCAGGGCCTGATCAGGGCCGGATGTAACGCCAAAGATTTTCTACTAGGGTGAAAAATATCAAAAAGCAGTTTACATTTATCAATTTGAACAAAATGTTTTTTCTTTTACGGTCTCGTATTTCGTCACTGCTTCCGTCGCGAATCAACGAAAAAAAAAAATTCAGCACAAAGAAACCGAGCCGTGATGATCGAAATTTATATTGGTGAAAAAAATCTATGTTACATTCGGCCCAAGTCGGGCTCAGCTCGGGCCCTGGCCGGGCCAACGTAGGCCTGATCAGGGCCTGACCAGGGCCGAATGTAACGCCAAAGATTTTCTACTAGGGTGAAAAATATCAAAAAGCAGTTTGCGTAGATAAATGTGAACAAAATGTGTGTGTTTTTTTTTATGATCTGGTATTTCGTCGCTGCTTCCGTCGCGAATCTACGGGAAAAAAAAAAATTCAGCACAAAGAAACCGTGATGATCGAGGCTTGGCAATTAAAGAGCTCGCGTCAACAATCTCCCCGGGAGGTCATAGATCGCGCTACACTGTCGGGCGTGACGCGCCGGAGGTCGCGTCGCGTTACTATCAATCGGGAATATTGAAATAAATAAATGTCGGATTAATCGTAGCCGCCGCCGCCGCCGCCACCGTTTCGCGATTGTTCTTCATGGCTGCGGGCAAAACGGGGAAAGAAACGCGGCAGCTGCGCGCTCTTTAATTTAACGTTAAGAGCCGCGCGCGCGCGATAATACGAGAGAGTTTGAATGAAAGCGGCGCTTGAAAATATCTCAAAATGCACGTAGCGACGGCAGCGAGAGTCCGCGTGTTGTCCGCGTTTGCAACGCCTGCGCCTGCGCCTGTATCAGTCGTGCCGTTTGCTAATGTTTGCCGCATGCGCGAAATTATTAGGACAGCACGTTCGGCGTGCGGTGTACATCGCAATTGTTTCACGCGATCATATTCCGCATCGCGCGTTGTGCGATCCACTTTCGAGAGGTGCAGCGCGCGCGGCCACCAACGCGCCGGCTGCTCGTACAGCGCATGAGATTCCCTCGCGCAACGAGAGTACATTACCGTCTCGTGGTGCGCTATATATCTATTATCTCGGCTTCAAGGCCTCGGACGATCGTTCGCTCAGAACGAGCGGGTGAATAGCGCGGAACGAACAGGAGTATATACTATATACGTATAGGTCGTGTTCGTCTATACCGCCTGCGGCCAGATTTTCGCGCGTTACACTCGTCCCCCTGTGTGTTACAATGTTACGATTTTTTTTTTTTTTTTTTTTTTTTTTTTTTTTTTTTTTTTTCACAAAGCCCGGGACAATTATTTTTCCTTGCCGCGCGGAAAGACGCGTAATTGTCACGTGGAGGAAAAGAATAATTGTCGCGTGCACCGTGCGTGGCTGCGAATGTGGGATCTGAAACGATGATAATCGGCTAGCGCGATCTGCCGATTTTTTTTTTCCTGAGCAAAAAACGAATTCGCTGCGGTTTCATCAATTTGTTGGGATTGATTGACTTTCTCAGTTTTGGAAATACATAACTTTGTTGAAGTAAAATATAAACTCGCGTATTTCGGGCATTAGTAATAACATTATTTTCGCATTTTTTATAACGAAAAAATCGTTCCAGCTAATTTCCATGGTTAGATAGACAAACAAATTAATTGCTTAATATTTTATTCGAATGATCGAAATTTATTAGCATTTTTTTCGCATAATTCGGATATTTTTGGCATTAATAATAACATTATTTGCGCCCTTTTTTCAACGAAAAAATCCCTCCAATCAATTTCCATGGTTAGATGGACAAACAAATTAAGTGCCTAATATTTTATTCGAATGATCGAAATAATTTGGATATTTTTGGCATTAATAATAACATTATTTGCGCCCTTTTTCAACGAAAAAATCTTTCCAACCAATTTCCATGGTCAGATGGACAAACAAATGAACTCCCTAATATTTAATTCGAAAGATCGAAATTAATTCCGATCGATTCGTCGACACCAACCGATCAATATAATTAGCAATCACATTTCTCTCCGTTATACCTCGTCGTTTTTATCACAAATCCCGATTATTCTAGTAATTAATAGATAAATACTATCGCGCACGATCGATCTCGTCGTCTCGCTCTCGTGCCGGATGGGCACCGAGCCGGTTGCCGTGCCGCGAAGAGGGCTCACTTTGAGCGATATTACACACTCGAGTGGGCACGTAAACCCGCGACGAACCCCGGAGCTCTAGGAGGTCTCGATCCTCTCGGCTCGTGGGTGCTGCCGGCCTCGTGTGGTGCACCGAGTGAGCTACTGCACCGTATATATATATCTATATACACGGCATATTTATATATACATATATAATACACAACGCAGACTGTCGCATCGCACAAGGTACACGTAACCCGTTTACGTAGCGAGCGGCGAGCGAGCGCCGCACGCTGGACGCGACCTGGTCGGTGATCCTTTCCACCGTCGCGCAGCGCTAGACGCTTTTGTGCTCACAGCGAAATGTGTAACGCATTGCCACGCGTACACCGAGAGAAAAAGTTTCCTTGATTTCAAAGAAATGGGTGGATTGATTTTTTTCTCATTGATTTCAATGAAATATTTCTTTGAATTTCAAAGAAACGGTCTCCTTGATTCAAAGAAAGGATACACTGAGAAAAAAAATTGGTTGAGTCAACTAAACGAGGGTTTGCGGGCCGCGAAGTAAATATTTCGTACCGTGAACGAAATAATAGATATTGTGAATTAAGAAAAATTTGATTCAACTAGGCGTTGGTTCGTTTCAACCAAATATACAGTCCAATTCACCATATATTTACTTCGCGGCCCGCAAACCCTCGTTTAGTTGGCTCAACCAATTTTTTTTCTCAGTGTATACTTGACGGCACCTGGTCTGTCAACGTTTGGCGCATTCGCGATAAGTCGTATTGGCGTTTCTCGGCCGAGCTGGTCGGTTATATTATGGTCGAGTCAAGTAAAATCAAGAAGATAACATTGGTTAAATCATTCAAGTTATTGGTCAACCTATCTAAGCACTATGATACGTAACCAAGAACTTGGTCGACATAATCTATAATTTGGTTGATGAGATCATTCAAAGACAATATAATATTAACTTAAGGATACTGTTTCATTGACGTCAAAGAAATGTTTCGTAGGTTGAGATTTCAAGGAAATTTCATTGATTCAAGGAAACTTTTTCTCTCGGTGTAATGCACGAGGGCAACGAGGCTACGCGAGAGAAGAATCAGCTCCACTTTTCCGCGGCGCATTCAGCGACTCAAGAAAAGCAAAACGAGACGGCCGAGAAGCGAGGCTGAAATGAGCTGAAAAAAAATAAAAAAAAAGTATAATAATAATAATACGGGGTGGCGCCGACTTTGCGAGGAGATGGCGAAGCGTCGAGGCACCATGACCTCGACAACTCACCCCCCGTGAACTCTCCAGTTGCGTCAGCACTTTTCCCGCCAATTAGGCCGTGAGGGGGATGGGGCGGAAAAATAAAAAAATCGTCGTGTCCCGCGACGACCTCGAAGTCATTTTCCCTTTGTTCGGCTTATTGCGCGTCGATTTGCCGAGTCCGTGCGCGCCGCGAGATCGAAGCGGCCCGCGGAGCGCGTCGCGCGCCGTTCGCGACGGATATTCCAACCCCCCCCGCGCGTTCAAGGTCACGAGATTCCCGGGAGCGGGACAAAAACCTTGCGTCTCGTCGCGCGAGCATTTTCGCGACGGCCGTCGCGGGTTGTCCTTCTGACGTTGAATTTCTACGTCGCACGGGGAGAAATTGGTTGTTGACCTAACCGACTTGCGTGGCTGAATTGACGCTAGTCAAGCCAGTTGATTCGGGGAGCCAATTGTTGAGTGTCACAAGCAACCAATTGAATATCACAAACTAATTGGGTGTTACAAGCATCCAATTGGATATCACAAATTGCTTAGGTGTTACAACCAACCAATTGGATATCACAAACTGATTGGGTGTCACAACCAACCAATTGTATATCACAAAGTGATTGGATATCACAACCAACCAATTGGATGTCACAAATTGATTGGATATCACAACCAACCAATTGAATATCACAAACTGATTGGGGGTCACAAGCAACCAATTGAATATCACAAACTGATTGGGTGTCGCAACCAACCAATTGAATATCACAAACTGATTGGGTGTCACAACCAACCAATTGGATATCACAAACTGATTGGGTGTCACAACCAGACAATTGAATATCACAAACTGATTGGGTGTCACAACCAACCAATTGAATATCACAAACCGATTGGGTGTCACAACCAACCAATTGGATATCACAATGTGATTGGATATCACAACCCATCAATTGGGTGTCACAAATTGATTGGATATCACAACCAACCAATTGGATATTACAAACCGTTGGATATCACATTTTTTCTCATCATATATGGCATTCAACACGATATCTCCCATCAAACATCACAAACCAAATTGCTTCTCTACTAGAATAATAAAAATCTCACCAATCATATCGATAACTCGACGACACCCCGGCGTCCCATTCTCGATTCTCGTTACAACCTCCGTGCGTTATAAAACCGTCTGGCGTGCCTCGAGCGTGCGCAGTCGACGCCAGCCATAATTAACGACTGCTTAGCCACCAACCACCGAGCCATATTTCACACACCCAAGACACCCAATCGTGCCAATAGCCGTATTTGCTAGAAAGCCTCGCGACCGCCCGCCCGATAACGCCTGTTTGCCGCGAAACGTTTACACACATAATTGCAAAAAAAAGGCTTATCCCACATACTTTTCCCTCCCATGTGTGTTTCCGACCCGAGACTTTCGGGGGGCACCTTGAGCCTGTGCTATTTTTCTTCTCTCGCGCGTCCGCACCCTCGATCGTCCCGCGTTGAGCCGCCCCGAAGGGCGAAGGGCGGCTCTCTACGTGTTGTGGCACAGTTGTGACGAGGGTCTGGCGGCCCAATTCCCCCTTCGCGATGCTGCGAGGACGCGCGAAATGAGGGAAGGTTAGGCCGGAGCCAGAGAGAGAGATAGATGAAGATCCGTCCATGAGAGCCGGAGGGGCTGATAGCTGCCGTAGATGGTGAACGCGATGGCTGCTAACGTCGCGAACGTGGTGGAGGGTGGGGGGTGGGGGGGGGGGATGTTTGTCGGCGGAAAGGAAGTCTGGTTGGGGTAGGACGCGCCCAGAAGGTCGTCGAAAGGACGTCGAGGCGTCCTGGCTCCGGGTTTTACGGGGGGGTAGGCGTAGGTCAGCAACCACCTACGCACCTCAATCAATATCGCCGCGCGGTCTTTGCCGGGCCCCGCTAAAACGTCTCGTCTCTCGCTCCTTTTGGCTACCGGCACGTTTGTCTGTCTCTGTTTCACGCGCGCTCCTATTTTCGCTGTACGGCGAGCGAGGCTTTAATACGTGCTGCCCGAAAGCCCCGGGGTAACTCGGACGACCTGGGCCACGAAAAACTTTCGTCCCGAGTAGCTTGGAGGAACCTGTCGTACTCTGATGTCAACTCGATTTCGTTGAGCCACCCCCGAAGGCCTTCTGCTAATTCCTTCGATGCTGGAATCATCCGACTCGCTGGTTTTTGCGGGTCTTGGGAATTGTTTGAGGGTTTTTTTTAATCTACTTTGAGAATCATTTGGTGACTTGCGGGGTCTTTGATTCATTTTGTCGTGATACTTTTGGTACATTCTTTATATATGTTTGTTAATATAGGGGGGAGGGAAATGTAAGCGTAGATGCTCTGAGGTTGAGAGTTGAAGTCGTGTTTGCATGCTGGAAAATTGCGAATGGGGGGATTGAAGGGTAAATTTGACGAGCTTTTGGATGGAAACGATGATGCATTGGTAGGAATTGTCTTTGACGAACTTTCCCTGTGTCTTCCTGTATCTTTTGTAGTCTTCAGGGTGACAGCTGATGATGAAATTATTTGCTTCGCGTTCTACTGAGAATTTTTCGCTGCTTAGAATTGAGAAATTTCTCTCTGCTCACGACCGAGAAAAAAATAGTTAGTCGCAGAGCCTGACGAGAGTACCAATAAATATTTAATCATAGCTAAACGAACTCATAGTTAACGAACAATTCAACCGACTGCTATTAGTCATTAATCATTTATCAGCTATTTTTCTGAGTGTCCCTCGCAAAATGCAATTAACTCAAAAAATTATCCCCTCGCAATTTTTCTTACCACCGCCCGCCATCTTTTGACGCCATTACTGCACTGATTTCCAGCGGCATCAAAACATAAATCGGACGCTGCGCAAAAAAAAAGAAAAAATCGTCTCGTTCCTCCGGAACGAGAAATACGTGCGCATCGCGACCGGAAACGCAGACGCATTAGCGAGAATCGCTTTCGTCGAGAGCTCTCCCTATTTTTCCCCGGCAATGCATTTTCTACCGCATATATACATCCATCTCGGCTCCGCGAATCTTCAGGTATCAGCAAACGTCTCGTCCTCTCTCTCTCTCTCCGTCTCTCGCTGCGTGCGTGCGCGTCGAGCTGCCGGAGGGGAAAACGGCTTTGCCCCTCGGTGCGGATCTGGTGTGTCCGTAAATGCACCGATAGCCGGGAACCGAGTGAGAGGAGCGAGAGCAGCGCGCATTGCACGCCCAACAGGTGAGAGATGCGACGACGAGAGGAGGCGCGGAGCGTGGCTGGCGCGGAGCGAAACGTTACCGCGACTGCGGACCGCGCGAGGCTCTCGTTGCACCGCGTGGAACGCGCCGCGCAACAAGCAAGAGTGCCACGCGGGTGGGGAGACCAACGACGGCGACGACGTCGACGACGGCAGCGACGACGACGACGACGACGACGACAGAGCCGCATCGAGAGTAGTAGGAAAATTCAGGTCGCGCCTTGACACACTTGCACTCACCACGTGCATCGCGACCGCGGTGCATGCGTCTCTCACCGCCGGAGAGAGGAGTAGCCTCTATGCTCTCGGCTGTATATGCACCGCGAGCCGAGAGCCGAGAGCCGAGCCGAGCGGCGCATATAACGATTGCACACTCGCACGGCTTTTACCTTTGTTGCGCTTTTCCATGTACATCGCGCGTCCTGCCGCCGCTGGTGCTACACACGTCGGAACAATCGACTTCCACATCGTCGAGCCAGGCAGGTGAGGATTTCCTCGATTGCGCATTGCCACTTCCGAGTGTCGGATTTTTCTTTTTGTTTTTTTTTTTGCACTTTATGTATCGAAATGTCGACGAGAGATTGTGACGTAAATTCAACGTTTTGGGGATCAACGAGATGGTGAGATGGAAAAATGGGAGATCGTGTGAAACGTGATAAAAATTGGAATGAATTTTTTTTTTTTATTTGGTTTTTGCGCATTGCCACTTTCGAGTGTCGGATTTTTTTTTTCTTTTTTTTTTACACTTTATGTATTGAAATGTCGACGAGAGATTCTGACGTAAATTCAACGTTTTGGGGATCATCGAGATGGTGAGATGGAAAAATGGGACATCGCGTGAAACGTGATGAAAATTGTAATGGATTATTTTTTTTTTTTTTTTTTTCGAAATTGGTTTTTGACGACGTCGCTCATCGAGAGTTAGGGATGTAAAAGTTGGAACTTTTTACGTCATTGGAAGGCACTTTATTAGTCACGTCTAAGAATTTTACATTTTTTACTCGGCTCTCAGACGTCGGCAGTTTATTTTGCCGATTTCGCGAACGCGCGGAAAGATTATCAGCTCGAGTGCGACGAGGGCTCGCGCGATAACCTGAATAGAGTGAACTTGCGCTGCAGAGTCGCTGCAACGAGAAAAAAAATGTGGTGATCGATCTCGCGATTATTCGTCGCTCGCGTCTTCTCGCTGCTTCCAGAAAAAGAATACAGAATCTTGTATATATTTTGGAACATTGTTTGCCTGTTTGTCTGTCCCTAAATAATGAAGAATAATTAATTAAAGTTTGCCCTAAATAATGAAGCCTTGCCCCCCTTAATTCAAGCTTGTCCCAAAATTCGAATTTTTTATTTATTTCAATTCCACGTTAATTTCGAACATTTTTATTTTTAGTTTTTTTATTTTTAATTTAATTTTTAATTTTTTTTTCGAACGTTCTGCGAGCGCAAAATGTCCAACCTGCTAATCAATCGATAAAATAACAATAATTGTTTTAGCAGAGTAAAAAAAATTGGGAACATCGCTCGACGAGTTTTTCTTCGCCGGTCTCTCAGTTTGCACAGTTTGCACACTTCCGCTTTCGATTAATTTGACTCACGCGCGTCGGAGTCACGGAAATCGCGAGGCGATTTTTTTTCTTTCTTCGCGTTGTGTTTGTCCGCGCTAAATCCCCACGGCAAACTTTTCTCTCTTTCCCTTCGCTCTTTCTTCCTCGATATATATATCCGACGTGTACCTATATAACATCGCGCCCGAGCCGCTTTCATCATTATCGCGTCAATGAATCACGCCTCTTGCGTATTCGATAACTCGCGTCCCTCTCGCTCGCCATTTTTTTCCTTGTTATTCGCACTCGTCCCAAGCGCAATGGCAATAATAATCTCCCTCGTTGAATCTCTTCGGCTCGCCGGCAACGTGACGCAAGGTTATCGTCGTTGCGCCGAGATTGGTGCTCGGCGATGGACGAGCCGCCACGACGACGACGACGACGACGACGACCACGACGAAAGCACAACTCATCGGCTGTGTAATTTGCGCAATCGATTGGCTCTCAGTGCAACGAACGAATTTCCTCTTGGAATTCGATTTTTTTTTTTTTTTATGTCGACATGTCCTTCGACAATTGTAATTTTCAAAGTGCGTCAGGTGCGCCGAGAGATTTTGTTTATTTATTTATACCCACATGGAAATATTCATATGTAAAATATATGTCACCAAAAAGTTGTTTATGTTGCATATAAAAATATATTTCAGATATAAATATTTCCATATGGGTAGTCAGTTGCATTTTTTTTTTTTTTTTTCTAAAAAAAAAAAACGAAGACGTATTTCCATGGATGACTTCACTGCCAATGAGCCACAAAAAATTGAACCCCGTGGTCCGTTCAACGAATTTCCTCTCGAAACTCGCTCCGAGTTCTCGAAGTTTCGCCGAAACTCCCGGGCAATCGTCGCAACCCAAGCCGCGTCGAGGAGTTTACACTCATTTTCTCACAATTTAATTTCTTTTTGCAAAAAACGAGAAGCCGCGGCAAAAAAAAAAAGAAGAGAGTGCCACGAGAGATAAATTCACTGACGATGACTGAGGGAAAGGTGAATCTCGGGTGTTTCCAGCGGCGCGCGTAGCGCATCGAGGTGAAGGAAAGGAGTCGATAAAAAAAACCACACAGCAGAAGCGGCAGCGACGTTCGTAGTAGTAGTAATAGTAGTGGTTGTAGTAGTATAGTTTCACTACTGCGTCCGCTCGGTGCTCCTACCCGTGGAATATCTATACACCGAGTGATACCGGTTGCGTGGAATCGCTGCTGTTGTTGGCTCTCGAGCGAGCGAGACTCGGGCGAGCGTGAATTCACGCGACCTCGGGCGAAGTCTCATCGTGGTACGCGCAGCCCGCGGAATCCCGTCGATACGATTTCCTATTCTCTCTTTGGTTGTGCGCTGCTGCTGCTGCTGCACAGCCGCTGCGCTTGGCTTAGGCCCGAAGCGACCACGGTGAAGCCGGTACCCCCGCTGCTCACCTTGCACTCCGCGCTCGCGCCCACCGCTCGAGAAAACGAGCGGCTCTACTTGGAATACGCGCCCCGCACTCGCTCAACGCGCTCTACAATTAAACCGCTCGCGCGTCCTCCGCGCAAACAGCGTCGAAATCGACGCGCCGCTCGCTATTCGCTCGTTGCCGGACTGTCACTTTTTTTTTTTAACTGTGCCTGCGAAAATTAAGTACTGGGGAGATGTATGCGCGTTATGGATGATAATATGCGGCGGCGAAAAAATTAGATTTTCTCTGTATGTCTGTAATTTATACTTGGAGTAGCCGATATATATTATCCAGGTGATGCAGAAATGAAAAAATGAAAAACGAAAATAATCATTTTTTTTTTTATTTTTGTGAAATCTATCGCGTTTAGAAAAAAGAACTAAAAGCGAGTTCGTTGTGAACGGGCAAAAATACATCGAAATGAAGCGTTAAAAAATATTAAAAAATGTTTTCGCATTTTTCCCGAAATTTCGTCACTTCACCAAAATCGCAAAATCAAAAATCGCTAATTTTTCTATAACCCCTTGGGATTTTCGCGAAAAAAACAAATTTTCGATTTCATAAATTTCGAAAACCTGTTCTGATGCCGAATTTCCCGCCGATTCCGAAAAGCACCGACGTTTGCCCGAAAAATGGATAATTCGACGAGAAAAATGCGATTTTTTTGTTTTTCTTTTTGCTAAATATAAAAATTTTAACAGTGAGTCGCAAATGTACATCACATATTTTGCGGCATAAAAATCTCGGATACATTTTCAACGTATCTTCATGAATGTCATTGACTTCCATCAAAAACTGTCTGTCATCAGAGACAAGAATTTTTTTTGAGGCGCCAATTTTTGGCTTTCGACATCAATTCTCAAGTCTCATTTTCAAAACGTCATTGGCAAAACGTGTCACGACGAATCTCCCATCAGCCTCTGACGGTTCTCCCCGTCACATCAAAAAGTTTCAAATTTCCCGCGAAATTCCCGGAAGTGCATTAATCATCGTCTCTCTCATCCCGCCCTCGCGAGCGGCCAATAACGCGCGAGATGCGCCGTGATTTTCTCGTCTACCGCGATATCCTCGTAATCTCTGGCGTACCCGCGCACCTTATATATATATATATACATACAGAGAGCCAGCCGCCTATTAGAGACACAAGCGCACGCGATGCGAGGGAACTCGAGTAGCTCGTTCCTCCCCGTCGCTCGTCGTCGTCAGCGACAGCAACGCGCGCGCGCTCTTATCTAGGCCATGGCTAGGCCTGCCGCACACACGAGCGCAACGCTCGTGCGGCGCGTTCGTCTCGTGGATGTGGCGCTGCCGCTGCATCGCGCGCGAAACTGAATTTGCGCGTTGCAACGAGAGAACGCGCGAATCCCAGCGTCGAGCGTCCCGCTGCTTTATACCCACGTTGACGACGCTGCCGCGACTCCCGCGATGTACCTAAAGTATTTTATGCAGCGCGCGCGTAAACGTTTTCAAAGCAGTCTGACCGAGTGTCGCCTCTATACCTACTTGGCACCATCTCCTTAACCAGTGACGAACGTATCGACAGGGAGCCGCGCGAGCCGTGTGCCGTTTCTCTATATATCGACGAACGAGCGTTCACGCAGCTGCCGCGCACGCACCTCCATCTCGCACTTTTAATTCAACCGGCAGCGGCAACAACCGCGCACCGAGATTTCCACCTGCAACCAGTCGAGACCATCTCGAAGTTGCGCGAACTTCGCCTACTACTTTTCTCTCTCGGCGCTGCTGAAACGCGCTGCGGGAGAATCCAGTAGGTTCTCGTTTCTTTTTTTTTCCTGCTATCATTATTATTATTATCATCAGTATTATTATTATTATCCTCAGCATTATCATTATTATTATTATCATCATCATCATCATCATTATTATCATCATCATCATCATCATTATTATCATCATCATCATTGTTATCATTATTATTATAAATATCATTATCATCGTCATCATCATTATTATTATTATTATTATTATATCATCATCATCATCATTGTTATCATTATTGTTATTATTATCATTATTATTATAAATATCATTATCATCATCATCATCATCATTATTATTATTTTTATCATCATCATCATCATCATCATTATTATTTTTATCATCATCATTAACATCATCATCATTATTATTATTATTATCATTAGTATTATTATTATTGTTGTTGTTTTTTTCTCTCTTTTTTTTCACAACACTCCGCGCGGCTTCTCCGCAATGCGCTCTCCCTCGATCCGTGCGGGACTCCCTGAGCGTGACGGGAAGTGGCCTACGGTGCGCGCGGGGTCCCCCGCGCGCGCACGTAAGTTTTCAAGGATGAGAAAGGGTTGAGCGCCAAGAAGCGCCGAGCCGGGAATGCGTATGGCGAGCGAGGCAAAACGAGGCTCCTCGTCGAGTTTCCGCGAAACTTCTCACTCGTGAAGTTCTTCTTCGTCGACCCTTTAAAGCTTCGCGAAAGAAAAAAAAAAGAAGAAAAGAGAAAAAAAATGAACGAGGGGGGAAGAAGCGTCGGCGTGTGAATTTTTCGTTTCAGCGTGGTGGAAGAGAAATGAAATCCAGGCCGATTGTGGGGCGAATATCGCGGCGTTAACTCGAACGGAAATTGTTCAAGAGGTCGGATGATATAAATGTATATAGGGGATGTGCGGGCAAAATGAAACATGCGGGAAAAATGAAACAGCGTTTTTTTCAGTTTTTATTTTTTGCGGGAAAAATGGTACAAACCTCCGTTTGCACCAGCGGAATATAACTTTTTTTTACCATTTTCAGCGTTTCAAGCAGTTTGGCTTTTAGAAAATCACTTAAAAAAATACCGAATTTTTTTTATAATTTTTTTTCTCAATCACCACAATCGTATTGATTTCACAATAAAATCAATACAATCAAATTGACAACAAATTGATTTCACAATAAAATCAATACAATCATTATTGATGACGTGTAGTATAAAAAAACTCGAATTTCCGAATTTGGGGGTCTGTTTCATTTTGCCCGCATTTTTTTTACCCATGGTCAAAATTGATAATTGATGGTATCGAACTTTTGGGTGAAAACCAACAGAAACACACTTTGGTCATCATCGTAAAACAATTTTTCGCTTACGCGTTTCATTTTCCCCGCACATCCCCTATATATATACACCTCGCTATGTGCCTTGTGTATATATAGTGCATCGTCGCCGGCGTCGTCGTCGTCATGTACACCCAGTTATAATCGACCCAGAACTCGGGCGGATAATAAAGTTCACGGTACGTATGCGCGGCCCGCGGTTTCGCATCCTCTATCTGGCCGGCATTGACGTCCGGCGATAATGAAAAAAAATGTATACGACTCGGGCGACGAGTGGCGCGAAAAAAGGAGAGCGCGAGAAAAAAAAAACAAGCGACGGAGAGAGAGAGAGAGAGAGAGACAAAATATCGCCCGCTTCTCGGTCGCTCCGCTCGGCGCGGGCGGCATTCGCGCTGCACGGAAAGTGAGAGTCTTCGCGTTCCTCGTTATATACATACACACAACGCATATATATATCTATACATTTGCCTCGCATTGCGCGAGAAGTCGGTGCAGTTACGTCGGATCCGGGGCGCGGAATCGCGCGCGCGCTCGACCTAAATAAAAATAAATCGAAAGGACATGACGAAGATCGAGCGCGAATAAAAGTGGGAACTAAAAAAAAAAAATAAAAAAAAATACAAAAAAAAAAAATAGGAGAAACAAAAATCATTCGTCGACGGGAATTGTCGTGTGGAAGCGGGACGGACGGGAGGAGGAATAACGAGGGGAATAAAATATAAAAAAAAAAAAAAAAATAGGAGAAACAAAAATCATTCGTCGACGGGAATTGTCGTGTGGAAGCGGGACGGACGGGAGGAGGAATAACGAGGGGAGAGCGGACAACGCGAACTCGTCGTGTCGCAGAGACTCGAATGATGACCCCTCGCCCCCCCTCCCTCTCCCTTCCTTTTCGCTCTTTCCCTCTTCCTCCTCCTCCTCCTCCTCCTCGCCTCGTTCATTTTTCTCTTCTTCTAACTTCCCGCCTCCTATCTCCTCGGTGCCCGCATTCTTCCATCGCGTCTCCTCTTCCTATACACCCCGAGCTCGCCTCTCGCGCCCGTTGTCTCTCCGCGCGCTCTCGCGCGGCCACCACTTTTATCCTCGCCTCGCTCTAACCGCGCGGCTCGCACGCGAGGAGGGACCGACGGCGGCGGCGGGAGAGACGAGCGGAGTCTCGAATACACGCTCGGAGCGCGAGAGGGAAGTCGGCGGCGGCTGTGGCGGAAAAGATTTCGCTGCAGCTCTCGCGATCGAAGACGAGAGGGGCAAAAGAAAAAGAAAGAAAAAAAGAAAAAAAAAAAAGTCGACGGAGCGACAATTCGTCGCTTTAAAAATAGGCCGACCAGTCGCGCTGGTCACCGCGAGTGCGATCCGCGCCGACCGAGAACCCGGCTCGTCTTTTCCGTCTGTCTTTTATTACGTTTCCTGTTTTCATTTCGCGCGGGCCAAGTTTTATTCTGCCTCGCGAGCGCGCAGCGCAGCGAGCGACACTATACAGAGACAGAGACGCGCAAAAAACGTCGACGCGCGCGATGCGTATACGCGTTTTTATATTTGTTGCGTTTTACCGAGAGAGAGAGAGAGAGAGACTCGCCGGACTCGCGGGAATAATTTGCAAACCCGGCGAGACACGGAATAGATATTTCGTGTATTTCAGGAGGAAATCAATTTTATACCGTATAACGAGCGAGAATATTTTAATAGTCGCGAAATAAAACACGTCTGTCGTCCTCTGTTTCGCGTGTCTCGCTTATTCTTATTTTTGTCTTATTTTATTTATATATATATATTTTTTTTTATCGTTCCCTCCTCGCGACATAATTGAAATAAAATCGTCGAGTATTCTTATTTTTGTCTTATTTTATTTATATTTATATTTCGTTTTTCTTTTTATTTTTCGTTCCCTCCTCGCGACATTATTGAAATAAAATCGTCGAGTATTCTTATTTTTGTCTTATTTTATTTATATTTATATTTTTTTTTCTTTTTATTTTTAATTCCCTCCTCGCGACATTATTGAAATAAAATCGTCGAGTATTCTTATTTTTGTCTTATTTTATTTATATTTATATTTCGTTTTTCTTTTTATTTTTCGTTCCCTCCTCGCGACATTATTGAAATAAAATCGTCGAGTATTCCTATTTTTGTCTTATTTTATTTATATTTATATTTTTTTTCTTTTTATTTTTAATTCCCTCCTCGCGACATTATTGAAATAAAATCGTCGAGTATTCTTATTCTTCTCTTATTTTAATTATATTTCTATTTTTTTTTCCTTTTATTTTTCGTTCCCTCCTCGCGACATTATTGAAATAAAATCGTCGAGAAAACTCGTCGTCTCCTCTTCCCGTGCGGTTGCATAGCTAGAGGAGAACACAGACCACGATCGGCCGCCGCCGCCGCCGCCGCCGGTGCGGTGCAGCAGTTGCATCGGCGTCGCGGCGGTTCGAGGGGCGAGGAGACGGCGGCGTCGAGCAGCAGCAGCAGCAGCAGCAGCAGGAGAACCGCGAACGCGCGGACTCCGCGGTGGGGATTAGGCCTTGGGAGAGTTCGCTGCACCTCCCGTCCGTCCGTACGTCCTGCCCCGTCGCCCCGCTCTCCCTCCCCCCCCCCCCCTTCCGAGCCCCCCCGCTCGCCGCTGCATCGACGACGACGACGACGACGACGACGACGACGACTCCAACTTCCCCTTTCCAAGTCGCGCGCGACTATACGGCCAGTCGATGCACACGCAACGCGAACGCGTTGCGCACACAATCTCGCTAATACTCGCATACAACCCGGCAAATGCCGTCACTAATGTACCGCATGCACTTTTTGTATGAGTGTAGGGGAGACCGGGGTAAAATGGGCCCCGGCAAAAAATGGCTCTATGACAAAACCCAAAGTGTTTTTTTTTATTGCTTTTCACTAAAAAATTCGGAATGAATTATCAATTTTGAGCGTTGGCGAAAAAAAAAAAATATTCCGGGGTAAAACGGGCCCTAAGCAAAAAATGGCTCTACTCATGGCATACTCGCATACAACCCGGCAAACGCCGTCACTAATGTACCGCATGCACTTTTTGTATGAGTGTAGGGGAGACCGGGGTAAAACGGGCCCCGGCAAAAAATGGCTCTATGACAAAATCCAAAGTTTTTTTTAATGCTTTTCACTAAAAAAAATCCGAAACAATTATCAATTTTGAGCGTTGGCGAAAAAAAAAATATTCCGGGGTAAAATGGGCCCCGGCAAAAAATGGCTCTATGACGAAACCCAAAGTGTTTTTTTGATTGCTTTTCACTAAAAAAAATTCGAAATCAATCATCAATTTTGAGCGTCGGCGAAAAAAAAATATATTCCGCGTAAAACGGGCCCTAAGCAAAAAATGGCTCTATGACAAAACCCAAAGTGTTTTTTTTATTGCTTTTCACAAAAAAATTCGAAATCAATCATCAATTTTGAGCGTCGGCGAAAAAAAATATTCCGGGGTAAAACAGGCACCACTCAGAATCCGGCACAAATATTAATTACTACACAAAACGCTGCCGATCGGCACGAGTGTTAATTATTTGGGTGTCTTACTAAAATGTGACACAAAAGCACATTTTAGTTCTGACGGATTCGCCGTACAGGGAAGAATTGATGGAGAAAAAAACTGTTGCCGAAGAAGCCGGCGAATAAAAAAAAATCACGGAAGACGGCGGGAAAGAAAGTTTTGACGAAGAAAGAAGCCTCAAAACTTACGACGGAGATGGCAGCCCATGTTACCCTAATTTTTTTTTTTTTTTTTTTTTTCGATGATAAAAAAGGGGGTCCCGTTTTACCCCGGAGGTCCGTTTTACCCCGGTCTCCCCTATATAGACAGCGATGTGTTTATATCCGTGCACACACGTATCGCGCTATGCGCGCTCGTTCGTTTGTACTACATGCGTTGGCACTGGCACATTTGACTCTCCGGCTCTCCGCGCTCGCACGATTCACTATCGTTACACTCTGTCTATAACGTATTTACACGTCTCCGCCGACAATGTGCCAAGTCGCTCGCGAGGAGAGGTTTTCGCCTCGACGATCGCGCGCGCGCGCCGTCGAATTGGCAATTATGAATGAGCGTGATTCATTAATTATTTTGAGAACGAAAGTTGGCGATGGTCGAGTCGATTTTTTTTTCGAGAGACGGATAGTTTTTGTAGACGAGGAATCGACGTTTCGGTGGATTTGACGGATACTCGAATTCTTTTTTAGCTAATTTGAACCAGTTTTTGGCTCGTTGCGGTAAATAATTTATTCGACAGGAATTGAGGATTCGACGGATCTATAATGATCGAAATTTCTCGGTTATCTGATTTTCGTGATTCTTTTGTTCAGTTTCGATAAATATTTTAAACAGCGCAAATCGGGTTTGGCTAATTTTAACGAAACTCGAAGTTTCTGCTTCACTACATTTTCGCTAACTTTTGTCAGTTTCGAAATTTCCGCCAACTTTTTTCGGTTTCGAAATTTTCGCCACCTTTTTTCGGCTTCGAAATTTTCGCCAACTTTTGTCGGTTTCGAAATTTTCGCCACCTTTTTTCGGTTTCGAAATTATCGCCAACTTTTGTCGGAATACGCGAAAATATTAACGAATTTACGGAAGAAATGTCCAACTTAACAAAACATGTGTCGCGTTGCACCGGACGAGACCGTGGAAAATTCTCACCGTCCACGCATTTGCCGCGCGTTACGCGATTGTCTTCGAATACGCGAGAATATCAACGAATTTACGGACGAACCGTCCACAGCTTGACAAAACTCGTGTCTCGAGCTGCACACCGGACGAGAACGTGGAAGATTCTCTCGTCCGGCGATTCCCACCGTACACGCATTTGCCGCGCGCGTTATACATACATAACCGTGGTGCACAGCTCTCGCGCGGCTCGCAGACGTTGAGGCATGCCGCACACACAGTGCGCGCGAGGGGAGCCCGAGAGACGTCGTGACACGCTTCGAAAGTGATACATCCTTGGCACTCTCGGTTGGAAACATGCAACGTCGATCAGCCGCCGCGCCACGTACGGTTAATGCCCACTCCGCGATCGTTTCATAATTTTATTTTTTGCAATAGCGTGCGTAAAGCTCGTCATTTCGCTGAGGTTTCGCGTGCGTAAAGTGCTCGTTTTCCGAAGGTCGTGCGTAAAGTAAACGTCGTGCGTAAAGTGAAGCTTTACGCACGACGTTTACTTTATTATAGCAATTAATACCAGAATTCGTATACTAAATGCTAGCCAACATAGGCATTTGAAACCTGTTCGGATTTTTTTCTTAATTATTACAATGCCGCATACTAAAATGCATCATATTTTTCGTAGTTATTCGCGTACGCGTAGGAAAAATTGTCTTTATTTCGATACTTATTCCCATATGAATAGCATATTTGAAATAAATATAGTATTTACTACTCATCACCCGAGCCCCGTTTTCTCAGTGTACAAAAAATAGTATGTGTAACTCGTGCGGAAATGTTGTACTTTACACACTTGTTACACAAAATATATTTCAGATGTATGGAAAATAAATTGAAAATATATCAAATATATTATGTCCGAAAAATCGGATATGTCAGATATATTTTCGTATATACTTCTTTTCCAAGGGGTTTTTTTTTCGTTCATTTTCAATAGTTCGCATTTAAATGAATTAGGGTGAATTTTAATTAAAATATCGTTGGGTTAATTTATTAACTTGGTTTTATTTTATTCCATGGCACATTGAGAGTTGCCACTGAAACACTCGCGATTGGCGATATTAGAAGCACATCGCTCGTTGCTCGGTAAGAGCAAACACAGCGAGTCTCGCGTTTGAAATAATTAGCGCGATTAGACGCGAAGTCGAATGAAAATACAGTCGGGGATTAATTATAATATCCTCGTTTTTATTCTCGCGCTCGGGTGTCCCGCGGAGAATTCATATCTGTATAACAATATAACGCGGGCGCGATGCTTCGTTATATGTAATAATGCACGGCCGACGATTGCATCGTCCGCGCGCGCGCGCGGAGAGCTCGACATGCATAAAATATGTCGGTTAAGTAGCAATGTGTATGTATGGCGGGCGATGCGAGCTCGGGGAGGGGAGAAAAGGTACAATGCTATGTATAGCCGGGTGCGTGTAAAGTGAACGCACGTCCGGCTAAACGTCGAGCTACGCGCGGACGTTATTGTTTAAAAGACTTCGGCTCCTATATACACGCATATATATATATATATATATATTGTGTCTACAATGTGTGCGCGAAGCGGTCGCGTTCACTTGCGGTCACCCGCGGTCAGCACGCGCGATGATCGCCACCGTTTTATCGATGCCACTCGGTTCCCCCCTACCCCCCCCCCCCCCCCCCCGTCACGTCAGTCTATCTGGTGCGATAATATATAGTGCATCGTGTTTCTCGTCCGCGGCCGCCGTTCAGTTTCCGCGATTATTCTAATTATATTTTTAGATCACACTCGTAATCCATTCAAAGCGCGAGCGTCGCGGGTCGCTCTATTGATTTCCCATTTATCGCCATTAGCCGCTGTTACCAGCCACGTAGTCGCCTGCTGTATTGTGACATATTCCACATCCACGAGACTGCGAATTTTAATTCCTCCCTCGCGCGCGGCCCGCGGTTCTTAATATAATCACTGAGTAATCGGGCGACGATACAGTCGAGCGCAGCGCCGCGTTACATCGACTCGCCGGGTCAATCGTAAATCTTTCAGTGGCTCGCGCTTAGCGTCACGCGCTTCGCGAGATTATAATAACTTTGTCCCGCCGACACTCCACGAATTTTCTTGACGCGGAGGGGGCGTCGTCGATTTCACGTTTCGATAATTCGCCACTGTGGCGAAATCTCTCTCTGTGCGGAAATAGTATTTGATACATTTTTAATTTATTTTTCGTATATCTGAAACATATTTGATACATTTTCAATTTATTTTTCGTATATCTGAAACATATTTGATACATTTTCAATTTATTTTTCGTATATCTGAAACATATTTGATACATTTTCAATTTATTTTTCGTATATCTGAAACATATTTGATATATTTTCAATTTATTTTCCATACATCTGAAATATATTTGATATATTTTCAATTTATTTTCCGTATATCTGAAACATATTTGACATATTGTCAATTTATTTTCCGTATATCTGAAATATATTTGATATATTTTCAATTCATTTTCCGTATATCTGAAACACATTTGATATATTTTCAATGTATTTTCCGTATATCTGAAATACATTTGATACATTGTCAATTTATTTTTCGTATATCTGAAATATATTTGATACATTTTCAATTTATTTTCCGTATATCTGAAACATATTTGATATATCTCCAATTTACTTTCCGCATATCCGAAATCTAATATTTTTCCACAAATCAAAAACTCATTTTCGCGAAAAATATTCTTTCCCCCAATCCCGACAATCCAACACCCTACAATAATCGCGATAATCATTAAACCTCCCGATCCCTCAATACCTCCAAAAAAATAACAATAATTTGTCTAAAAAAAAACCTAACGAAAGAGTTCACTCGCGCCCTCGGTTGCCGCGCGGCCTCGGCGCCGCCGTCTCCTTTGCCGGGAACGAGTGCGGGCTGTACTATGCAGATTGTGCATACAGTGGGAGATGCGCGCGCGCGCGCGGGAGCAGAGCTCGGTTCGTGAGGGAACGTATGGCGGTGCTGTGGGTTGCGCGCGCGGGCACCACGGGAACGGACCTTGGAAGCCGTTCTTAGCGGATCGAGGGAATCTTTCCGGTTCTCGGGCGTCGGCGGCGGGTGTGGGGTGCCCGGGGAGAGAGAGAGAGAGAGAGTCCGCGCGGCGTTCGGAGGAGCCGCAACGCGCGCTACTCGCGCGCGTCTGCCCGATGGGGGTTTCTTCGTCTCCTTGTGCGCTTCCCTCCTCCCCCCTCCTCCCGCCGCGCGTTCCTCGCGTTGTGCCCTTGAAGCCGCCGCAGCGCCGCCTCGACTACACCACATAGTGTATAAACCGCGCAGCGCGCAAAACGCACAACACACAGCGAGCTCTGCCGGCGTTTCCCCTCGGCCGAGTCCAGCAGCAGCGGCAGCCGGAAAGCACTGAAAGAACGACGACGACGACGGCGACGTTCGCCTCTTTCTTCACGGTTTCCGACGCACCATCTCGATCGTCTATCTCCCGGCACGAGTGAGAAATGAAGAGAATGAGGGAGACGGACGGATCGTCGTCAGAATCGTCGTCTGGGAAAATAAGAGTCAACCGACAACGCGAGCTTCGGCACTTCGTCCCTCAAGTATTGTGGGGTGGAAGCACCATTTGTGGCCACTGTACCGTTTGTGGCAATTTTCGCTGTGATTAATTTGAAATATATTTTTATTGATTTAAATATTTTTTTCATTAATTAATTAATTTTAAAATAAATAATTTAAATATTTCTTTTATTAATTAATTAATTTTAAAATAAATCATTTAAATATTTATTTGATTAATTAATTAATTTTAAAATAGTAGTAGTAGTATAAGAATTTTATTGACAATACTATGTACATTTTTTTTTCTTACTTAGTCTAGGGTTTGTAGCATCTAACATATATATATATTGCCAATAGGCCATCGACCGAAGTCCTTCAGCCTTTAAAATAATTAATTTAAATATGTTTTAAATTGATTTGAATAGTTTTTCCATATTCGAATGATACCTGATACCTCGAAAGTATTCATAGAAATTGCTAAGATTGTCAAGCTCATTTTTGTTGTATTTAACATCATGAACAATTAAATCCTTTTAAACTTGGTGGTCACAGTTGGACCAAAGGTGGCCAAAAACGGTACTTCTACCCTATCGCGTTGGTCCCCCTGGTAAAAAATCGGTGACGTTACATCCGGCTCTGGTTAAGATTTCGTCCGGGTGTAACGCTACAAATTTTCTACTCGGGATTCTAGTCGCGCATTGTCGGCGCAATTTTCCGGCGCACCGTAACCAGGTGAACAAAATAATCGACTCGCCGTGGCGCTTCTTGGATTTTTATCCCTTCCCATTGGCTTCGCCTCCTTCCATCACTGGCCTCCTCCCTCCTCCCTTTCCGTATCTATCGGCGCGCCGCGCAGCCCCGGGAGAGAAACGTGTCGAGGAAAAGTGCGCGTTAGTCTCGGCCTGAATCGCCGACTAATGTCTCTTCCTCCTCCTTCTCCTGCTCCTCCTCTCCCCCCCACTTCCTCCCCGCGCCCTCGTCAAGGATGTCTTCGCTCTCTCTCTCTCTCTCGCTCGCCAACCGCGTTGCGCACCTTCCGCCGTATATATTTCAGCTGTCTCTCTCTCTCTCTCTCTCTTCCGTAAGAAATTAAACTCAGCTTACAAACCGGCGAACGACTTGTGTCTCCCGCGAGAGGCTCGCCCTTCTTTTTGCTTCCTTTTCACGCGGTACCCCCGCGCCCTCTCCCTTTCACGTCGACAAACACGCATTTATTTTCTCCGTCTCTGTCCCGCGAGCGAGCGGATCGACCACGTAATGAGCCATTTAATAAGCACCCTGGTCTCGAGTATCTATCACTCGACGCGCGACCCTCACGTGACGCCCGAGTCCGCGTACTTTCTTCTCGCTCCCGTCGCGATTATAATACAGCCAAGGACGGGCGAAATTATATCGCGACGAAAAACGCGCGTTTCCGGTTTGATAAATTAATCGAAAGTCGAGGAGTCAGAAGCCGCAGTGCGTTTTTCGTGTTTTTCTCTGACAACATCAAAAGGTTCATTTGTGAGCATTTAGTACACTGAAGTCCACTACCTGGGTTTCCATTTTTTGGCTTTTGTTTTGTTTTGTTTTGTTTTTAGGCATTTGTTGTTTCGTTGCACCCACAAATGGTAGCCATCAGCGTGAGAGTTTTTTTTTTCACCAGAAGTGTAAGAAGAGTTGATGCGAAATGGTGTCACTCATAGTTATGTGCGATGCGGCTGTGGCCGAATTAAGATTGAGATAGAAGGCTTACCGGGAAAAAAATATCATTGATTCAATAAAACCGTGGATTTCGGGCTGCCAAAAACAATGTTTTTAAATTAATTCTTAGTTATCGTTTTCACAATCCGATTTAATATTGAAACAAAATATTCTTATACCTATTTTTTGGAGTTATCGTTTTAATATCATACGAAATTGTAGCAACTAGAAGTGACATTGCTAATGATATAAAAAAATAAAAAAATAAAAAAAATTGATTTGGTAAAAAATATCAATAATATATTGTTGATTTTTTTTCGTGTACGATGCTTATGAGTCTTATGATGCCCAAAAATATTCCTTGTTGAGTGCTAATCTTAGCATCGACGCATGCAAAAGTTAGGCCGTCCATTGAAAAGTGTACTTTTAGAATCTTACATGAGACCTACACCTGACTTCCGTCCGGTGTTATCAGGGTTTGAGGCACAAATAAACGGCGTGTCCAGATCGGCGCGATCTTCGTGTCTATATGCGAACAGCGACGAGTAAATCACGGGAAGCGCGATCGACGGAGATCGGCCGATCCGCGAGAGATAGTACAGTAATAACGTTTCGCGTCTGGACTATCGCGTCAACTCCGTTCCAATTCTTTTTCCACGTTTTTTTTTTTTTTCCTGTAGCTTCCACGTCGAAAGAACTCGTCCTCGTTTCCCCGTTACTGCTCGGCCGCCGGTGTAGAAAACACACCGAGCCTCGTAACTCGGACCGCGAGTGTCTTAGGAAACAAGAGCGGCCGCGGAGACTTTTGCTCGCTTTTCCCTCTCGGCTGAGAACTTCTTCGTCTCCTCCTCGTCGTTCGCCTCGCCCCGACGACCGGGGGAGTCGCTTCTTTGCTGGCGCAAAGAAGCAGCTCCAGATATTATTGCGGTTCCGGTCGTTCGCGTTTCAGACACCTTCTTGCCGATCCTTCGCTCCGGCTGTTATAGGAGCGAAATGCTATTATAGTGTCGTTTTTTTTTTCCTCTTTCTCTCCGTCGGCTTTTCCCGCTCTCCGTTTCCGCGCTGAACGAGCGAAGGGCTCGCCAGTCACTGCTATGAGCTAGTCGCCTGGCGTCCCCCATGCAGAAATATTTGGGGGCCTATCAAAAATCCGTGTTGGGATTTGATAGGGAATTTTCGGGTCAGGATACCTCATACGATTCCATATGGATTCGTCTTTGCATACGAGTTCATAACGACAGTCAATAGTTGAAAAAATGGTGCATTCGGGATTTTTCAGTGAAACCCCAGCGCCCCCTATGGAAATAAAGTATCTTCAAGAGATATGAATTATATAAAATTATGTACATCGGTAAAAAGTTCTATATCCGCTATATATATTTTTTATATCCACCAGCATCGAGAAGTGCAACGAGAATTGCGAAATGAATCCCTACAAAATCCGATCTGGAGGTTCCATTCAATCTTTTCTGGAATCGGACTGGAGTCCTTCTATGGGATCCGATCTGGAGGTTCCATTCAATCCTTTCTGGAATTGGACTGGAGTCCCTATGGGATCCGATCTGGAGGTTCCCTTAAATCCCATCTGGAATCGAACAGGAGTCCCTATGGGATCCCATCCCTGATAACACCGGATGAACGTCAAGGTGTAAATCTCATGTAGGAATCAAAAAGTACGCTTTTGAATGAGCGGTCTAACTTTTGCAAGCGCAATACTAAAATTAGAACCCAACAAGGAATGCTTTTTTGGACATCGTGAGCCTAAAAATGGAAACCCAGTTAGTGGACTTTAGTGTACTAAAATCTCAGAAATGGACTCTTTGGTGTTATCAGGGTTCAAGATATCCTGCCGGGAATCCAGTTTGAAATCATTACATTCCATCATGAAATCTGGTGGAATGCCCCACTGAATCCTGATCAGAAATTAGGGATGCCAGCTGGAATCCAACTAGATCCTCAGCACAATTTCTTACCGCGTTGGCCGCGATGCTACAACTGGCGCTGCTACCGCGTTGATGGATTAGAAATCGCGCGGCAGTTTTCCTGCATTGGGCGTCGTCCCGCGCGCTCGCCGACCGCGAGGGATTCTCTCGGCGGTGGCGGCGAGAGTTACGCCGGTGCGGTTTCTCCGCGTCCAGCCGGTCAACGGTGCGTTGCGTTTTTGCGTGAAACTATAACTCTCCACTGGCGCGCTCGCGCGCGCTCGCGGCACAATTGGCGCGCTCGTCGCTGGCTTCTCTCATCTCCGGGCTGCGACTCTCGCTCGAGGAAGACGAGTTTCCTGTCTGGGATTCGCCCGACGCCAACATCGGCGCTGCGTGTTTGTCGCGATTTGTATGCTTTGCGAGCGCGAGCGTCGAGCCGATCGATCGAGTTCGATCGCGGATTCGCGTTTCCGCTACGCGACACCCGAGCGTCTCCGGTGTCTTCAATAGGCGTCTCTTCCGCGCACCGAGCATTATTTTCGCAATCGACCGCCGCACTCGAAGTCGATCGACGCACAATCGACTCGCGACCTGATGTTTAATTTATTGAGTTTGATTTTCATTTTTTTCTCTTTTTTTATTTTTTTATTTTTGTGTACGATGAGGCTTATGATATCCAAAAAGTATTCGTTGTTGAGTGCTAATCTTAGCGTTGCGCCTACAAAAGTTAGGCCGTCCATTTAAAAGTGTACTTTTCACATACAATCGTACAATCGACTTGCGACCTGATGTTTAATTTATTGAGTTTGATTTTCATTTTTTTCTCTTTTTTTTGTGTACGATGAGGCTTAAGATGTCCAAAAAGTATTCGTTGTGGAGTGATAATCTTAGCGTTGCGCCTACAAAAGTTAGGCCGACCATTGAAAAGTGTACTTTTTACATACAATCGAAATCGACTCGCGACTTGATGTTTAATTTATCGAGTTTGATTTTAATTTTTTTTCTCTTGTTTTATATTTTTTATTTTTTTTGTGTACGATGCTTATGAGGCTTATGATGTCCAAAAAGTATTCGTTGTTGAGTGCTAATCTTAGCGTTGCGCCTACAAAAGTTAGGCCGTCCATTGAAAAGCGTACTTTTCACATACAATCGTACAATCGACTCGCAACCTGATGTTTAATTTATTGAGTTTGATTTTAATTTTTTTTTTTTTTTTCGCTTTTTTTTTGTGTACGATGCTTATGAGGCTTATGATGTCCAAAAATTATTCGTTGTGGAGTGCTAATCTTAGCGTTGCGCCTACAAAAGTTAGGCCGTCCATTGAAAAGCGTACTTTTCACATACAATCGTACAATCGACTCTCGACCTGATGTTTAATTTATTGAGTTTGATTTTCTTTTTTTTTCTTCTTTTTTTATTTCTCGGGTTTACTTTGGCGACAAAGAGAAGATCGCGTCCGGCGTTCATACAGTCGTGGTAATCGGGCGACTGTGTATCACGTCGGGCGAGATACCCGACCGATAAGCGGCAGAGGCCACTGATAACCCGCCGGTTTACTACAAGACGCTCGCATCTCTATATACATATATATATATATATGTATTTGCGTATATATATAATATGATTTATAAAGATTTGTGAGCGTTACGGCGTCAACGTCAGCGGGTTTATGACGACAACGAAAGATCGAGCGGCACAATCGTTGGCCTTCTGAGGAATCGAGAAAAATACAGATGTGGGCGTAGCTGCAGCGTCTCTCTTTCTTCGCATTTTATGCGTCTCATTAATATCGTTGATCGACGAGAACCGTCGCGGGGTGAACGATCGCGTCTCTAATCCCGTGCAAGTTGAAAATTTAATTCCAAACCAGAGCTCTCGGCTGCACGTCTGGATACAATTTGTTGATGTTTTTTTATGACTCCGCATTAACATTCCTTGGTTGCGGCTGTAATAATAAGGAAGCTTTTGTCACGACGATGTCACTCGGGACTTCCTTGACGTAGAGAAAAATACTCAGGCGATTTTACATCGGTTGGGCCAACAGGAATAAATCGGTTGACTCACCAATTTGTTTGCCTGCGGTTTGCCTGTTTGATTGCGCTAATTAGATCGACCCACTTATCAATCTTCGTCGCTTATAATATCACTTGGAACTTCTTCAACGCGACGAGAATTATGCGGCCGCGTTGCGTGGCACAAGATTTTACGGTGGTTCGGCCAACGAATAAAATCCTTATCCAGGCAATTAATTTGCCTATTATTTGCCTATTTAATCACACACGGATCGACCGACTAATTAATCCACGCGGCGTATAATATAACACGGGACTTCCTCAACGCGAAGAGAAATAAAATCGACGGACTGATAATTTTTCTCCGTACGCTTCGCGCATAATTTTTTTTTTTTTTTTTTTTTTTGCCACGTCGATTAGAAATGCCCCGAGGTAATTACGTTCGGTTACTCAACCTCGCGAGCCATAAAACGAGCTTATCTAAAATTATACTCGAGACTGCGAACGCAGCCATTAGCGAGACATTGTTTTTCCTTTTATCTTTCTTTTTTTTTTGTTTGCTTCTTTTTCTTTTTTTTTAAGGAAAAATAAGAGATGATTTCGCACGAGGCTTTTCACTGCGGTGCGAGGGATAAGAATCCTCGGGCTTTCTCGCTCCAGTGATTGACTCGGCCTTCGTGCGCGAAACCCCGCGCCGATCCCGCCCCGATAAAACAGTACGCGGGAAGAGCGAACCGTGCGCCGGTGCACCGAGACTCGTCCGCGTGCACGTTCAACGCCGGGGACTCCGTGTGGCATCAACGGCGCGAGGCCGCAATACCGGCGCAACGCGTGAGAGGGAAGCGAAACGTCGGAAACACCTCGACGCGACAAAGATCTGTATGGGCCAGCGGGAATCTCGTGTCGTGTCTCATCTACATCTTTCTTAGCACCACTTTGCGGCATTATTACCGGCAGACGGGAGATATATAACCCTCGGGCGCGAATCTCGTACCGGCAGTCATTTTCGATCTCACTCTCGATTACTTCATTATTCTTAAAATTCAACGCTGAAGCATGAAAAAAAAATCTGAGCATCTAGTTAATAAATTTAGTGGCTAATCCTTCTTCAAAAAATCAGTGGATAAAATAAAAATAATAAATAAAATAATAATAATAATAATAATAATAATAATAATAATAATAATAATAATAATAATAATAATAATAATAATAATAATAATAATAATAATAATAATAATAATAATAATAATAATAATAAATAATATCTCGCATTTTCGACATAATATTTTGGAAAAAAAATGTCGGCAAAATTCTGAATTTAAAATTCTGTCAGAAATTCAGAATTGAAAATTCTGAGAAAAATTTCAGAATTAAAAATTCTGTTTAAAATTCAGAATTAAAAATTCAGTTTAAAATTCAGAAATCAAGATTTATTATAGAGTTTTCTCTCGAACAAAGGAATAAAAATAAATTTCGCTTAATCAGCTTTGACGTTTTCACACATTAAAAAAATACCAGTCGAAGTCTATAGATACATTTTAAATATTATAGAATCAAATCGATCTGTGACTTCAGCCATTTATTTATTTTTTTTCATCTCACTTTCATCATATTTCGTAGCCTAAAAAAAATATATTCCCACTTCCGCGTGAAACATTTTCCATAATTTTCCAACAGCATCAGCGAAAAATCAAAAACCTCCGTTCCCTTCAATTCCACAAAAAGCGTCTTCCGCATTGACCAAAGTGCGAGTGGCGACTAGCGACTCGGCAAAAAATCGCGGCGAAAGGGATCAGCGGTGTCGGCGTGTAAAACGAGGTCAGCGTCCCTGCCCTTAACCGACCTCGCGTTGCGCGCGCTTAGCTTTAAATACTCGCGCTCCGCGAGACGCGCGTCGACCACGTCGTCGACATTGGTACCGAAGTTCACGACGACGTCAGCGACGTCGTGTGCGAAACGGGCGCGCGGTGCCTGTATATATTGTTGCTGTTTGTCGCGCGCGTTGGCCGGCGGAGACCCGACGGGTGGGCCGAGCGCGAGTCGCCCGCTCTGGCCTATCCCAATATAGTCGGGAAAATAGCTTTTCACGGGCGGTACGGAGCGACGTCGCCGGTGCGCCGGCCGCTCTCGGACATCGTCGACGCGGTTGCGGCAGGCTCGTCGGGGAGATTTCCGCTGACCTTGTTCGCCCGCTATCCTCCTCGCGCTCTTTCTGCTGTCGTGATTACCGAAGGCAACCATTGCCATTGCCGACGATGAAATAATAAAAATAAAAATATAATATATATATGAACCGACAGCAGTGGGCGTGCGGTCGGTGCATGGCTTCGGCGATCTCCCATGTTAAGCAGCTTGACTCACGGTCGCTACTTGGATGGGTGACCGCTTAGCCGTGCACTGATTTGCACGTCAACTGTTGAGCGGGAGGCAGTTTTTCTGAGTTTCTGATGTAATCTCATGCAACAGACACTCAGAAAAATATAGCCGCCTGTATCGGCACAGGTTTTCCGCAGTTTCCCTGTGCCCTCGTGCAAATGCGATACAGTAGTGCATTAGGAAAGAGTGGCTGCGGGTAACACTCTGGGGGGGAACTCAATAAATGACACAGAGGGGGGAATACAAGGAATGAAAGGGGATCAAGGGGAGTGGGGAGAAAAAACGTAAAAACCTGAAGAAGGTATACGTAAGAATCAAATTAAAAAAAAAAAAGATATATATATATATGTATAGACAGTGCGCAACGTCGCACGAGAATTCCACGTGGTGAGAATGAATCGAACGATCATCGAGGAGCCTAGACGTCGTTCGCTGATAGCGATAGGCGCCTGTATACATATAGATATGTATATATAGGAGATGGGTGGGCAAAATGAAACAGCGTTTTTTTTCAGTTACGAATATTTTTGCGGGCAAAATGAAACAAACCCTCGTTTCGGGAATGTCGCGACTATTTGACACACTACAACGCAAATTAAGTGGAATATAAAGTTTTTTTAAACCATTTTCAGTGTTTTAAGCAATTTGGCTTTAAAAAAACAATTAAAAAAATATTTAATTTTTTTTCCTCCGTATAATCATTATTGATGATGTGGAGTACAAAAAAAACACCAATTACCGATTTAGCTTTTAAAAAATCACTTAAAAAATATTTAATTTCTTTTTCTCTATATAATCATTATTAATGATGTAGAGTACAAAAAAAACACCAATTACCGAATTTGGGGGTCTGTTTCATTTTACCCGCACCTTTTTTTTATTTTATCTGACGCTCAAAATTGATGATTGGAATCGAAATTTTGGGTGAAAACCATTAGAAATACACTTTGATCATCGTTATAAAACCATTTTTCGCTTATGTGTTTCATTTTCCCCGCACATTCTGTGTATATAGAGAGAGGGAGCGAGATATGTGTATGTTCGCACGTACACAATATATACCGGGGACGACGTATATATAAACGTATAAATAGAATCACTTCTCGCGAGTAGTGGGGGGAACGACGAAGCGTTGGTAAACGATAGCGCGACTCGTCCGCCGCGTCGCCTAGTCCTATCCCAACATCGTATAATCATCAATCGTCTTCCGCGTCGACGCCGGGAAAATAGCTTTTCACGACAGCGAGCGCTGCGAGCTAACCGAGTGCGACGTTGAGTCGATCGGGACGCTACTGATAAGCGAGAGAGGCGAGAGAGAGGGAAATACTTGGTACGCTGTAAAATACACATTGAGTGAAAAATCTGATATATCGGTGGAATAAAAAAAATGAATTAGCACTGATATACCGACGGAATAAAAAAAAATGAATTAGCACTGATATACCGACGGAATAAAAAAAATGAATTAGCACTGATATACCGACGGAAAAAAAAAAAAATTAGCACTGATATACCGACGGAATAAAAAAAAAATGAATTAGCAATTGCTTATAGTTCACGCGGTTGGGAAATAATTGTCAAGTGTAAAAAATAATCGCGCGTGGCTAAAAATGAACAGTTGACAATTTACAGTTACCGGGAGAGCCGCCATTTTTTTCTGAGTGCGCCACACGCGGATATCCCGGCCGAAGTTGCGGTAGGCTCAGGGCTGTCTCTCGCGGAAGGAGAGAGAGAGAGAGAGAGAGAGAGAGAGAGAGAGAGAGAGAGAGAGAGAGAGATCTTTCGCTTAACGCCGGAACCTCGCGTCGCGAGGAACGACTCGCGGTGCGAGTGGATGGCCAAGCCCTCATATACATACATACTACATATTTATATATAGCGTTTCGTCAAAAGAAACGTCGTGCGGAGGTCGAATTAATTTCGTTTAACACTTGACTTCGAGACGCTACATCGAACATATACATTGTTACAAACATATACATTATATACACTGTTATTACAAATATTTCGTATGAGCTTCTATAATCGGCAAAGGAAGCTCTTTTACACAAACAGATATTGCAAATTTAATACAGAAGTGAGTCATAAAATTAAAGCAATTATGACTAAATCCTGTGAAAATTAGGATGCTTAATATAAAAATTCGTAATTTTACTTCCCTCGTGCAATAAATTAATTTTATCAGCTAATTATATTTCGGATAATGTAAATTTGCAAACGTTTCTGACATTGCACACATCGTTCACGCGGCTTACTGTATCCGACGTGAAATCATAATACGTTTAAAAAAAAATATATATATATATAGCACGCACCAGTATAAAAAAATAGATATATACTGGTGCGTGCCATATATTTATATACACAGCACACACGATTTTAAGCACAGAGTGGAAGTGCTCTGCTCGTCCCTCTCCCACTTCCGAAGCCGGCGCCGTCCGAAAAATCCCGAACCCAGGCGACGACTCTTGGTTTCCTATGCTTCGCAGTATTCGGTGTATACTTATACATTACATAGATACAATTCGCGTAGAAACTGTACAGTCGCTGCTGTGGGAGATCCGCGGGTCTCTTCCTATACGCGCTTCTCCGCGTACATGTATTATGTATACGATACATGTACATATACCCAGGTAAAAAAATTGTATGAGATTTATATGAAAGACTTTATATACAAGTTATACGCGAAAATGGACATACAGAATTTTCATATATTTAGTATAATCTATATGAAATTATGCAATCAATTTCGATACATAGAACTATAGAAACAAACATATTGTATATACTTTGTATATACTATCAACAAATTCTGCAAAATTATAGGCAACATTTAACCATATAATATCGATATATTTCATATAGATTATACAAAATATATGAAAATTCAATATATCCACTTTCGTATATAGTTTGTATACATAAAGCATTTCATATAAGCCTCATATAATTTTTTTACTTGGGTATGCTGCATATATACATATATATATACGTACCAATATACTTCCCAAGCGCGTAGACCGCCCGAGCCAAACGTGCGTCGGGCGACGTCGAATGTGCAGAGCGACCGCAGCAGCGGCAACAGCGAGAGTCTCTCGCGCGCGCGTTCTCGTACAGACAGACAGAAAAGCACCGGAGTCTCGTACAGCGCGCGCGGAAAGCGAACGAGCAGCAGCAGCAGCAGCACCGAGGAAGCCGCTGAGCGCGCCCGCGAGCCCGACTAGCGGGCTACCCCGAGCGAGACTCCGGTCGTCCCGGCAGCGCCCGCGAGTCAGTCAGTGTGCCACCGGCGAGCGAATGGTAGTTCGCCTCCGAGAGGCGCGCTTTGTGCATCAGTCGATAAAGCAATATTTCACCTCCACGTAATTCTCCCTTCGTTCCAATTTACACCAAAACCCGATTCTTTTTTTTTTCTTCTATTTTAACAATTTTTTTATTCTGTTTATCCTCGTCTGCCCAACTTTCGTTATAAATATCGCACGCGCGATAAAAAGCACCTTCGTATGGTTCCCCCTTCGATCCAATTTACACCAAAACCCGATTCTTTTTTTTTCTTCTATTTTAACAATTTTTTTATTCTGTATCCTCGTCTTCCCAACTTTCGTTATAAATATCGCACGCGCGATAAAAAGCACCTTCGTATGGTTCTCCCTTCGTTCCAATTTGCACCAAAACCCGATTCTTTTTTTTTCTTCTATTTTAACAATTTTTTTATTCTGTATCCTCGTCTTCCCAACTTTTGTTATAAATATCGCACGCGCGATAAAAAGCACCTTCGTATGGTTCCCCCTTCGTTCCAATTTACACCAAAACCCAATTCTTTTTTTTTCTTTCTAAACATTTTTTTATTCTATTTATCCTCGTCTCCCTAACTTTCGTTATAAAAATCTTACGCGCAATCGTCGCGTGATAAAAAAAACACCTTCGTATGGTACCCCCTTCATTCCAATTTACACCTAAACCCAATTCTTTTTTTTTCTTCTTTCTAAACAATTTTTTAATTCTATCCATCCTCATCATCCCAACTTTCGTTATAAACATCTTACTCGCAATCGACTAATAAAAAGCTTTTCAATCCACATCGCCGAACGGTGGACACATATTTATTTTTTTCTTTCCTTTTTCTTTCTTCTTTCTATTTTTTAAGTATTTTTCGGGGCGTATTCGCCGAGCGAAATTAATCGAGCCCGCGCGGAGCACGCGAACCAAACGCGAGACATAATATATATATCGCCAGGGGGAGGAGGGAGGGCGGAAGGGGTAGGGGGGTCGGGTGGGTGGAGGGAGGAGGTAGGGGGGCGAGAGTTAGCGGATCGCGCGGGGGGCCCCCGCGAGAGAAGCCGAGGAGTCAGTCAGTGTGCCACCGGCGCCTTCACCTCCTCCTCCTTCTTCCTTCTCCCCCCTCCGCCGCCGCCGCCGCCTCCTCTCACGACGAGCAGCCACCTCTCTTCCCCTTACCCCCCTCGGAGAAGGCGAGCGCGCGCGCGCGCGTTCGAGCGTTCGCGCGCCGCCGGCTCGGCCCGGCTCCTCCGGCCCCCTCGTTGCCGCCGCGCGCCACTGCCACGGTCCACGCTCTCGGGACGTAAACACACAGTCGAGGGTGAGCCGTCGACGAGGCAGCACGCGGAAAGGCTTCTCGTTGCCACGCGATTTTATTCACTTGTCTCCTCGCGGGATCCTCGGGTGTTCCTTTCTTTTGCTTTTCGTTACCGCGATAAATACGCGCACTGCCCTCCCCCCCTTTATCGTTCGCTGGAGCGGCTGCTAATAATTCGTAAACTCTGCGGTTTGAGTTGCAAGAGATATTAAAAAGAAAAAGAAAAAAAAAGAAAGTTGAAGTAAATTGTCTAGTAAATTTAGTACGTGGAATTAAAAAAAAATAATAATAATAATAACAGTGACATTGCGGTTCAGTGTGTTAACGTTGACGTTAGTTTTTACGTGTGTGTGGAAACCGGAAGAGAGGACACAGGAGGGACGAAGTTTTTGGGGTGCAAAGTTTGTTATCTGTTGGGAGAAGGAAAAAGAGAGATATTATATATATTGTGTTGTATATATAAAAGGTAGCGATTGGTCGGACGAATTTAATCGTGCCCCGACGCTATTTCGCCCCGAGATAATTGGCCCGTCTGTCTGTGTGTTTCGCTCGTCGGACGCGATCAGTGGTCGTCGAGAGAGGGAGAGCGATAAACAGCTCGAGAGTCGACGGAGGAGCGCCGGAAGTGCGTTCAGAGCGTCGCATCGAAGACGAGACGAGTGCCGTGTGTCTTTCGTCCAGCGGGATATTTACAATCGGTGTTTTCTGTGCGTTTTGTGTGACGTGTTAAAGATACAAGATACAAACTCGTTTCGTTCCATTTTTTTTTCCGTCCCTTCACGGAAAAGAAAATTCGCGCTAACGTATAGATGCATATAGATGAATATACGTGCGCTCGTGCAGCGTGAGATAATTCAGTGGTGCGGTGAGTAATAAAGTCCAGAGGGGAAAAAAAAACGAAAGAAAAATAAAACTCAGCCGGGAAAGTGCGCGCGAGCGACTCTCTCGAGGCAACGAGAGCCGTGGATATATCGTCGCAGCGGACGGACAAAGAGAGGGAACGAAAAGCCGGCAAGCCGGGCGCGTTTTTCACGAGTCTCTCTCTCTCTCGCAACCTCGGCCGCAGTGTTGTCGGCAACGCGGCCGAATCTCTCGCGATTTTCGCCGCGCGCCTCGAAGCTTCTCGCGCGCGTTATACGCGCTCTCTCGCCACCCTCGCCGGGACCTAATATGCTCCTGTGTCGTCGCCGCTGCTGCCGGCCGTGCAAGATGGTGGCGTTTGCGCTGCTCTGGTAGAGGTCAAGGTCCGCGCTGCCAGGGAGCAGCGAGTCGAGAGAGAGAAACGCATTCTCTCGCTCTCGTTCGGCGCCCCGTATAACGGAAGTGGCCGGGAGTATTGTAATTACGTAGAATAAAACGCATAGTGTGTATATATAGATATATATATTTATATATATATATATATAAATATATAAATATATACAGAGAGGTATATAGAGCCGTGCTGGAAGCGGAAGAGGAGTGCAGAGGACGAGCGGAAGCGCGAAACTGCCGCGACCGGTGATTGGTATAGACAAGCGAGCGAAGAAAAAGCGGCGAAAAATGTTGGAGGATCAGCCGTTGGACCTGAGCGTCCGGGTGGGCGATTACGCGGAATTAATGACGCACAGGACGAGCAACATGGACGAGACGAACAACAGCCGGAGTCCCGATCGCGGGGAGTACGAGCATCGCGATCACGATGATCCTCAGCAGCGGCAGCAGGAGATGCAGCAGGAGTTACAGCAGCAGCAGCAGCAGCAACAGATTCACGAGCATCGCAAGGATATGATGGAGGATTACGCGGCGGAGAGCGCGGCGGCGGCCGCTGCCGCGGCCGCCGCTATGAGGCTACGGGGCCTCATAACCGCCTCGTCCACCACCGGCGAGTACTCGCAGTGCGAGGATCGCAACACATGCTCCGAGGACTCGGACGACTCGTGCGAGTCGAACAATCAGAAGGAGGGTGGTAGCACGAGGTCGAGGTCCCGGCCACCGGGCACCAAGCCTTATAAGAAGAACCTCATGAGGAGATACCGTGAGTGTCTGATTTGTGTGGAAAAAAGAAAAATTGCAGCAGGGGGGAATGGGGGGAAGAAATTAGGAAAATAGGTCGATGCGAAAATTGTCGTGGGATAAGAAAATAGAACTGGTAACGGTAACTATGGTAAAAAGGCGACTATGAGATTTTGGTCGATGCGAATATTTGTTGTGGGATAAAAAAAAATGGGACTGGTAACTATGGTAAAGAGGCGACTATGGGATTTTGGGCGATGCGAATATTTGTCGTAGGATAAAAAAACAGGACTGGTAACTATGGTAAAAAATAGGAATGGTAACCATGGTAAAGAGGCGACTATGAGATTTTGGTCGATGCGAATATTTGTCGTAGGACACAAAACGTAGGAATGGTAACTATGGTAAAGAGGCGACTGTGTGATTTTGGTCGATGCGAATATTTGTCGTAGAATAAAAAAATATGATATTGAAGTTTGCATCGTTGGAATCCAACGAAATTCAGAAAAAAAAACAATTCTAATGAATCCAAATGCTGAAATTAGGAACTAATTGCTATGATGACTTTTTATACCCAATTTCATTATTTGGATTAATTATAATTAATTTAATCATTTGAGTAAATTAGAATTATAATTTTTTCCTGATTTTGTTGCATTCCAACGATGCAAACTTCAACATCATAAAAAAAAATAGGACTGGTAACTATGGTAAAGAAACGACTATGGGATTTTGGTCGATGCGAATATTTGTCGTGAGACAAAAAAATTGGATTAGTAACTTAGTAAAGAGGCGACTATGTAATTTTAGTCGATGCGAATATTTGTCGTAGGAAAAAAAAATAGGGCTGGTAACTATGGTAAAGAGGCGACTATTTGATTCGCGGTCGATGCGACTATTTGATTGACTGGCTGGGAAATTAGGTCGAAAATAGTTGATGCGAATATTCTTGCGTGGTAATAATTATTCTCCAGCCGTGCAAAATACTATGTTACACACGGTAACGCGGAAAATAATTAACGCGATTGATCTCGCATACTCGCGGTAATTATTTTCCAGCTGTGCAACAACCATGCTGCGGCTGTCGTGAGCAGAAAAATATTTAACACGACTGCGAAAAATAGTTGAGAGTCTTTACAACTTCGTCGGTAGCACCGCGAGAAATTTTTCGTCGCTGCAGCAGCTTCAAACGAATCACGTCGACGCGACTCGGCGTATTTTTTTCGACTCTCTCCCCGCTGTACATGTGGCCTCGCTTACACATTGTTATCTTCCCAAGTCCTCTCCGGCACATCACGAGATGTTGCCGAACAAAAAAAGAAAAGAAAAAAAAAAAAGACGAGCAAGTTTAGCTCGATAAGGATATTCGCGTTTGCCTGATATTTCCGCGGGGATGAAATAATCTCCGACAAGGTTATACACGTTATTAATATATATGTACGAACTGCATTATTTTGCGTGCCCGCCGATAAGCGCTTATCGCGCGTATCCCACTCACCACGGCGCCCGACGCACTCTACATCGAATCTTCCACGCCGAATTGCCGATTAGGAGGAATCTTTTATTTCTTTCTTTTTTAATTTCAATTTTTTTTTTTTTTTTTTTTTTTGCGACACAAACTCGTGGAACTCGTAATCACGGGCGTATACTCGAGAAACGCGCTCGCTCGCCGTGTGTGTACGTGTTCGTGCGTAATTTCGGCGCCGGGGAAAGCCAAGCGAAGCCGCCGCGGCGCGAGCGCGGCAGGAGATAAAAAAAAACCACACCGAAATTACGCAATAGCACCTCGCGAAGGTCGCGCGAAAGCTGCGCGATCCGTGTGTCTGCGAACTCTCGGGCTGATTATAACACACTTGCGTCGCTTCGCGAGGAAACATTCGCTCTTCGATCCGCGCTTTTTTTTTCCTCTTTTCTTTTTTTTTTCGCCGCGCTAATATATTTTGACCGGCCTGTAACCTGCCCCAACCCCGACGAAAATAACTCACCCCCTTCCCTCTCTCTATTTTGTCTCTCTCTCCCTCCCCCTCTATCGCTGATAAATTCTCGGCATATATAACCGCGCAAATATACTCGCGAAAATAACGATTTCGGCGCTATACATTTCGGGCTATAACGTAACAGCTGTGCGCGACGCTTTCGCGCGCCGCCCAACCCCCGTCGAGCGCGATGTAATCAAGCAACGAACTCTCTCGCCATATGGAAGGCCACTCGAGAGAGAGCACTGACACTCCTCGGGCCGATTAATATTGACGATTATTGTTATTGAAAAAAATTAACGACGAGAGAGAGAGAGAGAGAGAGGACAAAACGCACACCGACTGGTTCGATAATTATTATTATATATATATGTATGTTTTATTATTAATATTATTCCGTTTATCGATCCCTCCCGAACTCTAATTAAGTCCCCGATTATTGTTTTAATTAAAATGTCTTTTCCACGCGAACGCGCGAGCCAAAGCTTTTTGAATCCACGACGATAATTAGCGAACCGGAAGTCGTGGTGCACGTTGCGACACAGATGCAAAAAATATTCGTGAAAAGACGGCAGTTTACGATGAAGTTGAAGTTTGCATTGTTGCGATGGAATGAAATTAAAAACAAAATATTAATTCCATAAAAATCTTAATAAAATATTAGTTCCATACAAATTTAAACAAAATATTAATTCCATAAAATTTTTAACAAAATATTAATTACATACAAATTTAAACAAAATATTAATTCCATACAAATTTAAACAAAGTATTAATTCCATACAAATTGAAACAAAATATTAATTCCATACAAATTTAAACAAAATATTAATTCCATACAAATTTAAACAAAATATTAATTCCATACAAATTTAAACAAAATATTAATTCCATAAAAATTTAATTTTGAATTTAGAAATTTAAATTCACCCTCATTACGGGGTGAAATAATTTTCTTTTGTCATGCTCTTAGTCGTTGTAATAACTTTTAATAGCCGGTACAATAATTTCCGTTAATTAATATTTTGTTGCTTTTAATTTCGTTACATCGCAACGATGCAAACGTCAACGTCACAGTTTACGCGTCTCTCGGTCGTCGCGTATTCGGATACGTTTTTCTGTATATCGCCGGTGGAAAATATTTGCCTCGACACAGTTGTTGTTTGCCTCGGTGTCAACCCTTTCCGTGGGCTCGGAGGGTGCTCGGCGTGGCTGACCCTAAATAAGGGCCGACGGGGGGGCGTTCAGAGCATGCCGAGGGTCCGAGAGCTCGGTGGCGAAGCACAAAGTGGACCGTGGCGAGGGTGGGGAAGTGAAAAGTCCCGGCACCCCCCGCGCGCCCGGAGAAAGTTTCCGTGGCACGAATTTTTCGGCAGGGAAATTTCTCCCCATTTTTCATTTTCGTCACAGTGCCCCGAGCGCGTTGTACACTATCAATGGTCCCGCAGTTTGGCGAGCCGAGAGATCCCTCGAGCGCATCGCGGCGACATTTGGCGCGAAGATTTCTTCCCCGGGCCGCACGAGGCATGTCTCTCGGGCTTTCCCAACAGCCGCGGCGGCGGCGTCGAGAAGACACAATTTTTCGAACTTTCACCCGGACCCATTTAACACGAGCGTGCCAAATCCGCTCTATGAGATCGCGGAAGGATTCCAAGGACAATGAATTCACGCTAGTTTTTTTTTTGCCGGGATGTAAAACACGGAATTACGTAAATGGCTCGAATCCTCCTCTCGTTACTCAATCCGTGTATTACGCTTCGCATTTTAACGAGATGCAAAATACGTAATTGCTCTGTGTACATTTTTTATTCCTTCTATAAAAAAAAAAAAATTAATAGCGGTCGCAATTGCATGATGTTGAAGTTTGCATCGTTGGGATGCAACGAAATAAAAAAAATGAATTATAATTAACCGAAATTATAAAATTAGGTATAAAAAGTCACCAATATCAATTAGTTCATATGATGATTTTTTATCATTTGGGTTAAACACCTAGAATGCATTTTTTTTTTTAATTTCGTTGCATTCCAACGATGCAAACTTCAACATACAATTGGAGGTTCCGTGTTATTTTTTTTACCAACAATCAAAACGCGTCGTGTTCCCCAAATTGATCGATTCAAGCCGGAAGCAAAAATCCACATCCTCCTTTCGTCGCTCGTCGTATCTTTCATCTCTTCCTGGAGAAAAAAAAACGAAAAACTCTACACCGAAGAAAGTACCGTTTCCTATACGTTACACGGAAAACCCTTTCCCGATATTCCGAGTGTGACCCCCGTCGACCGTCCGGAACTTCCTCCGCAGTCGTCTTGTCCATACAAACACCCGACGTAATTCCAGCCTCCTCTCTCGGAAGCATCGGAAACCCGTGGGCGGTCCGAGGTCGAAGCCGAGCTACCGGCTGCCCGGCCGGCTACCGTTTGACTCATTGGCTTCTGCGGTGTGGCGCTCGCCCGCCTTTCTCTCTTTCTCTCCGCCGGGCCCGGAAAAACTTTCCAACGCGCGCGCGCGCGCGCCTAATCCACTCGGGTTTGCGCACACGGAGCGCCAGGTATATATACGGCCAATGCTGCCACCGAATGTAACGTCAAAACCTCGACGGAATATCAATTTATATTTACGACACCTGGGCTTTACTGCTTCAATGCGGCACTTGCTGGTGCGCCGGGAAAAAAGGGCTTCCCCCCCCCCCCGGCCTCCCCCCCGTACCCCCCTTAAAGCTCTCGCCCCCCCGTAAACATTGCCCTCGACATCGATAGTCACTCGGGCTCTTCGTCGTCCCCTATTTCCGTCTCTCTCTCTCTTTGCCGCACATTCTCTCTCTTTCTCTTCCGCATGTTTTCTCTCTCTCTCTGTCATTCGACAATCGATAATCAATCAATCTCCGCACTGGTAATCCGAAAATAGCTCTTTCTCTATCTTTCTCTCTCTCTCTCTCTCTCTCACAGTGTGGCAACAGTAACGACCTGTATGGAAATAAAGTGCATGCAAGATATACAAAAGATTTATTAATTAACAGTATTTCTTCATTTTTTTTTTTTTTTTTTTTTCAATAACGTTACCATGAAGTTCTATGGGAAATTAATATTTCTTGCCTCTATTTAAAAGTTTACACGGCATATTAAAATCATTACGAGTTATTGTTATAAGAACATTATTACAAAGCCAATCGTACCGTCAATTTTATTTCTATAACAATTGGGGATTTACAACTTTGGAGGTATTTCAAATATACAAAATATATTTTGTCCAAAAACTTCTATATTTTGGATTTATTTTTTAGAATATATACGAAATACATGCGAGCGAAAAATATCTTTATGATATATCTAAAATATATTCAAAATTTATTTTAATATATTTTAGATTTATAAAATATATTCAAAATTTATTTTAACACTTTTTAATAGAGGATATATTTTAGATATAAAAAATATATTCCAAATTTATCGTATTATCGTCCGAAAATTTCTATAAATCAGATACATTTTCGTGTATATATTTATTATCCATATGACCCAACACTAAAGCTCGCACCCCTAGCGTCATAAAACCGCGCGGTTATCTTCTGCATACTGTGAACGAAAATTCACATTCGTACAATTTTCGTCACCGCCGTGCTAATTAAAACCCCGTTACAGCGCCTTAAATTTGCGTGGCGCACGCGTTACGCAATAACAACGTATTAATAACGTATATTAATATAATCCAGGCGCGCTTTATATATGTTATTCAATCGTTAGGGCGAGCAGGGGAAGAAAACACGGCGAGCCTCTTGTGTCTCGGCGTTACGTTATGTTCGCCGGGCTCTCTCACGAAGTGGGCATAACGGGGCGCGAGCTGGTAACAACAACGGTGGCTATTCCCGATGGCGAACAACGAACCATTTCGGACCCACGACGCTCGTTACAGCATCTTTCATCGCGTCCCGCGGTATTACCGGCCCGACAATGCGTGTATTACCGCGACGACGACTAAAATTAGAAGAGTCGTAACGAGGCGCGCGCCCCGAGGGGGAAATCGACGACGGCGACGATTCGATGCCGCCGTCGCCGCTGCTTTGTATTTAAATAGCTAATGGTTCGGGGAACGCCGGGGCGAGAGCGAGATAGGACGGGCAGCCCGACAAGCGCGCGCTAGTCGCTGCTCATTGTGATTCAGGATATTGGCCCGCCGAGGAAGGAAGGACGAACTTCCTGTCTGCTTCTCTCTGATGCCACTGCGCCAAGTTATATCCCTTCGGCTTCGCTGCTGGGTATATTAGTTGGGGATGTGCGGGAAAAATGAAACAGCGTTTTTTTGTTTTTTTGTTTTGAATATTTTTGACGGCAAAATGAAACAGCGGTTTTTTTTTTCGTTTTTGAATATTTTTGCCGGCAAAATGAAACAGCGTTTTTTTTTCATTTTTGAATATTTTTGCCGGCAAAATGAAACAGCGTTTTTTTTTTTCATTTTCGAATATTTTTGCCGGCAAAATGAAACAGCGGTTTTTTTTCGTTTTTGAATATTTTTGCCGGCAAAATGAAACAGCGTTTTTTTTAGTTTCGAATATTTTTGCCGGCAAAATGAAACAGCGTTTTTTTTTCAGTTTCGAATATTTTTGCCGGCAAAATGAAACAGCGTTTTTTTTAGTTTCGAATATTTTTGCCGGCAAAATGAAAAAAATCCTCGTTTTGGGAATGTCGCGTCTATTCGATACACTTCAACGAAACTAAGCGGAATATAACGTTTTTTAACCACCTTCAGTGTTTCATGCAATTTGGCTCTTAAAAAATTACTTAAAAAATATATAATTTTTTTAAATAATTTTTTTTCTCAATATAATCATTATTGATAATGTGGGGTATAAAAAACACGAATTACCGAATTTGGGAGTCTGTTTCATTTCACCCGCATTTTTTTTTGCCGTTACTCATAATTAATTATTGTAATCAAATTTTTTGATAAAAACCCATAAAAAAAGAATACGTGTATTTCTATTCATTATAACGATGACCAAAGTACTTTGGTCCAAAAATGGTTACAAAACCATTTTTCGCTTGTGTGTTTCATTTAGCCCGCACATCCCCTGTATACTAAAAGGACAGGGGGGGGGGGGGTAGTTAAGTTTCTCTTCCAACGAGTCTCATTTAATCGGCACAACTTTGGACCCCGATCAACGTCTCGAAATATGCAAATTCTCGCGTTGTTACGATAATCGGTGTGGAGGGTATTTTTCGATTCCGAGGGCGGAATTCGGATCGAGATGGGTCGATCGAAAAGTGGGTCTCTCGCGGCTGTGTGAAGCGCGAGAACCCACCGGGTTGAGTCTCTCGCTCTGGCGCTCGGTTTCCCGGGTCGCCTCGTTTCCGTCCTTCCGGCGTTCACGGCTCACGAATTTTCTCGAGGGAGAGACAGAGAGAGACGGCGGTCGATCGATTTTCAACGGATACGCGGGGCGGTATAGACGCGAGCGGGGTATTTTCCACGCCGATCGGCCCGGAAGGATCGAAGGGGGGGAGGGCGGCACGCGGCGCGAAGGTGCGGAGAGCGGTGGAGAACGAGCGGCGGGAGAGAGAAAGAGGGACACAAGGCGGGCCGTAGGCGGCGGGCGCAATAGGAAACTGGGGTAGCCTGTCCTTGTGCTCTTGGGTGCTTATTGGAACGTTGGCACGGAGACGTTACCTCGCGCTACGCGCGTCTCACTCCGTCTAACGGGTGTTTAACGGCCGAGGCGAAATGATAATTGAAAAACACGGGTGGGAAAAGAAAAATTAAAAATCAAATGTTCGATAGTAAAATCAAGGCAATGTTTTTTTTATTAAAAAGAAAAAAAGAAGAATTAAATATGAATCGACAATTTCAAGGACAATTTCGGTCTTCAATGGGCGAGTGAGAATCGAGGCAAAATAATAGTTGGAAAGAGGGGGGAAAAGGGGGGAGGCGAATCAAAGCGAAATTATATTTTTATTTAATCGAAAAGTGAGCGGATCAGAGTTGAGTAATATATATATTTTTTTTTAATTAAAATGAGAAGGAAAAAAATGTCAAGACAATTTTTTTTAATTAAAAAGAAAAAAGAAAAATTAAATATGAATCGACAATCTCAAGGACAATTTTGGTCTCTAACGGGCGAGTGAGAACCGAGGAAAAATAATAGTTGGAAAGAGGAGGAAAGGGGGGAGGGGCTAATCAAAGCGAAATTATATTGTTATTTAATCGAAAGGCGAGCGGATCAGAGTTAAGTAATCTTTTTTTTCGAATTAAAATGAGAAGGAAAAAAAATATCAAGACAATTTTTTTTTTTTATTAAAAAGAAAAAAGAAAAATTAAATATGAATCGACAATCTCAAGGACAATTTTGGTCTCTAACGGGCGAGTGAGAACGGAGGAAAAATAATAGTTGGAAAGAGGTGGAAAGGGGGGAGGGGCTAATCAAAGCGAAATTATATTGTTATTTAATCGAAAAGTGAGCGGATCAGAGTTAAGTAATCTTTTTTTTCGAATTAAAATGAGAAGGAAAAAAAATATCAAGACAATTTTTTTTAAATTAAAAAGAAAAAAGAAAAATTAAATATGAATCGACAATCTCAAGGACAATTTTGGTCTCTAACGGGCGAGTGAGAACCGAGGAAAAATAATAATTGGAAAGAGAAGGAAAGGGGGGAGGCTAATAAAAGCGAAATAATATTTTTATTTAATCGAAAAGTGAGCGGATCAGAGTTAAGTAATCATTTTTTTTTTTCTCGAATTAAGATGAGAAGGAAAAAAATAATGAAATACACACCGACGATATCGCGGATGTTATCTTATTATTTATTATTATTGTAGATACAATCGCGGCTCGTAGATTTGCTCGCCTCGATTCACTCGATTAAAGCGTACACGTTAAGACGGATCGGCGCACCTGCCGTCTTCGCGATCCGCGATATCAATCTCGCCTATCGCGTATATCTCTCGCTGCTCGTCGCGACTGTCCGCGTACGTCGCTCGCCGATTGCAACGAGCGCGCAGCCTTCTAAACGAGAAAATCCGGACGCATCGCCGCCGCCGAATGTGACAAACCGTCAGGAAAAAAAAAAAAAAAAATGTGTGTTATTTCGTGGCAGTCGATATAAATATATGCGAGGTATGCAGTAACTAGGTGGAAATCGATGGAAGAACCGGCGAGTTGGACGCGGAGTCAACGCGGCAATTGCCGGGTGTAACGAGCGCGTCGGGGTTAAACAGAGCGTGCAAAAAGGGCGTCGTTTAAATTAATATATCATCGGGGAGGGTCGGAGGCGACGAGAGCGTCGCGCGCTGCACCCACGCGGTGCTCTTAAAAAAAATAATATTCTCGAAACTCGCTCTTAAAAAAAAAAAATGACGTTGAAGTTTGCATCGTTGGAATGCAACGAAATTTCGAAAAAAAAATTAATTCTAATTAACCCAAATGATGAAATTAGGTATTAAAAGTCATCGTATCAATTAGTTTTTGTAGTGATTTTTTATACCTAAGTTCATCATTTGGGTTAATAATAAATAAATTCTGTTTCGAAATTTCGTTGCATTTCAACGATGCAAACTTCAACATCATAAAAAAATGACGTTGAAGTTTGCATCGTTGGAATGCAACGAAATTTCGAAAAAAGAATTAATTCTAATTAACCCAAACGATGAAATTAGGTATAAAAAGTCATCGTATCAATTAGTTTTTGTAATGATTTTTTATACCTAAGTTCGTCATTTGGGTTAATAATAATTAATTCTGTTTCGAAATTTCGTTGCGTTTCAACGATGCAAACTTCAACATCATAAAAAAAGAATAATATTCTCGAAACGGGAGCGCGGAATAAACAGGCCAAAAATAAAATCATATATTGCCAAACATTTCCATCCTCGTGCAACGAGCGTATCCGCTATCTTATCACAATAATGCACATAATTGTCGTCGTCGTCACGTTTCGATTTGAATAAATCCCAAGATAAAACACCCACGAGGAAATTCCACCTTACGCCGAAGACCTCCGAGACACCCGGTTTTCGTCGCTGGACACGCCGATCGTGGAACAGCTGACACACTTTTTTTTTTCTTCTTTTTTTTTTCTTCCGTCAATTCGAGCCGCGATCGAATATGTCGCGTACGACGAGCGCATAAATTAAATGAGAGTGTGACCCTAAAAGTACCGGACAAAAAGGAAAGAAAGAAAGAAAAAAAGAAAGAACGTCGCGGCACATAACACGGATTCGCGATATAGCGTCGCGCGCGCACACCGAGTCAGCACATTACGGCACCGCGCGCGCGACCGGAGAATCAGGGCATCGGGCTTTGCTCGAGCGGGGCCGGGGCGCGAGTTCGCGATTGCACACATATCGCGCGAGATCGATGCCTATGTGGCTGGCGAATCGTCGAGCCACATAATGTACACGGGGGATGTGCGGGCAAAATGAGACACGAGCGAAAAAAGGTTTCACGACGATGACCAACGTGTATTTCTATCGGTTTTCATCCAAAAATTCGATTCCAATCATCAATTTTGAGCGTTGAAAAAACAAGTGCAGGCAAAATGAAACAGACCCCCAAATTCGGAAATTTGTGACTTTTTTATACTTCACATTATTAGTAATGATTATACTGAGAAAAAAAATTATAAAAAAAATGTTGATATTTTTTAAATGATTTTTTAAAAGCCAAATTGCTTGAAACACTGAAAATGGTTTTAAGAAACGTTTAATATCGTTGCGATGCAACGAAATTAAAAACAAAATATGAATTTCATAAAAACTTAAATAATTCACCCCCATTAGAGGGTGAAACATTTTTGTTTTTTTCATGCCGTTATTTATTTACTTATTTGTTTATTTATTTTGCTTATTTATTTATTTATTTTGTTTTGTCTTAGTCGTTAAATAACTTTTTACTGACGATATAATTATTTAGGTTCATTAATTTTTTTTATATATTTTTTATTTCAACGTTTGTTGTAATTGTTTGCATTGCAATAATGCAAACTTCAACGTCATGCATAGACGCGATATTCCCGAATATGAAACAAACGGGGGTTTGTTTAATTTCGCCCGCAAAAATATTCGGAACTGAAAAAAAACGCTGTTTCATTTTTCCCGCACATCCCCTACGTATATATTTATACGTATAGCTTCTTCGTCAAGGAGGGGGAGGGGGATGGGGGGAGGGGCGAACGAGTCGAGGAAAGGAGAACGTGCTCGATATGCGTATGTGCTCTATGTTACCATAAGTACAGTATTACATTCGGAAAAGGTCTTCACCTGTGCTCCGTATACATTAATACAAAGGCCTATAGCGCGCCAAGCCGGAAACGCGGAAAGGTTAAAGCCGCGTGAACCGTCGCGGTGTTTCGCTCGCCTCCGATGCCAGGCAGAGTTTACTAATCGCTCGTCGTTGCCCGTCCGTGTGCGTGCATAATACACGTGTGCCGCACGCGGCCGATAAGCATCGCCGCGGCCAAGACACACCCGGTATACATGAATCGTTCGGTCGCGCTGCGCTCGCCGAATACCGGCGGACGCATACATAGGTACACCATGGTGGCCGCGGTCAGGGGAAACCGGGAAAAGTCAGGGAACAAAAAAAATTTATCAGGGAATCAGGGAAAAGTCAGGGAACAAAAAAATTTATCAGGGAATCAGGGAAAAGTCAGGGAACAAAAAAAATTTATCAGGGAAACCGGGAAAAGTCAGGGAACAAAAAAATTTATCAGGGAATCAGGGAAAAGTCAGGGAACAAAAAAATTTATCAGGGAAACCGGGAAAAGTCAGGGAACAAAAAAATTTATCAGGGAATCAGGGAAAAGTCAGGGAACAAAAAAATTGATCAGGGAATCAGGGAAAAGTCAGGGAATTTCAAAATTGGCCAGGGAAAAAATTGATTTGGCCCCGAACCTTCCATAAGTAGATAAAAAGTTTAAAGAATTTATTCTTTATTAATTATACTTATTATAATAATGTATACTTATTGTTATAATAAGTATAATATAACATGAATTTTTGTAACACTGTTTAATGTGATTCATTGTTGATCGGCAAAATAAGTAATTTGTCGAAGACCCCGCACCGGTTTTGAGTATATTTTCATTGGCATCATTAATTTTTTTCAATGGTAATCGTCAGAATTGTGGTGAGGGAAAAATCAGGGAAAAATCAGGGAAAAGTCAGGGAAAAGTCAGGGAAAAGTCAGGGAATTTTTGTCGGTGAACAAAACGGCCACCATGTACACGGAGCAAACCAGAGTCTAATACTGTAGCAATTAGTACCATAATTCGTGTGCTCAATGCCAGCCAACATAGGAATTTGAAACCTGTTCGGATTTTATTCGTAATTATTACAATACCGCATACTAAAATTTATCATATTTTCCGTAGTTATTCGGTTACGCGTAGGAAGAATTGTTTTTTTTTCGATACTTATTTCCATATGAATAGTATATTTCAAATAAATATAGTATTTACTACTTATCACCCGAGCCCCGTTTTCTAAGTGTACCCCCCGAGATACGCTGCGAACTTCTGGGCTCTCCGCGCGGTTTATTCAATAACGCGTTCGTTGGTGGCGACGGGCTGGATTATTTACCAGCCTTCAGTCACTCCACCGGAGTCCGCGAGTGACTGGAAAGACCTGAAATTTCGCGAAAAGCTTCGGGAATTCGTGACGACGAATGCGCTGAGGAAAAAGAGAAACGACGGAAACTCGATTATTCTCCATATCGACAACATTATTTTCCACGAAGATGCGATTTGTCGAGAGAAAATCGATCATCTCGTCGAGATGATAAATTTAGTCTCGTGATTGAATAATTTCGATAATAATTTCCTTTCGCCGCTGTCCAAGTCGATTGAGGTCAGACGATCGAGTCAACATTTTTTTTCTTTTTTCTTTTTTTTTTTCAAGTCACATCTCAGTTAGTCAGTGCGAGTGAAACCCAACGAAAATCCCGCGAGCGGAGAAAAATAATCAGGAAGCGACGTGACAAATCGTTCAGCTATATCGACGAATTTTTTTCCTATCGCCCCAAAAACGTTCAGCTGTCACGGTAAATTTTTAGCTGCACCAACCAAACTCTCGTTATCACTCCATCGACATTTTTCAGCGTATAGGAACTTGAAAAAAAAACGTGATCCCTGCATATTTATCGTGAACGCGAGTGCATCACGCGGACACCCACATAAAAACATTTGTATTGTATAAAAAAATAATGTGTTGCATATTTTTTTCTACGCAACATATACGTTGAATACATTTTTCTATGCAACATAAGTATTGCATTTTTTTAATATGCAACATATGTGTTGCATATATTTTTCTATGCAACATACGTGTTGCATTTTTTTTCTATACAACATATGTGTTGCATATTTTTTTCTATGCAATATATACGTTGCATAAATCTTTCAATGCAACATATGTGTTGCATATTTTTTTTTTATGCAACATATATATTACATATACAACTATTTAGCGACATATATATTATTACCACGCGGAAATCCCTGCGCCACGTCCTTTACGCGTTTCGCCGTGTCAATGACTGGGACATCCACCTTCCCGCCCGCCGCGTGTACACACCTATGCAACACCTGTGTCTATAGAACGCGTCGTGTACGAGCGTCGCTGCCGCTGTTGCCGGCACGTAGAGGTAATAGTATTAGCTATAGAGCAGTAATAGAACGTATACGCGCTGGGTGCATAGGAGGAAGAGCAGCAGCAGCAGCAGCAGCAGCAGCAGCAGCAGTTCGCTTCCACTCACTCGCTCTTGCACCGCTCGCGCGCGCGCGCGCGACGCCCGAGCTCGTTGAATGCACCAGCCCTGACCTACATAGTAAAGCGCGTTGTGGGCTAGGCGAGCGTGAGCTCGAGCGCGCGAGCGCAACGCTCGGCGAGTGGCCTACGCTGCTCTAGCCTTTCCCCCCTCTCTCTCTCTCTTCTCCCCTCCTGCCCCCCTCCTCCCCCTCCTCTGTTATATGCACCGCCGGCTTCCACCGCGAGCGGCAGCTATGCCTCCTCTGTTCTCCCGTGTACACAACGCGCCACCACCACCACCACTAGCGCTCGGTCTATTATAGCAACACGAGGTGTCTATCTGTATACACAACCCGAACACCCCGCGAAGCGGCGTTTTTTTTTTTTTTTTTTTTTTAACGCGCGAGAATCTCTCGACGAGAGGGAAAATCTCGGACGACAAAGACGCGTGTATAATGAGGGAATTCCACGGGTCGCGAGAGCGACGGGCAATTCGCACGCTCTCGACATCAGAGCGGAAGAAACGAGAGATCTACTTTTTCCTCGGGCGGGACGAAAGCGCGAGCGAGGGAAGCAAAAGGGGGGGGGGGGGAATTACTATGCTTGTTGTTGGCTCGTGCGAGGCGCGATTTTAGCGCGTATTGTTTACCTCGTGCAGGCGCTATGGTATCTCGGTTATTTACTTTTGGTTTAATAATAGGAGAATCGCAGACTTTTTCACATTGTTGTTTTTTTTTTTTTTTTTTTTTGCTTGCTTGTGAGTGCGATAGACAATTGTTGGCTGTTTCCGTCTTTCGCGCACTTTTTGCGTGAGCGACGGAAAACGAGCGCGAAAACAGTCGGGTTGGTCGCGGAGTTCTCTTGTCTCTCTTTGTACCTCGACCGTCCTTGACACATTTCAGCGGGTCTTTCCTCTTCCCCGATCGCGCGAAACGAGCGTCATCGCGGCTCGCTCGCTAATTCGAAGTCACGCAGGCGATAAACTGAAACGCTCGCGGCGAATGTGCAACGAGCGCGCGAGCGTCGGAATCTGTGCCGCTTCTCGCGCGAGCCGCGAAACGACCTTTGCGAGCAGGATTATCCAACTGGCGCGCGCGCGCGCGCGCGGGGGAGGAGGAAACGCGTTTCTAATTTCGTCAGTAGGATCGCCGTAAATGCGACGGGCGTGTCGTTACGTCTGTCGCTGGATTGACACACGGAGAAAGACTTTTATTTCTTTGAATAAATCGTTGGAAAAATTGGCACACTTTAAATTTTTTTTTTTTTGGGTTCTCGCGATTTATAATTTTTCGTTACGTCTGTCGCTGGATTGACATACGGAAAAAGACTTTTATTTCTTCCAATAATTCGTTGGAAAAATTTCTAATTTTTTTCTACACTTCTAATTTTTTTTTTTTTTTTTATTCCTCGTGACTCATAATTTTTTATTTAATACCTGTGAATTTTTCGTTACGTCTGTCTCCGGATTGACACACGGAGAAAGACTTTTTTTTCTTCGAATAATTCATTGGAAAAATTGACACACTTTACATTTTTTTTTTTTTATCCTGGCGATTCATTATTTTTAATTTAATACCTGCGAATTTTTATTTAATTCCAGTAATTTACGTGAATTAGGTAAAAAAATAAAAACGAAATTTTTCGACAGCCGACGAGTTTGAGATTTCGATGGGAAAAAAATGGAGTCTCCACAACGGGTTCTTCTCGGTATTTTTATTACCGTTCCGGCGTTCGGGAACTTCTCGGGCCGATGGAAGAAAAAAAAAAAAACGTGACTCGTCGGGATCCCCTCGCGCCTCGTTGCAGGTACGACGGAGGGTGGAGATTCGTTTTTCCAGCGATAAAGGGCTTAAAAGCCACGTATTGCTTCGTGCCCTCTCGCGGGGGCCGCATCTGCCGCAACCAGGAACGCGTCGCGCGATCCCGTTAGGTCGTGGCGGCTCTCGGGACTCGAGAGACGGGGAGAGATTTTCCCGAGGGATAACCCAGTTTCGAGTAGTTCCACCTTCCACCACTTTAACGGTACGTGTTATTCTATTGGGAACACGAGAAAAAAAAAAAAAAAAAAATGGGGGAGCAGCTCGTCTGTTGAGAACCAATTCGAAGGTACAGGAGTGACAACGAAAAAATCGGTACCGCATCGAGAGCGACTCGAGGCTGATCCGAGATCAATTTTTCGGCCTAACGAGCGCAAAGGGTACGACGTTCCTCAGAATTCCCCCTCGCATCATCGATAATCACGAGACTCACGCGCTCCACCCTCGCCCGACGGCCGTGAGAAAAATAATTTTCCAACTGTTTTCATTTTCATTCACCTCAATTTCCTCCCGCGTACCGCGCGCGACTTTCTCCGCTCAACCCCGTAACGCAGTCGCACACATCGCCGTTTCCTTTCAGCGTCTTCTCGTCTCCTCTCTGCCTTTTTTTCTCTCTCCTTCCTCCTCTCCTCCTCCCCCCCCCCCCCCCCCCCCCGACATATTTATTCGTCATTGTCTGGACGAGCCTTCGCCCTCTCTTCCTTTCGATCCGAGACTCGCGGAGGAAGTGGGCGTATGTCGAGCCGCTGTATATATATATCTACGTGTATACAATATGCGTACATATAAATATGTAGAGGGTGATCCAGAATCTCTGCACCGAACGGGCTCCGGAAGTTCGAAATGGTACCAGGAACGCGGGTGCAAAATTTGACATTTCTATTCCCAGTAGTTTTTTTAATGAGAGCCAATTTGTGACAACCAATCAGAGAATTCGCCCCTAACTTACTCACAATTTTCTCTTAATTTTCCCTAAACTTACTCTCAACTTTCTCTTAATTCGTACTCAATTTGAAAATAATTCCACATTTTCTAATTGTGGAATTTCAATTTTTTTTTTTTTTTTTTTTTTTTTCTTTCATTTTCTCTAGTTATTTAATTATATTATAATCTTCAATAGACGGACCAATCGGATCCTCCCGAGTCTGTCATCAGAGTCACAAAACAGGCTAATCATTAACTTCCAAATTAGATTAATGATTAAATATAATTAAATTAAATTCATCATCCTCACGATCAAATAACTGCAACGACTTAAAAAAAAAATTAATCACTCGTTAAAATTCGACAAATCCTTCTGAATCGTCCTGTACATAAACGCACATAGCTTACGCATATCTCGCACACATTCGAGAATCGCGCGTGGGGAGCGTTCGGGGGATTCACGTTCGGGAGAGCAGACGCAGACGATGAAGACGCGATGACAATGGAAGGCCCGAATCGCAGGCGGTACACGACGACGACGACGGCGACGACGGCGACGTCTGCCCAGTCGCATTCACGAGGAAATAGGTCAGGGCCGCCCGAGCATTCTGTCTCTCCAGCCGCCGCCGTCGCCGTCGCACGCTTCCTCTTTCTCTCCACGAGGGAAATGCCACCGGCGGGGGGTGCAGGAGCCGCGCTCGCATTCCTCTTATTACGATCCCTCGCCTATTATACACGGGCCCGGGCTGAAAGGAAATTTTAAACGGTGCGGCCCCGTCGTCGGTGATTCCTCGCCGTTTCGCATTTCTCGCCTCTCGTGTTTTTACCCGCGTTCGCCGTTGTAGCTTTGCGAGGGCGAAGGCGGATTGGGTCGAACTCATTGAAAGTGATTGACCCGGATTCGTCTCGGGCTTCTTCATTTTTTCCCCTCCCTCTCTCTCTGACTCTCTTTCTCTCTCACTTTCTCCCTCCGTTCTTCTCTCCTCGTCTTTTTTTTTTTTTTTTTTTTTTTCACTGAACGTTTTTTTTTTTTTTGCTTCGTCTCGCTTCGTCTCCGTCTGTATGCAAAATACGACCGAGCCGAGAATGTGTAATATCGAGACAATTACAACGGCGATGATAATTTCAACAATGTCCGGAAGTTATTCGAGACCGCGAATGAAATTCAGTAGGTGTGCGAGACGCGCGCGCGCGCGCGCGTTTTGTTTCCTGGGAACGCGCGGGAGAGGCGCTAGGGGCGACGAAGAAACAGACGCACAGACAGCGCGTGAATCGTGAACGGAGAGCGGCCACCAGGGCGACTCGTTTTTTTTTTTTTTTTTTTCTTCTTTTTATGGGCGGAACGATCCCGAAACAATGAGCGTCGGCGTTGCGCATACGTAATACGAAATTCACTACCGAGAAGACGAGCGAGGGGAGGGGAGAGGAGTTCCTTCTCCTTCGCCTCTTCCTCCTCCTGATTCTCCTCCTTTTGGCTCTTGGTGTTCTCGCTCCTTGTATCGGCCGTTCGAATGATGGAATCAACCAGGCAATTTTACTCGAATTTACCATTTTATTTTAATAAAATAAAATAAATTAATAATAATTTAATAATAATTTTAATAAATGTTCCATGGATTAAATCAGTTCCATTCAGCTGGATTGTGAAAAATGATTTTGTTTCGTTTGGAGGAATGAATTCAACGGCCTTAAACGCGAACTTCATTAACGACGATAACCGGATGTATTTTATATCATTTAATTCAGTGTTGAATAAACGAACCTCCGTTTAAATACGTTTTTTGTTTTTCTCACAAAGGCCAATTTTATTCGTTTACCGTGTTGAATAGAATCGACAGTTGTTTCGATTAAGCACGGTGCCGCTCGCTGTTTGTATCGTCGCGCGAATAAATCCGAGCGAGAGAAACAAAACTCGGCTGTGCATTATATGAGTCGGTATATTCGCACCAGTGTTTAAGAATTAATGTTTACACAACAGTTTATTTTCTAGTTACGATTTTATAACGACAATCTGCACTGATTACAAAATTATATGTGAACTTTTCAGTAGTCGTAAGAAAAACATAATTTTTCATTATATTATGCGGGAAATTGTGAGAAAAATGGACAAGCATAGACCTCCATTATTTTCGCAACACATTAACAGTATTTATGGGTTTTTAGTTTTATGGGAAATTAATATTTCTTTCCTCTATTTAAAAGTTTCCACATCATATTATAATCATAACGAGTTATTATTATTACAAAATTTTCATTTAAAAATTATTATTACAATTTTTTCAATAAGATAAAAATTAAAAAATTAATTTCTTATTACTTTCAATAAGATTAAGATTTGAAAATTATTATTACAAATTTTTCAATAAGATTACCATCAAATTTTATGGGAAATTAATATTTCTTGCCTGTATTTAAAAGTTTCCACATCACATTATAATCATTACGAGTCATTATTACAAAATAATTACAAAGCCGATTGTACCATAAATTTTATTACCATAAAAATTCGGGAATTTACGACTCTGGAAATTCGCACGTACATCGCGCGCGGTGTCCGTGTGTACGAGCGGTAACTCAGCCGGGGTGGAACGCGAGGCTCGAGAGTCCACTCTCGATTTCGTCGGAGGAAGTGGGTCGCGCTCGCCGACCGCCGTGCGCGCACACACAGAGCGCGCCCGCTCGCTGAGTCGCACACGGCTCGGGCGGCAGTCGCAGTGACGGCGAGAGAAAGAAGAAAGACAGAGAGGGAGAGAGACGCGAGACACGGGCCGGCGCGTCGCTTCCGGTATCGAAATTTCCGGCTTTGGAAATCGCAGTCTCGACCCAGAGACACCGCGCGGCAGTCGGTTTTACCGACGATTCCATATACGCAACCGTCGCACGATGCACACAACGACTGTATATATATATATACGATATATCATCGTTTATCACCGTTTACGAAGCGCAACGGGCACAATCGTAATCATTACAGATGCACCATCGAAATTGTTGCCTCGTCGCTAATTTAAATAAAAAAAGAGTAACAAGTAATTCCATCGGCTTCCTGGTATAAATTCAATTCCACATTTTTCTCTCTCTCTCTCTCTCTCTCTCGCTCTTTCATTCTCTTTTTTTTCCTCAATGCCCGCCGTGGCGTATATAATTACGCGAATATCTCCTCGTTGGCGCATAAATAAACGTGCCTCATATACAAAACGACGATAATACCCGGTGTATACGCGCGGGGCGCGCGGGTTGCGTGCGCACCGCGAGTACACAGGTGTTGCGCACCTGAAGACAGCGTAGCGTACGCAGGAGGACGAAACGGAGCCGGAATAAAAAAAAATCGCAAAAAAAAAAAAGAAAAGTGTAAGGGCAAAATGGGACGCGAGGGCAAAATGGGACACCAATTTTTTCAGATTCAACTATTTGTGCGGGCAAAATGGGACAGACCCTCATTTCGTGAAAGTCGCGTATATACGACACAATTCAACGCATGTAAGCGGAATATAAAGATTTTTAACCATTTTGAGTGTTTTAAGCAATCTGGCTTTTGAAAAGTCACTTTGAAATTTTTTTTTTTACAATTTTTTTAATTTTGCTAAATAACCATTAAGGAGTATCACCGAGTAAAAAAAAACACGAATTTCCGAATTTGGGGCTCCGTCCCATTTTGCCCACACTTTTTTTTTTACCGACGCTCAAAATTGATGGTTGGAATCGAATTTTTCGATCAAAAGCAATCAATGTACACTTTTGTTATCGTCGCGAAACCATTATTCGCTTATGCGTCCCATTTTTCCCGCACCTCCCTTATATACAGGAGTCGCCGCGCACTCGTTTTTCGGGCCTCGCTTTTCTGGGACGCGAACGACCCAAAAAAAAAAAAATGCCTATACATTCAAGCAGTATCAGCCGCGTGCGTACTGGAAAAGAATCGTACGTAGCGCGGCGCGCTCTCCGCTGTTGTGCTGTATACGCGGCGAGCGCGTCCCACACGTGATGTCACATAGAAAGAGAGAGTCGTTACCGTTACGCAATGCGCGCCGGGCACACGAGCGCTCGGCGGAGTCACGCGTCTCCTCTCTCTCCCTCTCTCTCTCTCTCTCTTTCTCTCCTTCCTCTTCTTCTTCTGCCCTCGCTCTTCTCTCGCCGAGCGGCAGGTACAACACACGCGCTCTCCGGAGAATGTGTAGTAAGTACAACACGAGGTGCGCGAGGAATATCGCTGCTCGTGTATGCGTTTATATATATATATATATATATTATATATATATATATTTAATATGTCTGTGTATATATATATATATATATATATATATATATATATATACATATATATATATAAATATATATATATATATATATATAAATATATTAACGTGTACATACCGAGATATCGGTGTGCGTGCACCTTTCTCGTGAAAGTTGCCCGGCGAAACGCTGACCTTACGTACTACGACTACCGGGCCCGGAACGCTCTCATCGATTACCTCATACACTTTTCTCTCTCGCTCTTTCACTCGTGGTTTCGCCTTTCGCGTCTGGCCCGGCAACGCTTTGTGCGCGCTCCGACGATTAGAGAATCGATCGGCTGATTGGCCCGCTTGGACGCAGCAAACCCGGAGCTGGGAAACGCGACCGCGGGCACTGGAAGATTTTTTCTTTTTTTTTTTGTTATCGTTCCAGCGATCTGAAAAAAAAGAAAAAAAAATTACACCGGGGAAATTACGGCTTATCTAATTAACTGATAAATGGATGTCGAGTTAGGAAAGGAGAATCACGATTTGTCTTTTTTTTTTTTCTTTCTTTCTGGAAGATTTTTTCACTGGAAGATTTTTTTTTTCTTTTCTTATCGTTCCAGCGATCTGAAAAAAAAAGAAAAAAAAATTACACCGGGGGAATTACGGGTTATCTAATTAACTGATAAATGGATGTCGAGTTAGGAAAGGAGAATCACTATTTGTCTTTCTTTCTTTTTTCTTCTTTTTCTTTTTTTTTCTTTCATTCTCATTTTATTACCGCGAAGCCAACTGAATCCCCGGGTTTAATTAACGAGCGACTTATTGAGATTCGAGGCGCTGAGCGCGTTGAGCGCTCGGCGAGGTTCCGCCGGTTGACGAAACATCCTCGCACTTTCGAGTGTCTCCCGGGGTATATCATTACACGGCGAGCTGCCGTCTTACGCTATAACCGCGTGTGTTGCGTTATGCCGGAAGTGTCGCGAGGGGTGAATTTCTCCGTGTAGAAAATCGAGACTCGAGGAGCGCGAGGAGAGCGCGAGTCGCGAAGGTCTTGAGAAAGGGAGGAAGTGAAAACGTCCTCGTAAAAATTCCTACAGCCGGGAACCGCGTGGACTGCGCGCGCGACGGGCCGCAGGGAGTGAGACGCCCGGGGGGAGCAAGGGGGAGGGGGGAGGGGGGGGGGCCGAGGCGCGCGTCGACTCTGCCCGGTCGATGCGGCTAGACGCTCACCCCCCTGCCTCGCGGCAGTCGATTCCGTCGCCCTCTTACCCTCTTGGCAGGCCGCAAAATCAAGGTCGGGCAAGGTCAAACGTCGCCCGGGCGAAGACAGCGCGGCAACCGTCGGTTCCCCACCTCCCCCCCCCCCCCCCCCTTCACCCCACCTCGCCCCGTCGATTCGCGTATCCTCGTCGCGGAAAAGGACATTTCGAGCGTGATGTACGCGGCTCGCCGGGCAATAGCCGACGACGTGGTCGCCTCTGGGTATTTCGAAACTTGTTTTCGTCCCGGACGATCGTGGTCGTCGTTGTCTTTCCGCGGTCGCTGTGGGAGAGAGGAAGAGAGAGAGAACGATCGGGCACAAGGCTGATTTGGAAAGCCCTGTTACGCGAGGGAAACGTGGTGACGTTTCCTGAGAATATTCTGGAGTATTGGCGGTGGGAAATTGAGCGAAAGAAAGAAATACGTTTTGGTAAATTTGGTACGATTTTTTTTTTTTTTTTTTTTTTTTTTTAAGAAGCTGAAACGTAGTGACGTTTCCCGAGAATATTCTGGAGTATTGGCGATGGGAAATTGAGCGAAAGAAAGAAATACGTTTTGGCAAATTTGGTACGATTTTTTTTTTTTTTTTTTTAAGAAATTGAAACGTTGTGACATTTCCCTCGAATATTACGGAGTATTGGCGGTGGGAAATTGAGCGAGGCGAAAGAAATACGTTTTGTCAAATTTTATACGACTTTTTTTTTTAAGAAACTGATCCGGCTTTTGGTGTCTGAGTCCGGAGCGCCCGAACGATACGAACACCATTCATACTTTTTTTTTTTAATTCACACTTTTTGAACTGGTAAAAAAAAGTTGCAAAATCGATTTTTGCACATTGGTTTCTCGTTAATTTTCCTTTTTCACAAAGCCACCTCAATGTAACGAAGCTTATTTATTCACTTTGGTTTCCTCGTGAAGGAAACTTTGACAAAAAGGGAAATTAATGAGGAAGCAGTGTGCAAAAATATCAATTGGTACGAATTTTAACAGAAATTTCTGATTGTACAATAACTTCATAAATCTGCTGAGGCACATTTTTTTTTTTTTTTTTTTTGTAAAAATATAAAATTATATAAGCAAAAATCCACTGGCGAATTTCCTGGGACTCGCGAACGAGGAAATTCGCAGGTACCGGAAACGCCACGGCGGAAATCAACTAGATGGCAATTTGTCTACGACACACACACGATACGCGCGAGGCGCGTATGGCATCAATGAAACATACACAGCACGGTGCAGAACGCACGGCAGGGTCGATAGACGGAGGCGGGGCCACCGCTTCCTATATCCCCGCGTCGTGTTTAACCTCAAGTACCAGGTGCCCGAGCTCGGGCCCAAAAGTACAGAGCGCGCAAGTTGTCATTATGCAACGCAGGGTGGTTGGTAATACACAAGCGCGGGTTGGTGGTTGGTGGGCTCGATACGGAGCGTTTAGAGCCAGCGGCGGCAGCCCCCACGACTTTAGCATAACCGGGGGCAACAGCCACCCGACGCATTGTACTCGCGTTTAAGGTAGTCCTTGCGCCTGGTGTCGAGTTCGCATAAGTTTTCGGAAATTGAGAGACAATTGCAACCATTTCTCGATAATATAAAAATCTGAAAAAAATCATGCAAATTAAAGGCACTGAAAAGATTAATCTTGCATAATAATAATTCGAAAATGTTATTAAGAAATTGATGAAAAAAAACATTGTTCAACAAATATTTCGATGACCCAAGTTTTTTTTTTGTGATAATGATTCCTTCGTTTTTCCGAATACGTATGAATTTTTTCAGATTTTAGAGTTCACTTTGAAATTCGTGTGTTTTTATAGGGAAAATATGTGAAAATTCAAAATGAACTCTAAAATCTGAAAAAATGCATACGTATTCAGAAAAACGAAGGAATCATTTTCATCCACAAAAAAACTTGGGTCATCGAAATATTTGTTAAACAATGTTTTTTTTTCATCAATTTGTTAATAACATTTTCGAATTATTATTATGCAAAATTAATCTCTTCAGTGCCTTTAATTTGCATGATTTTTTTCAGATTTTTATATTATCGAGAAATGGTTGCAATTGTCTCTCAATTTTCGAAAACTTATGCGAACTCGACACCAGGCGCAAGGACTACCTTAATAGCTCGCGGAGGATCGAGCGCCGCGGCAATTTCCGCGCGCGGCGAGTTTCCGAGTTGCGGCTGCAGAGCGACCAGCGCACGAAACTCCGCCGGGGCGCCAGACTCGGCCGCCCGTGGGAGAGAGAAAAATATTACGCGACCCGAGAAACGCGCGATCTAAAATGCACCCCTTTAACGCGGCGCGTCTCCCGGCGCCGGGGCCTCGACGGTTTCGCACGGCTCGAGTTCGAGAGGCACTTGGCGTTACACGCACAATGTTCGTAATTCGCGCCGAGTGGAAAATCGACGCCGAGCCGAAGCCACGGGGGAGGGAATGATGGATTAATGACAGTTACATTGTACCGCCCGTCTGTTAGTCGGTTTCCCTCTTCTCACTTTTTTTTCTCAGCGTGAATTTATCGCTTGGAGATAAAAAGAATATCAGTTTCGTTCTTTTAATGGTGGTAATTTATTGCTCGCTATTAAGGTCGTATTTTTTGTCTTTTTATTGCGTAAATTTGTACATGTTTTTATATAAAAAACACGATTTTTTAGGAGAACTTAAAAATCTGAAAAAATTCATACGTATTCAGAAAAACGAAGGAATCATTTCCATAAAAAAAAACTTGGGCCATCGAAATATTTGTTAAACCATTTTTTTTTTTCATCAATTTGTTAATAACATTTTGGAATTATTATTATACTAAATTAATATTTTGAGTACCTTTAATGTGCATGAATTTTTTCAGACTTTTGGACCATCCTGAAGTGTTTGTAATTTTGTATAATTTTTCTCGAATTTATGCGAAATTAATACTAGACGCCAGGACTACCTTAATTTTTGTGTGTATTATTTGAATTTGATTCTGAAAGCCTGAGATAAAGTTTTTTTTTACGGTCGAAATATTTGGCTCCGAGTGGACGAGAAGAAAAAAAAATCCCTCTCGATTTGGCTGTTGCCAAGCGACGACTCCTCCTGATCCTCTTCACGGCCCGACTGATCTCCGGATCCTTCGCTGTGTGAAATTCGTCGTGACCGAGTGCGCGAGTCTCGCGCGCCGCGGATGATGGGATTCTCGGGAGGTCTTTTCTATATACCCGACGCGCTCGCTTCCACCAGACGGGACTCTATTTCTTGCTCAATCACTCCGACTCGACTTCACTCGTTGTATCCATTCATACATCTACGTCTGAACGACATAATCGTGTGCCGAAATCTCTCACTCACTCTCCATAAAATTGCGCGAGCAAAGTCGTTTCCCGCATGGAGAGGAAATATATGCGAAAATATTTTTGACGTACACAACTTTCCAGACGATAATGTAATAAAAATACATTTTTTATATATTTTGAATATATTTTCGATATATTTTTCGCTCGCGAAAAATTCGCATATATCCCAAGATATATCCGACATACACAATTTTTCGGACAAAATATATTTTACATATTTTCAATATATTTTTCTGTATATCTGAAATATAATTTTTTTCCACGTGGGAATTTTTCTATGGCAACCAAAATTTCGCCTGCGAATTTTTCGTTTATTCCAACGACAAATTTTCGCGTCATTTTTGCCGACAAATTATTTTCCAGTCGAAAAAAAATCCTTTCCACCGATTTGACTCGATTCTCGCGACTCGTCCGTGCCGAGCTGCGGACGATCAGACGGAGGGAAAATTGAAGGGGGGAAAAAAAGGGAGGACGAAATCCCTCGTCCTGGAGCGCGTCGCGAGAAAAAGACAGCAAAGCGGCTGCGGCTCTCGGATATATCGGAGAACCTAACCAGCTCAAGTCTCCCTTTTTTTTCCCCGTCGTTCTTCTTACCCTCGACGTTTCTTCGTCGGTTAGGTCTGGGTCAATCGATATAGCGTTCGTGCCATGGAGAGTCCACTCTGACGTGTCCTTCGGTCTCGCCAATATGATTATACATATATTTACAAAGACGTGTATATATATATATATGTATAATCGTCCCTCAGCCTGTGAGCCCTCTGAGAAAGCCCTTGCCGCGTTTCCTGATACGCTGGAAAATTATGCGAGAAGGCTTCTCACACCCTCCTTCCGCTTCGGCCCTCTCATCGTTTCACCTCGCATCGTTCGACCTGTCCGGCCCGTCGGCTCACCGACAGTTTTGCACCCTTGCCGCTCGCCCGTAACGCGTATTACAAAGTATTCACCGCCGCGTAATGAGTATTCCTCGCTCACATCCATTCCCGCGCTGTCTCGACGCTCCGAGTCGCCAGTCTCGGCAGTGAAAACGACGCCTCCAGCATCGATGTTTCAAATGTCAAACTAAAAAAAAAAAAAAAAAAAAAAAAAAAAAGTACTTCGATTACCAACTTTATTTCTTTCTTGATTTTTTTTCTTTATTTCTTTATTTCTTTATCTCTCGCAGTTCTAGATTTAGTTGAAAAATCTTGCTGCTGCTTTTAAATTTATTAGGCTATCAGGCAGTGGAATAAAAATGAAAAAAAGTGCTTCAATTACCAACTTTATTTTTTTATTTCTTTATCTCTTGCACTTCTAGATTTAGTTGAAAAATCTTGCTGCTGCTTTTACATTTATTAGTCTGTCAGGCAGCGGAATAAAAATGAAAAAAGTACTTCAATTACCAACTTTATTTCTTTCTTTATTTTAAAAATTTTTTGTCTTTATTTCTTTATTTCTTTATCTCTTGCAGTTCTAGATTTAGTTCAAAAATCTTGCTGCTGCTTTTACATTAATTATGCTATCAGACAGCGGAATAAAAATGCTCATAACAAAATTTCCCGAAAAGCGCAATTCGCAGTTTATACTTAATTCTCGAAATAAATTTTCCTCGAGGCAAATTTTCGCGTCACGTGACTCGTTTGACACTCGATTTTCCCGGCTGTGTATTATCGACAACCGGGTTATACAATTGATTATTCATATCGCGAAGCCCCCCCCCCCGTCCCTCCCTCCCCCAGGAGACGGAGAGACAGCGAGGCGATACGAGGTGCTCCGCTCGCTCGGCGAAATCCCTGATAATATTAGTATCGTCTGGCTCCCTCGGCCGCGGTACGTGTATATTAATAATAATACGACATTCCCAACCCCTCGTGAGTAATGCACACGTGAACCACTACGGGCTACCAGCGCGGCTTGTACTTATTTCCAAAGTAATGAAACCCCGGGGGTCCGCGCTCGTCGTGGTCGCCTCGGCTGCGCGGGTTTAACACTCGAAATAGAAATACACATATGCACGAACGAGCTGTGCACTATATATTCGCGCCCGGAGGCTAACCGCCCGATCGTCCACCGTCTCCCGTGCATTTCCGTCGCCCTTCCAGACGTCTCGACGCTCCGGGCGTCATTCCCTCATCTCCCTTTCTCTCTCTCTCGCCTTCTGCATAATGCATCGCGAATATAGGAACCGAGCGAATTTCCACGGCGAACTCTCTCGCCGGTTAATTTAAACGTCGATGCCCGAATTCGTCGGGAGGGTGAAATAAAATATTTTTAGGCATATTTTTAGGTGACTTTTAAGAAAAATACCTATGGGTTTTAATATTCAATTTATTTTAAATTAAAAATCTTAATAAATTCATACGTATACAAAAAAAAACGAAGAAATCATTTTCATAAAAAAAAGCTTGGGTCATTGAAATATTTGTTACACTATTTTTTTCATCAGTTTGTTAATAACATTTTGGAATTATTATTATGGTGGATTAATCTTTTGAGTAGCTTTAGTGGCATGAATTTTTTCCGATTTTTGGACCATCGAGAAGTGTTTGTAATTCTCTCTCATTTTTCTCGCATTTATGCGAAATAAATACTAGACGCCAGGACTACCTTAATGTACTCGATTAAATTGCGGACGGTGTATTTTTGTGTGCATTATTTGAGTTTGATTCTCAAAGTTTTTTTTTACGGTCGAAATATTTGGCTCCGAGTGGACGAAAAGAAAAAAAAACCCTCTCGATTAATTTAAACGTCGAATTCGTCGGGAGGGTGAAATAAAATTGCATATTTTTAGGCGACATTTAAGAAAAATACCTGTGGGTTTTAATATTCAATCAATTTTAATATGCGGCCGATAAATTATTCCTGATTTTTTTTTCTTTTTTTTTTTTGCGGTATTTCTCGGTCTTTCTGTCTCTCTCCCTCTCTCTCGAAAATTCTCGGGAAAACTGGTACGCGATTGAGCGACGAGAAAATTGCTTAATGAACCGGAGGCCCGCGACGACGACGACGACGTTGCGGGGCCTCCGTGTGTCTCACTCGCGCGCGGCGTCGAGGCGCGCGCGGTGCGCACTACCTGAAAGGAAGGTAGAAACGCTGCAGTGGGTCAAGGAGAGACTATACACAGGACGGGTGAGCGCTGCCGCCGCGCGGCTTTCACTTCCTCTCCGCGCACGAGCGGCGGCTGCCTTCCCCGACTCTCGCGGTGGCTTTTCCATCGTCCTCTCCTTCCTCTCCCGGCGTCTCGGGCAACCTGCCATTTTATCTCGTGTCTAGTTTTTTTTTTTCATTTAATTGTGTTTCTATTTTTTATTTTTTATTTTTTCGTTGGTCTTAGGTGGAAATAATTGTTAATTTTTTTTTTTTTTTCGTTTATCTTGGGTGGAAATAATTGTTCATTTTTTTTCGTTTATCTTTGATGGAAATAATTTTTTTTTTTTTTTCGTTTATCTTGGGTGAAAATAATTTTTTTTTCGTTTATCTTGGGTGGAAATAATTTTATTTTTTTTCGTTTATCTTTGATGGAAATAATTTTTTTTTTTTCGTTTATCTTGGGTGGAAATAATTTTTTTTTTTTTCGTTTATCTTGGGTGAAAATAATTTTTTTTTCGTTTATCTTGGGTGAAAATAATTTTTTTTCGTTTATCTTGGGTGGAAATAATTGTTTGTTTATTTTTGCTTGTCTAACGACATCCGTTACGCTTGTGATTGCAGTGGACACGAGGGAGGTGCAACCGGCGCACAACGGCGACAACGGCGACAAGGAAGCGCTCGCCGGTTTGGCGACGATCAAAGCGGAACCCGGCTCCACCACCGGAACTCGGCTGCTGCACGGAATTCTCTCGCAGCATCCGCAGCAACACGCCCTCGGAGCCGTGCAGAACGGCTACGGCCGACACTTGGCCAATCATCCGCAACTCGGTCAGCCTCCCTACACGTCCGCGGCTATCGCCACCAGCACGCCAGGTAGATTTTCCTTCCGATGCCCAGAAGCGCCGAAGACGAAAACTGTATTTTCACAATTTTTTTTCTTTTCTTTTTTTAAGATAAAAAAAATGTTACTGCGGTGGGAGGCGAAAATCTTCATTGACGGGAATTTATTAATATGCGAATTAAATTTGCATATTAATGAGTAATACATTTCCTTTTAATAAAATTCGATAGATTTTTTTTAGGAGCGAAATGCATTCGTTGACTAAAATTATGTGCTACTTAATTTTGCTCGATAAGAAAATTCATTGCTTAGTTAAAATTTTTGGCCACTAAATTCAACTCAATATGAAAATTCAGCTGAACAAGAAAATTCATTGCTCAGCAAAAATTATTCGTTGCAAAATCTACCTCAAGAAGAAAATTGACAGCTCAGTAAATATTATTCGCCACTAAATTTAGCTCAACAAAAAAATTCATCGCTCAGCAAAAATTATTCGCCACTAAATTTCGCTCAACAAAAAAATTCATCGCTCAGCAAAAATGATTTCCCACTAAATTTCGCCTCGCGGCGAACGTTTTGCCGTATGAATTGATTGATAAGCGAATTAAAAATATTCCATAAAACAAATATCGACGCGGCGGGACTAAATACGACGCCACAGGAATCGTCGGTCGGCCGTCCGGCCGTCAGCTTTTGTCTCGACCATCGATGGACAAAGCGCTCGGGCTCGAATCGCGTGACCGACAGGGCGTCCCGTGCGTCTCGTCTTTCGTTCAATCAATAATTAATTAACGTCCACGCGCGCGGGCGACGTCATCGTGCGCCGCGGCTTTTCCGCCGCGGGTGCACGCCGAGCGATAACAAAAAACCCCTCTCATTTTTTTTTTTTATTTCGCATGAAAAGCGATTGAAATAATTTACCGTAGACCGCGAATTTTCGACACAACCGACTCTCATATCGAGTGGTTTCCTCGCCTGCCTCGCAGGCCACTCGCGTCCAGTTCCTTTTGTCATCCGCTCGACCGCGTCGATTCATTAACTCTATACCCGTCCGCCGACGGAAAACTGGTTGCGCGTTCGATGGAGAGCCTCGCGATTTAACGACTGCCATCCGCGTGGCCGGGAAATCCAGACTTCGTGGCACGAAGATGAAGCTGTTGGTCGCGGCGATAAAATAAAATAAAATAAAATGACAGCATGCATCATACGGGCGCCTTAAGCGGGGAATTATTACTCTTGTAATCTGCGCGAAATCACTCAACGACCCCATTTGGCGTTTTTTTTTTATTTTTATTTTTTTAATTTTTAATTTTTTAATTTTTTATTTTTTTATTTTTTTATTTTCTTAATCGAACGCTGACACCGCGAGCCGAGCCTGGTATTTCATCCCCCGAGAATATGATCACGTAGTCCAGCCTCCGCGTCTTCCAACGCTGCGGGTATTTACCATAAACGCCGCGACACAAGAGAGACGCGCGCGCGAAATCTTCGTGGACTGGTTTGAAACGGTTAGAGCGGCCGCGGAGACTCTTGAGAGACCGTGGGAAGTCCACCGAGCTCACCCGAGATATGCATACCCGATGACTGGATGACCTTCGCGCGCGTTGCATAAAGATAGGTTTAATTGACCGGGCACGCGAAAACACGTTCCGTTTTGTGTATATCGTCGTCGGGGCCGCGGATGGCTCTCGAGCCTTGGGCTCCGCTGCGACGATGAACCTCGAGAGCCATCGGGAGCAAAAGCCAAGCGGAAAGTCCACTTTGCGCACGCGTCATCCGACGCGAACGTCGCGTTCGTTGCAGGCCACAAATTCCTAGTGCAATATGAATGTTCACTTAATTTTTTTTATATTTATTTCCCCCTTTTTCAATATTTTTATATATATTTTGTAATATCTTTAAGCACTTCAGCTTCTGTAAATTCTGAGACTCTGACTGCAATTTTCAACGTGTCTTTAGGATTATTGATTATCAATGATTCAATCAATAAATTTCGATTTTGCTGTATGAAAAAGAAAAAAATGCTGTCACAAAAAAATTGAATTTTTTTTTTTTTTTTTGCAAAATTGGCTTAAATTTGGTTCGCATATGGACAGCTATGGACTGAGGTTTGAATACAAATTTCACGCGGATATGTCCAGCCATTCAAATTTTATGGCATTTTACATATTTTTAAAAAATCTCGTTTTCTTATTTAACCTCCACATCGACTATCATGAAACCAAGATTGAGTATAAATTTGGGGCAAATCGGTGGAGTGGTTAAAATTTTACAAGAATATGATTTATTTAAAAAAAAAAAACCGCAAAGAGGAACCTTGCAAATTGCTTCCTGAGTATTACAAAACTGATCAATATACTTCCTCATAGAGGTAGCTTCGTTAAAAGTGCAAAATAATGAGGAAGCAATTTGCAAGCTTCGACTTTGCAGGATCTTTTTTTTTTTTTCATTCAGTTCCTCGAATAATCACGATTTTGTTTTCTCGCTGTCTGCCTCGCAACCCGATCACGGTACACGGAGGAACTCTCTTCCCATTTCTGTTACATTTGACATCGTCGCGTCTCGTTTAATCTCGGACGCAATCAGGAGGCGGATCACTGCCAGCGAGCCCGGCGGACAGCGGCGTGAGCGACGTCGAGTCGAGCACATCGTCCGGCGGCAACGAGGACGCGAATCTCCTGCTCAAAGCGAGGCTCAATCCGAACTCGTCTCTTCAACCCAGCCTCGCGTCACATCACTCGCATCTCAGCTCAGGTAAGAATCGACGATGCACCAAATAAACGTCCAGACAAAAAAATTACCACCAAAAATGTCTATCCACGACATCAAAATTTCAGCCAGTGCGGCAAAACTTTTTTCGTCACTCCGTTAATATTTTTATTCCCATATTCGTCATTCCACCCCATAAAATATTGTCATTGCCAAAATCAGTTTCCTCACAATCGATCATAACATTAAAAAAATCAAGTGCGAAAAAAAAAAGAATTACCGCAACAAAAATGAGTCCCGATAGAAATGAACGCTAATAAAACTAAATTATCATTTTTACTAATTTAATTGTACTAAATTAATTTTTACTAATTTAATTGTACGAAATTAATTTTTACTAATTTAATTGTACTAAATTATTTTTTACTAATTTAATTGTACGAAATTAATTTTTACTAATTTAATTGTACTAAATTAATTTTTACTAATTTAATTGTACTAAATTAATGCTAATTGAATTTTGAAAAATTTACGAAAAATCCAGCAATAGGCAGCAGATCAGCGTGTCACAGTCCAGGGGTCTACCCATCGGCGGGTGGTTTCCTGCCGCCGTCGTACCACCCCCACCAGCACCACCCCTCACAGTACCATCCGCACAGAGGTGGCTCGCCCCACCATCCGGCCCACGGGGGTCACAACATGCCCCCCACGATGGGACCGCCTCATCATCATCACCACCACCAGGCGCAGAGCTTGCAACACCTGCACTATCGTCAGCCACCCACGCGTAAGTAAAAAACACAGAATAAAAATGCTCATTTCTCCAGAAAAAAGACACAGATAAAAGATGATTAAGTCAACTGAATTCAGATGAAGTCACCGGCTGTCAAATAAATGTTTAGTTGAAGCAATGAAATTTGGAGTTTCTTTAACAGTTTCTCGTTTCAGCAGACTAACCGATGACTAAAATGAAAAAAAAAGAAAAAAAATGTTGTCGAGCTGACTAAACAATTTTCTTGACAACCCCTGACCGCTGGATTTATTGAATCAACAAATCTCTGTTCCCAGTACACTGAAAAAAAAAAAAAAAAGGCAGACGTATCGCACAATCGCATTAGAATATCCGTGCCTCATGAATACGCGCATCTCGGACACGGTGAAAGGGCGCGTCGTGCGCGCTGGAAGAAAGAGTGAAAAAAAAAAAACGCAAACTCACACACGAGTCAGAAAATTCCGACGCATCGAGCGCGAGCCGTCGCACGACGGGGGATTTCGACACGCGTCGGCCACGGCTAAACCAACCGCGGTCTCTGCTGCCTCGACGCGCCGCAATAATCCCGAGATTTCGCGGTTGCGAAAAACGCGCCGCTCGCGACGATGCAGCGAAATTCAACGCGCGCGATCTTCATCCGCCCGTCGCCGAGGATACTTTCGATTCGGGAAATACGGTGTGTGTGTAAAATCCCTCGTTTTCCACGTTTCGCCGCGAGAGCCGGATTGATTTATTCCTCAATGGTTTCACGTTCGTCCCGCGAGATCGGCCGGACGATCTCGCGGGAGGAACGTGGGAAAATCGAGCGCTCGCGCGAACGCGACGCGGTGAATCCGTTTGTCCGGGTTGCACAATGCGAAATTCCGCGAGAGCTCGCGGAATATTTCGCCGTCGATTATTGTACAGTTGGCTCCGGGTGGTTTTCGCGCGAGTCGAGACATTTCTGTGTTGTGACAGCGAAGAAAAGTGACAACAAAAATTGTTTTGTCAGGCTGACGAATCTCTTGTTAGGCTGACCAATCTCTTGTTCGGCTGTCAAATCAGTTTTGTTAGACTGACAAATCTTTTGTTCGGCTGATAAATTTTTTGTTCGGCTGACAAATTTTTTGTTCGGCTGACAAATTTTTTGTTCGGCTGACAAATTTTTTGTTCGGCGGACAAATTTTTTGTTCGGCTGACAAATTTTTTGTTCGGCTGACAAATTTTTTGTTCGGCTGACAAATTTTTTGTTCGGCTGACAAATTTTTTGTTCGGTTGTCGAATCAGTTTTGTTAGGCTGTCAAATCAGTTTTGTTATGCTGACAAATTTTTCGTTCTTCTGACAAATTTTTCGTTCGTCTGACAAATTTTTTTTCGGCCGACAAATTTTTTGTTCGGCTGACAAATCTTTCGTTCGGCTCAAAATTCTTTTTGCTGGCCCGATCAATATTTTTCTTAGCCCAACAAAACGATTTTTCTCGTCACTTTTCTTCGCTGTTACAACACAGAAATCTCTCCGTGGATCCCGACGGAAGAATTCAGCATATTCCGATGATGATCCCGGTGTGTCTATGTGCGCGGGATTTTTGCGTGTGCGGGACGGCCCCCGCAGCGCGGTGTATAAAAATATAATCGCGGCTTGACAGCTGAGGCGCGCGGGGTCTTCTTGTCTTCTCTGTAGCTTCGTCAGCCGCTCGCGGCTCTGCGATTCCGCCGCGGATTCTCCGCGAGCTCGCGCGGCTGGCTGGCTGGCTGGCTGGCTGTCCGTTCGCTCGTGACCCAGTTGCCACTCTCTGTGGCTCGCGCGACGTCCCAGATTCTCAGCCGGCAACCCGGGGGGGTGGTGGTTGCTGGTTGGTGGTGGTGGTGGTGGTGGTGGTGACGGTTCGTACACACCCTGGGCGCTCGCCCGGCTTTTCTCTCGCCTCGTCGACTTACACCCACCTCGCTCGGTGCCGCTCGGCGCTTCGTCAGTTATTTTTTTTTTTTTTTTTTTTCTATGAAGCAATCGCCGCGCTCGATCGATGAATGAGAAGCGGTTCCGGCGACGAAAGGAGAGCCGCCCGAGCTCCAGCAATTTATTCTCGTTTTGTCGGTCACCCGGAAAAGCACCGCGCACGCAAATCCCGCGCGGCAGCGACACCACCGAGCAAGGTCGATGTGGCAAAATTGCTGGGATTCTTGTCGGCGAACGAGAGCGAAAGCGGAAATGAGGTCGGAGCCGCGCGGCGGACGAATTTAGGATTTCGCAGGTGGATCTTTTGAGCGGGGAGGGGGGAGGCGATGAGCGTGCGAAATTTGGGGCAAGGCGGGAGGGGAAGGGATAATAGTACATTATTTCACTAGGGCGAAAAAAGTTTTTCTAACGAGTGAGAGTTTGTAGCTCGAGTCGAAGGCGAGTGCTGCAATTGCAGGAGTTGGAAAAAGTGTTTCGCACGAGGGATGCAGGAAATTTTGTACCACGAGGTGCGAAATTGGCGGTTTTGCGCACGCGAAGCAACCATTTCCGCCTGCTGTGATATAAATATATTTTGCGATCGGTGAAATATTTTTTTTTTTCGTCCGGAGAACGCTGACAAAATTGGCAAAAATATATCCGTCAAGCCTGAAAGGAGTATGAAATAAAAATAACGGTGGGACTTGACGAGCGAGGGAAAGAAGGCGAAGACATTTTTTTTTAATCATCCGAATGACGAGCAGAGAAAATAAACGACAGGACGTAGGAGGGAATGTGAAATAAAAATAACAATATGATGTGACGGACAGGAAAAGGAAGAAGAAGAAAATAAAAATAAAAATAACAATAAGATGTGACGGACAGGAAAAGGAAGAAAAAGAAAATTAAAATTAAAATTAAAATAACAATAAGATGTGACGGACAGGAAAAGGAAGAAAAAGAAAATTAAAATAAAAATTAAAATAACAATAAGATGTGACGGACAGGAAAAGGAAGAAGAAAATTAAATTTAAAAAAACTTTTAAAAACGTAGAGGAACCGAGAAAATGCACAACGAGGGCGCGAGCGAACTCGTCGAGATTCCGTCGGTCCGCTCGATAGTGGCCGAGCGTACGGAGAGCAGCGAGAAGGAAACGAGGCCGCCGCGCGCCGAAACGATCGAAATAACTCGCATCCGGGGAGACAGTGAAACAGACCTCGACGAGGAGCATAGGTAACGAGAGTGAGAAGCTCCGTCTGTCGTTTGCACGCGCAATTCGAGGGAAACGAAGGAGAGAAAAAAAAAAGAAGAGAAGAAAATGTTTCGACGACGGCGAACCCGAGGCGATTGCGTTACGTTCGGTAATTTTCGGAGTCGCGGTTTATTGGGTCGCTGGAGCGAAAAAAAAAAAAAAAAAAAAAAAAAAAATCGAAAATGAAAAGACTCCGTAATAAGAAGAAGAAGGCGAACGAGACGGCGCAGTTTGTCATTACCGAATTGAGTGCGCCACGACGGATTCGGCACTCGACTCGGTATCGCTCGTAAATCAGGCATTTAACTCGCGGTCTCTGGCTCGCTCGCAATATCTTGGGAATTTTTCGGCACCGGCCGCGAGTCGCACCCGGACGTCGCGTCTCGAGTCCCGACCTCAGCCGCCGATAATATCGCGATATCACGACGCGTCCGTGTGGTCCCCGCCTTGTGTATATTTTGCGCGCGTGGCTCGCTGTGTACGCGCGTTGCGTATGTGCGACGACGACGACGACGACGACGACGGGCGCAGGGATCGAGAACCCACTCGGCGCGCGGCTCGAGTCTCGCCGCCGCAGCCGTCGCCGCGCCGCGGCAACGAGTAAAAGTGTGCCGGATTGTATAATCGAACGTGAATAAGCAAAATGTTGCGCCACGACGATTTGGTAACTGAGAGAGGCCCCGCGCCACACCGCCGTGTTCCCATTGCGGGTAACACTAACGCGCGCCGCGAGAGGGACAGAGAGAGAAAGCGTCGTTTATTTCGTGCCCTGGAGCGTTCTCGGGCCCCCCCCCCCCCCCCCCTAAAAGCGACGTGCAGAAATATTGTACATGGCACATAGCGGAAGCGGGCGTGAATTTATATGTAAGAAAAATATGTAAGACAGGATTTAATGAGATATAGATTAATGAAATGCAAATCGGAAAATAAGCGAATAAGGCCACTTTGTACCATTTGGCAAAGCAATTAATATCGTAGAAATTTTAAAAAATCACACGCAAGGAAATATTAATTGTAAGCGGAAAATATTAATAAAAATAATGAAAGATTATGACTTGTACTCTTAGAACAACGAAGAGCGTTCGCAACCTAAAAGCAACGTCCAGAAATATAATACATGGCACATAGCGGAAGCAGGCGAGAATTTATATTTTAGAGATACATAAGAAAGAATTAAATGAGATATAATAATAAGGCCACTCTGTATCATTTGGCAAAACAATTAACATCGTAGAAATAAAAAAATCACACATAAGCAGAAATTAATGACAAGAGGAAAATAATGATAAAAATAATGAAAGATTGTAACTTAAAGGTATCCTTGGAATAACAAAAAATCACAACTTAAAACTACTTTTAGCCTAGGGAAATACATAAGAGAGAAAGAGAAAGAAGGAGAAACATCGCGGGGACGGAAATAAAAAGAGACGGAAGGCGCGCAAATGTCTCACATACACTAAAAGTTACGAGGAAAATTTAACCAGTTACTAAGCCAACAAGGAAACCTAATTTTTCTCAAGAATTTTTAATTTATTTTTTTTATGACCCCATCAGGAATTTATTTCTCGTCTCCTCGATCGTTTTACGGGCGTGAAATTTGTGATTGTCTTGCTGAAAATGAAGTTCACGTTGGGAGTGAAATTCAATCGTGGGAATGTGGAAAATAATGTGTGTTCTGAGTCTCTCGAGAAACATGAATGAACTCCCGGTCCGATTGTCATTTTCTTCTGCATGTGGATTTTGTGCAACCGAACTTGTACCGTCAAAAATAGTCGGCCGATCGGTCGATTAATAAATTCTGTCGCGGCCAGTGTCACGATTTGACGGAGCGACGCTGAATTAGCGGGCTCCAGAGGTCCAGACATCCTGCTGTCCGATTATAGTCTCTCCGCTTCACCCGCGAATTATATACCTCACGTCGGCGTCGAAACTTTCGAGTTGCCTCGCGCTCGATCGGCTACGGTGGGAAAGAGAATGAGAGAAAGAGAGAAAGAGAGAGAAGGAAAAAAAACGAAAGAAAAAACTCGGCGGGGGCGCGCCCCCGTATCGTCCGCTCGGGCCACCGAGAGACCGCCGGGCTCTGCTCTCTCGCGTTCGCTCTCAGTGTCAACGTTGCGAAATTCTCGTGGATTTCACTTTCGTTACGTTCGATATCTCGTAAGAGGCTTCGATCGACGCGAAGCCGAGTTTGGGGCTCACGGATAAAAAAACCGAGAACTCTCAATACGTCTCGTGCCACAATTTTGTCATTTATTCTCCTTCGAAATAATTTTAAAAAATAATAATAAAAATAAGAATAAAATTCTCGTGCCTGAAAGCTTCATTCGAGAATTAAAAAACGAGAACTCTCAATACGTCTCGTGCCACAATTTTGTCATTTATTCTCCTTCGAAATAATAAAAAAAAATAATAATAAAAATTAAAATATAATTCTCGTGCCTAAAAGCTTCGTTCGATAATTAACAAAATTATTCAATCGATAATTCCGATCGTAAATTAATTTAAGATAAATAAAAAAATTAATGAATTCAGATTGACGACGAAAAAAAAAAAAAATCGCTCGTGAATTAACGAACAATTAAACACGACTCGGCTGTGTGTCGCGCCGGCAGCGAGAACCGTGGGAGAAAGAGAACATTTTAGAAACGACTCGCGCGCCTCGTACGCGAGAAGCTACGAGATCTGAATAATCAAGGATTAACGCGCGGGGGCCGCGAGCGGCAATCGACGAGGCGAATACGGCGTGCGCAGGGGGCTTTCTCACTTGAATCGCAATATCACGCGAGTGACTGTGAGCCCCCCCTGAGTTCTTGGCACGGCCGCGTGTTTTCCCGGTTGAAACGCGTAAAAATGCGTCCACCGTGGGCCGCGCGAGGTGTTTCGCGGCGTCGTTGTACGTGCGGCATCGCCCGACGGCCGGCGAGCCGCGCGGCAGCGGCGATCGAGGATGTCCTGGTTGCCCTAGATCAAGTCGTCGCTATGACGCGTCGATATTTTTGTATTTTTCGAAAATTCGCGTCGGCGCTTCGCGCCACTCAGAATAAAAATGTAAATTGAGTCGACAGCAGCCCCACGTGGAAAAATAGAATATTTCAAATATACTGAAAAATATATTCAAAATATATAAAACATATTCAAAATATATCAAATATATTCAAAATATATCAAATATATTCAAAATATATCAAATATATTCAAAATATATCAAATATATTCAAAACATATCAAATATATTTTGTCCGAAAAATTGTATATGTCGGATATATCTTACGATATATGCGAAATGTACGCGAGCAAAAAATATATCTAAGATATATCCGAAATATATTCGAAATATATTCAAATGCATTTTTATTATATTATCGTCTGAAAAGTTGTATATGTCGGATATATCTTAGGATATATGCAAAATATACGCGAGCAAAAAATATATCTAAGATATATCCGAAATATATTCAACATATATTCAAAATGTATTTTTATCATCGTCCGAAATGTTGTATATGTCAGATATATTTCCGTATATAATTTCCATTCCATACGGGAGCTCACGGACTACCGCAAACAGATGTCATTCCGCTTTCAGTCTCCACAATTGTATGACGAAAAAAAAAAAAGAAAAAAAAAAGTCACGATTTTCAGTAGCGAATTTCAGCGCTAAAATTATATTTCCAACGACTCGGAGAATATTGAGGCCCAAAAATTGCGGCTCGAATAATTCGTGGGCCGAGCGCGAAAATACCAGGCTTGAGTTACAACGGCCAGCAATAAAAATAGTAACGGATCGCGCGGGGCTCTCGCGCGCTCGAGCGCCGCAGTGTATAGCGCAGTGTATATAGGTACCGCCGAGAGATTCTCTGTACGCGGGACGCGCGCGCGGGAGAGCGCCTAGACTGGGTCTAGGTCTAGGTCGACCGGAGTGGAGGCGTGGTCCCCTCTCGCTTCCCTCTTCGCTTCTCGCCGTTTCCTCTCGGCGCTCCGACCCGCGCTAAACCGTACCGGCTCTACTTCCTCACCGCGCGGTCGACGCGCTTTTTCGCCCTGCAGCTCGCTCGCGGCCTCCATTGTTCCGTTCGATACATTTTTTTTACTCCTGTTAACTGTATTATTGTACCATCAGTCTTGCCATTTATGTATGTATAGACAATGCGACATATGCGTGTGTATAAATTATTATTACATATTACAGGATGCCTCAATACGGAACACTTGAATATTAGAATTTTTTTTTTACGTTTTGATGAATTGAAAATAGCATAATCGATTAAATAGGATGCACACCGATCCTACTCATTAAAAAAAAAAACTAATAATTGTGTTCACCTAAATAAAAATAATTAAATTCATTTTAGTGAAAAAACGGTCTACATTTTTTTTATTGTCTGTGACCTTTACTTGAATTCGTTTTGGAACGATAGCGACTTGGAAACAATAGAATTGGTTTTAGAATTACGAAAAAAATGCCCGAGAACCCGGAAAAAAGGTGATCCGATTTTTTGTTAGCCGACGCATCGTAAAACCGGAACCTCATTTTCAAGTAAAAAAAGAAAAAAAAAGTGGCACCTTCGTAGGGCAGTTTTTTTTTCCTTAAGCGTTCCGTATTGGGCACCCTTCCTCCACGTCTCATACACACTCATACAGTATTATCCGGCGTCGCGTCTGCGCGCAATAAAGAGTTCACTGGCATCGCGCGACTTTGTTCTCTCTCTCTCTCTCTCCCATCCCACGATCCGCGTGATGCTTTTTCGCAAAAACAGATTTGCCAGAAAACGCGTGTTTTTATATTTATTTTCGTACTTCTATTCTCGCCCGATCGCCTCGCCCGCCTCGCTCCCCCCCCCCCCCCCTCTCCTCCCCCGGTCGCAGCTCCGCGCAATGCGAAATTGAAAATTATATTCCTCGAGGTAGACGCGATATACTCGCGCACGCGCAGCTAGAGCTATTCGCGCCGCCTCTCGCGAGCCAATTCCGCGTTTATCGGATATCTCGATGGACGCACACGACCCACATGAAAATAACATATATGTCACCAAAAAGTTCTATATGCAACATATATGTTGCATATAAAAATATATGCAACATATATGCGACATATAGAACTTTTCGACGACATATATTTTTACATATAAATATTTTCATGTGGGGAGCTCAGCCGGTGCGAATATATATTCACGCACACTCGTGGCCTTTGTTTGGCGATTTGCAGTTTTCGTTGCGGCGCAGACTCGCCGGGCCGACGTTATTAATTGTGACGCGACGCTGGCGACGCCGCCGCTGTTGAAAAGTCCGTTGAACGTCAGCGCGAGACAGTCGCGGGGGCTAATCGAACTCGTGGCTACTGCGCACCGCAACCGCGCATACCGGAAGTCCCGAGCGCTCGCAGTGCCGAGCGAAATTGGTTGGCTCTCGCCGTATGCCGCCTATCGCAGGACGATCCACGCGCGTCGAAGTAACAAAGCGAAAAATAACGGCGTCGGTACAGTCGAGAGAATTTATCACGAACCGCCGACAAAGGCGAATCGCCGCCGAGACTCAGAGACAGCGAAAGTGGTTTTCCGAGCTGCTTCCCCCACCCGTCGTCAGCCCGTCGAGATCCGGCGTAACAGCGCGATTACACCGTCGTTTAGCACCTTCGCCGCGTAACGCACGGTCGTCGGTAATATAATTGGCTTGTGCGCGTGCGCGCGTTGACGGGACGCGACAGCCAGAGAGAGAAAGAGAGAGAGAAAAAAAAAGAAATGTCGCGGTTGGTTTATAATCCGCCGCAAGTAAACGCAAATATTATTCGCGCGCGGAGTGCGCGATGCGTGATACACACAGAGCGATGCGCCAGACGCCCGGGGTCTCTCTTTGCCTCCCGTGTCTCCCCCTACCTCGTCCCTCGCGCGCCGATATTATTCTCTTTTTCACGCTCGTAAAGAGGATGCGCAGCCTCTTTTCTTCCCCACCGCGTTAACATAGTGCAGAAGCGAGAGAAAGAGAGAGAGAAGAAAAAGGAGGAGACGAGTGTCGAGAACGACTCTCGAATCGCCAGTAGATGAGACCGAGAGTCTTCTGCTCTTCCTTCCTCGTCTTTTCGTCTTCTCCCGAGCCTCTCTCTCCCTCTCTCTCTTCCTCCGTCCGTTCTCTTTCTGCCGCGAGCGCACCAGCAGCAGCAACGGCAGCGGCCTTTGCGAATAGGCACAGACTCTCTATACTCTACGCTCTCGTGGTTATATATCGCGCGCGCGCGGCCGCTGCACACACTGTGCAAACTTGTGCTCTGTTGCACACACAACGCGTCGCTGCCTGGCAGGCTTGCTGACTCGCTGCCGCTGGCGGCGGCTGCGACGTCGGCGGCGCGTCCTTCCTGGGTCTCTGCCCCTGCCGGAGAGTCGAGAACCGTGCGAGGGAGAGTGAGAGGGAGAGAGGAGGGAGCGAGGGAGACGGTTAGAGCGCTGAGCCTACTCGTCTCGCGCGGCGGCGGCGCTGCCGCTGCTGCTGCGCGCGCTGTATTGCAGTATTGTAATATTTGCAGTGTACATATTATCAGAGAATTCGCGCGCGCGAGCGCGGCTGGGCTTCACTATATGTGCCAGGAGCGCGCCAGTATATTTCTCTCTTTCTCTCTCTCTCTCTCTCTTTCTCCGTTTCTCACTCCGTCCCGCGCGAGTTTCCATGCGTGTGGCGTCGTCGTGTGCACGCTGGAAGCCTCGTGTGGCTTCGCGCCGACGTTCCAGCCGCCGGCAAAAATGCACGCGGCTCTCCTCTCCCGCTCTCGCGCTGCGCGATCCTCCGAGACGGTTCTCAACCGGCGACGCACACCAGACGAACATCCGGAGTCTTCTGCCTCTCGGGCCGATAGAGCTAATCGCGAGTCCGAGCACTGCTTTCGACTGCGGGAATCTCGACGTCGCGACCCCGATGGACGCGCGTTGATCGTGGACGCGAAATGCCCGACCGCAAAGTCGTATTTTGACGTATCAGGTGTCGGCGGTTGTTAGTCTGTATATATTTCCGACTGCAGCGAAGACTCGGAAGACTCGTTTCCGTCGTTGGAATTCTCCGAGCACGGAGAGACAATGGCCCTGGGAATTCCAGATGGCTCTGAGTGTCACTTTCCTCATTCCTATTATAGTGCACAGCAAGCGAGTAACACACTCACATATACACATACACGTTGCCTCTCGGTCCTCGTGAACTGAGGCGGCGAACGCATTTGGCTAGAGCGCTGTGGAACAGCCCGAGAGTATAATACACGCAGAGCGAAGCAGCAGAAGAAGAAGAAGAAGAAGAAGAAGACGAAGAAGAAGAAGAAGAAGAAGAAGGTATCGCGCGAGCAAGCACGGCGTTTTAGCGCGAGGTATAGACGGTGACCTTGTCGCCGGCAATTCACCCCGTCTGCCTCCCTCCCCCTCGCTGCGCAGCGTGCAACAGCAGCGGCAGCGCCCCTCCCCCCTCCCCCCTTCCTCCTCTCCGTTTCCCTCCTCGCCACTTCACTCCTTTCCTCTTCTCCGCGCTGCGAACGTCGCCGCCGCCGCCCTTTCTGCTCGCTCGCTCGCTCGCTCGCTCGCTGCCTTCCTACCCCCACTCTCCTCCCTCGTTTCGCCTTTCGTCGTCTCTATCTCCCTCTTTCTATATCCCGCGCTTCCTCGTTTCGCTCTCTCTCTCCTACTCTAATCCCGCGAGCGCCGCCCAACCGCGGCGCTCGCGGTCTTTGTCCCTCGCTGCACCGTCGTCGGATCCTTCCGCGAGCCGTCGGCTCGCTCCGTCCTCGTTTCTATCTCTCCGCACGCGAAACTTCCACTTTCCGTCCTGCGCGGCGCGTTTTGCTCCTTCTAACCCGGCTCTCTTCTTCACTCGCTTTTCGTTTTCGTTTTTCTTTGTCTTCTTCTTCTTCTTCTTTTTTTCGTTTCGTTTCGTTTCTCTATCTCTCCGCACTCGCGTCCCATATCCGTGTGGCGCGAGTGTTGCGCTCTGTGGGAGATGCGCCGGCGGCCGAGACGCGAACGAGAATCGCCATGCGTCATGTGGCACCGTCGTCCGTCGGTATATAGTGCGTACCACTGTGCTTCGCAGACGACTCGTGCCCGCGAAAAGAAATCATCCGCGACGCTGTGTTTTCTGATTCAACATTCGCCGAGAGAGAGAGAGAGGAACACACATCGCTAATCCGCGCGAGCAACGCGGCTCTGTCTATACGCAATTCGCAAATACGCTCGTTGCTTCCTGCTTCGCGAAATAGAAACCCACACGCGGAGGTCGCGCGGCGGCTTCCCCCCCTCCTCCTCCCCCCCTCTCGGGCGTTCCACGAACGCGAAAATAGCGCCTCTCAAATGACTAACGAACGAACGAACCGAACCAGTGAGCGATGAGCGAAATATACCGAGCGCGATTGCATGTTTTTCCGGATTCCCCCCCTCCTCCCCCTCTCTCCCTCCTTCGCGCCTATCTCTCCCTCGCCGCAGCGCTCGCGCCGTTTGTACACAAAGAATTGCGTGTGCAGCCTCTAACGTCGCTCGACTCTCCGCGAGTGAATCACTTCCTCTCTCGCGGTGGATCCAAAAAAATAAAAATAAAAATAAAAAACACCACCGCACCGCGAAGAAAAGAAACACGCCCATTAGGACTTTCACGCTCGACGATCCTCGACGAGCGCGCGATGCGATAATTTATTCGTACGGATACACACGGTGCGCGCGCGCGCGCGCGTCCCGTGACACAGATAGTGTGACGCGCGCGCGCGCGACACACACGCCCGGCGCGGCCCGCACTGCGCGCATCTCTCTTCACCTATACGCATCAGTGCGGCTCTAGTGAGTCAGGGGTCGATCAACTATTTTCGTACTCTTTTGCGCTACACACGTAGCCTTTAACCTAGACACCCTTTATTTCTCTTGCACGCTCGAGTGACCCTCCGGCCCGAGCCGGCCGTCCCGCTCTCTCTCTCTCTCTCTCTCTCTCTCTGCCTCTCTGTCTCTCTCGCTCCCGTCGCACTGTTAACTCCCTTCTGTCCCCTCGTGCCCCTGTGACCCCGGCGCTGCCCCGGACTCGACCCGACGACGATAATCGTACGCGACGTTATAATCCCCTTCACTCTCTCTCTCTCTCTCTCTCTCTCTCGCGACTGAAAATTGACAATTCTCAAATGATTCATTTCCGGTTGTGCCTCGCTCGCTCTCTTTCGTTTCATTCCTGTGTGTAGCGTTTCATTCCTGTATTATATACATATAATATAGACACATATATTATATATATATCTATATATGTATATATATTCGCCTGTGCAATGTGCAGAGCAAGCGAACAGCAGGACCGGTCTCGGTCTCGTTCGCGAGACTCGTAGCTCGTCGAGAGAGCCCCGACTAGCTCTCTGCCTCTCCGAGCCTCGTGTGCTTCCTCGCCCCGCCGTATACACGTCGGTTCTCGTTTCACGGTGCTCTCTGGCCTCTTCTCTCCCTCCCTCCCTCTCCGTCTCTTCCTCGCCTCCCTGCCCCGTGTACTATGTGGGGCAGAAGGGTTCGCGAAGCGAATTCACAGACACACGGAACAGCCGCGCCATCTACACACCGCGCCACTACCACGACCACCGCGGCGCAGTCCATCGTGTGCACCGTGTGTACGAGAGCCGTGCGGGGCTCTCTCGGGAAGGCTTGCAGTACACGGTGTATTCGCGAGCGAGGGAGAACACGTAGAGACCCGTCTAAATATAATGCGGAGAGCAGGCCACTCGGAGTGTGTGCTCGCTCTTTGTCTCACTCGCACGTTCCACCTATCTCTCTCTCTCTCTCTGTCTCTCATTCCTTTCCTCTCTCTCTCTCTCTTTCTCTCTCTCTCTCTCTCTATCTCTCTCTCTCTCTCTCTCTCTCTCTCTCTCTCTGTCTCTCATTCCTTTCCTCTCTCTCTCTCTCTCTCTCTCGTTCTCCCCTTCGCCGCGTCCCAACCTCCCGTACACAAGCGATAAGCTATATACACACGTACAAAACTCCACCGGCGAGAAGCATCCGCGTTTGTGCGTGCGTCACGTGAGACTGTCCGGCATTGCGGGCCGTGCACAACTCGTACACACGCGAGTCCCGCGCACAAACAGCCGGATTATATGTGACGACGATGACGATGATTATGATGATGATCTACGGCTCGAGAGCGCGAGTGAATAGTCCAGACGGGCGCGGCGGTGGCTGTCGACCCGACGGGCGGGGAGGAGGCGGAGGGAGGGCGGCGGGGGGGGGGGGGGAGGGGGATATCGCGCATCGGTGTCGTGCTGAGAGGCAGCGACCGTATATACCACACGCACGAGTAGGAAACACACAGCGCGGTGTTGTTGCCACTGCGGGAGAGCGAGAGTGAGAGAGAGGAGGGAGGGAGGGAGGGAGGGGGGGGACTAGGCGAGATATGTCGGACGGACGAGTGGATGGCGCGACGAGAGCGAACGCGAGAGAGTCCGGCGCACACCAGGCATGCACAACACGCGCCTCGTGCCACGCTGCACTAGTATGCAGGCCTAGACCTAGACCCACTGCGCTAGCCTAGACCTAGAGCAGCCGGGTACAGCCGCGTTGTGCACCAGAGCAACGGAGCTAAAGCTCTCGGGCGCGGCGGTGGTGGGGGGGGGGGGGGACGGCCAGACGGGATGGCGGGATGGGAGGGAGGGGCGGAGCTCTCACTCTCTTTCTCTTTCGCTGCTCTCTTCCTTTTGCTTAGCGCGCTCGGCCTGTTTCGCGCTGTGCCCGCAAACAGCGGGCTTTCTGCGTGTTCTCTGTGATGCCACATGACAATTCGATTGGATCGGTATGAGAAACGGGAAGACTTGATTGTTATTGTTATTGTTATGTGGGTTTTTTTTTTTTTAACAAACAAAAATGTTGTGTTCTTTGTCGAACGAAAGAAGAAAATCTAGAAAGAAAAAAAAGTAATCTGGGTTTTACTGAAGAGACGAAATTTCGAAAAAAAAATCGAAAATAATTACTTTTTTTTCTTTTTTTAATACTTTATTTCGATGTTTTTGTGCACAACAAATTCGCTATTAGTTTTTTAACAAACGCAACAGTTTTCAGAAAAAACTAAAAATATGATTATTTTCAATTTTTTTTTCTTTTTTTTTTCATTAACCGCCAGTGGACATAAATATGCGGAAGTTTGAATTTCCAGTGTGTCGAAAATTGAAGCAAAAAATAGTTTCTTATCGTTTGCTCGAACAGACATGGATAATAATATTTATTTCGATTACGTATATTCTCACTACACATCTTTTTCTCCACGCCAACGAATAATTCCGTCGACAAAGTCGTCGCGCCCTCGCGTTACCGCGCGACACTTGCAGTCCTCGAAAGTATGAAGCGGTCAGATAAAGAGAAGAATCGAAAATCAACAACTGATAAAGGCGGGGAAAAAAAAAGTGTCATCGGGGCGGGCGATAGTGTATCTGAAATAGATAAAGGCAGTTTGTCGCGCTGGGAAGAAAGTAAAACGGGTCAAGCAACTCTCGCGGGGCGTTTATCCGCGCGGGCGACGATTGCCGAGGACGAAGGCCGTCAGGAAGAGGCCGTGTGCACCGCGCGCGGCTGTGACTCGCGTTGCGAGGCTTCAAATTGATTCGGGTTGAGTGTGCAGTATGCGCATAGCGTATATAACGCGCCGGAAGGAATGCAGCAAGAAAAGAAGCCTTGATCACTGACCTCGCTCACGTATTTTCTCTCTCTCTCTCTCTCGCCCTCCGGCTCTCCGTCTCTCTCGGCTTATTCGCGCGCGTTTCCGCAGCATCGCCCGCGGGGCCCGCGAGTGAGAGCGAAAGGAAAAGACGTCACCGCCCACTCGGCGGCTCGTCGTGTGTCTCTCGGCGAGCTCGTCACTTCGCCTCGTGAATTTCGTTCTCGCGCGCGCGCGGCGATTACTTCGTTTAGTCTCACGAACCATGGGCTACGCTGCTGCTGCTGCTCATCTCGTTCTCTCGAACGTCAACGAGCCGAGTCAAAGAGAAATGACGCGCGCGCGCTCGATGCGTCTGTGTGTGCGCGCGCACTCGAGCACGCGCGTTGGTATTCGCGCAGACAGTGCGCCGGGTTGTATGCTGTCCGAGAAGCGCGCGAGGGGTCCGCTCGCGCGCTCACTCGAGACTTCCGGATAGCAGCTACGCCGCGCATAGACTGCGGCGGGAGAGGCCTACGTCCGTGCACGATAGAATAACGCTAATTTAGCGGCGATTTAGCAGCGACATCCCTCGTTATTGCAATATCAAAAAATTATTAACAAGATTGTTTCAAAAAATGTATTTTTAAATTAAAAAAAATAAATAATAATAAATAAATACTAAATGAAAATAAATAAAAATAAATAATATCGCTCGTTATTGCACGCTCAAAAAATTATTAACAAGATTGTTTCTAAAAACTTATTTTTTAAATTTAAAAAATAAATAATTATGAATCATAAATAATAAATAAAAATTAATAAAAATAAATGAAAATTAATAATATAGCTCGTTATTGCACTCTGAAAAAATTATTAACAAGATTGTTTCAAAAAATTTATTTAAAAAATTTTAGCTTGCAAATGGAACCCAACATAAATGTGAAACTGAGAATAAAGCAGTTATTTCAAGAATTATTACGCTTGTCGACAGGATCTACCGTGTTACAAGTGTAGATTACCTCAGATTAATCGTAGTAATCCAAGATTAAATTTACAACAAGGTGCAATAAAATACATAACGCTAACTCGCAGCAATTTGAGAACATTCGTTATCGCCCTCTCAAAATGTTATTCATTCGACAGTTCGAAAAGTCGTTTCGATCCAATTTTATTCTAAAAAAAAATCCCCGGGGACCGAGAATAAATGTATTCGAATTAACAACAAAATATCAATTCCAAGAATTATTGCGCTCGCGGTGAAGATTTTCCTCGTTACCGAGTACACACAAACTTCGCTTAATCGCGGCGATCCAAGAATAGATTTATTCTCGAAACGTTCTATTTTTCCTGCTGTTTCGCGAGGAATCTCCCACGACGTGCGCGGACATCGCCGTCCGAAAGAACGACGAACCCCGCGGCAAAACTTGAGATTCGCTATCCAGTCCAAGCAGGCGCGCGCGGTATCGCCTCCTGTTTCATCCTTTTCCGGGTGTCGTTCACACCGGCGGCGCGCATGCAGAGAGCCGCATCCATTGCCGCGTGCGCCCGGTGCAGGCGAACCTTGGCTGAGTGCGTCGACCACGAGACTCTCGGCGACACTCGGCGATTTCGCCGAGTGTCAGTTTCGGGGTTAAAGATAGTATAGCCCCCCGGAGGCAGTAGGGTAACATAATAGGTCGGTGGATGCGACTCGCAAAGAGAGAGAGAGAGAGATAAAAAAAAGAGGGGGAGGAGACAGTAGGCGTTATACACACCGGCGCGAGAGAATAAGATAGGCTCCCTCTGACAGAGACAAAACAAGCTCAAAGAAAGAGAGACAGAAGAAGACACGGAGAGCGAAGAAACTCGGAGAAGAACGAAAGTGAGACTGTCCGAAAGGGAAGACACGGCGAGGAGCGGTAATAAAAGCGAGATAATACGAGATAGAAAATAACGAGGAAGAGGAGACGGCGGTGTAGGAGAGCAGCGACGGGGGGGAGGGGGGGGGGAGTGGCTGGATACGGGGCCGAGCGAGGGGGGAGGGGGGGAGAGGGGATCGACGAGGTGCACGACTCAGTCGGAGGACGAAGGGTCGAGAAGCTCGCGAGGAGTCCAAGTGCCGAGCGAGCGAGCGAGAGAGCGAACGACTGCCGCCTCCGAGTGGAGAGAGAGAAAGAGAGAGAGACAAAGATACATAAACGCGGCAGAGAGACTCCCAGCCGTGTAGCTCCGAGTTAGTCGCGTTTCCGTGTGTGTGCTGCGCGCGCGCGGCTCTCTCTCTCTCTCTCTCTCGCTGCACGTGTGCGCACGCGCGCTCGCGCGTTTGTCTGCGCTACGGTGCATCGGACTAGCAGTTGCGAATGGCGCGGCGTCGCGACCAGAGCCGCGCAGCGGCGGAGGTGGGAGGGGGGGGGGGAGGGAGGGAGGGCCGGGGCGAGGGGGGGAGGAGAAGGAGGAGAAGGATAGAGCAGTTAAGTTAGTCTGTCGGTCAGTGACTGCCTGACTTTCCCGGCGCAGCTGAAGGTCAACTCTCCCCTTCTACCGTCGCCTCCTCTCGCTCTGCCTCCCCGACTCCTTCCTCTCGTCTCCCGCTTCTTCTTATTCTTCTTCTGCCGCCTGCCGTTTTTCTTCCTACTCGTTCTTCTCTCCGCTATTTCGCTCTTTCTGTCTCTCGTTCCACTTACCGCCCGTCTCAACCTCCGCGTCGAGCGTCCGACCCGTCTTTATCTCTCGCGTATCGCCCGTCGCAGTCGGTCTATGCGCTTCTCTACTCCCGGGCCACCGATATCCACACACAGCGCGCTTGCATTACTATACTATACAGCAGCGCCGCGTTGTAGTGGCCGGCAAAGCTCGCGCCGCGCTCCGACGGACGAGGACGCCGCGGGCTTCGTGAGCCACGAAACGCACGCGTACCTCGCGTTGCGTTCTCGTCCCGTTCGGAAGGATATATTTTTCTTCTCTGTGCGCGCGTTGAGGTTGTAAGACTGCGGGTTGAGATAGCGATTGAGGGGGAATTATCGTTTGGGCGCGAGCTCGAAGTGGTTGCACATTCGTCGATTAATCCTGAATGCTTTAGGCTTACGAGCCAATTATCCACGCTTGTATATATAAAATATGTATATATATATATATAACGGTGGGAATGTCTTCTTCTTCTTCTTCTTCTCTTCTTCTTCCCTGCGTTTCTATATTTTCTCTTTTCACCCGTTTTCTCTTTCCCTTTATCTCGTCATGCGTGCGCGAATGTGTCCAAGGCTCGAGCGCTCCGCAACGTGCGGCATCTCCTCGATCTCACTTTCAGCGTCTTTTTACCGACGCTCTCTCTCTCTCTCCTCCCTCGGCAGCGAACGCGCGCTCTATACCCGCAACAGGAACAACAGGACATCATCCCTTCTCTCGTTATAGCGGCGCGAGGCTTCGCAATCACCATGTCCCTGGAATCCCCACCGTGGCGAGCGGCTCGCCACCCTGATCCTCCCCTGCTATTCGCCTTCCTCCTCTCTCCTTCCTTCTCCACGCCCCCCCCCCCTTCCCGCCCCTTTCCGCTATACTTGTACTTCCGGCCGGGAGGCTAGCGCGAATTTCTCACAAAATAAAACGAGAGAGAGAGAGAGAGAGACAGAGACAGAGAGGAGGGAGAGCAGCCTCGCCTCCTCGACATCGCCGAGCTCCGCGGCGAGCGGAGCAACGGCACCCTGTAGAGCCTCGGCCGTTCCTCTATTTTTAACACGCATCGTCGTCGTCGTCTTCGTCGTCGTCGCGAATTCGCAGCGCCGCTTCTTCCAAAGTGTGCGAGGCACTCGTCGTCTCTTATATTCGTCGTTACGCGGTCTCTCGCCTAAACTTCCTGTCTCTCAACCGGATAATACACCGCACTACCGATCGCTCGTCGCGCATGCGCCGGCGTTGCGAAATCGCGAGAACTTCACGCAATTTTTTTTTGCCTTCGAAAATGTAGAGTGATAAAAAGAAAAAAAAAAACATTAATTGCCCACCGTAACAGGCCGCACGATTAAATATCCCCTAGTAATTTTCCGATGTCAAGAAACGCGGTCGAGGTATTTACAGGTCCGTCGCAGCCAATAGCGAGTTACGATAGCCAACAGCCCCGCGGCACCTGAAAATATTTCTTATCCGCCTGACGCTCGGCAGCCGCAGCCGCGAGACAGGAAACACACAACGCGCGAGCGCGTCGTCGCTGCATTGTTCCGTCCCGGCGAAATACCAACGGGCGCTTTATCTCTCGCGCGCGCGTCGAGTATTTATAAGAATACGTGTACAACGCATAACGAGGAGTATAATAGGAAGGCGCCTCGGCGAAATGAGTATTGTCCGCGCGCGCGCGAGCTCGTTGATGCGGACTGTCAGAGATTGTAATCGAGAGAGAACTAAGCGGGCGAGGAGGTACGCGCGGTATGCGTGAGCGCGAGCGAGATAGGCTGCCGCTGCTGCTGCTGCCTCGAATGGCCTCTCGCGTCGCGTCGCTGTCTCGCTCGGTCTCACGCGACCGCGCGGCGTTCGTGGTATAGGTCAGTGAAGCTCTCGCGAGGTTCCCCCCCCCCCCCCCCACCTATTGGAAGCGGCACCAGGCAGAGCAGCAGCGGCAGTACCATCACTACCACCACCACCACCAGCGGCAGCGGCAGCGCCAGTACAAGCGGGTAGAGAAGCTCCTAGACAAATGGGGTCTACGATTGACTCATCTATCCACCGCGGCGGTCATACGGCGTTCGCGCGTCCGCCAGCGACGTCGTCGTCGACGTCCCTCGACGACTGCGTTGGCTGTGCGATCCGCTCTGTGCCACGGAAGACGACGAGAGCTACGCGGGAGGCTCTCTTCGCCTCTCGGCGTAGGCTCGACACGCTTGGCAATGCTCTCTGACCGTGCGGAGGGAACACACTAACTACACACACGGAGAAGCGAGAGTGGAGAGGGAGAGGGAGGGAGGGATAGATTAAAACGGCGAGAGCGCGAGAGAACGTCGAGGATATATTTAGCCGTGGCTCGCTAGCGGCCGCGCAGCCGGTCTTGAAAATTCAACGGAATTCCATCGGCGCTGTGGCTTCACTCTCTCTCTCTCTCTCCCTCTTTCTCCCCCCCCCCTCCCCCTCTCACTTGTTCCCCGCGCGTAATCGGCGTCTACGAAAATCGCACTCGCGTACCTCGTAACCTCACTTTTTTCCTCGCAACTCGATCGCTGATTATCCACGCCAACTCTCTTTCTCTCTCTCTCTTTCTACTGCATCGCGGGCGGAAGTGCCAAAAATAGGAACTAGTGGACGCGCGGCAATCGTGCGGGGGGAAAGTGGGATATGAAGTAGAAGGCGAGGCTGCTGCTGCTGATGCTCGACGTTGTAGCAGCCGGTCTCGCGGGGCAGCGAGAGACTCGCGCGCTCGCTATTATGCACTAGAAGCCGCTGATGGCGTCACCGTGCAACCTTGGCTCGGGTCAGTCCTCTATCATACTGCAGGCAGCTCTCCGCTTCCCTCCTCCCCCCCCCCCCCTCCTCGCCCCGCCGTTCCTCTCTTCCCGTCTTCCCTTCGCCTCTTTCGCTCTTGGCTTCTTCCTTCTCGGCGTCGTCGACGACGACGACGACGTCGACGTTGTCGCTGTTGTCGTCGCTCCTTTATGCCTTTTCCTCGCTCGCTCGCGCTCGCGGCGCTGCACTCGTCGCGACTCGCTTCGACGTTCCGCACCCCGCCACAGGGAGGCGCGACTACCGAACCCCCGTGACTCTCCGCGCGCGTCGCCTCCTTCCCCTCCCCCTCCTCCTCCTTCTCCTCCTCGCGACCGCCATCTGCCTCTCGCTTCACGCCAGTCCGCTCGGCATCGCCTCGTCCTCTCGACTCTCGTAGCTGCCTCGACGTGCATGCGTGCCGCGGGGAGAGCAGCCCGCGAGCTCCTCGACAATCCTACCGCACACTCCGCTTGTGTCTCCAGCGTCGTACAAACGCTTCCGTCGTCCGTTTTGACTGCGGTTCTGAGGCCGCGTCGCGATACGATTTTTCACGCTTTTCCGCGTCATGGCCGTGGCGCTGGAAACGACGCCCAAACTGTATTTCACTTGCGGTTTATAACCAATGAAAGGGAAATAAAATGTACGGCGCCAGAAAGTACCACAAACAATGAGCAAATATTTTTGCAAAAATATATATGGCTTTCATGATAAGTCCTTCTGTTAAAAAAAGACGTGGCGTAAATATCTCGAAATATATCGAAATCTTGAGGCCAGCTTTCAAGCATTCCGATTGGTCGGTGGCAGCTTCGATATAAGATCGATTCGGTGTCATAGCCGCCGCGAAATTACGCGCGCGATTTGAATGCCTGTATTGGCCACAAGAAAAGATAAATGAAAAGCAAAGACAACGTTGTTGCTATATATGTTAAAAAAATATTTATATCAAAATCACGTAATGAAAGCGCCAAAAAGTTATATCCGGAGAACATAAGTCGAATATATTTTGCGCGTTCAATTATTTCCGTGTGGCTCCCCCCTCGCGCCTCGTCGTGATTCGCGGCCGTACGACGACGGAATTTCGTGGGCCTAGGCCTCGTTCTCTCTGTGACGTGGGTGTTTCTCGGAACACTCTTGCGTCAGCCGTAATAATTCGATAATTGCATCCCGACGGGAGATTAATGTCTTCCATAAATTACCCTGGGGGGCGGCGGGGATTTTCGTTGTTTTTTCGGCGCACGCGGGATTTCGCCTCGACACTTTCCGTGCGGTGCACCCGCGCGGCGGTTATTTTAATTCCGCCCGAGCGCGGCGTCGTCGTCTTTTCGTCGCAAAGCCCGCGATTGCATATCGCGAGTGATACACGTCTCGCCGCAGTGCAAAGAAATTAACGCCCGCGCGCGACGCAATACGCTAATACCCCCGGGGCGTTATCCAAACAGGTAGCGCGCGCGCTGCACCTGTGCTGACTGCCGAGAGCTGCCTCTCCGGTGTTTGCAGACGCGGGGCCGTCGCTGTGCGTAGGAAGCCCGCGCGCGCGCGCGCTGGGATTTCAATAAAACCGCGGGTCGATGAATAACCGTTAATTTAACGCGGAAATACAAAAAAAGAAATTACGAATTCGATAATCTGAACCGATCGTCGCGTAATCAATCTCGCTTCGCGCCGCGCTCGCATATTCTACCCCTGAAAAGACTGGTTATTAACTTTTTTTAATCGATTTTGAAAAAAATATTTTTTTGGCGGCGAAATTTGTTGTTTTTTCTGTCAGAAATCGTAGATCCGTCTCCGGACCGAAAAGGACCAAAATCGACCCCAATTTTTTTTTCTTTTCAAAATATCGACTTTTAAACTACACCATCATTCTCAAATCGCATATTCTACCCCTGAAAACACTGGTTATTAACGTTTTTTAATCGATTTTGAAAAAAATATTTTTCTGGCGACGAAAAAAAAATATTTTTTTCTACCAGAAATCGTAGATCCGGCGCCGGGATTTCGATAAAACCGCGGGTCGATGAATAACCGTCACTTCAACGCGGAAATACAAAAAAAAAGAAATTACGAATTCGATAATCCAAAACGATCGTCGCGTAATCTTTCACTTCGCGCGCTCGCACGTTCGATAAGTCGCGATCCGTAAAACCCCGCCGCGCGGGCGTTGCGAAAAACAATTCTCTCGTAATGGAGATAAAATGTTGAGCCGGCGGAATGAGAATTCGAGAGTTCGCTAATCGGTGCCTCGTTATCGAGCGCCGGGGATCGAGCCTGTTAACGAGACTCTCCGAGAGCGTTTTCGTATCTCTCTCTCCTCGTCCCTCGATTAGCCTGGCGCGGCGCACCGCTCTCGCCGTATCTCATTAAAATCCGTGTGCATCGCGCGCACGAGACGTACGCGCTGTATTACGCTCATCCGCGATTAGCCTACCACACACTCGGTGCGCGCGCGTTTGTATCGTTAAACAGCGCTTCGGCGGTGTGTCCGCCGCGCATGCGCGGCGCACATCGCGCACGAGAGATCACGGCGCGGCAGTTGATCATTATTATTTCGTGTTGAAACGATACTTTCACACTTGTCCGTCGCCTACTTCTTCCCATAGTCACGTGTTTATGGACTATTCACGTACTTGTGGCGCGCGCGCCGCACTCCGCGCAACGGATGAGTAAGAAGATTGCTTACGTCCTAGATTTGCCAGTGATATGCCTACGCAATGCCCGAGAGCGTACGGGGCTGGCCGGCCGAGGCTTCGCCGCGAGAAAACTCGCGGAACGTCACGTTCAACCGGCTTCGTGGCTTAGCTACGCGGTGGATAGGATATGGCGCCATCCGTTATGTTGCCACGGACTCACGCGCGGTGTTCACTCTAGCTTGCCTCGCAGCGGTCAAACAGAGCGACGAGGTGGGCGGGAAGGGCTCTGCCGGAATTGTATTCACTCGCTGCACATAACTCACTGATATATATTTACCGTGGCGTTAGTGTTGCGGTTGGATAAAAACACGAGTTGTATGTGTGCACAAAGAGCCTTGAATTTTAGTGGATAATTTGTACATTAAAAAAAAATTATGTTTGGAAATTCATAAATTGTATGTGAAGTTTTATGCATATACAGTACATGAAAATATTCTATACTATTGTATGAAATTTTTAATACATGACATGAATTTCGTAATATTCAATTCCGATTATTGTAAATCGCATGGGCATATTATAAATTTGATTTGATAATTTTGAAAATTACAAACATTGTATATCAATAATAATTTTGCGTTGTATTTTAGTGGATAATTTGTACACTAAAAAAATGGTGTCTGGAAATACATAAATTGTATGTAAAGTTGTATGCATATACAGTACATGAAATTATACTATACTATTGTGTGCATTTTTTAATACATGGTATATTCAATTTTAATATACAGTATATTAAATTTCATTGATTTATTAAATTTCGTATTATTCAATACCGATTATTGTAAATCCCATGAGCATATTATAAATTTAATTTTATAATTTTGAAAATTACCAACATTGCATATCAATAATAATTTTCATTTACTGTAATTGTAAATTTCATATACACTTGTATCTTAAATATGTTGTAAATTTATTTAAAAAAATTTAACGACGCAATATTAATGATTTGTCTTATTTCCATCTGTTGCAGTGTCGGAGAGCTACAACAGCTACGTGAATTCCATGTACGGCGGTGGTGGCGGCCAATTCGCAGCCCCGTGCACGCCGAGTCCGCCGCGAGGACCGGGCGGAGTGCCGACGAGCGTGATTCAGGCGGCGACGAGCTCCGTCTCCGACGATCTCTACCTGCTCGAGCTCGGATTTCCCCCGCGGCCCAAGAAGAGCAAGCTCAAGAAGCCGCGTCAGGGCGAGGGCGCGGCGGTCAAGAGGAAATCCCGCGAGGGCTCGACGACCTATCTCTGGGAATTCCTGCTGAAGCTCCTGCAGGACCGGGAGTACTGTCCGCGTTACATCAAGTGGACGAATCGGGAGCGGGGCGTTTTCAAGCTCGTCGACAGCAAAGCCGTCTCGCGACTTTGGGGACTGCACAAAAACAAGCCCGACATGAATTACGAGACGATGGGCCGCGCTTTGAGATATTACTATCAGCGCGGCATCCTCGCCAAGGTCGACGGGCAGCGGCTCGTCTACCAATTCGTCGACGTACCCAAGGACATAATTGAGATCGATTGCACGGGAGCGTGAGATAAGGCCTGCCCTTCTTCGAGGGAGCTCGGAATTTACATGAGGAAAGCGACGAGCAAGGGTAATTACTCGCATGGGAACAGCAGCAGCAGCAACAGCGGCAGCAGGACGTTGTCGTCGTCGTCGAGACGCGAGAGATCGTTATCATCGAGCTCTTCCTACCAGCAACACCACCAGCAACAACTGCCCACATGGCACATCCCTCAAACGATGCATCGCCCTCTCTGACTCCGTTGTTCCTTGTATTATAACGCTGGAAACGATCGATCGAACGCAGAGCATTTAAGCTTCTCCTTCATCGTTGTCGTCGTCGTCGTCGTCGTCGTCGTCGTCGTTGGCGTCGTCTTCATGCGCGAGGCCGAAAGCTCGCCGAGCTGCGCGCGAGCGCCGCGATACATTGTGATGCGAGAGCCGTTTTGGTACGCGAGCTCTCAACCCGTTGGAGCATGAACTTTTCCTCTTTATTCATTTGTACAAAATTTTTAGTTAAAAAAAAAACGAAAAAAAAAACTAATTCGCGCGCGCCCTCGCGCGTCCAACGAACGTATTGTTGTGTCGTAGTGAAGTAAAGAGAGAAGGAAAAGAGAGAAAAAGAAACAAAAAAAAAAAAGATGAGGAAGAAGATGAAAATACACTCAACGGACAAATTACTTAACTTAAAAAGGCTAGAGGAGTAAGCGAAGAAAATTGTACATTCGAATCGCGATAAATTATTTATTGTACATTTGACGATTATGAGATAAAAGTAAATAGGAAATGAAGAAAAAAAAAGAACAAAAAAAGAAATTAACGAATTGTTGAAAGAGTGAGCTGATGATGGGCTGCGTGGGGTAAGGAGAAGAAACGGAACGAAATGTGGGCTGTGAAATGGTTTCAAGGATGGGAAGGGCAAGCGCTTAAAATGTTCTGCAGGCGAGGAAAAGCGAGGGAGTGATAGATAACGAGAGAGAGGGCTCAGGGAGGGTTACACCATATTTTTTTAAAACATTAACGGAGTGACAAACAGATTTTCAATTGAGCTTTGAGGGGGTTCAACGATGTAAGGTGCTGGCTATTACACACGAGGTCCAAGAATGTTATTTAGCAAACCTAGCGTTACTGGTTCATAGAAATTATTGAGACAGACATTATCTATATCTCTGTATATATTATTATATAAAATATACCTTTAGCATATATATATATATATATATTATTATTGAATATTATATATATATTATATAAATATATATTGTATGTTATGTAGTAAATGGCGCGTGTTAATGTGTCTCTGTGAGATTTTGCGTCACGTCGGGTGGGGGGCGAATTTTATGCGCGGGCAGGAAGTTGTTCGCTCGCTCGTGCGACGTCTCCGGTTGAACGTTAGAACTGTAATTGTAATCGAATCATCAACGTACCATCGACAATTTGTACAATCTCGCGGCGCGATCACACGCTCAGAAGGATTGTTTGATATATCGTCCGAAACCTTCGATCGCGCTTCATCATAATAATATACTCGATAACGCACACTTGACAAGCTTCCATGCTTTCTCAAAACCGGAGACGTCGATCGAAGAGAACAAAAAAAATATATGTGTTACGTTCTACGAGCGAGCGGCAGCCTCACTGCTCCCGTCAAATAGCCCGGGGTGTGTAATAATAATACCTTAGAATAAAATTTTATTTATTGGCGCCCTGGGAAGCCGACGTGCGCGTGAAAATGTGTCCCATAGGATATCATTTTGTATATAAAGATTCGCTTAAAGAACTACTTACTGTCGGAACCATAAAAAAAGGAAGATAATTTTCGTATGTAAGCAAGTGATGAACGTAAGAAACAAGAGTATATAAATAGTTGTATACTTTAGGAATAAGGCTCAGCAGTGCTCTCTGAACACGGCTTCTCGACGATAGCCTTCGAATTTTTAAACGAAAGAAAAAGTAACTCGAAATACAGTAAAGAGGAATAAAAAAAAAAATTGTACTACAGTGATCCAGTGCTGCCAATAAATGCCTGAGACGGTCCCTTGCATTTGCCACACAAAGAATACTATAATAATTATATGAAACAAAGACGCTGATGATATTGATACAAAAAAAGAAATGTTGCGGGACGCCAGACATACCGATGATACAAAGCAAATTGCCTTTATGTATTAAACAAAGACGTGTTGCCTTTTAACGAAAAAAAAAATGAAAGAAAAAGTTTTAGCGATTTGTATCATAAATACTATCACTCTGTCCCAGTACTTAAAGAAAATATCTCCCCAACAACCCCGTCGTTTTGAAGATAGATTTTTTAAAGTCAGTGACTCATGTTTTTTGGTACATGGACATTTTGAGATCGTATCTACGTCGCATCTATAAGAACCATATATGAATTATAATGAAAGAAAAAAGATTTAAGAGAAAAAAAACAACAAAAAAAAACATACATCAGAGTACAATCGACAAAAGCAAGTACCTATGAAATATACCACTTCTATACACATGATATAATACAAACACTTATAAACAGTGAATGGACACTACAAACAAGAAATCCTATTTTTAGGTGAATTAAATTTACATATACATAACATTTGATTACAGTACGAGATATTTTAACGGATAAGACTTAACTGTAATAGGGATAAACGTATAATGATTTACTTGTATAATATATGAGATACGATGGATTGACGTAAGGAACTCTAATGTAACGTTCTGTGATTCGTTGTTTGTAGGTGAAATTTAATAAATGAATACTGTATCATAATTGCCAGTGCCTACGCTTTTTTTGCCTTTGAATCCACCAAAGCGAAGTATAATATTTTTTTTTTGCGCGCTGCACGAATATACTTTCATAACGCGAGTTTCATATTGGTCCGATGATAACACGTCGGATCGACGTAACAACTAAATATAGAACAGGATGAGGCGGGCAATAAAAACGGACGATACGCGTAACGAGCTTGCCTGCCGAAAGCCCGAAAATATCCCGACGCGGAATGCATAAAGATGGAACAGGAATTCGTGCAGCTATTTCCGTTATTACTGGTCGGTAATGTAGGTATGAAATCCCCAGTTATCCTGTAATCGTGAGCGTAATTCGCCTCTCTCATTCTCACACAAATCTGCACTACGTACACGCAGACATTTTTTTCTAAACTATGCTAATCACACGCGCTGGCGCGCGTGCCTGAAAAACTTTTCGTCAAAATCGACCTCAGACATTTTTTTTTAAATATCGACTTTTAACCTATACCATCGTTCTCAAGTCGCATATTCTACTCCCGAAAACACGGGTTACTAACCTTTTTTAATCGATTTTGAAAAAAATATTTTTTGGCGACGATCTTTCTGTCAAAAATCGTAGAACCGGCCCCGGACCGAAAATCGCCAAAATCGACCCCAATTTATTTTCTTTTGAAAATATCGACTTGTAACCTATACCATTGTTCTCAAGTCGCATATGCTACCCCTAAAAACACTGGTTATTAACCTTTTTTAATCGGTTTTGAAAAAAATATTTTTTTGGCGACGACATTTTTTTTTTTTTGTCAAAAATCGTAGAACCGGCCCCGGACCGAAAATCGCCAAAATCGCCCCCAATTTTTTTTCTTTTGAAAATATCGACTTGTAACCTATACCATTGTTCTCAAGTCGCATATGCTACCCCTAAAAACACTGGTTATTAACCTTTTTTAATCGGTTTTGAAAAAAATATTTTTTTGGCGATGAAAAATTTTTTTTCTGTAAAAAATCGTAGAACCAGCCCCGGACCGAAAATCGCCAAAATCGACTCCAATTTTTTATTCTTTTGAAAATATCGACTTGTAACCTATACCATTGTTCTCAAGTCGCATATGCTACCCCTAAAAACACTGGTTATTAACCTTTTTTAAACGATTTTGAAAAAAATATTTTTTTGGCGACGAAATTTTTTTTTTCTGTAAAAAATCGTAGAACCGGCCCCGGACCGAAAATCGCCAAAATCGACCCCAATTTTTTTTCTTTCGAAAATATCGACTTGTAACCTATACCATTGTTCTCAAGTCGCATATGCTACCCCTAAAAACACTGGTTATTAACCTTTTTTAATCGATTTTGAAAAAAATATTTTTTTGGCGACGAAATTTTTTTTTCTGTAAAAAATCGTAGAACCGGCCCCGGACCGAAAATCGCCAAAATCGACCCCAATTTTTTTTTCTATTGAAAATATCGACTTGTAACCTATACCATTGTTCTCAAGTCGCATATGCTACCCCTAAAAACAGTGGTTATTAACCTTTTTTAATCGAATTTGAAAAAAATATTTTTTTGGCGACGAAATTTTTTTTTTCTGTAAAAAATCGTAGAACCGGCCCCGGACCGAAAATCGCCAAAATCGACCCCAATTTTTTTTCTTTCGAAAATATCGACTTGTAACCTATACCATTGTTCTCAAGTCGCATATGCTACCCCTAAAAACACTGGTTATTAACCTTTTTTAATCGATTTTGAAAAAAATATTTTTTTGGCGACGAAATTTTTTTTTCTGTAAAAAATCGTAGAACCGGCCCCGGACCGAAAATCGCCAAAATCGACCCCAATTTTTTTTTCTATTGAAAATATCGACTTGTAACCTATACCATTGTTCTCAAGTCGCATATGCTACCCCTAAAAACAGTGGTTATTAACCTTTTTTAATCGAATTTGAAAAAAATATTTTTTTGGCGACGAAAATTTGTTTTTTCTGTAAAAAATCGTAGAACCGGCCCTTACGTTCAAGAATCGTAGAAATGCCGCTTACGGGTCCACCACATTTTAAAAACTCCCGCTTCCTGAATCAGCCAATGGCGTCCTCGGAGCTCAACCACAGCGCTCGTAACCTAAATTCGTGTAAGTACAGCTATCATACCGGAAGAGGGGAGTGGGTTCACCAATCTGTCGCGGCCCGCAGGCATGTAACAGTAGTACTCGCGCAGCAAGCAGCAGCGCCGGTATATCGAACGTCAAACCAGCAAAAACGAATACAAACGTGAGTAACTCGGGCATTTTAATTCGACACGGTCGTCGTTGCATGTTCCGCAAAGCCAGAAAAGCGCCGAAAACCCGCTGAACAAAACATCGTTGTTGTAGGACAAGTGCAAAAGTTCATCGAGTACGCAATCTCGGAACGAGATATTGATTCCCGAGTGACTATCCCCGTTTGCCACACCCCACGGCCATTTTGGCCTCCCGTTAACGACCACTCGAGCGACTGAGGAACGCTCGGCGTTCCAGTTAACGCAGCGAGGATGGACCAAATAACGCCGAAGGAAGTGAAGATTCTCGAGAATCCCGAGGACATTCAGGAGCGTCGGGAACAGGTCCTCGGACGCTACGCCAACTTCAAGGCCGAGGCGCGAAACAAACGCGACAAACTCGAGGACTCCCGTCGCTTTCAGGTACGCGATGAGCTCATACTTTTTTTTAATCCACTCTAATGTAATGTAATCAAGTGTACCGTACACGTCATCGCCGCTATCAAATAGTGACGCGAGAGACCAACGACTTTCGTGATCCCGAACGTAATCGCGATGGCACTGAGATGAATTACTATTGACTATTATGAAAGAATTTCTTTCACTGAATTTTTAGTACTGAGTATTACAATTTTAGCCATTGAATCTTCTTCTTCTTCTTCTTCTTCTTCTTCTTCTTCTTCTTATTGTTATTGTTATTATTATTATTATTATTATTATTATTATTATTATTATTATTATTATTATTACAGAATTTCCGATATTTAAAATTGTCAAATCGAAACGCATTAGCTGCAAAATAACATGATAAACTAGCTACAACAACCATATAAAAAAAGTTATTGTATCTTTGTAATCTAATCAATATAATAAGGTACAGTATAGTCTGTAATAATAACACGCAAAACCTTTAATTTTATTATTTTCTCGTATCAATTAATTCATAAATTCTCTAATATCCCTCGTAACTTGATTCGCTTACCCCTGTTGCATAACAGTACTTCAAGCGCGATGCCAACGAACTGGAAGGATGGATCTACGAGAAGCTCCAAGCGGCCTCGGACGAGAACTACAAAGACCCGACGAATCTGCAAGCCAAGATTCAAAAGCACCAGGCGTTCGAGGCCGAAGTCTCCGCCCACTCCAACGCTATCGTCCTGCTGGACAACACGGGCCAGGAGATGATAGCGCAGCACCACTTCTCCAGCGACACGATCCGCAAGCGTCTGGAGGAGCTCCACCGTCTCTGGGAGCTTCTGCTCTCTCGCCTGGCCGACAAGGGCCTGAAACTCCAGCAGGCGTTGGTTCTTGTGCAGTTCCTGCGTCACTGCGACGAAGTCATGTTCTGGATCAACGACAAGGAGGCCTTCGTGACGACCGACGAGTTCGGCCACGATCTCGAGCACGTGGAGGTTCTTCAGCGTAAATTCGACGAATTTCAGAAGGACATGGCGAGCCAGGAGTACCGCGTGACCGAGGTCAACGAGCTCGCGGACAAACTGCTGCTCGACGGTCACCCGGAGCGCGATCAGATACTCGGCCGAAAGGAGGAGCTCAACGAGTCCTGGCAGCGTCTCAAACAACTCGCCATTCTGCGCCAGGAGAAACTCTTCGGCGCTCACGAGATTCAGCGATTCAATCGCGACGCCGACGAGACGATGGCCTGGATCGCCGAGAAGGACGTCGTTCTCTCGTCCGACGACTTCGGACGCGATCTCGCGAGCGTTCAGACGCTTCAGCGCAAGCACGAGGGCATCGAGCGCGATTTGGCCGCCCTGGAGGACAAAGTCGCGACCCTGGGCGTCGAGGCCGATCGCCTCGCGGCCATCCACCAAGCCGATCACTCGCAGCAGATTCAGGCGAAACGCGCGGAGATTCTGCAATCCTGGGAGAGCCTCACGGCCAAAGCGAAGGAACGACGCTCCAAACTCGACGAGTCTTACTACCTTCATCGCTTCCTCGCCGACTATCGCGATCTCGTCTCCTGGATGAACGACATGCGCGCGATTATCTCGGCTGACGAGCTCGCCAAGGACGTCGCGGGTGCCGAGGCGCTCGTCGAGCGTCACCTGGAGCATCGCGGCGAGATCGACGCCCGCGCCGACAGCTTCGACTCCACGACTCTCGCGGGCAATCAGCTCCTCGAGAGGAAGCACTACGCGGCTGAGGAAGTCGCGCGCAAACTCGACTCTCTCACCGAGGACAAATCCTCGCTTCTCGAGCTCTGGGAGAAACGTCGTATCCTCTACGAGCAGTGCATGGATCTTCAGTTGTTCTACCGCGACACGGAGCAAGCCGACGCTTGGATGGCGAAACAAGAAGCTTTCCTCGCGAACGAGGATCTCGGCGACTCCCTCGACAGCGTCGAGGCGCTGATAAAGAAGCACGAGGACTTCGACAAGTCCCTCGCGGCGCAGGAGGAAAAAATCAAGGCGCTCGACGAGTTCGCCGGGAAACTAATCGAGGGCGGTCACTACGCCGCCGACGACGTGGCTCAGCGTCGACAGATGCTTCTCGATCGTCGCGCGGTTCTCCTCGAGAAATCCGCGCAGCGCAGACGTCGTCTCGAGGACGCCTACAAGCTGCAGCAGTTCGAGCGCGACTGCGACGAGACCAAGGGATGGGTCAACGAGAAACTCAAATTCGCCACCGACGACAGCTACCTCGACCCCACGAATCTCAACGGGAAAGTTCAGAAGCATCAGAACTTCGAGCAGGAGCTAAACGCGAACAAAACGCGAATGGAGGAAATGGTTTCCACGGGGCAGGAGCTGATCGAGAGCGAGCATTACGCGAGCGATCGAATTCGCGCGCGAACCGACGAGATCGTCACGCTTTGGGAAAGTCTGGCGCGCGCCACGGAGAAAAAAGGCGCGAAACTTCAGGAAGCCTCGCAGCAGCAGCAGTTCAATCGCACCGTCGAGGACATCGAGCTCTGGCTTTCGGAGGTCGAGGGCCAACTCATGTCCGAGGACTACGGCAAGGATCTCACGAGCGTGCAGAATCTGCAGAAGAAACACGCGCTCCTCGAGGCCGACGTCGGCTCGCACGCCGATCGAATTGAAAGCATCACTCAGGCGGCCGAGCAATTCGTCAGCTCGGGTCACTTCGACGCTGATAATATTCGCACCAAGCAGGAGCAGATGCAGTCGCGTTACTCGGCCCTGCAGCGACCGATGAGCATTCGCAAGCAGCGGCTACTCGACTCGCTGCAGGTGCAGCAGCTGTTCCGCGATATCGAGGACGAGGAGGCTTGGATACGCGAGAAGGAACCCGTAGCAGCGAGCACGAATCGCGGTCGCGATCTGATCGGGGTGCAGAATCTACAGAAGAAACATCAGGCCGTGCTGGCGGAGATAAACAATCACGAGCCGAGAGTCGCGGCCGTTTGTCAGGCGGGCTCGAAGATGCTGCAGGACGGGCATTTCGCCGCGGAGGAGATCAGCCAGCGGCTCGGAGCTCTCGACGAGCACTGGGGACAGTTGAAGGAAAAAGCGCGTCAGCGTAAAACCGATCTGGACGACTCGCTGCAGGCGCATCAGTACTTTGCGGACGCGAACGAGGCGGAGTCGTGGATGAAGGAGAAACGTCCGATCGTGCTGAATGCGGATTACGGAAAGGACGAGGATAGCTCGGAGGCGTTGCTGAAGAAACACGAGGCTCTTGTTAGCGATTTGGAGGCTTTCGCGAGCACAATCGCGGCTCTCAGGGAACAGGCGGCGGCTTGTAGACAGCAGGAAACCCCGACCGTCGATATCGCCGGCAAAGAATGCGTCGTCGCGCTCTACGATTACGCGGAAAAATCGCCGCGCGAGGTTTCGATGAAGAAGGGCGACACGCTGACGCTTTTGAACTCGAACAACAAGGACTGGTGGAAGGTCGAGGTGAACGATCGCCAGGGTTTCGTTCCCGCGGCGTACGTGAAGCGCGTCGAGCCTGAGGCCGGATTGAGCGCGTCGCAGCAGAATTTGGCGCGCGAGCAGAGCTCGATAGCCGCGCGACAGGCGCAGATTCAGGCGCAGTACGACGATCTGCTGCACTTGGCGCGCGAGCGTCAGAATAAGCTGAACGAGACTGCCAAGGCTTACGTTTTGGTGCGCGAGGCCGCGGAGCTCGCGACTTGGATCAAGGACAAGGAGAATCACGCGCAGGTGCAGGACGTGGGCGAGGATCTCGAGCAGGTGGAGGTGATGCAGAAGAAGTTCGACGATTTCCAGGCGGATCTCAAGGCGAACGAGGTGCGACTCGCGGAGATGAACGAGATCGCGGTGCAGCTGATGAGCCTCGGGCAAACCGAGGCGGCGCTGAAGATTCAGACGCAGATTCAGGATCTTAATGAGAAGTGGACGAGCCTGCAGACATTGACGGCCGAACGGGCGAGCCAATTGGGCTCCGCTCACGAGGTTCAGCGTTTCCATCGTGATGTCGATGAGACGAAGGATTGGATTCGCGAGAAGGACGCCGCGCTCAACAACGACGATCTCGGGAAGGATCTGCGAAGCGTTCAGGCGTTGCAGCGAAAGCACGAGGGACTCGAGCGCGATCTCGCTGCTCTTGGGGATAAAATCAAGCAACTGGATGAAACGGCGAATCGGCTGATGCAGTCGCATCCCGATACCGCCGAGCAGACTTACGCGAAGCAGAAGGAGATCAACGAGGAATGGACTCAGCTCACGGCCAAGGCGAACTCGAGGAAGGAGAAGCTCTTGGATTCGTACGATCTTCAGCGATTCCTCAGCGACTACAGGGATCTCATGGCTTGGATCAATTCGATGATGGGACTCGTCGCTTCCGAGGAACTCGCGTCCGACGTCACTGGCGCTGAGGCTCTGCTGGAACGTCACCAGGTGAGCGAACGCGCGTTTTTTTGGGCGCTGTTTCATTATCGTCTTTGGCGATCGCGGATAGGCGATATTCGAATAAAATTGTGTTGAAGGCTCTTTTAAGCTCGGGTGACTCTGAAAAATGGGCATTTTTAACGAAGATAAAATTTGTAATTTTTAACGAAGATAAAATTTGTAATTTTTAACGAAGATAAAATTTGTAATTCTTAACGAAGATAAAATTTGTAATTTTTAACGAAGATAAAATTTGTAATTTTTAACGAAGATAAAATTTGTAATTTTTAACGAAGTTAAAATTTAAATGATTTATTTATTATTTTAACGAAGTATTTAAAGTACATTTTTTACACGAATATCGCCTATTCTCGATGGCAATCACCATGCAAAATGCCTCACGAGACATTTGAATTGTAGAATCACAGAGCTGAGATAGATGCGCGATATGGAGTACGTCCAGAGGTATCGCACAGTTTGAGCGTGTGAAGTTTTTGTTTATTTTTTCTTTACCTACGGGGGAAGCGTCGTCGACGCCCCATTTGGAAACTACCAGTTGCGATGCGTATTTTTTTCTGGGTTTCTGGAGTGTTTAAGCAATGCCTATTAACAACATTGAGAGTTATTCAGCTATTTCAATTTGACTATGATTGTTGCGCGAAATCAGCCACGCAACAAAAAAAAATGAATGCATCTCAAAGACGTGTTTTAATTTCTTGCGGTCTTTGGATGCGTCGGCTTCCAAAAACGCTACAGAGAATTTTTTTTTTTCCGGAATACATTATTTATTTGCCGTGTAAATTGCCTCGAAGAGAGGTTTTCTTCATCACGATTCCAACAAAAATGATTCGACCGTTCACTCGTTACCATCCCGCAGGAACATCGAATGGAAATCGATGCCAGGGCCGGAACCTTCCAAGCATTCGAGCTCTTCGGTCAGCAGCTCTTGCAATCCAGTCACTACGCGAGCGTAGAGATACAGGAGAAATTAGAGTCGATGGCGGAGGCGCGACAGGAACTCGAGAAGGCGTGGATTCAGCGACGAATGCAGCTCGACCAGAATCTCGAGCTCCAGCTCTTCTGCCGCGACTGCGAGCAGGCGGAGAACTGGATGAGCGCGCGTGAGGCGTTCTTGAGCAGCGCGGACGCCGTCGACAGCAGCGACAACGTCGAGGCGCTCATAAAGAAACACGAGGACTTCGACAAAGCGATAAATGCGCACGAGGAGAAGATCGCGGCGTTGCAAACGTTGGCCGATCAGCTAATCGCCGCCGAGCATTACGCGGCCAAACCCATCGACGACAGACGTTGTCAGGTGTTGGATCGCTGGCGTCACCTCAAAGACGCCCTCATCGAAAAACGCTCCAAGCTCGGCGAATCCCAAACCCTCCAGCAATTCTCGCGCGACGCCGACGAGATGGAGAACTGGATCGCCGAGAAATTGCAACTCGCCACCGAGGAGAACTACAAGGACCCGGCGAACATTCAGTCGAAGCACCAGAAGCATCAGGCCTTCGAGGCCGAACTCGCCGCGAACGCCGACCGAATTCAGTCGGTGCTCGCGATGGGCGGCAATCTCATCGAGAAGCATCAGTGCGCCGGTTCGGAGGACGCGGTTCAGAAGCGTCTCGCCTCTATAGCCGATCAGTGGGAGTATCTCACGCAAAAAACCACCGAGAAGTCGATGAAGCTGAAGGAAGCCAACAAACAACGAACCTACATCGCCGCTGTAAAGGATCTGGACTTCTGGCTGGGCGAGGTCGAGAGTCTCTTGACATCCGAGGACGGCGGCAAGGATCTCGCGTCCACGCAGAACCTCATGAAAAAACATCAGCTCGTTGAAGCGGACATTCAGGCGCACGAGGAGCGAATCAAAGACATGAACGCGCAGGCGGATTCCCTGATCGAGAGTGGTCAATTCGACGCCGCTGGTATTCAGGAAAAGCGGCAGAGCATCAACGAGCGTTACGAGAGAATCCGCAATCTCGCGGCCCACCGACAGGCGCGACTCAACGCGGGCAACACGCTGCATCAATTCTTCCGCGACATCGCGGACGAGGAATCGTGGATCAAGGAGAAGAAGCTGCTCGTCGGCTCCGACGACTACGGTCGCGATTTAACGGGCGTGCAGAATCTGAAAAAGAAGCACAAGCGACTCGAAGCCGAGCTCGCGAGTCACGAACCAGCGATTCAGGCGGTCCAGGAAGCCGGCGAGAAACTCATGGACGTCTCGAACTTGGGTGTTTCGGAGATCGAGCAGCGCCTGAAGCTTCTCAATCAAGCGTGGGCGGAGCTCAAACAACTAGCGGCCAATCGAGGCCAGAAGCTCGACGAGTCGCTCACCTATCAGCAATTCCTGGCGAAGGTCGAGGAGGAGGAAGCGTGGATCACAGAAAAACAGCAGCTGCTCTCGGTCGAGGACTACGGCGACACGATGGCCGCGGTTCAGGGTCTGCTGAAGAAGCACGACGCCTTCGACACGGATTTCGCGGCGCACGGCGAGCGTTGCGTCGACATCTGCGACGCCGGCGAGGCGCTCATCAGGGCGGGAAATCATCGCGCCGACGCGATTGGCCAGCGTTGCACCCAGCTGCGCAACAAACTCGAGCAGCTCGGCGCTCTCGCGGCGAGGCGAAAGACTCATCTCAACGACAATTCGGCGTATCTGCAGTTCATGTGGAAGGCCGACGTTGTGGAGTCGTGGATCGCTGATAAAGAGACTCACGTGCGATCCGAGGAATTCGGCCGCGATCTTTCGACGGTGCAGACGCTGCTCACGAAGCAGGAGACATTCGACGCGGGTCTTCACGCCTTCGAGCACGAGGGAATTCAGAATATCACGTCGCTCAAGGAGATGCTCGTCGACTCGGGTCACGATCAGACGGCGAGCATTCAGAAACGCCACGCCGACGTCATCACGCGTTGGCAGAAATTGCTGGCCGACTCGGACGCGAGGAAGCAGAGACTGCTGAGGATGCAGGATCAGTTCCGGCAGATCGAGGAGCTTTATCTCACTTTTGCGAAGAAAGCGTCGGCCTTCAACTCGTGGTTCGAGAACGCCGAGGAGGATCTCACCGATCCGGTGCGGTGCAACAGCATCGAGGAGATCCGCGCGCTGCGCGAGGCTCACGCGCAGTTCCAGGCGAGCTTGTCCTCGGCCGAGGCCGACTTCCAGGCTCTCGCGGCCCTCGATCGGCAGATCAAGAGCTTCAACGTTGGACCCAATCCGTATACGTGGTTTACTATGGAAGCGCTCGAGGACACCTGGCGCAATCTGCAGAAGATCATCAAGGAGCGCGACGTCGAGCTCGCCAAGGAGGCTCAGCGGCAGGAGGAGAACGATAAGCTGAGGAAGGAGTTCGCGAAGCACGCGAACGCCTTCCACCAGTGGCTGGCGGAGACGAGGTACTTTTTTTTTTTTTATTCGTTTAATCGCTCGGCGTAATTGTTCGTCGTTATTTATTTATTTATAAACCTCTTTATTTATTATTATTATGATTTATCAATTATTATTATTATTATTATTTATTAATAATTATTATTATTGTTATGATTTATTAATAATTATTATTATCATTATGATTTATTAATAATAATAATTATTATTATTATATTTATTATTATTATTGTTATTTATTATTAAACAGCGCTTCCGTTAGTTTCGTTAAATTTTCACGACCCGTAAGTCAACAATTGTATTGTAACTTTGATATTTTTATAGAACATCCATGATGGAAGGATCCGGCTCGCTCGAGCAACAACTGGAAGCGACGAAGCGCAAGACTCAGGAGGTTCGCGCGAGACGCCAGGACTTGAAGAAGATCGAGGATCTCGGCGCTATTCTCGAAGAGCACTTGATTCTCGACAATCGTTACACCGAGCACAGCACCGTGGGTCTCGCTCAGCAGTGGGACCAGCTGGATCAGCTGGGAATGCGTATGCAGCACAATCTCGAGCAGCAGATACAGGCGCGCAACCAGTCGGGAGTCTCCGAGGACGCCCTCAAGGAGTTCTCGATGATGTTCAAGCACTTCGACAAGGACAAGAGCGGACGTCTCAATCACCAAGAATTCAAGTCTTGTCTCCGAGCTCTCGGTTACGACTTGCCGATGGTGGAGGAAGGACAGCCCGACCCGGAATTCGAAAACATTCTCGGTAAAATAGCCTCGAAATCGGCTTTCCACATATTTATTGTAAATTGCGTCTCTCTAATCTTGCGTCTCGTGATTTGCAGATATCGTCGACCCGAATCGCGATGGCTACGTCTCTTTGCAAGAGTACATGGCCTTCATGATCAGCAAGGAAACCGAGAACGTCCAGAGCTCGGAAGAAATCGAAAACGCGTTCCGCGCAATTACAGCAGCCGACCGACCGTACGTGACGAAGGAGGAACTCTACGCTGTAAGTCTACCTACTATTATTTAATGCAAACTGCTGCAGTACCTGTGAGAAATTAAATATATCAAATGTCTACCCACCATTTATTTACGGTCTATTTTGAATTAAATAATAGTCTACCCACTATTATTTAATTCAAACTATTATTGACTATTTTATTGAATTAAATAATAGTCAACCCACTATTATTTAATTCAAACTATTATTGACTATTATTGAATTAAATAATAGTCTACCCACTATTATTTAATTCAGATTATTATTGACTATTTTATTGAATTCAATAATAGTCTACTCACTATTATTTAAAATAAGCTGCCGCAATACATGTGAGAAATTAAATATATCGAGTGTGTCAACAATTCTTCGTTTTGTTTTGCAGAACCTCACCAAGGAGATGGCCGACTACTGCGTCGCGCGAATGAAGCCGTACGTCGATCCGAAGACCGAGCGTCCCATCACCGCAGCTTTAGATTACATAGATTTTACGCGTACTCTCTTCCAGAATTAATCACTTTCAGCATAAACACCGCAAGTATATGACTAAATTATTTCTATATCACAATTCGCGATTTAACGAAAGGTCACCCTGCCGAAATAAAAAATAAAACGCTTGACGAGCTGTAATCCACAAATATATTCGTACAAATCACTTGTGTGCTTGACAATTTTATCAAAATCGTTTATTAACAAATATTTTATTCTAGATTATCGGGAAGCACGGTAGTTGTCATTATAAACACAAGTAGGGCATTGATTAGCTACATCGAACTGCTTACGTGTTACGTATATTTGTAGCTTGTTATCTGAATAAATATATACGGTGTATTGGAACAGCCTGAATGAGTTTAACGGTAATTAGTTGCATTCTGAAAGAAAAAAAATGTGTGCAAATCACCGAACGTAGAGAACGTGCGCTGATTGCTAAGCCTGCTGAGCCTGAAACGGAAATAGCTGCGCGGCAGGAGAAAAATCTTTTCGAAATAAAAAATAGGATTCCGGGCAGGACGAGATTCGTTTCGCGTCTTCGACGAAAGAACAGAGACGGTGGGTATGAGAATAGAGAGACAATAGATATATTTGAGTAACAAAATAATTACAAAGTTGGCGGAGAACGCGCAATTTTGAAAAAATTGCGCGTTTCGTCGCCGCCGGCGGACGGGCACGGCCACCGTTTTTTTCTCTACAGTCGTGAACGCAAGTACAGATCTGTAGAAGAATGGCGATCGCGTAGTATTTCGCTTAAAACTAGTTCGTAAACATCGAAGTACAATTACGTCGAAAGATCCACTTTCGACAAATATATTCGTCCATTTTGTGTAAGTATTTAACCGTATCATATAAAAAAGCGCGTAATAAATGTTGCATAGAATGCGATTTCCCCACTGTCGAGATCAAAACCTCGTTAGAAATGAGATTACATTGACATTCAGTTTGCAGCCAATTGGCTTGTCGAATTGCTTAAGTTAAAGTTACGAAGATGTACCGTTTTTTCTTTACTCAAGAAATATATATGCAATATATTAAGACAATCTGATCGATCTTAAGGCGATGTGAAACAACCACGTCGAGCCCAATCAGTATAAAAAACTGTAATGAACGTTTTTGACGGATATTTGTGTTTACGGCTAAAAGAAGAAATTAATTTCCTGCGGATTTCACCAGTGCAGGGAATGAATTTCTTCTTTTAGCTGTAAATGCAAATATGTGGAAAAAAAGTTCATTACAGTTTTTATTACCGTAGTCGGTGTTTCACATGCCCGTAACGGCAATAATTCGGTCAGATCTCTCTCGATAAATTTTACTCAATCTCCTTGTGCAGCAGCGTCCGAAGACGTTGGCTCATGTAATACGGTCTCGAGGGTGAGCCGTCGTTGCGTTCGCGATCCTCGAGGAAACAGAGGAATATGGAGTCGACGCCGACCACGTAGACACTGCAGAATATGTTCGCCACGAGGTACGAACCGAGGGCCGTAATCCAAACAGCGTGAATTTTCTCCGAATTGTCGTACATCGGGTCCGCGTAACACCAGAACGCCAGCAGGCCTGATATTCCAGCGATGAGGAACTTGCCCAGAAAAAGTACCCACTCGACCATCTATAAAAAAAAAGTACACATACAGTATTTCAGTGAAATATTTCACAAAAAATTTCAGCGAAATATTTCCCAAAAAATTTCAGCGAAATATTTCCCAAAAAATTTCAGCGAAATATTTCCCAAAAAATTTCAGCGAAATATTTCACAAAAAAATTCAGCGAAATATTTCACACAAAATTTCAGCGAAATATTTCACAAAAAATTTCAGCGAAATATTTCACAAAAAATTCCAGCGAAATATTTCACACAAAATTTCAGCGAAATATTTCACAAAAAATTTCAGCGAAATATTTCACACAAAATTTCAGCGAAATATTTCACACAAAATTTCAGCGAAATATTTCACAAAAAATTTCAGCGAAATATTTTACATAAAATTTCAGCGAAATATTTTACATAAAATTTCAGCGAAATATTTCATAAAAAATTTCAGCGAAATATTTCACAAAAAATACCAGCGAAATATTTCACAAAAAATTTCAGCGAAATATTTCACAAAAAATACCAGCGAAATATTTCACAAAAAATTTCAGCGAAATATTTCACAAAAAATTTCAGCGAAACATTTCACAAACAATACCAGCGAAATATTTCACAAAAAATTTCAGCGAAATATTTCACAAAAAATGTCAGCGAAATATTTCACAAAAAATTTCAGCGAAACATTACACAAAAAATTCCAGCGAAACATTACACAAAAAATTCCAGCGAAATATTTCACAACAAATTTCAGCGAGTAGTTGTATTGTCGAGGTGACAGAAAACTCACGTTATTCAGAACGATCGCAGTGAGCGCGTTTCTCAATATGAGACTCATAGCGTCTGACGCCGAGCTGCACAATCCCTTGCCGTATATCGCGCACATGATGTAAGCGTTGCGATTCATGTATTTCAAAAACTTCTCGACGTAGCTCATGATCCATCGGGCGCAAAGTACGAGGATGGCGCCGACGCCTCGCATCCGCTGACAAGACGCCAGGAGTATGCGAATCAGGCGGCAGATGGTTATGAGCAGAGAGCCAAACGCCAGAGTGCCGAGATGGTACCTGCGATCATAAAGTCGTTATTGCTGCGAGAACAACGAAGTTAGAAATCGTCATTCGTTCTAGTACGCTAATTCATCTGTTACGTCTACCTGAAAGCCTTCGAAGCGCCCTCGACGACCCCGAGGAAGGGAACCTCGCGTTTGTCGAGCGTCCAGTACCAAGTGGCGAACACGAACGCCACGCTCATTTCGACGAAGGCCGAGACGAAGAAATAGAACCAGAGGAATCCCGTTACGTGGATCGTGAAGAGAAGTCCGCCCAGCCAGTCCGGCATGTCCTTAATCGAGCACATGTACAGCCCGACGGTAATGAAATACACGGCCGATGTCAGTTGCAGCAACCACGGGAGTATCGGGAACAGCAGAGTCGCGTAATTCTTCACGACCACCCTGTAAATTCACGCCGATTGGATTAGCTCGTTGTCGGAAAATCGTGGATTCGCATGAGCCACAGGTGATCGTGGATGACATTAGTTTACTCGGATTATAGATCGCGAGCTTCCGTTGGGCTCGGTGAGCGGAATTGCAAGCGGGATGATTCCCGAATTTATAGGCTGCCACGCTTTGGTAAACTAATGTGAGCCACAGAGCCCCATTGAACATTCTGCACTCGTCTATCCGAAAATATTATTATTTATTATTACTATTATTATTATTGTTACTATTTATTTGAGCCTGGGATATTGAATCCCCTAAGGACCAGTGTGTACAATATAAGCAATACAAAAATAATGAGCAATCAAAAAGTAGGGGTAATAATGTGAGCGAAAAATAAGGCGAAGCAAAAATATAAGAATTAACGCAAGTGCAAATAACAAAGATCAGCGAAGAAGAAAGAAAAATGACAAAGAAAGGAAAAGTAACAAAAGATCGAGAATAAGAAAGAATAACATGAAACAAGAAATTATACGCGTGAATAATAGAATGAATAAAAAGTAGAACGAAAAAAGTGCGAAGCGCACCCGACGTACGAATGGAAATAAGTGCACAAAAGGTAAACAAAGTAGTAAAAACATACTCGCTGGCTTCCTTGAGCAATTCGCAGGCCACGCGCATTCGGTTGTACAGAAACACTACTAAGAAAACTGTTGCCGCAGCCAACACGCCGAATATAACGGCGTAAAACAGAAGCACGGGTTCGGCGCTTTCACTGTAAGCCGAGCTGAAACAATATGTGAGATAACAGTAGAGCACGAAGAAGAGTGCCGATGAAATCAAGGCGCATGGAAACGCAATCCATTTCAGCAGGAACACGTAGCCCACACATAGAATTGCGCCAAGAATGATCAGACCGAAAACTGGACCCCTGAAAGAAGGAAAAAAGTAACCGAATCAATTCAATTGTGAAGATCGATCAATCGCTTGTATATATCCCAGATTAAAAAAATATGGATTGGGCGTATATATTCCTCTTTTATGGAATTGGGCATATGTATTCCTTATTAAATCGTATTATGCTCCATGTTAAATTTGTATACAATGAACATACAGATAAACAGACTCACAGCTTTGTATACGGTCTGTATACAGTCAGCGCATAATTCATAGTTAATTCCATATATATGAAAAGTTTTTTGTTTTTTTTTTCTCTTTTCTTGTTTATCGTTAAGGCGTTGATCGCCAAATTTGGACACTCACGGACTGATTGTTGCCTAATGTTAGAGAAGTTATGTACTTTATTATTTTCAATAAACCATTATTATTATTATTATTATATAATTTATAAAGTTCTTTTATCTTCTAAACATAATTAAATTATCTGTATGTTCATTATATACGAATTTAATATGAAATATATATGCCCAATTCCATATGTAAGTGCTGTACATCTATATAAACGATATTATTTTTTTTCCATAATATAATTCGCGCTTTACCTCGTATTTATCGCTGCTGCGATTAATGGTCCACCCCACACGGATTGCAAGATCGTAACTCGCACCTGATGCAAATTGTCCTGCGTAAACGTATCGAGAAATTCGATTGGGACTCTCTCGGGGATGCAACGTCCGACAAGCGACGTACTTTTCAGATACCACTTGGCGCATCTGTCCTCGGCTATCAAATCCTTCAAAGCCGACTTTGTTTGGGTGCTCACATCGATGCCCGGCTCGCAAATCATTTTTCCGCGTAACTCCTCCACGGTCTGCTCGTCCCAGCCGATTTTGTAGTGGAAATCGGTGGTGGGACATTCCGCTCGACATACTCTTGCCGATCTATCGTTGTATACGGGCGACGTGAGGAGCTGGCTTAGATCGAAAAAAACAAGGCGCGGCTCGCCGGCCACTGCGTTATCGATGCCGCATTTTCTGTCCTGGCTATCAACGGGAGCCAGTTGACCCGACAGGTCGCCTTGGCTTAACGCTAAAATTTCAAGAGATAACAATCATTATTCGTCGCTGTGGCGGTTTAAGGGGGACTTCTACCCTGAAGCACCGTTTTTCATTATATTTTTTTATGGGGAAACGAATAAACGTAGACGACTGCGGTTTTTTTCTATTTGTTACTTACGTTTTTAAGTATACAATGGCATTTTTTTAAGTTAAAAATTGTCGGCGTCCTGGGACCTGGGATGCTGACAATTTTTAAGTTAAAAAAATTTCATTGTATATTATAAAACGTAAACAACAAGTAGAAAAAACTGCAGTCGTCTACTATTATTCATTTCCCCACAAAAAAATAAAATGAAAAAACGGTGCTCACGGTAAAAGTCCCCCTTAAACTCGGTCAACATGCATCGAAATTTCGAGTATCCGAATCGATACCGAGCCTCGTTTTTTTAATTACCGAAAGTCAATCTTCCTTCATTTTTTAAAATAATATTGCGATAAAAAAAAATCTAAAAAAATTCGTCATCGTTTCGATAGTATTTCAAACACGAAAACCCCGCGTTTACGCTCACACGTCGAAAACTCAACGCCGGCGTGTTACAAAGATTCAACAACGCGTTTATATTTGCGCGCTTCGAGCCGCCAATCGTTCGCCGGCCTCGCCGGAAGAGAATGACGTGCTGGTGCTGAGCACGCTGATACTCCTGCCGTTCTCGGAACAGTGTCGAGCTATTTTCGGTTATCACTTCGGCGCCGCGTCCCGTTCTTTGTGTCCGACTCCCGCAAACGTGAGGTCGAGCCAATCAGAGAGCGCGAATACGTCGCTGCCAAATGATGGGCGTCGATGTAACAATTTCGCAATCGCAAAGTAAGCGCAAAAAAAAAAATGTTCCCGCCAAGTAATCGAGAGTTCGGGCGACAGAGATTCGGAATTTCGGACGGTCGATGTGTTTACTATGTCTGTGTACCGTAAATTCCCACGACGATCCAGACAGTAATCACCGTCAAAAATGCGATGAGAAACGGCCGATCGGTGGTCGTGCGTTTCTCGAGCGGTCCCTTCCAATCCGGCGAGTACTCTTGCTTCAAATCTGCGAAAACAACAACAGCACGTTGGAATCCACCGTACGAAACTTCACGTCGCATGCGCCGCTGGCGCACCGGCCGTGCACCGGCGATACAAACCCTGGTACGACATTTTTCTCTCGCACGCTGGACCGGCACCACTTGGTCACCGCCCGACTCGACGTCCCGTATTCGCTCTGTGACGCGCAAAACGGTACTCGCGGCGCAGTGTCGCGCCCAAGCGACTTATACACGCGACGGTGCGACGTGCCAAAAACTGCGATCCCGACGAGTTTGAGATTGCGATGTGAGCGAAAACTCGTCGCGTCAATCGATGGCGCAGCCGGGACCGATAAACAGGGACTAACGGCGCGTCCGAAGTTTGCTGCGCGTACGAACGTGTTCCACTACTACGCCCGCCTCGACAGTGGGGGGGAACATGGGATTTCCCCGACTGTCCCTGGACACGCATCGCTCGAAGGCTATACGCGTATTCCGCGGAGCATCGATTTTATTCGCAAAAGTCGCGTCGAGTTACGCACTGATAAGTCGATTCCGCTACATTTTAAGGTAGTCCTTGCGCCTGGTGTCGAGTTCGCATAAGTTTTCGAAAATTGAGAGACAATTGCAACCATTTCTCGATAATATAAAAATCTGAAAAAAATCATGCAAATTAAAGGCACTGAAAAGATTAATTTTGCATAATAATAATTCGAAAATGTTATTAACAAATTGATGAAAAAAAAAGATTGTTTAACAAATATTTCGATGACCCAAGTTTTTTTGTGGATGAAAATGATTCCATCGTTTTTCTGAATACGTATGAATTTTTTCAGATTTTAGAGTTCACTTTGAATTTTCACATATTTTCCTTATAAAAACACACGAATTTCAAAGTGAACTCTAAAATCTGAAAAAATTCATACGTATTCAGAAAAATGAACGAATCATTTTCATTAAAAAAAAAGTTGGGTCGTCGACAAATTTGTTAAACAATATTTTTTTCATCAATTTGTTAATAACATTTTAGAATTATTATTATACAAAATTAATCTTTTCAGTACCTTTAATGTGCATGAATTATTTCCGATTTTTATACAATCGAGAAATGTTCGTAATTCTCTCTCAAATTACTCGAATTTATGCGAAATGAATATCGGTCGCAAGGACTACCTTAAAAAGAGTTTGTATCTCGCGACGAGAGAATGGTCTGCAAAGGGAACAGAAAAGGAACGCTCGGTATTCAAATTCGTTGACTTTCTATGTTATACCGATGCCAAGAAATGTACTGATGCATTTTTTTTTTTTAATTTCAGAATTACTTTTTTTGTGCGAATAAAATGCTTAAAAATTAAATCTCGAGAATGTTATGCAATCAATCGTTGCGACCAGACTGACGCGTTAATTAAGTGTCTTTATGCTGGAAAATTGTCGTTACGTCGTGAATACGCGTTTGCGATCGACTATGAGGAAAATCAACAAAGGCAAAAAGAGGTGATTGACGATTCCCGGAAAGAGCACGACCGTCCACTGACTACGACTGGCGTGAGCCGATCCTCATCTGCAATTCTAGAGGATATTATAAAAGTTCGTCAATCATTAATATGGAAACACGGCGAAAAAAACGGTTACTCAAATTTTAGGATAAATTGATACATTAACGCACAATATTGTGACCTACATACCCAAAAAAAAGTAATCGATAGATAATATTTCTAACGAGAAGTTTACATGGGTTCCGATAAGTTATCATAAGTTGTGATAAACATCTGCCGAAATTCGATCGATTTCTACCTCATCTCATTTGGCTCAGTTGATTTTTTTCTTGGACAATATGAACCCTAGAACTGATGACTCATTTTCACAATGTACGTAAACTACGAGCCGCGCGTGGTCCCGACGAACCACAGTCATGAGTTCAAGGGTGAATACCCTCAGTTGCGTTTGCATTAAGGCGTGGTGAAACCTGCTCAGTCGGTAATAAAAACTGTAACCAATTTTTTTCGACCATGCTCAATGTTTCCGGGAAAAAGAAAAGTTTTACACCATTCCTCTTTTGATTCTAGTTGGGGTAAAACGTTTATTTTTCTTGGCATGTGTCTAGTTTCGAAAAAACCTGCTCAGTCGGTAATAAAAACTGTAAACAATTATTGGGACGATGCTTAACGTTTCCGGAAAAAAGAAAAGTTTGACATCATTCCTCTTTCAATTCTACATGATGTAAAACTTTTATTTCTCCAGGCATGTGTCTAGTTTCCGTGTATTGTTGTTCCGAAAATTATTTTCTATTTCTCTCGCACTCACGGCGGTTTCGCCCCGCTTTAAAGAAAACATGTTAGAAATATAACATTTTTTTTTATCGATCGAACCTGGATTTTCTTCCTTCATTCGAGAGAAAACTATAACAAAGAGAATGCTGCAAGACGGAACGCGATATCTTCATTTCTGAATTCTGAATTTCGTCCGTTTGATCGGTTTCTACCAGTGTCAAACGGAATTATTAAGCAGGGTTGAGACGCCGGTAACGTTGAGGGTCGGTGTACAAAAACATACATAATTATTCTGACGAGGCGCCTAAAGAGGCAAGGAGGCATATTTCGTCCCATTTTTTATTACTACATTGACGTTGCATATTTTTAGTCCGCGTGACTGAAGATGAACAACACGCTAAGGAAATGAATTAAGACAAATCCTTGAGCAGCAGCCTCCGAAGTCGTTGGCTCATGTAGTACGGCCTCGTGAGTGAACCATCGTGGCGTTCGCAGTCCTCGAGGAAGCAGAGGAATATCGCGTCGACGGCGACGACGTAGACACTGAAGAAAATGTCGGTGACCAAGTAAACGCCGACAACTACCAAGAGAACAGGTACCCACCAGTACGCGCTCTGACCGTATATCGTGTCCAATTGAAGATACCACGTCAATGCACTCATTGACACAGTAATCAAGACTTTACCTAGCCAAAGGACCCATGAAACCACCTTAAAAAGAAACGTACAGATGAAATAATTTCACCCCGGTCGTCGAAGTGAACACTTTTGTACTTAATAAAAATAAAAATAAATATTCAAATGATAAATAAGTTAATATAATTTCTACATAAATAATTATACAGTGCAGCATTTTTGAACGCTTTACTTTGGCATTTTTTTTTTTACTAATGATACTATGCAATTAATTCCTTCGAAATTCTCGGCCTATGTTTATCAATATTTCTGATAAAAAAAAGTCTTAATCGTTTCTACAAAAAAAATGTCACTCATTGCTCGCGCCTCGACCGTAAAGCCGCTCGGAGTTTCGCATTGACGATACAACAAATACGTTATAAGAATCATTTTCGTACTATAAATATTAACAATCCAGAAAATGCCAACGTGTTAAATCGAACTCAATTTGCGGTGCAGACAAAAAAAGACTTTTCTAAACAATGTATTAATTCTGCAAATATTTTCAACAGCCGAAGAATACTCACGTTGTTCAGCATGAGAGCCCGAAATGCATTTCTGAAAATGAGATCCATCGCGTGCGACGCCGAGCTGCAGAGTCCTGCACCGTACAGAGCGCACACGATGTACGCGTTGCGATTCATGTACTTCAAAAGCTTCTCGAACAACTTCACGATCGATCGGATGTAGTAGAGAAGGCAGTACAAGCACCACACGCCGTTTTCACGGGCGGCGTACATGAGGATCTCCAGAACTATGCGGAGCACGCGGCAGATTGTTAGAAGCAGGGAACCGAATGCCACGGTGCCAAGATGATACCTGCAAGGCGACACGAGAAGTTAAATCATCGTCAGCGGGATGGAACCGGAGATCATTCGTTTTGGTTCGTTAATTAACTCGTCCGCCAAACTTTATCCCTCGTTTTCCCCATGAAAAATAAATATATACGAACATACATCTGACATACGCAACTTTTCAGACGATAATATATGATAAAAGTACATTTCGAATACATATTTTAGATACATTTTTCGATCGCGTATGTTTCGTATATATTTTTAAATATATTCGACATTTTTTGGGAAAGATGGATCTTATATACAGAGTGATGCAGAATCCCCGCGAAAATCGAGTCGGAGAGGTCCGAAATGGTCCCAGGAACGCGTGTGCCAAATTTAAGATCTTAATCCCCAGTAGTTTTTGAATGAGAGTCAATTTGTGATAGCCAATCAGAAAACCCGCCCTCAACTTGCTCTTAATTCGCCCTCAACTTGCTCTTAATTCGCCCTCAACTTGCTCTTAATTCGCCCTCAACTTGCTCTTAATTCGCCCTCAACTTTCTCTTAATTCGTACTCAAGTTGAGAGTAAGTGAAGGGCGAATTCTCTGATTGGCAGTCGCAAATTGGCTCTCATTAAAAAACTACTGAGAATAAAAATCTCAAATTTTGCAACCGCGTTCCCAGGACCATTTTGGACTTCCACGGCCCGTTTGGTGCGGGAATTCTACACACGCAGCTTGCATATACCTTATTTCCGTATGTGTTACCTGAACGTTCGCCCAGCGCCGGCGAGTAACGTGAAGAACGGTACGTTCGATTTGTTGGGCGTCCAGTACCAAGTCACGAACGCGGACGCCAGGATCATTTCCGAGAGGGCTGTGACGAAGCAGTAGAACCAAACGAATCCCACAATGTGGGCCACCACGAGTAACCCGAACAGCCAGCTTTCCGGAGCCTTAATCGACAGCAAATACGCCGCGGTGACGATGAAATATACAACGGCGGTCAAGCGCACCGCCGCCGGGAATATCGGGAAAATTAGGGTCGAAATCATCGTCATAACTGCTCTGTAAAGACACGCAAAAATTGTTTGGACAGTGTTGAAGAGAAGATTAGAGATTCTAACGGGAATTAAGGATGAATTAAGGATCCCACTGGAGTCGATTGATCGAACGAACAAAAAAAACCGTTCGAAACCTTTTAGAACCGACTGGATTTTGTAACTGAATCTTGTTAGCTCGAACATGCGACAAACTACAGTGAAATCTCGAGACTTGATCCAATCCCACCCCGAAAAGGTGAAAAAATTACGAGTCGAAGATCCAAAGTACATACGCGCTGGCTTCCTTGAGAAACTCGCAGGCTCTTCGTATCTTACTCAGCAAACACAGCACCAGAAGGACTATAAATGCGGCTATCACACCGAATATAATCGCCTGTACCAGCGCCGAAGTATCATCCGTTTTGGCATAGAGGTCGGCGAAGTAGTAGGACAGACCGCCAAGGAATCCGACCATAACAGCGGTGGAACTTATTGCGAATTCGAACGCGAACCACCTCATCAGGAACAGATAGATCAGGCAGATACCGGCGCTACCAGCGATCATTATCGCCACCGTCGGGCTGAAACAAGACATTTGAATCGTGAATGTTAAATAATAATGACATTGAAATTTGCATCGTTGCAGTGCAACGAAATTAAAACCGACAAAATATTAATGAACCCAAATAATGAAACCGGCTATAAAAAGTCATTACAACGACTAAGAGCGTGACAAAAAAATATTATTCCACCCCTTAATGGTGAAACATTTGAATTTTTATGGAATTGATATTTTGTCGTTTTTAATTTCGTTGCATTGCAACGATGCAAACTTCAAAGTCATAAATAATAGTTCAGGGTAAACAATTGGCTACCCCGTGGCTATCGCTGTATCGAAAAATCCATTTGTCCCTCTGATTCCTTCTTTGAGTGATTCCTTCTTAATGACTTCTTGAGCATACTTCAACTGTTGTTCCGAGAGAGTAACGTTGACGAGTTCCCGTGGGACTTTCTGAGGGATGCATCTTCCCTCAAACGATGTACTCTTCAGATACCATTTGGTGCATCGGTTGCTGAGTATTAATTCCTTCAATTCTGGTTTTCCTTTTGCGCTAAGATCGAAACCGGTCTCGCAAATCATATCTCTTCTTAACTTTGCCACGGATTGGAAGTCCCAGCCGAGATCGTAGTACCAATTGGTCGTCGGACAATTCTCTCGACATACTTGTGGCGTGTAACATTTACCGTCGTATCCGAGACACTGGGTGAGGTCGAAGTAAACGAGATACGGCGCGTTTTTCACCGCGCTATCGACGCCGCATCGACGGCCGTAGGAATCAACGGGCTCTGAAACGAAACTGAAGCCCTCGGGCGTCTCGCCGTGGGATATACCTGAAATGTTGAATGTTCACGTAGTCACTCGAAGTTGCGCCGTAAAAATTCGTCGAACGTACTGTAATATCCGACGCCAGCCCAACATCCCATAAACGCGAGGAATATAGCGAACCACGACCAATCCGTGCACGAACGACCCCTGACCGGTCCTGTCCACTCCACGGAGTATTCGACCGGCTTCCCTGCGAATTCGATCACTCGTGAGACAGATGATTAAAATTATAAATTGGTAAATTTGATTAACTGCATGGAAAGTTCTTTTGTCGTATTTATGTTTTCGTTGAATGTACAGATGTTTTTGTATACTTCAATCATATACTAAAACACAACATTTATAACGTCTTTAGTGCTTAGTAATTTCACTTCATACGTGTGTATTAAATTTAATTAACGCGGCATCGGCAGTAGAATATTTTTATTTTAACAATGAACTCTTCAAAGAGTACTTTTTTATTGTACGCTGGCGATACAAACCATCGTCGAACATTTTTTTCTTTCACTTTGGGCGAAAATCGCCCGACTGATCTGTAATCTTTGTATTAAATGGAATCGCAGCCACGCGGGTGAACGTAATATTGGTACTGGCCGAGCAACGAGCTTCCAGCGGGGTTGCGATGAAACAATCACAAGTCCACGATAAGTGGGTAAAAAAATTGATAGTGGTTATCGTCAAGTTCACAGATACGAATAGATACACTTGAGGAAGCCGTGATCAATCACAATTAACAGATAAATCGATTGCTCAAAAAAATCAGGAGTCCTTAGATGTTGAGATTGGCAAGAGTTATCGGATTTCCAACAAATAATCGTTTTAAACTTATAAGGTGAAACTGTTCTTATTGTCGTATATCGTCGTACAGAAAAAAATATCGTAGTACAACGATTCGTATTGCACGAATTAAGTCATGTGTTGATCCTTCCCCCTAACTAATTTATTATCATATGACAATTCATGATTGAAGGAAAGGTAACTTATAGGAATAAAAAAAACTGCTTCAGCTGTATTCTACAAATATATTTGTTAAATTTTTTACATTTTTTTAATCTATTATTTTTTATTTTTTTATGTTATTAACTTTTAAATGTACGATAGCTATGATTATTATAACAAAAAGCGAATTGATCGATGCCATGGATTTGTTTAGATCTCCCGTACGCCTGTATCTTATTGTCTAAATAAATATATAAGGTATATATTGCGACAGCTTGAATGAGCAAATTGGAAAGACAAGTTTTTTTAAAACTACTGCAAATCCTTGTGCAGAAGCTTTCGAAGTTGTCGACTCATGTAATAGGGTTTCGAGGCCGAGCCATCGTGACGTTCGCAGTCCTCCAGGAAGCAGAGGAATATCGTGTCGACCGCGACCGCGTATACGCTGAAGAAAACGCTTGCGACGAGGTACGCGCCGATGCACACGAAGACCACTGGAACCCACCAGTATTCAATTTCGTACTTCGTCTCTGTGTAATACCACCATGTCAACAAACCCATCGACACAGTGATGAGGAGTTTGCCCAGCCAGAGCAGCCACGAGACGATCTAAATAAGAAACATGCGGATTAAAATAGTCTCACACAGTCAAATTTCGCTTTACAGGCGAAGAAAACTCACGTTGTTCAGGACAACGACCCGAAGGACGTTTCTCAGTAGAAGACTCAGAGCGTCCGACGCCGAACTGCATAATCCTTTCCCGTAAACAGCGCACACGATATAAGCGTTGCGATTCATGAACTTGAGAAATTTCTCAAGATACGTCATCAGACATTGGGCGCAATTGATAAGATAGCGGCCGCAAAATGTGTAGAACACGCCGCCTTCCTCCCTCGCCGAATTCTTCACCGCCTCCAGAAGTACGCGGATTATTCGGCAAATTGTTATGAGCAGAGAACCGAATGCCACAGTGCCAAGGTGGTACCTGTGAGGAGAAGATTATCGTCGCGGGGTGACGTTATGAGTCATTTGCCACTTCTCGGCAGAGATGTCAAGCGTTTCGTTACTTTCAAATACACACGTTTTTTCCCTTTACCCTATAATTTGTATATTACTAAATGTTTAGTAAACGTGGCGAACATGTTATATAATTCAACATGTCAACTTTATGAAAAATCCTTGAAGCACATTGTTGGCAATAAATTTCATGAAAAAAGATAATCAAAAATAAATGTAACGAAGAAAAGTAACGATCGCTACTTTCGTCGTTACTCGTTTCTCGTTACATTTGCTTTTTACGATTTTACGTACAAAATTTATAGCCAAAAATTTGTTTCATCGGTTTTACATTGAGTAAAAATCTTGAGTTGTATAACGTGTAGGCCACGTTTGCCCAACGTTTAATAATAAACAAATTATAGGACAAATAAAAATAAGTATGCATTTATCGTAACGAACGCTTGACATCTCTGCTTCTCTGCTAATAAATGTAAATTAATTTCTCACTAATTTTCCTCGTTTGATTACCTGATGGTTGTCCAAGCGCCCCGGAGCAGCGTAAAGAAGGGGACGTCCGATTTGTTGAAAGTCCAGTACCAAGTTGCGAATGCGGATGCTAAGATCATCTCCCCGAGGGCCGTTATGAAGCAGTACAACCAAATGAAACCCACAATGTGTACTGCCAATAAAAGCCGAAACTGCCATTTCTCCTCGGTCTCAATCGTAGATAAATACAGAGCGGTGACCAATAGATACACTACCACGGCCAAGTGGAGCAACCACGGAAGTACCGGAAATATCAGACTCGAAAGTACGCTCATGACTGCTCTGTAAATACACGGAAATTGATTGATCAGTTGACGAAGAAGAGCGGGACGCGTGAGGTTTCGTGAGCCGCGAATCGAACGAGTTATTTTTCAAAGATCCAGAAACTGTGGATATCGATTGCGATTCGCAACACTCGCGTTGCGTTTCTCTCTAACCCAAAGAGGTGTGGAACACGCGAATGTAAAAATCAAAACCTACTTGCTGGCTTCCTTGATCAATTGGCAAGCTAATCGTATCCTCTTGAAGAGACACAGCACGACGAGAATAATCAATCCAGCCACTATGGCGAAGAGAATAGTCAGCACCAGCCACGTGGTTTCGTCCTCACTCTCGTAACGTCCGTAGAAATAGTACGATATGTAACTGAAAAACCCGCACAAAACAGCGGCCGAAAGAAACACGAATGGAAACGCGAGCCATCGCAACAGGAACAGATACAACAGACAGATAACTGCACCAGCAGCGATCAATCCTAAAATCGTCCCCCTGAAAAAAAGACAATTCAACAGTGAAGATTGAATAATCATTCGACAAAAAAAAAAAAAAAAACATTGTACCTCGTGTCTATCGCTGCGTCGAGAACCTGTTCTCCCCATACTAAAGCCTTGATGATTTTTTCAGCATCCTTCAACTGTTTTTCCGAAAGAGTAACATTGATGAGTTCCAATGGGACACTCTTCGGGATGCATCTTCCCATAACCGATGTACTGTTCAGATACCATTTGGTGCATTTGTTTGCGAGTATCAATGCCTTCAATTCTGGTTTGTCTTTTGCGCTGAGATTGATACCACTCTCGCAAATCATATCTCTTCTTAACTTTGCCACGGATTGGAAGTCCCAGCCGAGATCGTAGTACCAATTGGTCGTTGGACATTCTGTCCGACATACTTGTGGCGTTTTGCACTTACGATCGGTGTTGAGGCACTGGGTTAAATCGAAGAAAACAAGATGCGACGCGTTGGCCACCTCGTCGTCGATGCCGCATTTACGGCCGAGACCGTCGACGGGAGCCAGAAGGACGTCTATGTTACCGTATGATATGGCTGAAATGTTCACCTTAATTTCATTACACGACGGAGAAAAGTTGTGGCTCGATGGACGTACCATAAACTCCTATGGCGACCCAACACGCCATAAAAACAACGAAAATCGCGAGGCACGGCCAGTCCGTGCAGGAACGATTTTTGAGCGGTCCTTTCCATTCTGCCGAGTACTCGATCGCTTTTTCTGCAAATCGACACTGTTGTTCGGTAAAGGTAAACCCAATAGTCGTCACTTCTTCTCGATCGAAAACACTATTGATACAAACCCTCGTACGACATGGTGTTTTTTTTTCTCACACGGCACGAACACCGCGCGACTAGCCGATGAATTTACGGCAATACAAAGAGGCGCTCATGCTCCGCGCCAATTTTCATGGGCTCAACCGGACGCGATGTTGTGGACTGCAGCTCGAAACGAACATCCAACGGGTTGATGATAGATTTATCGGAAATTCGCGATTAGTGGGCATGGAAACCCCATCCGTATCTTATCTTCAGGCTCGAAGATACGAATCAACGTGCTCTCTCGGTAATCGTAATCAATCGTATTCAATACACCGACGCGCGATGTATTATGATAGACGATTTTAAGAAAAACGTATCTAAAGATGTTGTTGTTGGCGGGATTAACAGAATTTTCTTAAAAACCTCGTGCGACTCGCGACACGAACGGCCACCGGGCTTCGCGTTATCGTGTTTATCGCAGCAGTTTGAGGTCGTAATCGAAGTGTTTTATGTACAGGTGTTATCGAGAAATTTCTCAGTACCGTTTTATTGAGAACAATGAGTGATCAACAATTATAGAAAGATAATAAAGTATACAGTGAGATAAAAGACGATCATCGGTCTCTCTAATCTACGGTTACTTGCGCTTCGGTAAAAATCTGTTCAGCACTCCATACTTTTCCGTATCCACTTCCTTTTGCTTTATCTTCTCGGCAGCTTGCACTTCGCGCATTGTCTCCACCGCCTCCTGCAAAATAAGTGGAAACGAAAGTTTGTAAACAAATCTTGCATCGTCTGTGGCAATTGGTGATTTAGTATTAGTTCACGGATCTCAATGATAATTCCAACTCACTCGTCGACTGATTTCCTTCAGGATTTTCTTCGTTTTTATCACTTTGGCGGTTCCTCCTTTGCCCTTTGCTTTTGTCTTACGTGGTTTGAAGTCTATCGCTTTGGGTTTGACGTGCTGGGAAACAAAATTACAGAAAAATGGATTAATTCAAGTCCGCTTGGTAATTCAAGACCGCAAGGCAACGACTTACCAGGAGCTTCTTCTTCGCTTCAACTCTGTCCTTCAGTGTGGGAACGTCAACTTCCGCAACAGCGCCAGGATCGAGGGTGATAAATTCCGGCTGAATTTTGTCGAGAAGCGCCTTGACTTCGGCCTCGCGTCTCTGCTTCTTCGTCTGGAAGGGATTGACTTCGAGAGCGTCGAAGTTGGCCTCCGCGCTGCCCGGCACCAAGAGCGACGCGAAGCCTTTCGCCGTGGTTACACCTAGCACATCTTCGTACGGACAGAATTGCATTCCCGAGATTCCCCAGTTGGATTTGTGGTGCACGTATGGCTTGAATGTGTTGTCGGAATCCCTGCGAGTGGACGAGAGTAAATTAACGTGATCGAAAGTGATATTTTAAATATGTTTTTTGTGTGTCTTTCAGCAAATTCCGGAAAACAACAAGAGAAATAATATTAGGCTTGAAATGAATTGGTAAATAAATAATCTATTGTCAGATTTTTTTAAATATGTAGATGTGTTTAATGTAAGAAATAAATTTGTTAAAGAGAAATCCGTTTAATAATAAATCAAATGAAATGAAATCAAATCTTTTACGTGGTATTTACCGAAATACTTCGACGATATTTCCCATCGAAACGCCGAGCAGGCCTTTCTGACTGTACGACAAATGGTGCGAAGCAGATCGCAAGATCGCGGTGTTCACGGGTCCGGACAGTTGCCGCACGTCCCATATCTTTAAAGAACGATCCGCGCACCCGGTCGCCATGTACGTGCCATGGGGGTGAACCGCGCATGCGGTGATCGCCTGTTTGTGACAGAGCATTTTTGCCAGGGGTCGACGACTGTTTGGCGACCACATGGAAACTACTCCTTTGGAATTTCCCAGGCACAGTACAGCGTTGCTGGGATTCTGTGTCATTACCTATAATCAGAATATAGCCCATAAATTACAGTATTACAAAAAATGTATACGACATTGAAGTTTGCATCGTTGCAATGAAACGAAATTAAAAACGAAATATTAATTCCATAAAAATTTAGATAATTCAAGTAAATAAAATATTAAATTATTCAATTCTATTCTAAAATATTAAATTATTCAAGTCTATTCTATTTTATTATTTTATTCAATTATTTAAATAATTGAAATAATTTTGTTATGTCAACTTATGTCTCTTAGTCTTTATAATAACTTTTTACAGCCGGTATAATTATTTGGGTTCATTAATAATGAACGAAATTAATAACAACAAAATTAAATTTTGTTGTTTAATTGTTTGTTGTTTTTAACGAAATTAAAAACAACAAAATTAATTTTTGTTGTTTTTAATTTCGTCGCATCCCAACAATGCAAACTTCAACATCACAAATGTACTTTGGCACGCATCTTCAGAAATCCACCAAACCCCAAGTCAACTCACATTTATACTGCCAAGCTTGGAATCAAAACGATTCACGAATTGACCTATAGAAACATCCAGCCAAACGAGATACCCTGTGGACGACGTGGCAGCCAGCAAAAAGTGGTACGGCAGAAACTCCAGTCTCGTAACGCTGTTCATTCTCTTCATGCAGTGAAGCTCTATCCCCTGATTGTCGTAGATGTAGACCCACTTTTTCTGAGCCACCGCGAACATCGTCTCGACGTGAAGCCACGCGACGTCGTGAACCGACTCCATGACGTTCATCTCGCAGGCGAGTTTCTTGGTCACCCAGTCGAAGGCGGCCACGTGCCCCAGTTTTCCACCGACAACCAAATGTCTTCCGTTGCGCGTGTATCTCATGACGTAGGGGCCGAAATCCAATTTCAACTCAAAGTTCTTGGTGGCGCTCGTTATGTCCACGCTGGACGCTATCTGATGCTGCGTGAACTGCGTCGTCGTCTCGCCTGCGTCGGTCTCCAAAAATCCGGCATCCTCGGTGAGCAGCAGCTCCGTGCGGGCCGCTTGCTCCGTCGCTTTCTCGATCGCTCGCTCCTTTATCCGCAGCCTCTGTCGATTGATCTTCGTCACTATATTACTGCTGCCCGCCCGCAAATCCAGACCCTCGCCCCTGCCATGCTTGGCGAGCTTTTCCTTGCTGACAGGCGCCTTGCCGGGGTATTTAACCGTCACGCCTGCGAAACGTTGAAATCGTGAACATGACGGTAATCTGAGAAAAATTCGGTCCTTTTGAATACTCACGGTTTTTCCCCATTTTTGGTCAACGAACGACCTTTCGATTATTATGTTTTCTTCAATCTCCGGTCGCTTCACGTCCTGCACGTGTTTACAAGCGCGCCGCCATTTTTTTCAAAGCCGGTGCTGCCGCCAACCGGAGAGGAGGATGAAAATTACACAGCTCTTCGCATGTGTGTGACTTTGTCGTCGTTAGAGATGCGAGGTCCATATTGTGACGGTCATTTGACCGTCACAAGCTCGTCAAGTGATCGTCAAATGACGCGTTAAAAAATGACCAATTTATTTGTGACCGATGATTTAAAACTGCCGCCAATTGCGCGTGTTTTTAGTTTGAGCCCGAATGATTGATACCTGCATAACAATTTCAGGAAATGATAAAAAATTTGTCTGAATGATCGGTAAATGTTGTGTATCAGCTGATCCGCGTTAAAAGTCACGATTTTTAATGTTTAGCTTCAATATTGACATGTTTGAGTTCAACGTAAAAAATTTGTGACCAATTTTGTGACCAAAAAATAAAAGACCGTCATTTCGCAGCTAAACAGGTGTTTTGGTCCACTTTGAACCATCACAAGACGCTCGTCGAAATGACCGTCATTTTTACTTTGACAAAATGGGCAAAAAATAATGACGTCAAAAGACCGTCATTTTTGGGTCTTTTGACCAATTAAAAAAATTACCGTCATTTCGCATGTCTAAGCTCTTCTCATGTGTGTGACTTTGTCGTCGTGCCCCGAGCGGCAAATCGCGCCAAGACCGTTGGCTCACTGCAGTTCACAAAAACTCAGCAGTTCAAAGTGGTTCATCGTCGTAACGTCGTTTCGTAGACAATTAACAATTAACATTCCGTCACAAATGATAAACGTTTTATAGCAGGAAGCAAACATGAAGATAGCGCCGTATCCCAAGGACGTGCAGGTAATGCTTAATTAATTTGCGGCCACGAATCTCGCGAATTCCAAGTGCCGGTTTGGTTATGTTTGGATACGACTGTCGAGCTGATCGCGATTTATTCGCTATTTGGAACGTCGAACTGAATTGTCTTTTTCGCAGGACTTTCTGTTCAAACAATCGAGCACACGAAAGGTGTTCGATGGATTCAAAAACGTCCCCACGGCGTGCAATCTCATCGCCACAGACGGTAAGAGAGGGCTGCTCTATGTCGGTCACGAAAACAGAATAACCGTTCTGAGATGCAACGGCCAGACAGCCAACGAATGGAAATTCGAGCACGAGCTGCCGCAGGTGATATCCAGGATAGCTCTGAGCTGCGACTACGAGTATCTCTCGGTGACGTTTCACAAATCGACCGCAAGGATCTACAACGCTGGCTCACTGACGAGAAATGTAAGTTTGGAGTTACGTAACTCTGGCTGATTGCAGGATTAACAATTTCTTACAATTATTATTATTATTATTATTATTATTAATATTATTATTATTATTTTTTTTAGTACAGTATTTGAAATACAATTTTCCTTACACTGTGAAAGATACAGATAATGTCTATGTACATTGTAATAATTTGTCTATATTTTTCTGGAAAAAAAAAAATATATATATATAATGGAAACATTTCTAAATATTGCTCAACGCCAGAGCGAATCGCAAAAGTTAAAATTAGACGTCTCTTTTTTGCGTTTTCCAGAATCCAGAATTGCTCCACGAAATTCAGCTATCGTCGACCAGCGACGACGTGTTTGCCTACGATCTCAAATGGAATCCAGCGATTCCCGGAATGTTTTGCACGGTCGCCAGCGACCACACGATCGGCAGTTTCATGGTGAAAACGGAGCGAAAACCGACGGTGGAACTGGTGGCGCTGGAGAGGATAGAGGGCCACGAGGTCCTCTGCGTAGCCTGGAGCCCGAAGGGCAAGCAGATAGTCGTGGGTTGTCGAAACGGTAACATAGTCCAGCTGCGCCCCGAGTTGAAGATCGCGAGGACGATCACGGGACCGGCGCCGAGCGTCGGCGGCGTGATCGCCATTCTCTGGCTGAGCAATTATCAATTTTGCGCGACTTATCAGGATCCCAACGATCGCAGCATCAAAGTCCTGATCGTCGACGCGCCGAAAGGCGAGCCGAAGGGCATTTTCACGTGTTACGACGACATCACGGTCGGCACGCCCGAGACCGAGGACACCCAGTCGCGTTATTACCTGGATCACGTGGCCGAATGGGGTCTGATTATCGCGGCGAGCAGCAGCAGCTCGGACGTCGCCGTTCTCGGCTCCCACGACAACGGCGCCACCTGGGTACAGTGGCAACTGGTCGACAGCGGCCGAGCCCAACTGCCGTTGATACGCACGACCGAGAGTTACCCCGTGGGTTTCGCGATCGACAGATCGTCGAGCGAAAAATTGTCGCTCGGCCCGGAAACCACGCTGCCGCATCCGGTGCCGGTTCTCCACATTTTCGGCACCTCCGGCCAACTGATAAGTTTCCACATGGTCTATCTGACACCGAATTGTCCGTCGGTGTGCAGCCCGCCGACGGAGATCGTCACGGCCGTTCAAACACCGGCTCCGAGGCCGAGCCTCGCGCCTTCGGAGATTTCGTTCAATTTGAACAGCGGCGCGACGAGCACGCCGCGTCCCAAGCAAATGGAGATGCCGGTCGAGAGACCGAAGATTTTGCCGTCCGCGATTCTCTTCAGCGAGCCCGCGAAACCTCCTCCGGCTCCGATGCCACAGGTGCAGCAGGTGGAACTGAAGATTCCGAAGCCACGAGCGGAAAAGATCGAAACCGCGCCGGTTAAAGTCGAGCAGCGATTGTCGCCGGTTAAGGAGGTGGTTAATCAACCCGAGAAAACGGCTATCGATGAGAGTCTCTGCATGGCGCTCTACTTCGAGGAGCAGATGCTCTTCGAGAAGGAGCTCAAGGCGAAACTCGAGCCGCAGGCTTGGGAATGCGGCACCGAGGAGGAGCAACGAAAACTCGTTACTCAGTCGGCTACTATCGACGAATTTCTCCGGGAATTGCGCGAAACCACCAACAGCTTGTCGAGCGACGTCGAGGCTCTGAACGCTCTGCTTCTGCAGTCGTTCGCCTGGCTCGAGGAAACGAAATCCAAGAATTCCGCCAATTCCACGGATAATCCTCGCGATCGCGGCGATCGTAATAAGATCAAGGAACTGCAGAAGAGCTTTTTCAACATTCAGTCGCAACTGATTCAAGCGACAAAGGCAATCGATATGGAGTGGACGGATCACGAGTCGCGCGGAAAATCGAGGATCGAGATACCGCGATTGGAATTCATTTATCAGAGCCTCAAGAGTCATTCGGAGATAATAGCGAAGGAGAAGAGCGTTTTGGAGCAGCAACAGCGAAAGTGGAAGTCGCTCACACGCGGCAACAAAGTCCCGGGATTGAATAGATCGATGGCGAAGCTGAATCTCTCCTCGTCTCACTCGACCTCCGGGAAAAATGCCGACGGCGGAGCGATTGAGTTGAGGTGCAAAGCCATCGCGAGTAACACGCGAAGCTTTAGTCTGGAGAAACAGCTGAAACTCCGAGATCTGCTGATGGAAACAACGCCGAGAGTGATCAAAGCTATAACTCCGTCTCCGGTGCAGGACAGACTGGAGGCTACGTTATCTTCACTGGCGTCGGCGAATCCAGTGTCAAACCTTCCTAAATCCAAGCCAGAAAGAGTCTCCGCGGAACGAACATTCAGCAACGATCAAACGATCCCGAAAAGCGCTCCACAACCCAGTCCGTTGGCTTCGTTGAACAGCATCGTCGCGAAATTCGGTCCAGCGAATCCGAGCGAATCTGCAGTTCCGAGTAAACCTCAAAGCAAAGCGTTTTCCATCGGCAGCACGACGACACCTTTCTTCGGCGCGAATACGCCGCAGGGCGACAAAAAATTGCCGGTCGCGTCTCTCGCACAGGCGAAACCCAAGCAGAGTATCACGGTGACTCTCAATCCAACAGGTTTCGCGTCTCAAATGCCGTCGAATCCGCGTTCTCACGCCTTTTCCGAAGTGCAATCCATCAGCTTCGGAGCTCCGGAATCCAAAACCCAAGAACAGTCGGCGCCGACGATAGTCAGCGACGTGTTTTCCAAAGGAATAAAATTGCCCGCGCCGAAAGACAATTTCTCCATCAGCGGCTCCACGTTCTTTCAGGATTCATCGCCGAAACCCGCAACTCCATTGTCTTCGGGCTTAACGATAACGAAAAGCGAGCCGCAGAACGCGACGATGTCGGTCGGGCCGAAAATAACGTATCCCGGAATCCCCGAAGGCACGACGATGCAGGAAATTCTTCGGGAACCCGCGTCGAGCTCCTTCAACTTCGCGAGCTCGGGTCAACCGGCGATGAGCTCGAAGCCCGCGGGTACCGAGGCGGCAACGCCAACCTCGAGCCTGCAGAGTTTCTCGTTCGCCTCGAAACCCATCGAATCTCCGGCCTTTTCCTTCGCTCTGAAGGACTCCGCACCGACCAATCAAGCGCCGCCCCAGAGTTCCTCGGATCTACCGGGCCTGCTCGACCTGGACTTAGCGTCGATCGGCGGTCATCAGCCGTTCGGAAAATTCGCGATGCCAACGTCCACGATAAACTTCGGCGAGGCGTCGTCGCCATCCGCTCCGACCGCCGTTTCCAGTCCACCGGCGAATTCGCAGCCGCGCTCGGAAAATCTCACCACGACTCCGACCTCCGCGAATATATTCAGCAACGCGGCGGCAAATTTACCGGCGACCAGCGCCTCGTTCGACAAAGTTCCATCGAGCACTCCCGGCTCTTCGATCTTCGGTGGCGTCGCGACGCCTCCGGCATCGATGAGCATATTCGGCGGTGGAACGACCGGACAGCCGCGGTCGCTCTTCGGTGGTCTCTCGAGTGCCGCCAGCCCCTCGTTGTCGTCGACTTTCAGCGTTGGACAGACGACGTCGACGACGTCGAGCGGCGAAACTCCAGCAACGGCCGCCTCGACGCCACCCTCGATTTTTGCCGCTGCTGGGGCAGCCGCAACTTCCACCCTCGCGAAACCTGCTGCAGAATCCAGCGGTCCCACAGGTTTCAGCAAATTGCCGATTAATTTCTCGAGCCCCGCGTTGGGCGGCATCCTCGGTAGTCCGTCGACCACGGTGAATTTCGGAGCGGCCGCTGCGGCTGCCGCGAGTCCTCCGGCTTACGATAAACCGCCAAAAGCTTCCGCGGCCACCAGCGTTTTTGGTCAAACTCCCGTTGCTTCCGTTGCGGGCTCGAATATCGTGAAGACACCGACGACCACCGCGCCGGCGACCAATCTGTTCATGGGAGCTGCGGGAGCAACAGCCGGCGGTTCTGTGTTCGGAAATATCTCGGGAACCTCGACGTCCACGATGTTCGGAGGCGGCACGACCGGCACACCGGCACCCTCGGCCTTCGAGGGAAATTCAGCGCCGATGGCGCCGTTCGGCACCGCCGCCACGATATTCGGCGGTGGTGTCCAAAAATCGCCGAGCTCCGTGTTCGGCGGCGGTACCGCGACCCCCATGTCCGCTTTCGGCGGGGCCGCGACTCAGGCCGCGTCGCCCACGAGTCCGGGAACGCCACAGGCGGCCTCGGCCTTCGGACAGTCGCCCGCCTTCGGCGCGAAACCCGTGTTCGGTGGGCAGACGTCCGTCTTCGGCGCCGCGAAACCGGAATTCTCGAATCCCTTCGGTGGCTCGACTTTCGGAGCCGCGGCAGTTCCCACAGGTATGTCGAAAGTTCATTCTCGTTGTTCGTTGTTTTTTTTTTTTTTTTTTTCGAAATTTTGCTCTTTGCCTAAGTTGCGAGGCTTTTGTGGTGGTCAAAAAGGAAATAAAATTCGGTTTTTTTTTTGGTGGCAACTTTGGAAACAAATCATTCATTTCAACATACGAAATATTTTCGTATTATTTTGTATTATTCTTGTATTATTTTCGGCGTTTGCGTGCGTTTATTATTTTTCTGCGATATTTTTCTTTATTTCCATGTTTATTTTTTGTTTTCATTTGTATTATTTCTGCATCAGTTTTGCGTTATTTTCTTTTTTTGCATTGCTATTTTAATATTCTTTTGTAGTTTCTTTATTTGTATTATCATTATATTTTTGCTTTTTTATTGTTTTCGTATTGTATTGGTACATCGGATTGGCACGGGGGGCTTTGCCCCGGGGCACGCAATAAACGCCACATTCTGTCTCTTTCTCATTTGTTAAAAAATAATCTACTAAACAAAGTGATTATAATTAATTGAAAAAATGATTACGTCCACAGGATTCAGCAGCCCGCCGGCGATGGGCGGAAGTCCGCCGCCTCTGGGCACCGCCTCGATGCAAAAAGTATTCGGCAATCCCGTTGGCACGAGCACCTTCGAGTCCCTGGCTGGACAGAACGGTGGCCTCACATTCGGCAGTCTGGCGCAGGAGACACCGGAACCGCAAAAGCCGCCGGCGTTCTCCGGGTAAGCTCGACGAACTACGCATAATTTTTTTTCCAACACTCACGCAAATATAACGTCTTGCATAACTTTCAGTGGAAGCTCGTTTTCTAGCTGGCGTTGATCGACCTCCAATTTCGCGCGAAACCACGACGCCTCATCATCATTCATCTCCCTCATCGATTTACGCGCTCAGCACCCTCATCGATTTACACATTCAGCCCTCCCAAGTGTTAACGAAGTTTTTAAAGAATATTGTATGCCATTTTTTTCTCGAGAAGTTTAATAAAGTGACGAATAGTTTATTTTTAACGCTTCCTAAGATATCAGCGACACGAAAAAAAATATACAATATACACAAACACCAGGGTAAATAAGGGCCGTAAAACTAGATACCCCGTTTTATCGGTTTCGGCGCTATCGAGACCTTCGTCGATTTGCTCAGATCGATGACGCACGGGTCGTCGGTCGGCGCGTGATTCGTCGAAGGCACCAGAAGCGCTATCGATATTTCCACGTTGCACGCTTCCATCCACACCTGGTGCGACAGAAGCACGGTCGTCCTGAGTCTGTAGTCCGTTCCCTCGGGATTTTGCGGCCGAAGGTCGGATTTTCGCGGCAGCAAAAGCTGCACCTGTTGGTCGGGATGTCGAATCTTAATGCGAAGCGTCGACGGATCTCGTAGATTGAGAATCTTCGCTGTGAGAGGAATCCCGAGCAAAAGACCTCCGGTGAATTTGAGCGCGGAATCCGCGTCGCCCCGCGGTTCCTCGATCACGGCTCGGCAGCGTCGCGTGCACGCCGACGGACGCGGCAGACGTTCCTCGCCGGGCGCGGGATTCGTCGTGAGAAGCGGAAGAAGCAAACGAGACAGAGAGCCCGGCTTCGCCTCGCCTAGCGCGGGTATCTGGAGAACCAGAGCGCGTGAAAAAGGCGGTAGACTTGAAGTATCGTCGGGAAGGGCGTCCGCCTCGGCCAGGAAATGACGAGCGAGGGGCAAAGCGCTTCCGGTCGCGCTTTTGGTTATCCTGATCAATTCCACAGCAAGCGCTTTCAGCCAGACATCGTTTGCCAGGGCTACTTCGGTCTCGTCGAGGCCCGTGAATAATTGTTGCAATCTGTAAGCAGAAAGTATTATTTCGTAATTATGACAAATTCCGACTGACCAGCTAGTCACAGAATAGCGTCCAGTGAATTCAATAATTCACATTTTATCAAGGAATATTCAATTTATTAACTAAGTAGACTTTGCGGAATACGCATTCAGTTGGATGTTCTCTCTTGGGCGTGTTTTTGTTTTTGTTATGTTTTTTCTGTTATTTTATTTTTATTTTTATTTGTATTTTTGAGCCTGGTTATCTATCTAAGGTTGTTTATTTCCTCTCTTTTATTTTCTCTAATTTTGGTTGTTATTTATGACCTTCAAAATTTCTGCATCTGCAGAAATGAACTTTGGCAAAGCGTAGCGCCGTAACTTATGGTCGGATCGGAAAATGTCTGAGGACTTTTTTCTTCCTTTTTGAATTCCCCGATGGCGCCTATTTTTAGAAAAAATTGTTTGTGTAAAATGAAGATGGTTTTTGCAAATTGAAAACTTTGGCACGCTGTATCTTTTTAGTTGTGGCTCGGAAAGTAAAACGTAAAAAATATGTTCTTTTTTCACTCATTTTGAGGTGGCGCCTATTTTTCGTTTCAAATTTTATCACGCGCTAGTGGTAGTTTTTGAGCATTTATCTTTGGGAGCTCGTCGTGTCCAGAATATTGATCGAATGCAAAAGTGCCGAAGGACTTTTTTGTAGTACTCGTGATTCTCTAGTGGCGCCTTCTCCCCGATTTTCAAAAAAACCCAAGGAAATATCTTTTTTTGACGTTTGAAAACTTTGGCCAGCGATATCTTTGCCGGATGACTTCCCAAGAAAAAACTGTATTACACTTTTTTGTTCCTTTTTCGATTATCTAGTGGCGCCTTCTCCCCGATTTTTGAAAAAATGCGTGGAAATATTTTTTTTCGCCGTTTTAAGGCTTTGTCCAGCGATATCTTTGCCGGATCAACTCCCAAGATAAAACGGTATTTTTCACCACTAGATAATCGAAAAAGGAACAAAAAAGTCTAATACCGTTTTATCTTGGGAGTTGATCCGGCAAAGATATCGCTGGACAAAGCCTTAAAACGGCGAAAAAAAATATTTCCACCTTAAAACGGCGAAAAAAAATATTTTCACGCATTTAAAAAAAAATCGGGAAGAAGGCGCCACTAGATAATCGAAAAAGGAACAAAAAAGTCTAATACCGTTTTATCTTGGGAGTTGATCCGGCAAAGATATCGCTGGACAAAGCCTTCAAAATATCTGCATCTGCAGAAATGAACTTTGGCAAAGCGTAGCGCCGTAACTTATGGTCGGAGCGGAAAATGTCTGAGGACTTTTTTCTTCCTTTTTGAATTCCCCGATGGCGCCTATTTTTAGAAAAAATTGTTTGTGTAAAATGAAGATGGTTTTTGCAAATTGAAAACTTTGGCATGCTGTATCTTTTTAGTTGTGGCTCGGAAAGAAAAACGTAAAAAATATGTTCTTTTTTCACTCATTTTGAGGTGGCGCCTATTTTTTGTTTCAAATTTTATCACGCGCTAGTGGTAGTTTTTGAGCATTTATCTTTGGGAGCTCGTCGTGTCCAGAATATTGATTGAATGCAAAAGTGCCGAAGGACTTTTTTGTAGTACTCGTGATTCTCTAGTGGCGCCTTCTCCCCGATTTTCAAAAAAACCCAAGGAAATATCTTTTTTTGACGTTTGAAAACTTTGGCCAGCGATATCTTTGCCGGATGACTTCCCAAGAAAAAACTGTATTACACTTTTTTGTTCCTTTTTCGATTATCTAGTGGCGCCTTCTCCCCGATTTTTTAAAAAATGCGTGGAAATATTTTTTTTCGCCGTTTTAAGGCTTTGTCCAGCGATATCTTTGCCGGATCAACTCCCAAGATAAAACGGTATTAGACTTTTTTGTTCCTTTTTCGATTATCTAGTGGCGCCTTCTTCCCGATTTTTTTTTAAATGCGTGAAAATATTTTTTTTCGCCGTTTTAAGGTGGAAATATTTTTTTTCGCCGTTTTAAGGCTTTGTCCAGCGATATCTTTGCCGGATCAACTCCCAAGATAAAACGGTATTAGATTTTTTTGTTCCTTTTTCGATTATCTAGTGGCGAAAAATACCGTTTTATCTTGGGAGTTGATCCGGCAAAGATATCGCTGGACAAAGCCTTAAAACGGCGAAAAAAAATATTTCCACGCATTTTTTCAAAAATCGGGGAGAAGGCGCCACTAGATAATCGAAAAAGGAACAAAAAAGTGTAATACAGTTTTTTCTTGGGAAGTCATCCGGCAAAGATATCGCTGGCCAAAATTTTCAAACGTCAAAAAAAGATATTTCCTTGGGTTTTTTTGAAAATCGGGGAGAAGGCGCCACTAGAGAATCACGAGTACTACAAAAAAGTCCTTCGGCACTTTTGCATTCGATCAATATTCTGGACACGACGAGCTCCCAAAGATAAATGCTCAAAAACTACCACTAGCGCGTGATAAAATTTGAAACGAAAAATAGGCGCCACCTCAAAACGAGTGAAAAAAGAACATATTTTTTACGTTTTACTTTCCGAGCCACAACTAAAAAGATACAGCGTGCCAAAGTTTTCAATTTGCAAAAACCATCTTCATTTTACACAAACAATTTTTTCTAAAAATAGGCGCCATCGGGGAATTCAAAAAGGAAGAAAAAAGTCCTCAGACATTTTCCGATCCGACCATAAGTTACGGCGCTACGCTTTGCCAAAGTTCATTTCTGCAGATGCAGAAATTTTGAAGGTCATTTGTTATTTTTATTTTTTAGTTTATTTTTGTATGTTGGGGGCACCGTCAAGTATTAAAAGAAATCTATATCTCTCTAACACCGCGCATACGTACTTTTGCGTGTGTCTCAGAAGCACAGCGATGTTGCTCGTCGAGTTCGGCGAGAAGCTCGATATCACCGAGCTCGGTTGGCTCTCGGAAATTTCCTTGATCACAGTTTTCAGCAGGAGAAGACAACGAATATACAGAGCCGTGAAATGCGCGGCTCCCTCCATGCTCCGGTCCATCTCAGCCAGCCGATCGAGATCGATCGCCGCGGCTTCCAAAAGCTGCGTGTGAACTCGGCCACCGGGTCGCGCGGCCTCCACCCCGGCGACCATCCTCTCGAGGAACTCGCGGCCCCGTCGATCCCGCTTGTCCTCGTCGCCGTCGCCGCTGTCCTTTCGCACGCCGGGCCCGTTCGCCAGGGCGGGCCTCAGTCGCGGCACCAGATGCGGCATCGTGTCGCGCAGATAATGATAATGCTTGGCCGCGTGCTCAGAGAAAAGCGCGTGCATGCTGGGACAATGCAGAGCGGCATTGAAAATCAAAACCAAAACGCTCGCGTAAGACGGTTCATCGACGTCGGGCTCGGGCGTATCGAAGAAAGGATGTCGTCCGAGCAGTTGCGGCACCAGCGGCAAAGTAAGATAAGGATGCGAGGCACCCAGCGCCGCGAGGCAGCTCCTTATGCTGTCTTTATCCTGCGGATACCTCGTCAAATTGTCGATCAGCCGATTGACGCACATGTGAAGACAATTGCGGGTCGCGAGGCGACTGGCCGCTAGAGTTGCGTGAAGACCCTCGCGCACTTCGTCGGAAAAATCCTCGAGGGCGCACAGAATCGTCTCCAGCTGATCCTCCTGCAGCGTCACGCTCGCCGATATTTTTCTCAACGACTCGATAGCTCGGATTCGCACGTCCTGGATCTCGTCGTTGAACATGTCGACCATAAAGTCGAGAGAGATTCGCGCTATGCTCGGCTGCTCGAGGGACAACTTGCAGAGCGCCTCGACGGCCGCCGTGCGAACCTCGAGAAACTCGTCCTCGAGGCCGTGAATGAAGGCGCCGCAGGAGCCGCTGCGCTCCTCGATCTCCGAGCCCTCGTCCTCCACGCGTTTTTGCTTCTTGTCCAGCGCCTGCTCGATGTAACGGCGAGACACGCCCTTCATCTCGCCGAGTAGCGACATCACCGAGGCTCGCACGCGCGGCGAGAGGTCGCCCATCAGGCCGCACATTTTTGAGAACGCGCAGTCCACCATTCTTATGTCCTCGCCGTCGGCACCCACGATTATGTTGTCCGTGTACTCGTTGCCCAATAGCCAAATTAATCGGAGCACCGCGCGACGCACGATCTCGTAGTCGTCGCGAACCGCGCTGCAAGCCTCGGAGAAGAAGTTTGGCGGCAAGCGGCAGCCTCGCTGCGAGTGCAACTCCGCCATCGTCTCGAAGGCCCCCGCGCGGACTCGCGGATCCTGCGAGCGGGCGTAATTGCCGACGAGAATCAGCGTGTCGTCCGCGGCGTTCGAGGACAAGTAGCGACCGATTATCGCTAGACAGCGCGTCTGCACACCGTGCCAGGTGTCCGGGAGATGCTCGCGGGCGATCTTTAGAACTGCCGATCTGCAATGTAAAAGACGTTTTTAATAATAATAATAATAATAATAATAATAATAATAAAGTACGTAACTTCTCTAACATTAGGCAATAATCTGCCCGTGTGTCAGTGTACAAATTTGGCGATCAACGCCTTAACGATAAACAAGAAAAGAGAAAAAAAAAGAGTAAAAAAACACAAAAACTTTTCATAATAATAATAATTAGTTAACGAGAATAATAATTAAATAATATAACTATCTAAATAGAATTTCAATTGCTACTTTACGGTAAGACTTTACAGTTTTCGCGGTATATTTAATCAAACAATTGCCTGGTTAAAGAATCCGATTAGAAGCAATTAGATTGGACAAAAATCCAATTGAAACCTTTTTGAACCAATAATTTTTTTATCAGAACTAGGCTAATCGCACGCGCTGGCGCAAATTGGCGTGCCTCAAAAACTTGCCAAAATCGACCTCAGAAATTTGTTCTTTTCAAAATCGTCAAAATCGACCCTAATTTTTTTTTCTTTTTAAAATATCGATTTTTAAACTATACCATCATTCTCAAGTCACATATTCTACCCCCGAAAACACTGGTTATTAACCTTTTTTAATCGATTTTGAAAAAAATATTTCTTTGGCGACGATTTTTTTTTTTTTTTGTCAGAAATCGTAGATCTGGCTCCGGACCGAAAATCGCTAAAATCGACCCCAATTTTTTTTCTTTTCAAAATATCGACTTTTAACCTATACCATCATTCTCAAGTCGCATATTCTACCCCCGAAAACACTGGCTATTAACCTTTTTTAATCGATTTTGAAAAAAATATTTTTTTGGCGACATTTTTTTTTTTTTTTGTCAGAAATCGTAGATCTGGCTCCGGACCGAAAATCGCTAAAATCGACCCCAATTTTTTTTCTTTTCAAAATATCGACTTTTAACCTATACCATCATTCTCAAGTCGCATATTCTACCCCCGAAAACACTGGTTATTAACCTTTTTTAATCGATTTTGAAAAAAATATTTTTTTGGCGACATTTTTTTTTTTTTTTGTCAGAAATCGTAGATCTGGCTCCGGACCGAAAATCGCTAAAATCGACCCCAATTTTTTTTCTTTTCGAAATATCGACTTTTAACCTATACCATAATTCTCAAGTCGCATATTCTACCCCCGAAAACACTGGTTATTAACCTTTTTTAATCGATTTTGAAAAAAATATTTTTTTGGCGACGAAATTTTTTTTTTTTTGTCAGAAATCGTAGATCTGGCTCCGGACCGAAAATCGCTAAAATCGACCCCAATTTTTTTTCTTTTCAAAATATCGACTTTTAACCTATACCATCATTCTCAAGTCGCATATTCTACCCCCGAAAACACTGGTTATTAACCTTTTTTAATCGATTTTGAAAAAAATATTTTTTTGGCAACGATTTTTTTTTTTTTTTTTCAATGCAATTTTCGATGCGTACTTATGATGCTCTCCCAGTTTCAGCAGAGTAGCCAATCCCTGGCTCTTCACTCTGTGCGACTCTTCGTTCCTCAACAGCTTAGCAGTCTCGTCAATGATCCTCGTCTTTTCCGTTGGGTCCCCTGTTACCTCCCCCAGTTCAGCGAGAACCCAGAGGATCTTGGCTCGAACAGCAGCTTCGGATTCCACGGAAAATCTCTCCACGAGCTTACTGACAGCCAGTGGCACATCGTCCGGTGATATACGAGCCAGGGTATCCGATATGCGGACCAGCAGCTGCAACGAATCGTTGCCGCCTTTGCTTTTCTCCAGACATTCGATAAACGCCAAGGCCGAGCTGCCCTCAGTACTGATTCCATTTCTGCTTCCGCTGGAAGGGTGTCTCAACAATCGTTGCCGCTTCAGCGGTGGCTGGTCGGTTAGAACCTGGAAAAACGTCGTACTTGAAAAAATCGTTCGCCAACGACGAAGCGTAAAAATGAATGAAGCATAAAAAAATACGAAGACGCACCTGAGTTTGGCTGAATTCCGCTAAGACTCGTTTTTTCATGAGCGCCATTGTCGCGATGTGTTATTGACTGCAATTCATTCGAATATTCGATCGCCCATAAAACCAAACTTGCGTGTTTTTCGAGGTTATGTCGCCCATACACGTTTTTCCCAACGACGCACACGACCCAAGCTGTTGCACTGAAACTAATTCGCACTGTCACTCGCTGCCCCGAAGGTTTTCAACTGACTTCAACGAATCGCGATTGGTGCTGCACCTCGCGAAACGCAGCGGGAACGTAATTAATAACAACCCGCGCCGCCATTGATATGCAAATAAGCGGCTGCCGAGAGTGCCGAAGCGATGTTCGAGGAGGTACGGACATTTCGCCCGAACATACCCATGATGCGCCGCTTACGATTATTAAGGGAATGTGAAACTTACTCAGTCGGTAAGAAAAACTGTAATCAATCGTATGGAGATACCGGAAATATTTTGAGATAAAGAAAAACATCAACGGAAGCGCGTTTTAATTCTCCGTCCAGTGATACTTTGTTTTCATCCACAATAAGAATAGTTTTGAAATGGTGTTTATTCAAAAATTGCGTCTATCTCTCTCGCACTCACGTGTCACGTGGTGCATGTTTCACATTCCCTTAAGTACCAATGCGAAAACCGTGCAACGCATCACGGGTTGCACTGGGTAACTTGACCGTGCTTACCTTCTCGAGAAAATGTTACCTTAGCGGCTGCTGCGATTACCGTAGCTTCGCGACTCAAGGTAACTCATTTCACCATCCCCGAAGCCATATATTCGCCGAATATATATTCAAGAATCTCTCGCGCTCCACGTTACGACGGTCGGACGGTCTCTGCCCCTCGGAAAAATCCGCTCCGCTCGTGCAACTTATTCGAGAGCTCTGAAATTCGCTGAATTATTCAGTTTCCGAGCGAAACGCTAATGTCGAACGGGGCGCGTCGTACGTCGTGGAATGCTTGACGCGCCGAAGACGCGCCTCGCCGCAAGTCTGTCAAAATCAGCTGACCGCGTCGCGATGCAACAATGAAACTGACAAGTTGCACTGGGTAACTTGACCGTGCTTACCTTCCCGAGAAAATGTTACCTTAGCGGCTGCTGCGATTACCGTAGCTTCGCGACTCAAGGTAACTCATTTCACCATCCCCGAAGCCATATATTCGTCGAATATATATTCAAGGATCTCTCGCGCTCCACGTTACGACGGTGTGACGGTCTCTGCCCCTCGGAAAAATCCGCTCCGCTCGTGCAACTTATTCGACAGCTCTGAAATTCTCTGAATTATTCAGTTTCCGAGCGAAACGCTAATGTCGAACGGGGCGCGTCGTACGTCGTGGAATGTTTGACGCGCCGAAGACGCGCCTCGCCGCAAGTCTGTCAAAATCAGCTGACCGCGTCGCGATGCAACAATGAAACTGACAAGTTGCACTGGGTAACTTGACCGTGCTTACCTTCTCGAGAAAATGTTACCTTAGCGGCTGCTGCGATTACCGTAGCTTCGCGACTCAAGGTAACTCATTTCACCACCCCCGAAGCCATATATTCGTCGAATATATATTCAAGGATCTCTCGCACTCCACGTTACGACGGTCTGACGGTCTCTGCCCCTCGGAAAAATCCGCTCCGCTCGTGCAACTTATTCGAGAGCTCTGAAATCCGCTGAATTATTCAGTTTCCAAGCGAAACGCTAATGTCGAACGGGGCGCGTCGTACGTCGTGGAATGTTTGACGCGCCGAAGACGCGCCTCGCCGCAAGTCTGTCAAAATCAGCTGACCGCGTCGCGATGCAACAATGAAACTGACAAGTCGCTAACGGAGCAATGTTGCTAACCGCGGTGGAGCGCGATGACGGGAACGAGAAGCACGAAGAGTAGTCGGGGCGGCTGTTCGCGGGCGGTGGAGTCGTCGTGGACGACGGGACACGACACGACGAAATTTAACAGCCGAGGCGGCCGTCGAGATCAATAGGGGGACGGCCAGAATGTATTTTGCCCCCGAAAGCCGAGAAAATCTACGTAACAGCGCCCACCACCGGATATTGTTGTATTGTATTGTCGTGCTCTACGAGATGATGCGCTCGGTTTACACGCTGATGCACGGGGACTATGAGGAGATCGACGACGAGTGAGAGAGAGAGAGAGAGAGAGGCTGGTGTGCGTGTTTTGGTGGCTAATCCGAGGACTGGATCGACATCGATGCGGAATTATAGGAGACGTATTTAATTTTTTTCTAATTCGCAAATGCGGCTGCTCATTCACGATATTTTGTGATACACTTAATCGCGTTCCGAGAGTTCCTAGTATTTTCATAAAGGAGTACATGATTGACGAGTCTGTCGCACTGTTTTTTTAAATGATTTTTGGAGCAACGCGTGGCGATTAGTCGAGCGTCGGCGCTCTCTGCGAAGTACTTGGGGTGATTTGGGATTTTTTTCACTCATAAGGAAGCTACGGGTTTCCTGTGGCAGCTCTCTTTTAATATGGATTTTTTGGAGACTCTGGCCTTGGCTGTGATCACATTTGTGTGCGGAGTAATATGCTCTCTGGCTGTGGAATTCTATGTTCTGAAGAAATACTTGGAGACGGCGCCGACGGCGAGTCCTCCGGACAAGCCGGTTCCCCATGGGAAAGCCATGTTGCCGCCCGAACTGCTGGAGAAGCTCAAGGAGGAGAAGCCCAGCGGAGCCAGACAGAATCTGTCGCAGGGCAATGAGAATTTGGCTATCAACCTGACGCTGCAGTTTCTCTTCAACGAGCTGAGAAACGCGGAGAGAGTCAGGCTCTGGCTTTACAGAAAGTTGAATAATGAGTTCAGGGAACTTCTGACTCAAACTACCACTGGAAGATTGTTTGACAGTGTTCAGGTACAACATCAATGATTATTCGTATGAATAAACAATGTACAGATGAAATGGTATTCAATATACTTTTGATTTTGAGTATTTGATGAATCTTAAAGATGAGCAGTTAAGCATTTTTTAAATTAATTATTCAAAATTATTCTTCCTTGTGCAAAAAAATTAATGATTTTCTCATTTTCAAAATTTATTTCAATCAGCCAATACTTTCAATGTATTTTTATTCAACTATTTTATTTTTCATTCTGCTTTATTGATAATGAAAATTGCGTATTTTTTAGCTTCGTGACTTGCATCTCGGAACCCAATTTCCCACGATAAAAGGCCTGGAGGTAGCAGACTCAAAAATTGATCCAGACACAGGTTTGCTGGAGTCTTTGGACCTCTCTCTGGATCTCCATTATTCTGGAAACTTTCAACTTTCCATTGATGTAAAGATGCTGTTGGGAAAGACGGCATACTTGGCGCTGCAAGGTGTTTTTTCCTTGTGTTTTCTTAGAATACTCCAAGATCTTTCTGAAATCATTATTCATATGAGTGTTAATAATTATTTTTCGCAGTGAAACGCGTTACAGGCAGAGCAAGATTGCAATTTACCCGGGTGCCGTACACTCATTGGTCCCTGAGCTTTTATTCCGAGCCTATTCTCGAGTTGGAGGTTCAATCGCAATTTCAAGGAAGGCAGCTTCAACCCCAGATCGTGTCGTTGATAACGGGACAAATTCGGCGGGCTATACGGAGAAAGCACACTTTACCGCGATACAAAATGCGTTACAAGCCTTTCTTCCGTCGACTCAATGACGAGGACATCGATTTATCAGAAGTGAGTCGGTCGCTACTGATTAAAACTTAAAATTCCAACATTTTTCGATTAATTACAAAACAAGGGAACAATTACCGCGTTCAGTATTTCTCTAATCGTTGCCGCAGATACTATTAACGAACTTTAACAGTACCGAGAGCAAAAACTGTGTAATTTTATAAAAAGAATCAACAAACGATATTTATATATTCACTAAATAACTTTGGAAATGTGAAAAACGCTATCGAAGCGTCGCCACAGTTTGTACAAGAATTTCAAACCATCGCATCTATCCCACATCCAACTGTTTCTTCCCTCCCTGGTTAAAAGATCAGATTAGAACCAACAAGATGAACAAAAATCCGATTAAAACCTGTTTGAACCGATTATTTTTCAATCGGAATTTCGTCCATTTGATCGATTTCTATCAGTGTCAATGGGAATCACTAAGCAGGGCTTCGATTCACAGGTTGCCTCGACTCAACTGACTCCCGGTGTGCTCGAAGTAATCCTAGTGGAAGTCAGCCGACTAAATCTCGGGCAGAACGCTCTACCAGTTGAGGATCTCTCGCAGATCGAGATTTATTGCACGATCAGCGTGGACGTGACGCCGTGGGTCTACCTAACTCAGTACGGCGGTGTACCTTACATGGTACTCGATCTCATAATAAGCAAAACGAGTTCGCACCAGTTGGGAGTTGTATTCAAGCAGGAAGTGGTGCCGGAAATCGGTCAGAATTGCGTCCTCGTCGAGACGATCGTGAGCGGCAGTCCGGCGGCGATAGCGGAGATGCGAAAAGGCGACATACTCTCGGCGGTGGACGGAAAGAGAGTCTCGAACATGAGTCAAGTGGCGAAGCTCGTGAAGAGCGCGGCGCAGCGACGATTCATCATAAGAGTCGAGAGAAAATATTCAAGATCCGAACCCGAGCGACAGAATTCCATAAGACCCGACAGCGAGAAACCGTCCACCGAGCGAATATTCGACAGGAAAACCGCGAAGAGCGACTCGACGATGAACCGAGGCGACGCCACGTGCGCCGACGAGACTCCCAGCAAAACGAAATTCGAGGGCCAAATAAAATTCTCGGATCTGCGGGACACGGATTTCGAGACTGTAGAAAAGCCCGAGGCGGGCATCCGGCTGTTCAGAAGACGAAAGAGCAGCGTTCACGTGGGCGACGACTCGTCGCAGCCCGAAACGCCGTCTAGAAGAATATCGATCGCCTCGAATCACTCGACGGCGTCGAGCAACGCGCCGTCCTACTACGCGGACGACGTTTGTCTGCCCTGCCTGTCGGACCTCTACACGACGACCCGGGAGAAAGCATTCGCGTCTCTGGTGACGTTCGAGGAAACGAGAAATTTTCAAATCGACTCGGAACTTCAGTATCTCAATATCGGCGTCTGGGCGCGGGTGAAAGGAGGCGACGTGCCGCCGAAGATAATCGGGTATATAAACGCCCCGATGAAACTTATTTTGGCCCAGTGCTCGACGTCGACGACCGGCCATTATCTCAAGTGTCACGCTCTGCTGCCTCCCGATACCGGTATGATTTATTCAACGACTGTAGCCGTATCGATTTTTCTGTCGTAAAGTAAGCGCGTTTCTCGCGCATTTTTTTTTTTTTTTTTTGGAGGGTCTAGACGTCCGGATATCGTACGAATTGTGTTATATTATTCGTCCGGAAAGAAAATTTCCGCTTCAGTAAAATAAATTTTTAGTTAACTTTTCACTGACCTACCAGATCTGTCTGGAAAAATAATCGTATATTATTCATCCAGATACATTTGCAATTGATTTAGCAGTTTAACTTGATGAAAACCCGTATTAGCCACACTTTTGCCACTTTCTGGATGGCAAGCCACAGCCTTTTTTTCATGCGAAATATATCTCTATCTATTTCATCGAAGCTTCCTTCACGACGTCCAACTCCAAGCTCCAAGGCTACTCGGGCTTCGATCCGACGCTGTGTCACGGCGATATTCTGCTGTCCTACGGATGGGTCTCCAGTCGTCCGAGTCCGCGGAACACCGGAGATCCCGGGAAAAAGGAGAGCGCTGAGGCGACTCGAACTCAGCCGACCGTCAGCGCCGAGAATGTCGACAAAAAGATGCACGACTTCATCAGAACGCACTTCCATCGAGTCACGCATTGCGACTTTTGCACTAAGAAGGTACGAACTTTCTGGGATGAGCTGGGGGGGGATAAGGTTAATTCGGTGAAAACAAGGCATCTTTTTAAGATTTTTTTTTGCAGTACAGATAGTGTTGATGTATTCAGTAAATTTCCATGTAGCAATGCAACATTTGGACAATATTTCCCAAAATTTTCGTAGCAAAATATTGAAAATTGAGCGAGTGACAGTGAATCTACGGAGACGCCTCGAAAAAAACGTTGTTTTGCGGTGTACGTCATAATTTGCAACAGAATCATCTGAAACAAAAAAATGAAAATGCATTTGTTAAAGGAGATGTTTCTCGAGGTAACGCTGGAAGGATTTTGTTTTATTCCGGTTTTTCAATTTTTCGTAGCACTTGGAAGCCAAAAAACCGATTTTCGCTGAAAAAAATCTGTTTTCACCGAATTAACCTTACCCCCCTCCCCCTTAAAAAATATAAATAAATTTATAAATAATTCCCCTTTAAAAATATAAATAAATTTAAAAATAATTTTAGAATTTATAAAAAAAAATTTAAAAATAAAAAAAAATTTATAAAAAAATAAAATAATTAAAAATAAATTCGACATTCTGTTTTTTTTCCGTCTACAGATCTGGCTGAAAGACGCGGTGCAGTGCCGCGACTGCGGCATGGTGTGCCACAAGAAGTGCGAGGCTCGATGCCAGTCGTCGGGTAGTTGCGGAGCGGAGACTCTCACGTCGGTGGCGTACGAAGCCGACGAGGTAGAGGCAAGCGTTGTCACGGGAGACGCGGGTCCGGAGATATCGCTCACGGGTTGTGAAGAGAACGTTCAGGTACTGAACACGTAGTACAAGCTTCCAATATAATTACCAAAACTCTTAGCCAACTATTATTTATCGTATGTTTTTACCTGTATCAATCGGTTTTGAACGCCTCGACTCGGCTCGCGAAAACTCGAGCCGAGTGTCCAAAAGTCCGAGGACGTCGTGTCTCAGCTGCGACGTGCGATAAGTTTTAATCCAAATATTCCTCAAAGCATGCCGCTTGAAAGTGTCTTACAAAACCAATCAACTCGCATCCGAAAGTCTTTTATTCGATTTACTCGCCGCGTACTCGACCGGAGTCTAGTCATTTACAATTTTAATTGTCGAACGTAAACTACGAGGAAAAAGTCTTTTTACAAAAGTGGCGCGCGCCGACGCGACGTCGGTTGTTGCATACTCGTATTATGATTTTACGATAAAAAAATATATATCATTGTCATCAAGGGAAATACGAGATATTTATAGCGATCCACGCGACGCAGTAAAGCAATATATAGCCCTTGGTGTCCTGTAAATACATGAAGAAGAAAAGAAAGAAAAAAAAACGAAAAAAAAAATGAAGATTGTTAAGCACGATTCACGATGTTGTTAACAATAAAACATTGTCGTCCGCACTCGGGAAGGTGAAGGTTTATTCGTAGGCTTGCACCTCGTTCCTCGATCAATAGCCGTTCGGTGGTATCTATGAAGTATTCCGACCGCTGATTTGTGGATTCGGACTGTATGCAGCCGGCGAATACTTTATGGATGCTGCGCGAACCGAACCGCCGACGATGTGATGGTTACTAAAAAATTAACGAACTTGGAATGCGTTGATCGATCAATCAGGGTATGATGGCAGTGAAGGCTAGTATAGCTAACACGCTACTGGGTCTCAAGAAAGCTGGAAGCACGAGTTGTCTGGCGCCGCCGTCGTCCGGTAGCGGTTTGGCATCCAGAAGTCTTCCCCCAAGTCCCTGCGCGTCCCGCAAGGTAGAAACTCATCGTTCATACATTTCTTTTAGCAGCGAGACAAAACAAAAATTCAATGAGACGTAATAACGTATGCCTTCAGTTGACTTTTCATTTTTTGTACAACACTTTACACGTTATTTTGCGTATGCGTTGTTCCGTTTTATACGTGTGACGATGTTTCTCTCTTTCTATATATATATTTTCCGAATCCCGTCTGTCTTACTCCACCACCAGTCATATGGATAAGCATCGAAACCATATTGGCTTGCAATGTGCTTGGCTTGCGACACTAAACAAATTAATGATAACGACAAACGATTACGATTAATAATAATAATCTCTGCTTTGCTATGACACTTTGTTCGCCTCATTCATGCAACTCCATAACTCCATGACGTTGATATTTATTATACAAATATATACATTGTGCTCCCGAAACCTCGTAACCGTAAACCTACATTATCGTTTGACAAAACGACGAACCTATGTAATAACGAAACTAATGCTTGGTAAGTGAGGCTTTTTGTAACTTAATATTATTTCCTAGAGTTTGCTGGTTCTCTTTAACATACTTTAATACTATTTTAGGCATGCAATTAACGATTGATCAAGAGATGCTAATTGTCTTTATTTTTTCTTTTTTTTTTAAATATATTTATACAATCTCGACTCCTTGTGCTTCGATGCCGGTCGAGGAGAAGTCGAATTCATTGCTCGAATTCGGCAATGTCTCTCGATTACGATTTGCGCGGCAATAAGAGCGATTAAACGATATGAACCAAACAAAAAAATCTAGAATTCTCTCGTCGGGGGACTGGGGATAAATCCAGAGTTACTGGAGGGCACCGAGCCCAGCGTGGCTGCACCCCTTCTGGCTGGAGATCTGGACGACGGATTGATGTCGCGGGCGAAGGACACTGGAAAGTTTTTGTACAAGTATTTAGAGCCCCAGGAGCGCGTTGACAAGATAAACTCAATGGTAAGTTGACGACGATGACGCTGATTCTAAAAAAAATACCGTAACTATATTCGCTTTTCTTTTGTCTTCCCCGCAGATGACGAAGCTGAAGGCCGCTCTCGACGGTGAAACTACCTCAAGATTAGAGTTATCGCAGGCCGGCGAGTTGGACAGCGCTAAACTGATAGCTCAGAGCGATCTGCGAGTGCAAGCGCTGAGCGTCCTACTGCTGCACTATTGTGCGGGTTTGCAGCACGCCCAGGAAGCCTTGGAACGGCCTACAACCAACGAAGATTCGTAAATTTTCTTATTCTGATATTCGAGGAAAAGAGAAAAAAAAAGATTTTCGACGTCACTATTTTAACGGTAGTTTTCAATGAATTTGCTCTTCTTTTTTTCGACAAAACTGTTTGGGACACTTAGCTACGATAGTCAATACGGGGAAACTTGAGCGCAGTATTATACATATACGTAAAACTAGAATCTTTCACAATTGCATAATTGTTTTGACAATTGAGTAAAAAAGGATATCGCCAGAGATTACGGAAAATCGCCAAATACTCGAGAGACGTACCGGTTACCAGAGAACACCAAATGTTTATGACTTGTAACGATATATATTGTATATTTGTAGAGAGAAAGGTACAGCACGCGCATCTAATACTGTAATATCATACGTATTGTAAGCCGGTTGACGGAGGTTACACTTCTTCGCACTCGGGAACGGCAGTTTGTATCAATTATTGCGGTCGTAACGCAACGTCAAATTTATTGCCTATTGAACTGTGCCGGAGCTCGAACGCTCTTCGATAATTCTGTGTTGTCTTTGAAAAATTACTAGAATTAATTAAGATGAAAAAAAAAAAAAAGAAATACAAACTCACTATAAGTTTTGCACGATCGTCCGATGTATTGTTGGCAAAAGAAAGAGAGACGAAGATTCCACGAGTCTCTGTATCGACTGATCAATAATCGATTATAAATGTTTACGTTATTGTGCGATGTAATAAAATCGTGGACAGAAGAAAATGAAAGATATCGCGTACTCTAGAAAGCCAACAGTCCATCCACAGTATAGTAGCGCATAAAGACACGTTTAGCACGCAGTAACGACAGGATCCAAGAAAATCCAAGAATCTCAACGAATGTATCAACATCATGATTTAATTGTTATATATGAAATAAAGGAGAAAGGTATATTCGCGGCGTATCCACCTTACGATCATTCGCAATATTACGTTACCCTTCGCTTGCCCGCTGTATTTTCGCGTATTGTTCGAACTCTCGCAAGTAGCATAAGTACCAGAACTCGTTTGCTTCTAGACACGTGTCGGGTATTTTGAGTCGTACGTTTGCAATTGCTGGCCGAGTGCTCGTTGCACACGATATTCCAGCTCGTTGAAATTTGTGGCCGGCGGAAGTGATCAGCCACCTGAGAGGAGGACGATGCCCAGTGAAAATAATAATAGATTATCACTCGGTGCGTCTCATCTCGTGCGTAAAGACGAATTTTCGCCAACGCGAAATTCCCGGAAAATATGTAAAAATATACACGGCTGAGAGAAGCGAGAGAGAGAGAAGGATGAAAAAGCGTAGAAACGCAAAATTGTCCGTGGGACAAAGAGCCAACGATCTGCCGAGTTTAACAGACGCAAAATTCCCCACCGCGCGACCCCCGAGCCGTCCGACCGGCCAAGGTTTTCCGATTTCCTTGCGGACACGCGAAACGGAAATTCGCGACACACACACACAAATTCTCACACGCTTAACGCACACGAATGTTCGTACACACGCAGAGCTCGCCGCGCTTACACCTATATTGGCATAGCGTTTGCATTTAACTTTATCGTCAGTGCCGAGGAAAGCCAAGATGAAACGAAGAAGAAGAAGAAGAAGTCATGGGGGATTTTGCCCGACGTTCTATTTTCGTACGCAAAATGCACGCGCAGTATTCTCTGGCTGCAGGCCAGACGTATATACCACGGCATATAAACATTTTGTCCCTGTTGGGCTTTCGCCTTCTGTTTTCCCACCACTGACGAAGAAGCTTCGTCGACTTTGTACCGAACAATGAATGGATCTCTGTGCAGCTTGCGAGAAAAATCAGCAAGAAGGGACGCAGGACTCTTAGCTCTAGTATCTCTTCAGAATTCTGATGGTCAAATATCTATTAATCAAGAAGCTATTAAATTACAAAAACGTTTTGCAAATATTCAACGTTGGACATTATTAATGAATTTAAAATTTTGTCTAATTAATAATTATGATACCAACCCGGACTTCATATTATTATGATGAACCGATCGTATAATTCACATTATGGAATTAATTGTATGACCCAAAAACCTAGTTTTTTCAGTAAATTATTTGCAATTAAATGGTGACACTGGTATTAAAATTGTTAACTAGAGTCTTAACTTAAATTATTCGATTGCGGATTTTTTTAACATCAATGCTGTATCTATATAATTTAGTGTATTTATTTGTAGATGTCCGGAGCGGTCAAAGACTTCGCCCGTTGTTTCCCCGCGTGACCGGAAAATTTCGACGCCACGGAGCTCGCTGATCCCGCGAGGGGTTCGCGCGGGGGTGAAATTTTTCTCTTAAAAATATCGTCGACGCAGGCGTCTTCGCCGTTTCTTCGTCTTACGACCTTAGAGCCGAGTGGCGTTCGCCACTCCGAGCTCGCGACTGCGTCTCTTTGTCCGCAACGCCAAATGCAATCACAGTCTGTTGGCTTTTTGGCAATTCCGCAAAATCTTCCAGAGCGTCTTCCCCGCGCGCAAGCGGCATCAGCAATACCACGTCGACGACGACGTTATTTGTCGGTGGAATCGACGAGTGCGCAACCCGCGTCAAGGGTATCAGCGTAATAACCCAGCGGTACGACTCGATCGGCGGGCATGTTCGCTTTTTGGCACTTATGAATTTCTTGTAGCACCAAATCTACAAATTTCCTCGTGAAAATCGCCACACGACATCATTAGCTGCTAAAAACTATGTGTATCTTGTTAAGAAGACGTCGATGACGAATTTGCAAAAACATTGAATTTGTTTAATTTAAAATTTTTAATGATTTTTTTATTAAAAATTTTCAATCCTTTTTTTAATTTTTAATTTTTAATAATTATTTCAATTTTTAATTTTTAATAATTATTTCAATTTTTAATTTTTAATAATTATTTTAATTTTTTATTTTTAATCATTTTGTTTTAATTTTTAATAGGGTCAATTATCTTGGTGTTATATTCGTGAAGCATCTATTAACAAACATGACCCGTGCCACATTGAAAACTAGTGAAAAATTAATCATCATTTTTGGAAGAAACTGCGCCAAAGTCTGTTTCCACGAAAATTCCAAGTCATTTTGTAATTAGCATTTCCAAAAACTACAAAAATAAAAAATGTAATGACCTCTTTGGCCAGGGCAAAGTTTCCCAACCCTTTCCACTGTGCATTCGCAGCCTCTGAAAGGACGACGCACAAGGTGCAAGTGTTGCACGAAACAGCGATACATCGTCGATTTCCCAAAATCTTCGACTTCTGCGTCACAAAATTCGCGGTCGAGGGTGGCCGGGATATTCGTCTGAACGCGCGCGCTAACGGAAGCAGCGTAGAATGCCCGCGCGAATATACGCAACGAGCCCGTTTGCGCAGTGGGCAGTTTGCCTGCTCGCTCGGCACTTCTATTTACCCGATTGCGGAAACTCCACTATAAACGTCGCTACTCATAATTCTCGTCGTCCCCATCGCTACCAGCAGCGAGAGCTCCTAATCCCCACACGCCCGATGTAAACACACCCTACAGACACGCAATAAACAGAGCTGTAAATGCAATCCCTCTTTTCAAAAGTTCATGAGGGACAAATGCGAAATTCATTGTTAGCGATCTATTCGAGCTGTGATTTGTTGCCAGGAAAGTTCGTGGTAAATAAAATCAATTTGATGTCAAATTTGATATAAGATGAAAATGATGAAATTGGTTCACCTCCGTCTGACCACACACGGGATTTTCTGCTGAAGCCCAAATTCCCAGATTTCTTTTCGCCGAACCGGAGTGCGACGCATTTTCCCAGACGGACCAGGCGGGGATCTTGATTTCTTGATCGAGCCGAGAACGTAGGCTGATGACACTGCAGGGCGTTTTACGCGGTTTCCTGGAAACACAGAGACACGTGGCTTTTGACGAGATTCTTGACAGTGTCATTGTGTAAATCTATACATCTATATACAGGTTGTCCAAGTTTAATCTTACACCCGATTTGTCTCGAAAAATGAGTTCTATGAAACTTGTAGGGTTTGAAGGGGGACGTCTGAAAAAAATTAGTTGTTCAACCGAAATTTCAAATAGGCGGTGTTAAGGAGGCTAACATGTTTTTTTTTTTTTTTTCGGACCAAAAAAATTGTTAGCTCGAAACTAACAACTTTTGTAGGAACATTTTTTTCGATAGAGGCCATATAATAATGATTTTTTCTTAGCTCCCGTTTCTCTTCAGAGTTCTGATGGACAAATTTCTATTAATCAATTAAGTATGAAGTCCCAAAAACGTTTTGCCAATTTTCAACATACGACATTATCAATGAATTAAAAACGTTGTCAAATTAAATTCATGTTTCCTGGAAACACAGAAACGCGTGGCTTCTGACAAGATTCGTGACAGTGTCATTGTGCAAATATACATCTATATACATCCAAATAAAACCTAGATGCACCTAACTATCGCGTGCGCACGACCGAAGTCGTTTCTCTCGCCTCGCGAGGAAGCACGTGGCAGAGCTTGGCCGTGCGATCGCATGCACTTGCCGCTGATGATCTACAGTTGTTTTCAAACAAAGAGGGAGAGTAGCGTGGTGGTAGCGGCGTGGAAGGAGTGGATCGCAACAGGGAGAGAGGGCGAGAGAGAGAGAGAGAAATAAACCGCGAGGGATCGAGAGAGAAAGAGAGGAGGGAACAAAGTCAGCTGATCGGGGAGATGCATCTCCGCGGCAAAACGGCGGTGGGGGAAGGCTCGCGGTGCCGCTTCTCGGCGAAGGCTTAAATAGCACCGTGTGCTTTGTAGCAGACCAGTGCCAGACGGCGACTCCCGGTGACAGGCATCGCCGTCGTCTGATAATTAAAAAAAAAAAACAACAACAACAACTCGTGTGTATACCTCGAGCAAAAAATCTTATTCGCGGTATGCAACGACGAGAACCGTGTTGATAAAAAAAAAGAAGAAAAAAAAATTGCAAACAAGCTAGCCAAAGATCCGTTTCCTGGTTTTCACTTTTCCATATAAACTAAAACCTCAGCGACAATCGCGCGGCGGTTTTGTGGGGAGGAATTGAAGAGGAAAGAGACTCGAGAACAGAGGAACGTCTTGCGGGAGCTGTGCGCGCGGTTCTCACGCACTCTCACCGATTTTTTTTTTGCTGTCTTTTTTTTTTGTCGTCGTATCCCTCGATTCGGTTTGTTGCACGAAGACGTTGAATCATCCTCGGGGGCCCCGACGGAAGGAATAACTGCACGTTCGTTGCGCGCATCTCGGTGAATAGACTGTGACGTTTCGTGTGATCTTCGCTGGACTTTTTTTTCGTCGTCCTTGGTCCACGTTCAACGAGAGGCTCGATCTGCAGGAATATCAGTTCCGTTTGTCGTACGCTGAAATAAGAAAGAAGATATAATTTAAAAGATACTGTAAAGAAGATATTAAATTTAAAAAATGAAACCACCTGCGTACAACAACAACGAGGGTGGCGTTCAGCAAATCTCCCAGGAACAGGGAGAGAGGAACGTCGCCAATGCCATTTGCGTTCAACTCGCCGGAAGGGCGATCATCCGAGTGGTTTCACGCTGCGAGGAGGCTCAGGACAATTGTAATTTAGGTGAGCATCGAAGTAATCAATGAATTGCCTGTTGTTGTTGTTTGTGACGAAACACGCCAAGACGTCCCGTTCGAACGCGATTTTCTCGGTGCTAACGCGTTGTTTTTTTTTTCTTTTTTTTTCTACCTTTCTCTCGGTCGACTTTATAACGGTGCATCGCTCTTGGGCTACCGTGATTCACTGGTCCGTGCGTCGATCGGGATCCCACGCATCGCGACGTTTTTTATTTTTTATTTTTTATTTATTTTCATTTTTTATTTATTATTATTATTATTATTATTATTATTATTATTATTATTATTATTATTATTTTAAATCAACGAAATTTTATTCGATCATACAATTCCATTAAATTAAGATTGAGAAACATTTTTGGAACTTTACACACAAAAAAAAACAATAATTAAATGATGATTCGAATATAATTACCAATTATCCCAACGTCGCAATAAATTATTACTCATCACTTTACCCTCCGCATCGATCAAACGACACATCCGACGGAATTGCAATTTTTTTTTTGTTCCCCGACATTTAGATATAAATTAATCAAGCGCAATTGCGTCGATTCTCTATGCGAAGAATGAGCGATGCGATAGATAAGATAAGACGCGACGCGATGTAAAAACGGTGGTAAGTTGTGACGAGCGAAGTTGTGACTCAGAGAACGGAAAATGTCGAAAGCATCGAAGTCCCAGTGAATCGCGGGGATCGAAGACGAAATCGTTATCGCATCGACGATCCGGGGGGGATCGAAAATCGCGCACGTGCTCGCCGGTTGGAAACCCGACGTCGTTTTGGCACGGCGAAGGGAAAAGAATCGTGGAGCGAGTGAGAAAGGGCGAGCGAACCGGTGCCTGACTCAACACCGGCACAATCTACTTACACGCCTGGTTGTCATTCGTAGCCCAACTGTCGCAACCCACTACGAGGCTGCACGCATTTTCTGTTATGTTCAATGATCGCGCTTTCGCAATACGCAACCGAGCCACCTCGGTTGTGCGCCTGTGCGATTAGTACATGCAGCATATGCCCGCGTTATAAATTCTTTTTTTAGTCCCGGGACGAAACTGGCGTTGAGACAAACGGTCGCGGGCAGCCGTCCAATTGATAGCTAAACAAAAGAAAAGAAGAATAAGAAAGAGAAACACACGTCAGAGATCTCACCGCGCGTAGTTCAGGGTCAACGCACCGATCTCACTCGGGCGCTCTGATGACCAAAACTTAACCTCACCTTTTGCAATTTATCGCCGTGTACTTATCCTTGGCAATCTCTGTACGTAAACGCCGTGCAATTGCTCGCATCAACGTCGCCGTGGAAAAGTCACCGTGACTCTCGTCGGTTGTTCGCGAAACTTTGGACTTCCTGCTTTCCGGTGAGAAACGCGCATGCGTTTCAGGAGTTTCGTGCGCAAGGTTCGGTCCTTGCTTTGTTGTCCTTAGTCGTCGCGTTCTGGGACCTTGCCCAATGCCATTTCTGCGGTGTCACTCGTGTCTCGATGTCTCGATGCCTCTCGGCACGTAGCTAAACAGTTGAGTCTCTGACTCTGTCGAGTGACTCAAGCGTAGGCACGAGCCATGGGGGTTATGATACAAAATTAGTACGTTACGTTACAAGGGGGGAAAGAGCAACTTTTCACCGAGTGTGAAGTTTGATGCAAGAGCGAAGCGAGAGCAGAAATTCACACGAGGTGAAAAGTTGCACTCCTCCCATGTAACGTACTATACTTTTCTCCCGATTTCGCTAAAAAATAACCACATTTCGTGTGTGCAACGAGGACGAAAAATAAGCTCATTTTTTACAAATGACGACGCGCATGCGTAGTACGGTTTTCATTATTCCCGCGCGGGCAGGAATGAGCTGATTTCCTCCCTAGGGAGATAATGAAAGCGAACTGCGCATGCGTAAGTCACTTGTCAAAAATGAGGGATTTTCCAGTCCATGGCCGTATGGTTACATCTACAGTAACCAGAGCCAGCACCCAATCAGAAGAAAATAAAAAAGCGATTTTCCGCCTGCGTTGCTTACACGAAATGAGGTTATTTTAGCGGAGTCGGGAGAAATTACATCATTCATTACATTACAAGGGAGGAAAGTTGCACTCCTCCCATGTAACGTACTATACTTTTCTCCCGATTTCGCTAAAAAATAACCGCATTTCGTGTGTGCAACGAGGACGGAAAATAAGCTCATTTTTGACAAATGACGACACGCATGCGTAGTACGGTTTCCATTACTCTCGCGTGGGCAGAAATGAGCTGATTTCCTTCCTAGGGAGGTAATGAAACCGGACTGCGCATGCGTAAGTCACTTGTCAAAAATGAGCTTATTTTCCGTCCTCGTTGCACACACGAAATGGGGTTATTTTAGCGGAGTCGGTAGAAAAATAATATAAACAACGACTCGTAAACAATGGTGAAAAAAAAAACAGGTGCAACGATTGCTAACAGCGGATCTTCCCGCTGTTACATTAGAAATAAACAAGACGGAAGAAGTTTCTAATCGCCTGGACACCGTGGTTCTTGCTTCAAACACTCGCCCGACGTTCCGACGCTCTCGGCGAAAGTCTCTGTTTTCCGTGACGATGAAAAACAGCTCGGAAGAGAGAAAGGAGATCTGCAGTGGGAAGGGGGGGGGATAGTCGTGCACAGAAGTCTCGAAGTGCGTGCATCAGAGTGCACAGCCTCCTCACTGATACGCTGGCGCTGCTCTTCTTTGTAGACCTGACCGAGCGCACACGTGTTTCCGTTTTACGTGCCAAGAGCAGCCACAGCGCCCACCGCAGACGCAACGTCGGCTGCGCCGACTAGCGGGATGATTGCGACGCGCACGCCACTTGGAACTAAAATATGAAGGTGCGTCTGGCTCGGCACCGCGATTTCGATTAGCCTGGACGCGCGACGATTCGACACCTTCGCGTTTACTCTGGCCGAGCGAAATGTTTATTTATAAAGTCTGACCCGAGCGACTCGGCGAAAACGTGACAGCGATTTTTGGAAATAAATAATATTGCGTCTCTGCGCGACGGTTTCGTTGACAAAGTAAACACGGTTTTTGCGCCTCGGTGGAGCCGAGACGCCATTTTGAAAATAACTACATTCGGTGACTCGATGAGACTCAACGCAACCTGTAGAGCGATTTATAGTGTCGGAAAGATTCGAAGATTTAACTCACAAAATTGCATCGCCGCTTTTCTGCGCGCGTGGAAAATAAATACGGTTATCGCGACGTTGCATCCGAAGCGCCATTTGGAAAATATGTTTCGACGCAATAGAGTCGCGTGGCCTGCGACGCTGACCTAGACAATTTTACAGCGCTCGGTGACGTGACGAATCTTAACGAACCAACGGAGTAATTTATCGTTTGACTCTAATTCGCGTGGCCTTGTAAACGAAGAAACGAGCTTTTCTCGCGTTTCCATCGCTATACGAGGGAGACGAAACCGGCAAATAAGTTGCGTTCGAAGCCACGATCGGAAAATGTCGTTCTCTGTGACTGGATAAATAATTCTCGCAGGAATATTTGGAATATCCATCTCGGTTTCTTTCGCCTTGTTTATTTTTTTTTTTTTTTCTTTTCTTCGTGAGGAAGTCTTCCATTCTCGTCGCGTATCACGCGACGCCGGAGGCCCCGTTGGCCCGATCTTCGCCCACGCTTTGCGCTAAACGTCGCGTCGCTAATGTGTAATGGCTGTACAATCAAGATATTCAACCGCTGCGCAGCGAACTAACGCTTTCGTGTATATCTCGAGATTTATCCGTGTCGTGTGTAAAAAAACTCCGCTCTGCACACACACACGACACGCGGCGCTCGCTCGTATATCGCGCACCTTGACGATTACAATAGATATAGCGCAGTCGCGCATCAACTGAGAATAAAAGTGAAAATGCTCCCGGTAGCCAATTACCGCGCGCGCGCTCGTTCTCGACTCTACGCGCGTATTATATATATACCACACACTCGACCACTATGGTATAGATAATTGCTCGGATAAACATTGAGCGTTGCGAAATGCATCCGGCCTTTGTTCGCCTGTAGCGCCCTGGCTTCAATCTATTTATTAGATGAAACGAAGAAACATTTGAGAATTTTTTTTTTTACTCCATATGACGGTCCAAGGGTTTGAGGTGGAGGCCCAACATTACGAAATCCACATTTTCGCAAATTTCAGTAGCGCAAAAATCAATTTTCAAAATCAATATCCGGGTGCTAAAAATATTTAAATTGCTTAAAAAAGAGTAAAATTTTAGTCTTCGTGAAATATGCATCGTGAAGCACTGGAAATTTGTAGCTTATTTTCGTCATACAGTGCACCGAAATTACGATTTTTTTAGGCCTTACCTAACCTAATAACATATTTTTTAATGCCCCATTCCAGAAGGCTGGAAGGCCCAGCGGATGCTTCCCATTTGGGTGCTAAAAATATTTAAATTGCTTAAAAAAGAGTAAAATTTTAATCTTCGTGAAATATTAATCATCGAGCACTGGAAAATTGTAGCCTCTTTTCGTCATACAGTGCACCGAAATTACGATTTATTTTTTAGGCCTCACCTAACCTAATAACATCTTTTTTAATGCCCCATTCCAGAAGGCTGGAAGTTCCAGCGGATGCTTCCTATTTGGGTGCTAAAAATATTTAAATTGCTTAAAAAAGAGTAAAATTTCAATCTTCGTGAAATATGCATCATGAAGCACTGGAAAATTGTAGCCTCTTTTTCGTCATACAGTGCACCGAAATTGCGATTTATTTTTTAGTCCCTACCTAACCTCAACAATAATACATTATTGTTATTAATACATCTTTTTTAATGCCCCATTCCAGAAGGCTGGAAGGCCCAGCGGATGCTTTCAATTTGGGTGCCAAAAATATTTAAATTGCTTAAAAAAGAGTAAAATTTTCATCTTCGTGAAATATGCATCACGAAGCACTGGAAATTTGTAGCCTCTTTTCGTCACACAGTGCACCGAAATTACGGTTTATTTTTTATTCCCTACCTAACCTCAACAATAATACATTATTTCTAATGCCCCATTTCAGAAGGCTGGAGGGTCCAGCTGACGCTCCCCAAATACACAGATCATCGTACTCTCCGTGCAGGTACTTCGTTTCCACCCGGTAGTGGTCCGAGTGTGCGTCAGCGCGTGTGTGTGTGTATCTCGAAATAGATAAGGGTCCTTGGCAATGCTACCGATCGCATTCTTCGACTCGCTCGCTCTTTGTCCATGTCTTACCGAATGTCAGCGGGCGAGCCTAGCGCGCGGGATTCGTGTGCGCACCAACGATAAATACGTATACACGCGCGCGAGGCGCCCATTAAATGGAACCTGCGCGGACGGTGTGTGGGGTTCCCGGAGGGAACTGGTTGCTCTCTAGCACGTAATACGGGGCGCCTCGCTTTATACGGTCACATAGCCATAAACGGCAGGTTGTCCAGAACCCCCTTGGCCATGGCCTTAAGGCCCACCGCGAGATCGCGACGGAATTCTGCCGAAAAAAAACGCAACACCGACGACGATGAGTGTTTCAAAGAACGACCGCCAGACGCCGTCGCGACTTGCCCAAGTAACAATTTTTGTGTTGTTATGGAAAAGGTATCGGAATGGGATACATAAGTTCACCAAAATGTTATCCGAAAGCTATCCTATGTAATAAAGTTAACTTTCGGATATCGGATATCTTACAAGTAACATTTTGGCGGACATGTGTGACCCATTCGGATAACTTTGTCATAACAACACAAAAATTGTTACTTAAAAATTGTTACAATGTTGCCGAACGCGATTTCTTCTTCTTCTTCCTCTGTTTGTGGTTGGCTCTGGTTTTCATCATACGGCCACGTTCAAAATGTTAATAGATGGCGACACTGTATAAGCGGGGATGGAAAGGATTTTTGAGATGTTGACCGGGAAACGAGACAAATTAAAAAGAAAGGTTGCACTTATCAAGGAAGGACATCAAAATAGTAATAATGCAAGAAGAGGGAGAAGCAATGAGGGACTCAATATTGAGGGGAGGAAATATTTGAATGGAATATTTTAATATTTAATGGAATATTTTAATATTTAATGGAATATTTTAATATTTAATATTTTAATATTTAATGGAATATTTTAATGGCTCTTCGATGAGAGATGAACGATGAGAATCGAAGCGACGACAGGACCGGAAGACATGATTCAAGTCTTCGCATTCAAAGCCGCAACCGAACGCGATTTAGCGCGCAATAGCGGTGCGCATGCGCGTCGCTCGGAAAAGTGCATCATGGCGGCCTTGACGATCCGCAATGGCGGAAGGCTCTTCCGGCAGGCAGGCAACATGGCGCGGCGCGCGCTTCCGCGTGCGGAGGTTATGCGCCGCGCGCTTCCGGCACTCCCGAAGTATGCGGAGAGGCGCGCACACCCGGGCGGACGATTTATTTTTAAGTTACAACGAAAATAAATAGCGCGTCGGCTGTGGCGGCAGCAGGAGGTGGAGACGCGCGGGGAGCTCGAAGGTTGGGCCACGTCGGTGCGAAGACCTTCGGGCTCCGTCGTGGCGCGCTCGCCGCTGACTGCCGCTCGCTGGATGAGTCAGTCTGCTAGGCAAGATGGCGAACGCCGTGACCCGGGTGGTGTTGCGCTGCGAGGAAGCACGGGAGAACGAGAGTCTCGGTAAATTGTTTGCAAACGCGCGATAAACGAGTTTTGAGAGCTTTCACGAGTGGCCGCCGCGCCGCCTTCCGTGACAGGCCGGCGGGCTTGGTTCGTCATCGTAATTCGCACATCGAAACGAAAATCGCACTCGTGTCTCGCGCTGCACCTCGTGACCCATTTCGCTACAGGTGCATGCCGGGTATATATTCGAGAAAAAAATATTCGAGAGGCTAGACGCACACGCACGACGCTCGATGACCGTCGCGACACGCGGCAGAAAGCGCGACGGAATGAACTGCAATTAAAACGGGTGTTACAACAACGGGTCGCGTTCATTTATTTTTACGCCTCTGACCCACTATGTGTTATTGACGCAACAGCTGATCGGCCGCGCGCGCGCGCGCGCACGCGAATAATAGACGTGTGTCTCTCGTTTGGTTTTGGGGTTTATAGCACTTTGCGCTCGGTAGCGCAGGAAATATAATATATATATATGTATTGTAACGGCCGAGCAAATGAAGAACACGTATATTTGTTTGTGGGGCGGATATTATTGATTATAAAAGCTTCCGATATTCGGATCGCGATCTTTAGCACGTCTGCTCGCTGTCAAAGTCCCGTCGAGACTTTCTTCTGTCATAATCGTAGTGAAGTCGGTCAACTATCCGTTTATCAATTGTCAACCTAACTTATATCGTGTGTCTCATAAGATGTAGTCAGCTGTATTCGTTACAGTATATATATATATCGATCCTCGCGAGCGCACTCGCGAGAAGTCGTTTCAACGGGTGCGTGACGCTTGTTGCCACGTTCGGTTCGTTGACCTCTCTCTCTCTTGCACGAACGGGCGCTATCGTTACGAGGTAGGAATTAAGGTGGAAATAGATGTATATATATCGTGTAAACAGCCTGCAAACCGATGTATGTATACAGTGATAGGGAACCCCCCGGCGGCGGCTGTGCATGTGGCAAAAGCGCCTCGGTATTCAAAGTCGAGGCTCCGTAATTGCATTTCCGTGGTGGAAATCGAGCGGGAGAAAGCGTGAACTGCACCGGCGGCGTCGGGCAAACGTTAAATTCACTTTCGTTAGACGTATAATGCGCGCGATGCAACGGGTGTCTCGGGTTGTAAAACAACGTTTGCGATTGTCGTGTTCGTTTTGGAATATACGAGATATTGTTTGGCCGATTTTTTTCGATCTACAGAATGCATTTTTTTTTACGTGTTTCAGATCTGTCGGAATGCCAACTGATGCAGGTGCCGGACGCGGTCTACCATCTCATGAGACACACGGAATTGAAGAGATGCGATTTGTCGGGCAACGTTATCACCAAGATACCGCCGAAATTTGCCGTCAAATTCTCACTTATCACTGGTCAGTATATATATTCAGTGTTGTGAGTCCCCGTAAATTTTAAGAATTAAAGTTTACAGAACATTTTATTATCTAGTTACGATTTTATAACGATGACCTGTAGTGATTATTGAATTATATGTGAACTTCTGAATAGACGTAAGAAAAACCTAATTTTTATTTAAATTTTGGCAGAAATTATGAGAAAAATGGGCAAGAACAGATCTCCATTATTTTCGCAATGCATTAAACAGCATTTCTCAATTTTTTTTAATAAGAAAATCAATTTTATTTCCATAAAAATTAGGGATTTACAACTCTGTATGTATTATATATTCGGGTTAAAATATCGATTTTAAATTACATTAAAAATAATAAAGAAAAAATATAAAAAAATAAAAATAATATAATAATAATAATAATAATAATGGTTTTTTCAAGACGATTAAAAATCCCTTTTTCAGAATTAAATCTGAGTCACAATCAAATGAGCAAACTACCCGAGGAACTGTCGGAGCTTCAGGAGCTGGAGAGTCTCGACATTTCCCACAACACCTTCATCGCCCTGCCAGCGGTCACCTGCCGGATACCCCAGCTGAAGCGGCTTCTGGCGAACAACAATTCGATCATAGGTCGGTAGTCGGAAGTAGCGATTGCTTTGATACATCAGCTCGCGGGTGGGAAAAAAAAATCCATACAGGCTTTATAGACCGCGCGCACGCGACTCTCCGTTTCCTCGGAAACTCTCGCCGAGAGATTCCGCACGCATCACTTTTTTATTTATTTTTTTCAAACGCGAGCATCAACCGCCATTTCATCACAACGCAGTGTGACGAGCGTTTAGACATACATTTCGTTTAATCAGCAATTACCTTTTTGCCGCAGCCGTGGACGTCGAGCAGCTGAGGCGTTCGCCGGCGCTGGAGTTCATCGACCTCCTGGAGAATCCGCTGCCAGCGAGAATCCACGATCTCCTCGGCACTCTCACGGGGATTCGCGTGGAGCTCACGCCGAGACAAGTCGAGGACTGGGAGGACCTGACCGTCTGATAGGCGACTCTTTCTTTTGTTTTTTGTCGGCCGAAATGGTGCTGGATTCCGCGCGAAGGAATCCGATCGCCGGGGCGCGGGCGGCGATTGACCGTAAAACGCGGAAACCGCAGCCGCGCGACCTCGAACTCTCGGGACTGCTCAAGACTAACGCGGACGAAACGCCGCGTCGCGCAACGAGGAGAATGATGTAGAGAAATGTTTTTAAAAAACCCCCGGAAAACCCGTAGAGAACGGAGAGAGGGATAATCATGAAGCGACACAAAGCGGAGGAAACTAATGATAGGACAAAAGTATTTTGTACAGTGAGAATAGACTGAGAAGCTATTTTAAATGGCGTGGTCGACGGTGCGCGGTGAACAACGCCAAAGTGATCCTAACGTATCTCTATTAACTAATATAGTATAAAATTGTTATTATTATTATATATATATGATGTACTTAAAAAACGAAGGGCGATCGATCTACTCGGTTGCAGAATTCTGCTATTTTGACGCTGGAATATCCACGACGCGATTGGCGAACGCGCGAGCGATTTTAGATCGCATCCGCGCTGACCGCCGGAGTGCTGTGATTTTTAACGCTTTAAAGTGTGTCAAGTCGACAAATCTCTATCGCTATTATCCAATCGAGTGTCTTGTTACTCCACTCGTTCCATCGTTCTGTAGCAGTATTTTCGCAACGGGGTGTGAGGATCCTCCGTCTCGCCTTAATTGCGTCGAAAAACGTCTGTCAGTATGCATAGTTACTACACTAACGATATTTTTGCTAACACAACCAACACGCGAAATTTTTTATTTTGCATTAGGCTAAGAGGATTTTTTGTCTTGTATAATCTTAATACTCTCTCTTTTATTTTCTATTCGACGACTGTCCGTTCTTTTTTTTTTCTTTTTTTTTTTGGTATAGTAGTACGTTTTAGTGTCGTTCGTCAAGATGTACTTATAACTACTGCCAACGTTCAACGAAAAAAAAGGTCGCGAAGAACCTTCGTTAACAGGGTCCCTCGTTATTATTTTTTTTTACTGTATCGTGTCTGCCGATCCGGAGTGAGCATTTTGTATCCGAGACCAGCGCCGAATGTTGTACTCGCTGGTTAAGCGAGCCTCACTACTTCGGGATGCTGTTTGTACTTAACTGATAGTAAAACTGTGTAGTGCACGCGTCTTATGGTACCGGTGCGCATCGCGAAGGTTGTTTCCTAATCTCCGAAGATGCCTTGTATTACTCTGTATTTTCGATCTAGTCAATTGTCGACGGGACGTTGCAATACACTTTGCGAAAAAAAAACAACAAACAAGCTCGTCTTGACTCTCTGCTTCGCCTCCACATCCAGATTTACCCGAGTAGCTTAATGTTAAAATAGAGATTCCGATTGTTGACACCCATCAACTTTTACCAAATGTCCACTTTTCCTTCTACCAAAAAAGCTAAGTAAATCTGTCTAACTTGCAACTTGACATTCAAAGTCAGTACATTAAAAAATGTCCGAGTATAAAATAATATATAATATTGACGAGTTCAATCATTTTAACGCTTAAAATCGTCTGTGCTTTCAACCCAAATATTGAAAGTACGCGAAAAGTACCAGATGCAATTTATCGACTTCAACCGAACTCCTTTGGGAAGATGAAGGATATCCGTCTGCCGGCGGTGACAATAAACGGTTAATATCTGTAGGAATGTCGGAAGTAAAAGGAGGATTCAAAATATTAAGATTCATTAATATTGAATCGGGTATTGGAGAAGACTCGTTCCACACGATTCTCGTGTTTTGCATGTAAATGAGTTATATTGGTTTAGTACCTGTATTTTCTCAATATTAATTAATAATTAATAATAATAATAATAATAATAATAATAAAATGTATAATGAGTCGCAGAGTTAATTATCTACAATACTTGTCAATGGATATAAAATCACAAAATATACATAGAATGGACACGTTCGATAATAAGAATTAGGTACACGGTCATTCCGTCTCCTAGCTCTCCTTCCCTCGTTTCCTCTCCTTCCAGCCACTCGACGAATCTCCCACTGTTTCGATCCGGTCCCGAGCTCTCGCCAATACGTTCCCCAAAATACTACGGTCGTCCGTCGGCCATTAACTGGACGGCGGGCTTTTAGTGCTTCGCAAAAAAGATGCACAGTGAAACGATCGCTCGTGCGCGGGAAATACTGTCGAACGATCCTTCGCTTCGCCTCGCGCTACGGTCTTAATTAACATATAGTACAACGGAGTTCAATAACGAAGTAAAGTCGAGTCGTGCGCGTCTCGGGAGAGGCGGTGGAGGGTTTGAATCGGCTTGCTTCGGTGTCTCATTTGTTTTTTTTTCATCAAAAACACATCTTCCTTCGCTGCTGCTTAACCTACTATCGCGCTTATATCTCAGTTTATACCGAAAAGCTACGCTTTGACGATTGAATATTCGTTACAATTATAGTATATATACACATGGTACGTAGGTTTCAGTACCGCTTGTTCGCACGCGACTTGTGCCGTTTCCTTCATCCTTTTCCTATGTCCCGCAATCGAAAAATTCAACCGACGAAACTCTGCGCTCCCTTCGTTGAGGGAGGGGAGGCGCACAGGTTGTGGGATTCCTTCCCACGTGAAAGAGGAGACGCGAAATTTCAGCCTGTCTCTTTTTCTCCGCGCGAAACGATCGTCACACCGAGATTGCTTCTATCTCGCCGGCCTTTTCCTTTAAGTACACGTGGGAAGATCCTGCATCCCGCGCGTAAACATTATTTTTTCTTCTTAATCCGGCACCGCCGCCGCGCGCACCCCACACATCCGTACTTAAGGTTCCTCTCTCGCGTCTCTAATCTCGTTTGAACCTTGTTGACTTCCCCACCCGACAAATATGTACACACGAACTTAAGCCTAACTAAAGTCACACTTCGGCGGGCGCACGACGACGACGCGCGCGACGTTCATACGCACGCCGACAGGCAGATTCTCGCGCCGATTCAATTCCTCGCCGTCAGTCTTTCGTTTTTTCTTTTTTTTTCAGACACGATTATCCTGGCGCGTCTCGCGGCTGAGAATCTTCCGCGCACCGATGTCCACTCGACAGAGTTGTAAATCCCCGTTAATTTAAGAAACGAATGTTACAGTTCGTTTTGTTCTGTAGGTGTGATTTAATAATAATAACCCGAGGCGATTACACAATGAAGTGTGAACTTTTGAACGACAGCATATTTACCTAATTTTCAACAAAAAAATCAGAGTAATTGCGAAGAAAATGGAAAAGAACGGCGTTCGTGACGCATTAACCGCATTTCTCCATTTTTTCTGGAGAATTACAATGAATTTTGATTGAGAATAAATATTCTTTGCGGTCATTAAAACATGTTCATATTGTATTATAATTATTCCACGTGACTATTATTAATTCATAATTACAAAACCAATTGTGTCATCAACTGAATTTCGAAAAAATTTAGGGGTTTACAACTCCGCCACTCGATTTCTCGTGGAAAAGCGAGGCGAACAGACGGAAACCCGCACGCACACACCACACAGCATACAGAGACAGACACACGCACCACACATACATGAGTAAATTACTTTCGGCAAAGGAATTCGCAAAGTGAATTCCGCGAGAAGGAGAAGTTTAGACGCGCAGGGATAAGCTACAGAGGCACACGACACCTGACGCGCTAGTGCGTTAGCTCGAACGCCGCTTGATACATACAATTGTCGAGAGTTTTCGAAGCGTTTGCCGGTAGTTCTCTCGTTGCCCGTTTGCGTATACAATTGTACGTATATAAAATAGAATTGCACGAAGTTTGATCGCGTTGAGATATCCGACCTAATCTACAAACTACCGCTTTGCTCATTGGACAACCTTGTTCTTGACGTCTGTGTTGTGATCACATTGAGAATTTGTTTGCTCTGTCGTTTTTTTTTGTTCGTTAATTCGGGGGGAGAATTAAAAAAAAGAGCCAAGAAAAGTGCGAACTCGAGGCAATCGTGTTGAGAGACGCGCGTTACGATCGAACGTGCGACACATTTTTCTTTCTACGTCGAATCACAACGCTCTATTGGCACGAAGAATGCTCCGACTCGTTATCGCTCGATGTCGGACAACAAGCGTCACGCCCGAGCGATATTTCTGTACTTTTTTCTTTTTTTCTTTTTTTTTACAATGAGGCGAGCGACTCCTCGTCGTACCTTTCTTTGTCCTATACACGGTGCTCCCTCTTTCTCATCCTCTCTATTTTTCTCTCTCACTCTCTCTCTCTTTCTCTCGTAGTTTCGCGCCTTCGTCTCTTCGCGAGCCAGCACTCTTTCCACCGACACGACTTTCCCGGAAGATCGTGACGTATTACCATAATACCGGCTATCGGAAAATGTAGCGCCGGGCTTGCGGTGCCTCGCCGCGCACCCACGATTTTCTCGAGCTCTATTCAGCTGTTTTCTCTCAGCTGTCCAGTGAAAGTTGCTAGGTATTGTAGAGCTGATATTCTATGTAGGACGTGGGCACAAAGCCCTCGATCGGCTGCGACATTCGACGTACCCGCGTCCATCCGTCTCCCTGGTCCAGCTCGATCATGTAGAGCTCCTCGCCGTCGTACATCGGTATGGATCCTTCGCTGGTGGCTGAAAGATATCGATTAAACGAAATGTAAATTCGCGAGTTAAAAATATACGAAAACCGTCGGACGGGCGGTCGGTTTCGTTGAGCTATTCTTACCGTCGAACGGATAGAGAGCGCGGCACGTTCCAAGGGGCGGCTGAGCGTCCAGCTCGTCGACGTAATATTCCTCGCCCGTGCTGCCGGGTAGCGATGTTCGAGACGTACCGAGGCCAGATTCCGGGCTGTTCGTGGAACTGTGCATGAGTACGGTAAAGCGAACGCCATTTCTATTTGCCTATCCGTGATTTCTAACAGAGGCTCCGAGCGGCTGACCGCGCAGCGGCGAAAGAGCGCGAAGCCGAATTACGCATACGTGTCTCTCGGAAAAAAACGTGCTCACCTCGCGGGTATTGAGAATAGATCGAAGAGGCGACCGGATTACAGGTGAAATTGAAATGAGATTTTTCGTAAGCGAAGGGAAGAAAAAAATGAAGACACTCACTCGTGCGTAGGTTGAGGCGTTCCCGGGGCGCTCTTTTTGTGCACCGCCTGATTCGCGTTCGCGTTGCTCACACTCGAGTCCGACGCCGATCTCGATAGGCTCTCCTCGCCGCCCGAGTGACTCGATCTTCTCGAGTTTATCGATCTCGTTGTAGAACCGTTGCTTGTAGGCTTTCGTGGCGCTTGACTCGGACTGCGGATGACACAAAGGTAATTAGTTTGATTGCCGATACCGACCCAGTTTTATTAAGATGTTGAAGTTTGCATCGTTGCAATGCTACCAAATTTAAGACAACAAAATATTAATGAATCCAAATGATTATACCGGCTATGAAAAATTATTATAACGACTAAAAGCATGAACAAAAAAAAAAAATCACCCCTGATGGTGAATTATTTGAATTTTTAGGTAATTAATATTTTGTTGTTTTCAATTTCGTTGCGTTGCAACGATGCAAACTTCAACATCATGTCTTATTAGTGATTCTTAGTCTCTCTCGTCTCCGATTGGTTGGTTTCGCGGTGTTACCTGGACAGACTGACGCCCGCTCTCATCGCCTCCTCGAGATAACCCTGGAACTTCGTCAGCTCCGCGCCCAGTTTGTCCAATTTATGACTGGATTGATTGAGCTGTCCCTCTATGCTCATCGGATCCCCGAGGGCGGGATTCTGCTCGTAGACTCCCTTCATCTTCATGAGACCGTCTCGCGCCGCCGTTTCCTGCTGTATCTTCGCCTGAATCTCGTCGAGCCTCTGCTGCAATCTCTTTTTCCTTTGGTTCGGCGGTAGATCGCTGCAGTCCTCCTTCGCACCGTCACCGTATCCAGGTACATTGTTCTGCGGATATAGATCTATCGGTGAACAATACTGCGGCAACGACGCGGACACGCGTACACTGAGGAGTTGTAACGCCACCGTCCTGTTAAGTAGAGCAGCTCAACGAAGAGTAAGAAGAAGAAAAGAAAAAAAAAAAAGAAAAAAAACAACGTGTAAAGCACGATGAAACTGCATGTTTTTTTTTTCGTATCCGGTGTACAACTACTGTTGATAGTTTTTTGTCATTTCCTCGAGGAAGAAAAGTTGCTGGGGGGAGAAAACACTGTGCAAACGTTAAGTGGCTACTGCTTCGACAGGAACGGCAGGCGACGACGGACGACACGGCGTACAAGACACATACACATATTTTTTGTTTTGTTTCTCATCTCGTGGTAAGTTTTATGCAGTAATAAACAACAAATGCTTATAGTAAATAAGAAAAGGACAGACCTTCAAAGCTATGCACACCTCGATCAACTTCTGTCGTTTGCATGAAACAAATCACATAAGCGCGTCATTCAGCGTATAAGTAGGGCAGTGACAAGAAGCGAGTGGACGAAACTACCAACTCGGCGGAACAGGAGCCTCGCAATCTTCTCCACCGCGGCGGCACGAGAATTGACGAATTAAACGCGCGCGCTCGGCGCGGCACCGTTTCAACGCTTAGTTTGATTTTGCAAGCGAGTTCTGTTCCCCCGAGTTCGTTCCCTCGTCCGTTCAGCGACGAACGTCGACCTTGAGATTGTCGTTTGCTCTCAGGTACCGGTGTTCCGTCCCACCTTGCGTATTAGTCAGCCGTTATTGCTTTCTTTTTTGGTACACGCGGAATATGTACAGTCTGTGATTGTGCAGAGAGTATAAAAGCATTCGGAGCAAGCGGTCAACCGGATACTTACTAATAAGGATAGATTCCGAATTCGCAGTCCCGTAGATCGTTGGGAAACAAGAGAGAGGGACAGAGACAGACCGCAAGTAGATCGACCACCAAATTAAGAGAAAAGTATACAAGAATAATAAATCAGCGATCAACAGTCGATTAGAGGTGTGAATTTTGATAGGAGGATTAATGAACTCGAATGGTCGAATTGGTTTTGCGCCTCTAAATCTCCCAGACGTGTCCGGCTCTTTATACTTGGCTACGTGGTTTTTTTTTGTCGATGCGAGTACGAGACAAACGATAATTAGTGATGATGCTGAATGATTAACGAATGAAAAAAAAATGAAAATTAGAGATGTAACCGTGTGCATGCTACGACGTGGTGCAGAATCGATAGACACTATGGATAAATAAGGTGTGACAGTGAGGATGATACATGAGGCTTTGTGAAATGCTGCTCTATACACCGAGACGAATGATCCTACGCAGAGTTGTAAATCCCTCATTTTTATGGAAATAAAATTGACGGCACAATTGGCTTTGTAATTACGTTTTTATAATAATAACTCGTAATGATTATAATAGGATGCGTAAACTTTTAAATGGAGACAAGAAATATTAATTTCCCATAAAACGTCATGGCAATATTATTGAAAAAATGGAAATACTGCAAATGCATTGCGAAAAAAATTCTCACAAATTTTGCTTACAATTTCTCGCAAAATTTAATTCAAAATTAGGTTTTTCTTACGGCTATTCAGAAGTTGACATGTTATTTTATAATCACTACAGGTTATCGTTATAAAATCGCAACTAGAAAATAAACTGAAACTATAAACTGTATAAACTGTATAAACTTTAATTCCTAAAGTAATGGGGACTTACAAAACTGTTTCTACGTGACTGACACGATGTCCTATCGAGCGAACGTCAAATGCGTTACCTTGTTGCTGCTGAAGATCCCAAATATCCCGACCCGTTTCTTGATCTTGCCGCCGGACACGGTGCCCTTGACTGTTAGGTGATTGTGTATCGGCTGCATTACGGGCTGCGACAGTTGACTATTACTGTCGTAGGACTTGGCCGCGGAGAGGTCCTCGAACGGGAAGTCGCCGGGCGGCGTGAAACCGCTCTTGTATCTCTCGATCACCAGGAGCGTGTCCTCCTTCTCGTTTATCTCGTTCGCCGCCTTCTCGATACCCTCCAGACACTGAGCGATTATCGGGGCCACCGCGCACTCGATTTGCACCGATTTCAGCATGTAATTCCGCATATTCTTTATCCTCTTCTCGTCCAGCTCCTGTCGTCGAGGCAAAATAAACGTGAGAACGCTGATTCTAAACGTGACCGCGAGACCGCTTTGCCAACGTCGTTTATCGCTAAATACACGGTGATATTCGTTCTACGATTTATATCAGCCACTATACCTGTAGATGCTGGAACACCTCGGGCATCGCCGTGTGATAGTGCAGCGTCTGCATTTCGTTCGTCTTTTGCAACTGATTCGCGTACTCGGTCTTGGCCTCCTCGCTCTGCTGAGTCTTCAGAGTCATGTTCATTCGCTGTTTCTCCACCTGTTGACAAAACGACGGGTGATTTATGAATGAGACAACTGCAATGACACGCCTGTTCGCTCGTTTGTTTCACGAGTCGTCTGTGACTTGTAGATTTATTTTTTTCAGCTCTTTTCTCTCCCTCTTTTTTTCTCTCGATAAAAATCATGGTGGCCGTTTTTTTGTTTGAAAAAAATTCCCTGACTTTTCCCTGATTTTTCGCTGATCACAGTTCTACATTTTTATTCAAAAAATTAATGATGCCAATGAAAATGTATTGAAAACCGGTGTCTTCGATAAATGATTTTTTTGCCGATAAACGATGAATCACATTAATCACTATTATAACTATTCACGTTATATTATATTTATTACAATAATGTATAATATTTTTTAATCTTTTTATTTTTTTATGGGAGGTTCGGCGACAATTCACTTTTTCCCTGACCAATTTTGAAATTCCCTGACCTTTCCCCGATTCCCCGACCAATTTTTTTGTTCCCTGACTTTTCCCGGTTTTCTCTGACCGCGGCCACCATAAAAAAAACACCAACCTCGGCTCTCGAGAGATTCAGGTCGGCGTCCGCTCTCTGATAGTTCTCCAGCGCCTTTTCCGCCTCCCGAAACGCCTTCTCGTAGGCTTTCCGCGCCCTCTCGAGATTGCCGATCTGCCCCGCGAGATTGGCCATCAGCCTCGCGCCCTCCTGCAGGTGCTTCTTCCGATCCTCCTTGAAGTCCTTGACCAGAATGTTGAGCTCGCGGAGAACGTTCGCCTGGAGATTCTCGGCTATGACCTCGCGCTGTCCCGCCTGGTCGTTGACCTCGTTCAGCTCCAGCTTGAAAGCTCGACATGGGCTGTACCTTTGGGCAAACGAGAGCAAGCGAATTTTTTTTCACATCGGTTATCCCCTCGCGCGCATCGCAACCGAGCACACTCGAAATTAATCCGCTCGAAGGGGTTTTCGCGAGGGGCCGATCGACGAACCGCACGAAATACTCGTGGCGCACCGACGCTCACGACCTACAAGATCATCGATTAAAGCGAGAGAGACTCGTGTGAGTGTGTTTTTCGTGTTTGTGTGCGAGTGAATCGCAAGAGGGCCGGCGCTTCTCGTGCTCTCGAAGAATTCGTAGCCGCGCGCGGGACGCTCTGCATCACACGTAGAACTTATAGAGCCTCCCACGCTGCTCGATAAGGAGCGTAGCTTCTGTTTTCTGTCGGTTTGAAGCACGAGGCTGCTGTGTTACATTCGCGGTATCTGCGTTTCGGCCAACATCCCGGTGCGCAAATAAACCGCCCGACGGGCGCCTCGCTCTTTTTTTTTTTTTTTTCTTCACACAGCCGGAGAATCCGAGACGCTCTTGAGAGAGAATAAATCGCGAATAAAAAAAGGTGCCTTGAGAAAAAAAAAAAATCTCGAATTATCCGGACGAACAGAGCGGCCGGCCCGGGTGGCTCCCACGAATACTTTCTCCGTGGCTGCGTACGACGATCGGCGTGAATCGCTACGTCGCCTACTCCGAGCGGATGTGCAGTGGTTTTTGCGTCGTGTACTCACTGATAGTCCTCTTCCTCCTTTTTCTTCGGCTGATAATTCTTCACTAGCCTCCTGAAACATAATAACAACACGACGTTTAACGACAGTTAATTGATTCAAGCGGCGGAGACGCGAGGGCGTCGGCACTAAAATCAAATTCAAAGAGCACGCGCTGCGCGCCTAAAGATATGCGCACATTTTCGACCAAGGTGGCAGCGGCGAAACGATTCGGGATATTAATTCACGACGACGTGGGCGTCCGGCAGGGCTTATTTGGTGAGTTCCCGGGTCTCCTAACGCTCCACCCGGGCTGTTATTTTTATTTATCGATGACAGGGGAAAAGTTTCAATTTGCCCAATAGATTCTCGGGCGACTCTGTGTCACAAGACTGTGGCGACGAGATTTTATTGACTGTTTGAAGTTGAATTCAATTTGAAAGTTTGAAGATGATTATATTGAAGTTTGCATTGTTGGAATCCAACGAAATTCAGAAAAAAAAATTAATTCTAATCAATCCAAATGATGAAAATAAGTTTAAAACTTCACCATAGCAACTAAAGGCACGAAAATAAAAAAATAAAAATAAATCGTGCCCTTCATCGTTTGGATTAATTACTTTTATTTATTTTTTCTGAATTTCGTTGCATTCCAACGATGCAAACTTCAACATCGTCAATAGTGCGAATTCCCGAGACTCGAGTCTACCGCGACAATAAGGAACGCGACAAAAAAGGCAAAAAAAGAAAAGAAAAAAAAAAAAAAAAAAAGAAATGCAATACCGTCATTCGTATATCCGCGCTCATCGCTCCGTAGAAAGTGCAAGCTTCGACGTATACAACTATAATACTCGTCGCATTGTACTCGGAGAGCGTCAGCAGCAGCGAGCGACGACAACGAGAGAGTGAGTAATTGTGGCGCGACGGTATTCGTCGCGGCCGTCGAAGGCGAAAGAAACGTGAGAGATAATTTACGCACGTCGCTATACGTGACGGGAATTGTATCTAAGCTGGCGAGCAGTCCAAGGGACAAGAGCGCGGACTTTCTCGGTCGGGAATCGGCTGCAAATTAGCCGGGAGGCCGACGATCGAATCGAGCATCGAGCCAGTGCGAATTGACGACGACGCGGGGCGATCGAAGAGGAGAATCAACGAAAAAACCGGGAAGGAAAAGGAGAGTCGACGATGATGTTGAAGTTTGCATGGTTGGAATGCGACGAAATTCAGAAAAAAAATCATTCTAATTAACCCAAATGATGAAATTAGGTATAAAAAGTCATCACAGCAACTAAATGCTACGACGACTATTTATGATATTGAAGTTTGCATCGTTGAAATGCAACGAAATTCAGAAAAAAAAAAAATTCTAAGAAATCCAAATGCTGAAATTAGCACCTAATTGCTATGATGTCTTTTCACACCTAATTTCATTATTTGGATTAATTAGAATTAATTTAATCATTTGAGTAAATTAGAATTATTATTTTTTCCTGATTTTCGTTGCATCCCAACGATGCAAACTTCAACACCATATATTTATATCTAATTTCTTGATTTGTGTTAAATAGATTTTTTTTTTTTTTAGTTTTAGTTAAGGGAAGGAAAAGGAGAATCGACGAAAAAGCCTGGAAGAAAAAGGAGACGAGGGTGGTGAAGAAGGGAGGAAGCGAGAGACCGGAGGGTCATTTACGCGACACCCGGTATAACAAAAATACTCCCCGAGTCCACAGTAGACGTCATTCACGAGACAAACAAGGGGGCCTTTAATGCGATATTACCGGCGGTTTGTGTGTCGTCCCTGAACTCACCGGGTGCGTGAGAGAGAGTAACCCAAGTGCTCTCGTTGCACATGCTGCGCGCACCGCGAGGCTTATAACACTCGGTGTGTGTTGTGCGGCTCTCGCGGCGCGGCTCGCACATTTTATTCAACAGACCCGCGCTCGCGCTCTCCCGGTTCCCTTCTAACTTCATTCCCCGCGTTAATCCGCGAGAGACTGAATATGTGCCGACCCCGCGAATCGGCGATAATTGCGCGCTTTCGGCTCGCAGCAGGCGCGAAAGCGGTATCGCCTCACCTCAGATTGCCGGCGTACTCCACCTCGATCTTGCATCTGTCCCGGACGAAGTGGCCATATCTCTCCAGGAATTCTATTCCCTTCTGCGTGTGGAGGGACAGATTCTCGAACTGGTCCTGAAATGCGAAAATTCAATTAGGACATTTGATACGGATTTTTTTTTTTTTTTAGAATAAATTGAAATAAATCAGGATATTCTGAATTGAGAAAATGCTCAATTTGGAATATTTAGAATATATTAGAATATAAGAATATATTTATAATTAAGAAAAATTTGAAATAAATTAGGATACGATAAATTGAGAAAATACTGCGAATACTGAATGGGAATGATGTTCAAGTTTGTATGGTTGGAATGCAACGAATTCCAGAAAAAAAATAATTTTGATTAACCCAAATTATTAAATTAGGTATAAAGAGTCATCATAGCAACTAATTGGTATGATGACTTTTTGTACCTGATTTCATCATTTGAATGAATTTTTTTTTAATTAGGTATAAAAAGTCATCATAAAAAAAAAGTAATTGCTATGACTTTTTATATCTAATTTCATCATTTGGGTTAATAAGAATTATTATTTTTTCTGCATTTCGTTGCATTCTAACGATGCAAACTTCAATATCATGAATGGGACAAAGTGAAAACTGTCGTCCTGCCGGCAACTGAGGTTGTCGAGCAAAGACGTCACAAAAGTTTTGCCTAGGATTCCCCTCCGTCTTTTCTCTCCTCCGCGTCTCTCTCGTGGTCCGCTTATTCGTTTTTTTCTTTTACTTTGACGTTTTTTTTTTATTCTCTCGTCTCGTCTCGAAGAATCACGACGATCGTGAAAACCGGATCGTGCCAAATATGGATCGTCGAGCGCGCGATACCGAAGACACACTCGTCCCTCACGCGTCTGTGTTGTGTCGTACGTCGCGACGAGCATTCGGGGAATCGACGGGAAAGTCGTCGGCGTTTTGTGGCTTTTTGTTCCTCGTAAAACTCGGATAGCGATAAAAGTCTATATGACAATCGGGGATCTCTGTTTGTTCGGGACGTTCGAGTCGAATTGTTGGAAGGACCGCAGATACCGAGCTGCAATTCGATATCGCGGTGGATATAGGTTGAAGCCTATAAAATTCGACGAATCGATTCGCCTTTATTTCTCTTCTGTCTCCCGAATTTTTTATTTTTCAATGTTAACTTTCAACACAGTTAATTTCAATGAAAAATATTTTCCCCTCTATACCATCGCAGCAATATTTTTGGGGGGCTCGAAAAAATATCGCAGCAATATGTTTGGGAGGCCCGAAAAATATCGCATCAATATTTTTGCGAGGTCCGAAAAATATCGCATCAATATTTTTGCGAGGCCCTAAAAATGTCGAAAAAATATTTTTGCGAGGCCCTAAAAATATCGAAAAAATATTTTTCTTCATCCTGAAATAATTTTTTTTTTTTTTTCCTATACCAGGTACCAATTTTTTTCAAACGATTGCAACAAGCTATCCTTTCGTTTGGCACAAATAAATATTTTTTTCAGGGTGTGGTAACACGCGTGACACGCATGCAAGCGAGTGGACCGACGCACCGGGACAATGAGGAATTTCGCAAGCGTCGGTTCGCCGTACGATATACAGCAACGGCGCACAGTAGGCCAGACGTTAAACTGTATAATGACACCCGTTGTACCTGTGCAAAGTGCGAGATATACACGAGTGCTCGAAGGACTGAAAGATCCGTTTAGCGGTCCGGCACGAAAAGTGAAATTGGTCAGCGGTGCCGTAACCGTCGCGCGAGAGAAGAAGTGGAAGCAGAAGAAGATGAAGAAGAGGGCACAACCTGTAATTTCCGAGGTACAAAACGCGACGAGCAGTTCAGAAACCGGCAGCGGAAAAAATAAATTAAATAAATCAAAAATAAAATAAATTAAAACCTGTGATATTCGCAGTGATTGTAATTCCCGAGGTAAAAAACGCGACGAGCAGTTCAAAAACCAGCAGCGGAAAAAATAAAAAATAAAATAAAATAAAAACCTGTGATATTCGCTGCGATTGTAATTCCCGAGGTACAAAACGCGACGAGCAGGTCAGAAATCAGAAGCGGAAAAAATAAATAAAAAATAAAAACCTGTGATATTTGTAGTGATTGTAATTCCCGAGGTACAAAACGCGACAAGCAGTTCAAAAACCAGCAGCGAAAAATAATAATAATAATAATAATAATAATAATAATAAAAACCTGTGATATTCGCAGTGATTGTAATTCCCGAGGTACAAAACGCGCCAAGCAGTTCAGAAACCAGTAGCGAAAAAAATAAAATAAAAAATAAAAATTGTGATATTCGCAGTGATCGCGCCACGCACGAGAAATCCAAGTGCCCGCATGGACAATTCTAACCGCAGAATTGCAGGCTACTTCGACCTCTTTACACCCCGCGAGACTCGCGGCGGCGGCGGAATAACCCGCGGACCGCGTTTGCACAAAGTACACACTACGTATACGCGATTGAAGTGCGCGATTGCATTGCCGACCACTTGTGATCCGAATCTTGGAATCTGTCGGTGGGACTGGAACGAGAAGCGTGAAAAGAGAGAAAAGGGGGGAAAGAAGGCAGTAACAAAGTTTTCGCGGTCGACGCGTTATAATCTGATATGGCGAGCTAGGACGTCGTTTGCATCGCTCGCGGGAAGTTAGAACGACGACGAGCGGCGGAGTCGAAGAGTTTACTACGAGAGTGGAGCGCGGGGTGGGGGTCAAAATATCTAATTGCTAAAATAGCAAATGGCTAAAATAGCAAATTTCAAAATAACGAACGGTCCGAGTGTAGAATCGCCATCGTTACGAAATTCGCAATTTCGGCCATTTGCTATTTTCATCATTCACTATTGTGACCCACACTTTATTAAAATACAAAAAAAATATATAAAATTAAATAAAAATATAAAATAAATATAAAATTAATAAATAAAATATAAAATAAATATAAAATTAATAAATAAAATATAAAATAAATATAAAATTAATAAATAAAATATAAAATAAATATAAAATTAATAAATAAAATATAAAATAAATATAAAATTAATAAATAAAATATAAAATAAATATAAATTCTCTTCGTACAGTTCAGGTTTTTACCTGATGGCTGGTATTTGTGGGTGCAACGAAGCAACAAATGGGATACGGCCCGCATATAATGAACAAAACAAAACAAAACAAAACAAAATGAAATAAAAAAAGCGAATGATCAAAACAGAAAATGGGTGAAATTGCAAAATTCATAATGATGACCATTCTAGATTCAGACCGTTCATTATTTTCAAATTTACTATTTTAGCCTTTCGCTATTTAGGTAATTATTTATTTTGACCCCCACCCGAAGCGCGCGGTGCGCTGCAGACTCGACGCCGCTGTGCGGCAGTCGTAGTCGTAGTCGAGAAGAATGCGAGGAAAGCCTTATCGTTCAAGGACGTGTCTAACCGTCCGTCTCTCCCTCTCGCTCCGCGCTCGTGGCCTTCTGTCCTTCGGCCGGCACTTTTACGCGGGCTCGCCGCGAGCTCTAACGGTATGGAACACAAATCGGGCCGCGCGGTGTCTCTACAGCTGCGCGCGCACGAATTTCTCCGCGCGGAGCGCTGAAAAACGAGTTTTGTGCGGTGTGCGTGCGCGCCGCGTGGATTTCCTCGCCTTTTTCCACCGGGGGATAAAATCGTGTGCGCAGTCGGCAGAACGCGTGATAATCGGTTGTGCGCTTGCGGGGAATATCGAGAGCGGCGCGCGACGAGATATCGGGAACGCGCGCGCAAAACGTCGATGGTCGCGCGGGCGAGATGATAAGGCGGTTATCGCGCGGTTGACTCGGTTCCCGGCGAAAAGTGAAGAAATCGAGAGCACGGATTTTTTTTTTTTTTTTTTTTCTTCGAGATGTCGTGGCGACTATTTTGGTTTACGCCGTTGCTATCAGGTCGTGTGTGTCGTGTCTCCCGAAACTGGAACGAACTTTTTTTTTTGTTGAATTTGAAAGGAAAAAAAAGATTTTTTTTTTCGATTTTTCAACGTCAGAATTGATGGTCGCGTCTCCCGGGAAAAAAGCGGCGAAATCGATCTCAAGAATTTTTCTTCTTCGAAATATATTCTATGACCGAGAAAACATTTTTTTGAGGGTATTATATTAATTTCTCAGCTTATTTTAATAAATTAGGCCATACACGCGATAGTTAGCCAGATAATAAAAAATAAAAAATAAAAAAATAACATAAAAAAAGGAAATCGAAGTTTTTAAAATATTTTTGTGAAAACTATTGCGTTTAGAAAAAAAAAACTAATCGCGAATTCATCGCATACGAGCAAAAATACCTCGAAATAAAATGTTAAAAAAATGAAAAAATAAAAATAAAAAAAATGAAAAGGAAACTCAAGTTAATTTTTTTTTTGTGAACACTATTGCGTTTGGATAAAAAACTAATCGCGAATTCATCGCATACGAGCAAAACTACATTGAAATAAAGTGTTAAAAAAATAAAAAAATAAAAATAAAAATCGTTCGAAAAATGCTAAAATCGACCACATTTTATTTTCCCTCAAGATATCAACATTTGTCCTTCAACCTGCCCCTTTCCACCTCAACTACAACAAACGCGCCTCAAAGCACACACAGCAATCACCGCGTCGTTTGCGCTACGCCTTGAATCTCGACATCCGACAGGAGACACGACCTGCGTAGCATTCAGCGCAGACTGCACCGAGACCTCGTAGCACGCAGCAGGCAGGCAGGCAGTATGTACTTCGCTCGTGTCCTTTTCCTTTTCGAGATCGAGCACCGAGCAGTCCAGCCTTGGACGTTCAACAAAAAGGGGAAGATCGCGGTGTGACGCATCCGCGCGACACTCAGAAGCGAGAAGGAGGCGCGCGTTGCGTGCTGTACGGCGAAGACCGGCGCGCGTGTATAGCAAGAGACCCTGCCCCGCTGTTCCATTTCGCTCGACGTTGCCCGTGGCCTCCACGCATTCGCACACACGACTAAATAAAAAAAATAAAAAAAAACAAAAATACAAAACCCTAAAAAAAAAATCGTTATCTCTCGACGACAATAAAAACCCAAATCCCCGAACATAAACGCCCACCCAAAAACAGCATAAAAACTGCTTCTCCTCCCACCCCAACTCTTATTAAGGGGGTCTTCTACCTTAGGAGCTGCATTTTTCAAGTGCTCACGTTTTATTTTTTATTGGGGAAACGAACAAATCTAGACGACTGCGGTTTTTTTCTACTTGGACTTACGTTTTAAAGTATACAATGGAATTTTCATTTTTTTCTTTACTAAAAGAAAATTCCATTGTATACTTTAAAACGTAAGTAACAAGTAGAAAAAAAAACCGCAGTCGTCTAGATTTGTTCGTTTCCCCAAAAAAAAAAAAAAAATAAAACGTGAGCACCTATACAATGGAATTTTCTTTTTTTTTTCTTTACTAAAAGAAAATTCCATTGTATACTTTAAAACGTAAGTAACAAGTAGAAAAAAAACCGCAGTCGTCTAGATTTGTTCGTTTCCCAAAAAAAAATAAAACGTGAGCACCTATACAATGGAATTTTCTTTTTTTTTCTTTACTAAAAGAAAATTCCATTGTATACTTTAAAACGTAAGTAACAAGTAGAAAAAAACCGCAGTCGTCTAGATTTGTTCATTTCCCCAAAAAAAAAAAAAAAATAAAACGTGAGCACCTATACAATGGAATTTTCTTTTTTTTTTCTTTACTAAAAGAAAATTCCATTGTATACTTTAAAACGTAAGTAACAAGTAGAAAAAAAACCGCTGTCGCCTACATTTGTTCGTTTCCCAAAAAAAAATAAAACGTGAGCCCATGAAAACTGCAGCTCCTAAGGTAGAAGTCCTCCTTAACATCAGCGCGTTCCTTCGCACTGGGACGACCTCGAAAAAAAAAAAAAAAAAAAAAAAAAAAAAAAAAAAAAAAAAAAAAAAAAAAAAAAAAAAAAAAAAACGCAAAATCCATCCAGGACGAAGGGCGCGCCGAAGGTTGAGAGCCGCTTGCGGATATAACGCGGTGGCTTTCGCGGCGGGGGCTTCGCGAGAGCCGCTCCTGCGTGGCGCGAGAGCAGCACCGGCCGCACTAGAATAGGACACTAGACGGGGAATTTAATGGCATAGACAGTGGGAAACGGTGTAATATATTCGGGAAGGGCCGCTCGCGACCTCGTGACTGGGGAGCCAGCGGCTCGGCCCCCTCCACGCTCGCAGCCATTCGCAATTTTTCCGTTTCCGTTCGACCTTACCGTCCCCCCTCCCCCCTCCTTCCCCGCTCGCCCGGCCCAAAGGTCGATAAGAGGAAAACGCGTCATAGCTGTGCGAGAGCCCGAGGCAACCCTGGCTGAGAGGTGACTCACCGCGCGTCTCGTTCGTTCACTCGGCGGCCGTCCGTGTGTACGTTACGGTGCGAGTGCACCGAGCTGCTCCTCCCGGCCGCGCCGGCTCGTTCTAGGGAATGCACTTGCCGCCCCTTCGGGTCCCCCCCCCCCCTCCCCCCTACCCCCCTCGAGCCGGAGGGGCTCTCGGGAGCCCCCCCGAAAGAGCACAATGGAATCAGTGTCCACATCCCGCTGCACGCTTTTCTGTTTCTGTTTCTGTTTCACGCTCGCTTTTTTTCTCTTTCTGTCTCTCTCTCTCTCTTGGGGCTTTATGAATTATCCTGGATGGACGGATTTGCCGATGGGAAGACTGAAGAGCGTTGGGCACCTCTCGTGGCCACGCGGCACCCGGTCCACACCCGACCCGTACCCGGGTACGGATAATGCGACGAGTTTTGCGAATGGCTACGAGGGCCACGCAGGTATAGCAGGTTGGTCGCACTGCGTGCGGTCCCCCCAGGCTGCACCTGAGTGGAGGAGAAAAAAATATGTGTTTTGCTCGGGGGATAAACTTGGGAGACAAATTTGTTGTTGGTGGTTGGAGAGGGATGAATGTTTTTTTTTTGGGTAGTGGTAATTGGTTTACCGAGCTGTATGGTAATTTTTGCGTCGTTGCAATGCAACGAAATGCAGAAAAAAAAATTAATTTTAATTGGCCCAAATGAGGAAATTAGAATTAATGTTTTTTCTCAATTTCGTTGCATTCCAACTTATAGTCGGTAAATGATTATCGTGATTATGGCGACAGATTGGATTGATTGTTAGGTTTAAGGGAAGGTTTGGCCAATACGAAACAATACGGAACGCCCGATTTTTTGAAGGCCTGATTCATAAACTGAAAATTCTTATTTTTAAAAATTGTGTCTGCGTAAGTAAAATTAAGGAAATTCATTTTCATCAATAGATTGTCAAATTTTTTTAAATTTCTGTGCAACCTTTATTTCAACTCATTTTAGAACTATAGACGTGATTTAGGACCAATAGAATAGGTTTTAGAATTGAGGAAAAAAAATGTCCTGGTACCTGGAAAAAAGGGACCCGTATCGGGAAACCAATTTTCTGTCACAGGCGCAATGCTAAAATTAGCCCGCAACAACGAAATCTTTTTTGGACATCATAAGCGTAAAAATGGAAACCCAGGTAGTGGACTTCGGTGTCATAAATGCTCATAAATGGATCCTCTGGTGTTGTCAGGGAAACAGCTGTTAAATTCCCCGCACAAAAATATTTTCCCACTGAGCAAAGAAAAGTCGTCTCAATATTGCCTTCAATCAATCTCCAAACGACCTAATAATTATACTTTGCGCGATTCATGCTGGTCCCGTTTTTCGGGCGTGAAAAATTCGCTCGCGGCAACTGCGCGGCAATCGCGACTCGCATCGACGACACTCGTCGCCGATATCGATTGCCCGGTTGCGCAATCTCGATTACGAGTGCAGCAGACGGAAAAATATGAGTGTGGAGGAGGCGAGCGCGAGGCGAAGGGAAAGGCGCAAAAAAGAGGCAGCAAGATTTGCTCGGTGAAAAGAAAACGCGCCGACGGGGGTTGCGAGGGCCGCGCGTGGGCGGCCACGACTCGAACAAGTGTGCATTATGAGTCACGTAATCGAGTTGGGGGCGCGCGGGGTTCACCCTCCTCTTTCTATCGATCCTCCACATTTCTCCCTGTGTATATATAAATGCCTGTGCGTGTATATAGCACACGGATAACAGTAGGGGATGTGCGGGCAAAATGAAACACGGGGGCAAAATGAAACAGCGTTTTTTTTCAGTTCCGAATATTTTTAAGGGCAAAATGGAACAAAATCCCGTTTCGGGAATATCGCGTCTATACGACACACTTTAACGCAACTAAGCAGAATATAACTTTTTTTTTCCAGTGTTTCAAGCTATTTGACTTTTAGAAAACCACTAGAAAAAAAAATAATAATAATGAATAAAATAATAATAATAATTTTTATATCATTTTTTTCTCAATATAATCATTACTGATGATGTGGAGTATAAAAAAAACACGAGTTTCTGAATTTGGGGCCTGTTTAATTTTGCCCGCACTTTTTTTCTGCCGACGCTCAAAATTGACGAATGGAAGTTTCAAGCTATTTGGCTTTTAGAAAAAAACGAAAAAAAAAAAAATAATGAATAAAATAAAATAATAATAATAATTTTTTTATAATTTTTGTTCTCAATATAATCATTACTGATGATGTGGAGTATAAAAAAAACACGAATTTCTGAATTTGGGGCCTGTTTAATGTCACCCGCACTTTTTGTTTTGCCGACGCTCAAAATTGACGATTGGAATCGTCGTTTTGGGTGAAAACCAACAGAAATACACTTTGGTCGTCGTCATAAAACCATTTTTCGCTTATGCGTTTCATTTTGCCCGCCCATCCCCTATATATGTACAGCAAAGGGCGTCGTCGGCGTCCTCGGCGTCCCAATAGTTCCAACTATTTCTGTCTACGACTCGCGAGGCTCTCGTGACTGAATCGTCCTGTGTCTGCTCCACACGGGTGACGATGATAGCTATTCCGGTGTCTGTGCGAATCACCCGACTCTCCGTGGTCTACCTGAGCTGCCGCCAGCCACTCGGGACAGTGGAAACGACGAGACAACACTCGGCGAAAGCAGCAACAGGGAGAGAAGGACGGAGAAAAAAAAAGTGGAGAAACAGAGAGACAGACAGAGACGGGAACAGAACAGGGGGGGGGGGGGGGGGAGAGGATCGCGCACTAACGAGAATCCGCACGTTGAAACGAGAACGCGTTGAGGGCTCGACGAGCCGACACGCTCGATGCTCTTAATACTTATTAAACCCCCGCAAGCATTCGCGACGTGGTTAGGCCGCGAAGAGCCTACGTGACGTCTCTGCTGTCGTCCTTTTCTCTTCTTTTTTTTCCTCCCCACGGTTTTCTTTTTATTCTCCATTTCTTTTTTTTCCTCCCCATGGTTTTCTGTTTTTATTCTCCATTTCTTCTTTTTTCCTCCCCACGGTTTTCTCTTTTTATTTTTCATTTCTTTTTTTTTCCTCCCCACGGGTTTCTCGTTTTATTCTCCATTTCTTTTTTTTTCCCCACGGTTTTTTCTTTTTATTCTCTATTTCTTGTTTTTTCCTCCCCATGGTTTTCTCTTTTTATTCTCCATATCTTTTTTTTCCTCCCCACGGTTTTCTCTTTTTATTCTCCATTTCTTTTATCATGTTGAAGTTTGCATCGTTGGAATGCAACGAAATTCAGAAAAAAATGTATTTCTAATTAACCCAAATGATGAAATTAGGTATAAAAAATCATCATAGGAACAAATTGTTACAATGACGTTTTATACCTAATTTCATTATTTGGATTAATTAGAATGATTTATTTTTTTTATTTCGTTGCATTCCAACGATGCAAACTTCAACATCATTTTCTTTTTTTTTCTCCCCACGGTTTTCTCTTTTTGTTCTCCATTTCTTTTTATTTCCTCCCCACGGTTTTCTCTTCTTATTCTTCATTTCTTTTTTGTTTTCCTTTCCACGGTTTTCTCTTCTTATTCTCCATTTCTTGTTTTTTCCTCCCCACGGTTTTCTCTTTTTATTTTCCATTAATTTTTTTTCCTCCCCACGGTTTTCTCTTTTTATTCTCTATTTCTTTTCCTCCCCGCGGTTTTCTCTTTTTATTCTCCATTTCTTTTTTGTTTTCCTCTCCACGGTTTTCTCTTTTTATTCTCCATTTCTTTTTTTTTCCCTCGCTTTCCGTTGGCATCGGAACGAACGTTCGAACGTGGACAACGATGTCAACCTGGTCGGGCGCGCGCAGCCCACGGAGTCGCGCACGTACTACGTGTTTCGAGTAATAAAAAACGGCGGTTAGACATGTAGACGTCGGGCGAGGGACGCGAGGGAATGATTTACGCGCGTCATGCGTAAGTCACGTTATTATATCGAACAAACATTTCGTGCGATGGAAATTGATCGCTCGCGGGCGATCGGAGAGAGACTCGAGCGGGTGCGGCTTTGTTGAAGCGTCTATCGAAATTATTATCGCGATTAAATTCTTCGGCTTATCGTCGATTCGAGTCTACCGGAGGCTTCGGTATCTCTCGGCCGCGACGGCGAAAAGACCTTCAGGCTTTTGTTTGTGCGAAAACGGGATCGCCGAACGATAGTGAAAAAATGTATTTTTTATGCGTTTTATTTTGAAAATTCGAGGGCAAAATATTAGCCGCGCTTTTGGGGAATAAAAATTCTCAGCTGTTACTTCGTCACTGATTTTCCACCTGTTTGAGAAACACTCGGTGTAAATTCGCGAAAAAAATTGTTTCTCTTCTATAGTCAAAAAAGTATTTTTTTCTGGCGTTTTATTTTGAACAAACCGATGCCAAAATATTAGCCGCGCTATTGGGGAATGAAAATCCAGCTGTTACTTCGTCACTGATTTTCCACCTGTTTGAGAAGTACTCGGTGTAAATTCGCGAAAAAAATTGTTTCTCTTCTATAGTCAAAAAAGTATTTTTTTCTGGCGTTTTATTTTTAAACCCGATGCCAAAATAGTAGCCGCGCTTTTGGGGAATGAAAATCCAGCTGTTACTTCGTCACTGATTTTCCACCTGTTTGAAAAACACTCGGTGTAAATTCGCGAAAAAATTGTTTCTCTTCCACAGTCAAAAAATGTATTTTTTCTGAGGTTTTATTTTTAAAAATCGATGCCAAAATATTCGCTGCGTGTTCGGTGAAAAATAATCCAGTTACTTCGTCACTGACTTTCCACCTGTTTGAGAAACCCTCGCTGCGTAAATTCGCGAAAAAAATCGTTTCTCTTCCAGCTGGATTTTTATTCGCGATTCTATTTTCACGGTTTCTCGATGACTCCCGCTCGGATGTGTCGTCGCTGTTTCCTGCGGCGAGCGGCGATTTTCGCCAGAGAGCCTCGAAGCTGTCGCCGAGTTCAATAACAATGATAATCGCGCGCCGGACTGACTCGACCTACGCTCGGAAATTCCGCGTGACTCGCGGCGGAAAAAAAATATTCCTATTAAATTTCTCGGCGACGCAGGAAACTCGCGGGAATGAGGGGAAAAAAAAGGAGAAAGAAAAATAGATCCAGGGGAATATAAAGAAGCGGGGATGCCAAAAATGCCGTCGGCCCTGCCCTTGGCTCCGCCACGCCTCGCGCGACCGGCGCCCGAGAACCGCATCTGCATTCCTCGTGAACGCGGAGGAGTAGTACGTATCTTAGAATACTATTACGTGCCCGCGCAGAAAGCGAGCGAGATGGCGTGAGAGAGAGAGAGAGAGAAAGAGAGACGTGGGGTGCGCGCAAGTCCGCCGTAAAGAGCACGGCGCGTGCCTGTCCCGAAGCTGCTCGAGGCGCGCGCGACTCGGGTGCCTCCGGTTCCTCAATTTTTATTTTATTTATTTTATTTATTTTATTTATTTTATTTATTTTATTTATTTTATTTATTTTATTTATTTTATTTATTTTATTTATTTTATTTATTTTATTTATTTTATTTATTTTATTTATTTTATTTATTTTATTTATTTTATTTATTTTATTTATTTTATTTATTTTATTTATTTTATTTATTTTATTTATTTTATTTATTTTATTTATTTTATTTATTTTATTTATTTTATTTATTTTATTTATTTCATTTATTTCATTTATTTCATTTATTTCATTTATTTCATTTATTTCATTTATTTCATTTATTTCATTTATTTCATTTATTTCATTTATTTCATTTATTTCATTTATTTCATTTATTTCATTTATTTCATTTATTTCATTTATTTCATTTATTTCATTTATTTCATTTATTTCATTTATTTCATTTATTTCATTTATTTTATTTATTGACAGTGGACGGGACATTTTATTGAAAATACAATAAAAAGAAGATGGCAAAAAATTCAGCCAAAGCAGACACAAAACTCACAAAAAGAAAATTCATATAAACAAAATTCCGTCAAGCTAAATACATATAATAAAAATTCATATAAACAAAATTCACGAAACAAATTTTATTTCCGAGCGCACAAAACCGCTCGAGAAATTTCGAGGCTTCGACCTCGGCGGATCTCGGAATCTCGCGGGTCGATCCGGGGTCAAACGCCTCGCGGATTTTTGTTTCTCGCTCTCGCGCGAATTGTTGTCTAGGTCCGGAGGAATTCCTCACTCGCGAGCACCGAAGGTCCGAGAGGAGGTGACACACGACTAATTGCGCGTGACGTTTCCTCTGTCCTCGAGTGCAGTCGAGCGCGTTTGAGAGTGATAAAAGAATAAAAAACAAAACAACAACAACAAAAAGAGAAGATAGAAACGGAGAAACACACGACGGGGAGGAAAACAGAAGCCAGTGGAAATGTGCACCACGAAGAACTGGGAGGATGTCAACGCGCTTCCCTTCTTTCCGTCCACAATAATGAGGACAGTGACACCGTTAGGAGTAGCGAGCCAGAGAAACCCCTCGGGGCCCCTAGACTTTCCTGCTGCCACTCTGACCGAGCTTCTCTGCCTCTCGCGAGCGACGCTATTGAGATCTTCCGTCGACCGGCTGGAAAAATCAGTGCAACCGAAGTTACACGTTGGCTTCTCCGCTCGTGACAACTGTGAGGTCGCAAGCTGCGTCAAAACAAGCTTCACAATCATCGCCCATATGGAAATAAAGTATATTCATATATATTTTCGGATATATACGAAATATACCGAAAAATATGTCTAAGATATATCCAAAATATATTCAAAATGTATTTTTCAACATTTATTTTTATTTGTATGTCAGTAAAAATTAGACACTAGAAAATTATTTTAAAGAATGATATCTCAGTAAGATTAATTAAATTATTTAAATTAATTGAATTTAATTATTCTTTAGTTTAATTTAATTATGAGAAACACTTTTCCTACAGTGTTTTTAATTTTTGTCGGATTTTTTGTCAAGTGAGTTTTTATCATTGTTTACACCGGCTGAGTGGCTGACGCCTTTTGCCCACTGAGTCTCGCGGAGTGGGGACAATTTTGGCCACCAGCCGCGCCACCCGAGTCGTGTGAAATTAGCGTCCGTACAAAGAAGAAAAAAAAAAAAAAAGGTCGCCGCACTGACAGACACGAGGAACCTAAGCACAAGATTAATTAAATTATTTAAATTAATTGAATGTAATTATTCTTTTGTTTAATTGAATTATGACAAAAACTTTTCATACAGTGTTTTTAATTTTTGTAGGATTTTTCAAGTCAAGTCAATTTGCCAAGTGAATTTTTATCATTGTTTACACCGGCTGAGTGGCTGACGCCTTTAGCCCACTGAGTCTCGCGGAGTGGGGACAATTTTGGCCACCAGCCGCGCCACCCGAGTCGTGTGAAATTAGCGTCCGTCAAAAAAAAAAAAAAAAAAAAAAAAAAAAAAAAAAAAAAAAAAAAAAAAAAAAAAAAGGTCGCCGCTCTGACAGACACGAGGAACCCAAGCACAAAGAGAGCTCAACTATTAGCTACGAGTCGGTTCAGAATAGATATGTATCTCGATCACGAAGCATATGGGGCTCTCTATCCGGGCTGCTCTGTTTGCCGCCGACACGTGATTCATCCGAGATCCTAAATTCGTTAAAGAGCCGCCTACGTGATTCACGATTTGGCCTCTACGCGTGTGTACACGATACAGAAACGATTCCGTCGCCGTTCTATGCGTCAATGATTTGTCATCGCGTGTGCGTCGACGACGAGAGGGAGAGGCTGATACGTTGTGCTTATCGGTGGAGGAACAAAACAAAGACTCATTGACAAAGAGAGACAGAAATAAAGAGTCGAAAAAAAAGATAGAAAAAAAAAATTAGAGTCCGTAACTCTGGGAGTGAGAGGAACTCGAGAGCTCGATATCGAGCCTGTCCGAGCGGTGCAGTCAGGCTACACAATTCTGCCTCTCTTTCTCTCGCGGACTGGTGGGGCGATATCGTTCGAGGATGCAGCCAGTGAGATAAGAGCGATTGCGCGAGAAGCGAGTGGATAGCGCGTGGGCACGTTGCTCTCTCGCAGTTTTCCCCGCGCTTCCCCTCCGTTGCTCCACGCAACTCGGTCGTCCCTCTTTTTCCTCCTGATCGTTGAGTCTCAGCCTCTCGTCCTTCTCTATTTCCTTCGATTCGTCGTCGTCTCGTCTCAGCCTCTCGTCCTTCTTTATTTCCTCCGAATCGTCGTCGTCTCGTCTCAGCCTCTCGTTCTTCTCCATTTCCTATGATGTTGAAATTTGCATCGTTGTAATGCAACGAAATTCAGAAAAAAAAAGAATTCCTATTAACCCAAATGATGAAATTAGGTACAAAAAGTCATCATATCAATTAGTTCCTATGATGATTTTTTATACGTAATTTAATCACTTCGATTATTAAGAATGAATTTTTTTTTTTTCCTGAATTTCGTTGCATTCCAACGATGCAAACTTCAGCATAATTATTTCCTCCGAATCGTCGTCGTCTCGTCTCAGCCTCTCGTCGTTCTTTTCTTTATTTCCTCAGAATCGTCGTCGTCTCGACTCAACTTCTCGTCTTTCTCCATTTCCTCCGAATGATGTTGAAGTTTGCATCGTTGGAATGCAATGTGAAGATCAGAAAAAAATTATTTCTGATTAACCCCAGTGATGTAATTAGGTATAAATAGTCATCATAGCAATTAGTTGCTATTAGTTGCTATGATGACTTATTATATCTACTTTCATTGTTTGGGTTAATTTGAATTAATTTTTTTTCTGAATTTCGTTGCATTCCAACGATGCAAACATCAACATCATTCCTCCGAATCGTCATTGACCATGACGTTGAAATTTGCATCGTTGTAATGCAACGAAATTAAAAACAACAAAATATTAATGAACCCTAATGATTATACCGGCTGTAAAAAGTCATAATAACGACTAAGAGCATAACAAAAATATTACTTCACCCCCTAATGGTGAATTATTTGGATTTTTATGGAATTCATATTTTGTCGTTTTTAATTTCGTTGCATCGCAACGATGCAAACTTCAACGTCGTCACTGACCCTCCGTCCTCCCGGTCGTCGTCTCGTTTCAGCCTCTCGTCCGCATCCATTTCCTCTGAATCATCATGATGATGAAGTTTGCATCGCCGGAATGCAACGAAATTCAGAAAATAAATTAATTCTAATTAACCCAAATTATGAAATTAGGTATAAAAAAATCATCATAGGAACTATTTGATATGATGACTTTTTATACCTAATTTCATCATTTGGGTTAACCAAAATTTTTTTTTTCTGAATTTGGTTGCATTCCAGCGATGCAAACTTCGACATCATGAATCATCATCGTCCTCCCGGTGTCGTCGTCTCGTTTCAGCCTCCCGCCTCGCGCGGGAGTCTCCGACGACTTTCCGCGTCCACCGCGCGCGTGCGATGGTCACGTATAACCGAGAAGCGTTCGACACGGACGTGCGACTCGCGCGCGCCGATCCCGACCAACCGAAAGGCGCCGCGAGAGCGCGGCTATCGGGGGCCCCGGCAGAAACGTCGAAACGCGGTAGCCGCGCGCGCTCGGTTGAGCCGGCCGCAGAGCTCGTCCGCTCCAACGAGCGCGCAACGATCCTTTACGTAACACCCGGAGCGCCGACAGCGCAGCCGAGTTATAACGCGTTCAGTAATTTTGTGGAAGAAAGAGTAAGAAGGAAAAAAACGGAGGGGGAAAAAAAACAACGAGGAATAACGCTGAGGTGTTACGCTCGCGTGAAACTCTCGGCCGCTCACTTCGAGCGCAGACGTTTTAACTGTTATATGAGTTCGTCGTGGTTGTATATCGGGTCTTGATTATTTTTTTTTTTTTTTTTTTTCGTTAGAGAAATTTTATTCCTCATGACCCCTGCGCAATGTCGTCTCGTCGAACCGGCCGCGCTCGGCCGGGTGTCGCTGCATATAATTATAATCACTCGCCCCTCATAGAAATATTTATATGTAAAATGTATGTCACCAATAAAAATTATATGCAATTAAATAAATTAAATAATAAAAAATATATGCGATTTGTATGTTGCATACAAAAATTATATGCAATTAAATAAATTAAATAATAAAAATATATGCAACATATAGAATTTTTCGGCGATATATATTTCACATATAAACATTTCCATGTGGGGAATTTCTACGTTCGTCGTACGCCCGACCCGCTCCGATCGTTCCCAGAATCTTTTTTTTCGGCGATATCGATTCCCACGCGTCGCTCTTATATATTTGCTTTTCTTTTTTCCGCGAAGAAATATTCCGTGTGTGGTTACCGATTATTTTCTCGAGACGATGCGTTTCGCTCGGATCTTTTTTATTTATTTTTTTTTTCGAGGAAAAATCTGGGTCAGAAATAAAAAAAATATTCGGTCTTGGCGTGGAGCGCTCGGGGGATCGAAGCGCCGTGAATTATCGCTTCCTTCCGGTCTCCGCTGTTATCAAACCGCCGGCGCCACGAGTTTTTGGCATCCGATCCCGTCGCTCGGGGCAAACGGAGACCCGGAGACTCGCCGGCGGCTCGCGCTACGCGCGGACCGCCTCTCGTTGACCCGGTTGCTCGAAAATCGAGAGCCTGTCGAGTTATATTCCACGGAAAAGCCAGCGCATATAACAAGAGCCAAGTGCGCCGCGCGCGCTCGGCGCACAAGCGGCGCGGCGTATGCGGCGGGAGATCCTTTCCGTCACGGCTCGTGATTGCATCGCCCGAGCTCTCGGATAAGATTGCAGGCGCCCGGCGGTCGGTTCTGCCCTCGCGGTGTGCGCGCGACTGTCCCACACAGCATCGAGAGAAAAAGTTTCCTTGATTAAATTAAATTTCCTTGAAATCTCAACCTATGAAACATTTCTTAGATGTCAATGAAATAATATCCTTATGTAAATATTCTATTTTTTTTATGATCTCATAAAAAAATGAAAAAAAAAGTTTCCTTGATCAAATAAAATTTCCTTGAAATCTCAACCTATGAAACATTTCTTCGACATCAATGAAATAATATCCTTAAGTAAATATTATATTTTCTTTGAAGGATCTCATTAAAAAAAAAAGTTTCCTATGAAACCTATGAAACATTTCTTCAACGTCCATGAAATAATATCCTTAAGAAAATATTATATTTTCTTTGAATGATCTCATAAAAAAAGAAAAAAAAAGTTTTCTTGATGAAATGAAATTTCCATGAAATCTCAACCTATAAAACATTTCTTCGACGTCAATGAAATAATATCCTTCAGTAAATATTATATTTCCTTTGAATGATCTCATCAACCAAATTATAGGTTATGTCGACCAAGTTCTTGGTTACCTACCACAGTACTTAGGTACATAGTACTTTGGTACTTATGTTATAACCAATAACTTGAATGGTTTAACCAATGATTATCTTCTTGATTTGACTTCACTTGAACGAAACATAACAGAACAACTCGCGCGAGAAACATGACGTTGAAGTTTGTATCGTTGAAATGTAACGAAAAAAAAAGAATTGTAATTAATCCAAATGATGAAAATAGGTATAAAAAGTCACCATAGTAACCAAGGGCACGAAAAAAAAATTCGTGCACTTCACCATTTGGGTTAATTAGAATACATTTTTTCTGAATTTCGTTGCATTTCAATGATGAAAACTTCATTGCGTTATCTGCTAGGCTAACAATTTTTTTTTGCTCGACTAACATATTTTTTTGCTAGACAAACAACATTTTTTTGCTAGTACAACAAAATTGTTTGCTCGGTTAGCAGATAACGCAATGTTGTCACTATTTTAACGAAAGATTTGCTGGCATAGCAAAACCGTTTTCTCAGTGAGATCGTGTCTTTGAAATTCAAAGAAATATTTTATTGAAATCAATACAAAAAATAAAAATAAATCAATCCACCCATTTCTTTGGAACCAACGAAACTTTTTCTCTCGGTGCGATCTCGAGGACTCTGCGGCGAATTTCTCGAGGGCCTCACAGAAAACACGCGGCGTGGCGCACCAACCGTTAGGGCGGAGGAAATAAGTCATTAAGCTTCTTAGATAATTGGTCACGACATCGTAACTCTGTTAATTGTTTGTACAGTAAGAGGTAAAAACGGGGAGGACGAGGAAACATGGAGGGGAAGTGGATACAAGCGGAGTGTCATTTTCGCGACGCCTGCGAAACTTTACTCACTCTCGCGGGACTTGGGTCAATAGGATGAGTCGCACCGCGCCTCAGCTGCGATTCTGCGCCCTCGTGTCGAGTTTGTTGTCGCATCAGATCGCGGATAGTAAATCGCTTCTCCATGAGACCGAGAGACTCGTCTCTCCCCTCCACGATCGCCGCACGTCGCGTCGCATCGCCGGGATTTAATCGTCATTGACGCTGACGCGGCGCACGCTTTATCGTCATCGAGCATGCGAAACAAGGAAATCTTCTTCTTGACGGTCTTACTACGCGCATTCACGCCGCGGCACACACAGTAACACGTAATGCGTAACAGCGCGCGCAAATACTCATCCCACACGAGCTCCGCGAGCGAGACACGCAATTAATACCTCCTCGCGCCTCTCCGCCGCCGATTATGATCTTTCTAGCTTGCCGAGAGTGAAAAGGAGATTGCGCGCGGCTGCACAGCTGTTTTTCTTCTCCGAGCTTCTCCGGCGCGTCGGGCGCTCGTGATCGAGATATTTGCGGAATTACTTTTAAGTTGACGAGAATTGTGTCATTGAAAATTAGCACGTGAACTTTGGAATCATCTTCGGAAAATCAGTGGGTGGAATTTCTCGCATTTTTTATTTTATGGCCCGGGAAAAAATCATTTTTCGCGTTTTTTTCGTCGAATTTTCTATTTTTCGGACAAGCTGCTTTTCGGAATTAGCGGAAAATTTGCCTCATTGGCAAAATTCGCCAAAAAAAAAAAAAAAAATTCGCCATTCGGGTTTTCAAAATTCGCCTAATTGAATTTTCTTTTCGCAGAAAATGCGAGGGAAAATTTGTTTTTTGAGGATCCGGCTTTAAGTTCTGTGAAAAATTCGGAAATCGAAATTTCACATTCCGTCTTGCGGCATTCTGTTTGTTATTGAGTTTTCTCTCTAGTGGAGGAAGAAAATCCAGGTTCGATAAAAAAAAATCTCGATTTCAGTGAATTGACGCAATTTCGCAAAAAATACGAAAACACTTTTTTTAACACCTTATTTCGATGTATTTTTGCCCGTATGCAACGAATTCGCCATTACTTTTTTTAACGCGATAGTTTTCACGAAAAACACAACAAAAAAGATTATTTTCGTTTTTTTTTTGCATCAACTAGCTAAGTAAATGTTAAAAATTGTATAACGAATCATAGATCCCAACATCAAAATTAAAATCAACTCAAATCTTTGAAATAGAAATTTTCAAAAATCCGCTGTCTCGATTTATATCAGTAAAAATTAAAACAAAATGTTTCACCGTGGAACCTTCAAGCACATTTTCATGGCTTCATGTAAAAGTTCCCTCAGGCGTTTGGCTCATTACGAACTGTTTTATTTTTATTTTTTTATTTTCATTGTTTTTCCTACTTCGTGAAAAATGAATTCTTCGTGGCAGCACGAATATTCCAGCGCAATCATTGTGCAGGCAACACGTGCTCGAAGGCCCGGCCCTTGTTCTTCCTTTTCACTCCCCGATGCGCTTTCAATCCCACGTAAAAACTCTCCCACGAGCGGCACTCCGGTTCCTCTTACGAGTACATGAGTTATATTCGAGGGCGTCCTTACGCTCCACCTCTTTCCGTGCCCGCCCTTCCTCCTTTGATTCCCGACGTACTTTCCTCTTCCGTCCTCTCCGCCCCGCTCCACATCTCTCTCTCTCTCTCTCTCTCCCTCTCCCTCTGAACGCTCCTCGCTGCCTCCAGACGCGGAGCTCTCTGAGCGCGGCGAAGCCGTCGAGCGCACCACCCGTCGTACGTATTTATAGAGATTTGGCGCGAGAGTCTCGTGGGTCGACCCCGGGTTTGCACGTGAAACGCGAAGCGGCCCTTTTCACTTACGTGCCCCCTGCAATATCGTGAAAAAAATAACGGCCCACGTACACCGAGAATAAATAATAATTTATCGTTAATAAAAGACTCGCGTGTAAATTTGACAAAATAAAAAAATATTCTTTAGCCAATATCAGCTTCATTGCAAAAAATATAAAACGCTGCAGTTTTATGACAAAATTATAATAATGATTATAATAATGATAGACAAAATACCTATTTATCGTTATAAAAACTTGTGTGTAAATTTTACAAAATAAACACTTGTTCTTTAGCCAATATTGGCTTCATTGTCGGCTTGAAAAAAAAAAAAAAAAAAAAAAAAAATAATAATAATAATAATAATAATAATAATAATTGGGCCTACGTGCAACAAGTAGAAATAATTATTGGTCGTTACCAAAAAATCGCGTGTAAAATTGGCAAAACCAGAGTAAAAAATAAAGCAACATTTATTCGACTGGTATTCGTAAATGTGCGTGGCGCTGGAATTCTGTCGGTTTCCAAAGGTCGATACCGTTCGAAGAGCTGGATACGAACGGACGTTCGACGTCACAGTCGTCGTTGAATCGAGATAAGCTCGCGGTGAGCTCGGAGCGCGGCTCAAACACCGGCCCGCGTATTCATACCGGTATTCGAGAGAAAACGGAAACAGGTGGACTGATTAGAGTCGCGACGGGAGGCGATAAGAGGAGTACGAAGAAAAACCGGCCCGTGTCACGTGATCCCAGTGTAACACATAACATCCTACGCCTTGGCCGAGAGAGAAAAAAATTACGGATAGGCAACCACGGCTCCAGTTGTCCTATACAAGGTCGAGGAGCGGAAGAGCCGCAGCTAAACGACCTCCGAACGTTGCGCGCGTCGCCGATGAAAACAAGAAAAAAATAAACACACGCAGTTCGTCCCTTCGTCGACTTCCTGCTCAAGGTCACGAGCACTGGAATTTTCGCCATCCGGCGGTTTCCATAGTTTCGCGGTAAAATACGAGACTGAGAAGAAGAAAAAAAAATGTAGGTCGACGGCGAATTGAGGAAAAGTCTCGATTTTAGAAACAGGAGCGTCTCCACGTTAGGATAGATCGATAAATGACACGATGTTGAAGTTTGCATCGTTGGAATGCAACGAAATTCAGAAGATAATAATAATTCTAATTAACCCAAATGACGAAGGGCACGATTTTTTTTTCGTGCCCTTGGTTGCTATGGTGACTTTTTGTATCTATTTTCATCATTTGGGTTAATTGTAATTAATTTTTTTTCTGAATTTCGTTGCATTTCAACGATGCAAACTTCAACGTCATTAAATGACTGAAAAGTTAAGAAAATTATTGAACACTTGGTTCCCAATTTTCTTTTCGAAAGCTTTCGAATAGTGGAAGTTGAACTAATATAACAGAACGGTGTTTAACATTATGGGGAGGCCTAACAAAATTTCGTTTCGATGTATTAATTTATAGATATATCATTTTGTTCATTTATTGGTAGGTGTTTATGCTTTAGCTAGTCTACCCTAACCCTAAGTTGATATCTTATGCGAGGTCCCATGGAGAAAGAATTTTGGTACCTCCCTCTGGAAATTGTATAGGTCATGGGAAGAACGGTGAACAAATAAACATAGATAAATAGCCCTTTTCACAATTTCATCAACCTGAGACTGGCTAATGTGAAGATATATGCAAACATAATTTAAAAAATACCAATAGACAGGTAATAATTTTTACAGTGTTGCCAGTTGTAATCTGATGTATCCTCCATAACATTTTATTCGATTATGCAATTATCCCAAGAAAAAAATGTATATAATTAATTATGTAAATAATTCCCCTCAAATAAATACAGCTCTTTCAAAAATTTCGTCAACCTGTGTCCAACCAACACGAGGAGATGTAAAAAAAAAGTCCATTTTCAGCTGACGATTTTTATTCTAATCTGGTAAATTTCACAATACCCTTAACTCAATGCAGTGCGTGAATCCTAAAGAGGCGGAAAAAAATATGGTTCATTGTCCCCAGCAGCCAGGAGAGAGACAATTAATGTCCCAACCAAGTAGAAGTTGCATCTGCCTGGTGTGCACATCGCGGCCGACGAGAGGAGAGAATAATCTGTATATACATAGTTCATCGTTTCATCAATGTCGTTGTCGAAACACCCGTCGCAGTGCAGCGGGAGAGAAGACGAGCGAGAAGAAGAAGTCATGCCCGTGGAATGTGGGAGAGGAGCTCGCGCTATGAAATCACCGCCTCGGCGAACCATAACACGAAACTGGTGTGGACTACGCAGCCGGTGTTCGCGGCTTGCATTAATGTCCGCCTCCGTGTTATAAGAGAGCCAGGCGAGGCTCTCCTCGAAACGATCGTCATCGTCGTCGTCGTGGCGTCGACTCGATTTGGAATTCAGGCACTCGACCCTCATTCTAAGCGGCGCAAAGCGACGACCATCGTCGTCCACACCATAGAAAGTGATTTCTGATTTCGTTCGCCGTTTTCGCTCGATCCGCGAACAGGCGGACTGCGCGCTCTGTTCCTGCGACCTCCCCCTCCGCCTTTCCTCCTTTTCCTCCCCTCTCGACGGGACACCATACGGTGAAAGTTTCGGATGTGTAGATAGCGCGCGGTATGGGTTACATATCCACGCTGACAATATTTTTTTTCTCTCTGTCTCTCCTTCCTTTTTCTTCGAATTTATTTGTTTTCATTTTCCACACACCGAGAGATAGGCGGCTCGTCGCTTCGCCCGGCTGCTGCTATATATATGTGTATATATGTATATATGTGTATATATATACACTGAACATATGAGCACACCGCGCGCGGTTTCGATTGCTCGTACAAGGCGTGCCGGAAGTCCGGCGACACAGAGAGCAAACGGGCCACGGAGCAAAAGGACAAAGCCAAATGCACCGGTGCAAAAGCGCGGCTGCTCGCGGCCGCTCCAGACATTTTAGTGCGCGCATTAAAATACCGACGTGAGGACTAATATCCCTGGTTTTGCTCGCGTAACGCGGCGGATTATCGACGGTTTTTTTATGACTGTTGTAATGCAACGAAATTAAAGACAACAAAATATTAATAATGAAATTAAAAACGACAAAATATTAATAATGACATTAAAAACAAGAAAATATTAATAATGACATTAAAAACAAGAAAATATTAATAATGAAATTAAAAACACCAAAATATTAATAATGAGATTAAAAACACCAAAATATTAATAATGAAATTAAAAACAAAAAAATATTACTTCACCCCCTAAGGGTGAATTATTTGAATTTTTATGGAATTCATATATTGTTGTATTAATTTCGTTCCATTGCAACGATGCAAATTTCAACGGCATAAATAATGTACGGGTTTGTGATTAAATTTGTTGATTGAATTTAATAGTCGATGTAATTTTTTGAAAATCCTGATATTTACATTCGTGTTGTTTTTTTTTTTTTTTTTGCATTAAAATCTCATCTGCATATCTTCTGCAAATGAAGATTTATCGCCACATTTTTGTGGACAGAATATCCGGTTATCCACGTGGTAAAGAAAAAAATATCGTAATTCTGCGACTTTAGACCGAAGACCCAGCGACGGTATAATCGAGAGGCGAATTAGCCAGAAATTTATGACAGAAGAATTCCAAAGTCATCGCTTCTCACTCGGACGCACAATCCCCGCCGTTCGGTCGGAGCGCGTTGACCCTGTCGTTTGTGAAACTCGGTCTCGTCTCTCCTCCCGGCGTAATTTACTAAATGGTCGGTGCGCGACACACAGTGAAAAGGTTCATTAGTAAGGGAAAGGAAAAGGCGGTGGGTCCGCGCCGCCGCTCGTGACGCGCGTACGAGGAGAGATCGTTGTCACGGGTGGATCTCTCGTGCTCGTCCCAAACCGAAACAACAATCGAGAGGGGCTTCCCGTGTCCTGAGCTCGAGTTGCTCTCTCAGCCTCCCAATAAGGCGCGCGATACACCTTATTTGATTTTAAATGATTTAAATGAAAATGAAACATGGCGGGCAAAATGAAACAGCGTTTTTTTCAGTTCCGAATATTTTTCCGGGCAAAATGAATATTTTTCCGGGCCATCTTCAGTATGATTATATTGAGGAAAAAAATATCGAATTTTTTTCTATATTTTTAATATTAAAAAAAAAATATATATAGAAAAATGTTTCTATATTTTTTTTCTAAAATGTTTCACATCGTAAGTAATGATTATGTCGAGGAAAAAAATATAGAATTTGTTTTCTATATTTTCAACATTATTGAGAAAAAAAAATAGAAAAATGTGTCTATATTTTTTTCCTCAATATAATCATTACTAACGATGTGTAGTATAAAAAAAACCCAAATTATTTACGAATTTGGTGATCTGTTTCATTTTTCCCCCACTTTTTTCCGAAGCTCAAAATTGACGATCAGATTCTAATTTTCCGGTGAAAACAAATATAAACCCACTTTAATAATCGTCATAAACTCATTTTTCGCTTACGCGTTTCATTTTCCCCGCACATCCCCTACATTAATTCGCCCGACACTCGCGGAAGGTCATCGCGCCTGTCGTGATCTCCACACACACACAAATCCCACGAATACACGTGTGAGTTAATCCCCGCTGCGAGCCGAGGCAAAAAACTGTGTCACGATTTCAATAAAACGGCGATCTTGAATTCCACAGCGCGCGGCGAGGCGTCGCTCGCTGCCTCCGCCACGAGGGCAACCGTTCTATTTCATTGACCGCAACGGGATAATACGCGGCGCGCGCAGAGGACGAGGCGGGCGGAGTATAGGAAGAGGAGACGAAGAGGAGCTTCTTGGCAATATAATTTCATTCCGTCGTGCGGGCAGGACGGGGAAGGGGGGGGGGAAGGGGTTATATAGTCTCAAGCGCGAGAAGTATCACTCGATGCAGCAGCTGCAGCGGTGCACAACGCGCGCTCAGTGATGCAAGATGCACGCGAGAGAACCGGACGCGCGAATATGCCGGATGGATACTCGTCGTCGGAATGCAGCGTCTCGCGCTTTTCTCTCTCACGGACATCTGCATACTACAACCGCGCGTGCGCACCTGTATAAAATACACGTGGACCGCCCCCCACGGAAAAGAAATATACAGAAAAATATATCCGACATACAGAACTTTTTGGACGATAATACAATAAAAATACATTTTGAAAATATTTCGCATATATCTTAGATATATTTTTCGCTCGCGTATATTTCGTATATATATTCTAAAATATATCCGACATATAGAACTTTTTGGACGATAATACAATAAAAATGCATTTTGAAAATATTTCGCATATATCTTAGATATATTTTTCGCTCGCGTATATTTCGTATATATATTCTAAAATATATCCGACATATAGAAGTTTTCGGACCAAATATATCTTCTATATCTAGAATACATATTTTATATATTTTGCATATACTTTATTTTCATATGGGGTGGAGATTCATGATGTTGAAGTTTGCATCGTTGGAATGCAACGAAATTCAGAAAAAAATGAATTATAATTAACCCAAATGATAAAATTAGGTATAAAAAGTCACCAATATCAATTAGTTCATATGATGATTTTTCTAATTATTAGTATTATTAATTAATAGTATATTACTAATATACTTATTAATAGTATAGTTCATATGATGATTTTTCTAATTAATTAATAGAATTATTTTTTTTTCTGAATTTCGTTGCATATTCTAACCATGCAAACTTCAACGTCATGGAGATTCGACGTGTCCGTCTTGAGGCGACTCGTGTGTACCGTAAAACGTGCAAATAAATACAACCGACGCGCCATCAATTTTGCGCGTAATATTTTGATTGATGTACGTTAAACGAGCCGCGTTGCTGGGCTCACGATCCGTTATAGTGCGATCAGCGGTTTTTAATTATGCGTTACTTTAACGAGGCCGTCCAGAGAAGTTTAGACGCGGCACGTTTTGCTATACATTTATAGCTGCGACCGATTCTCGCGAAATTATGACGTTAGTTGAAGTTTGCGTCGTTGCGATGCAACGAAGTTAATAGCAAAATATGAATTTCATGAAAATTAAAGTAATTCACGACCATCAGGGGGTGAAACATTTTTGGTTTGTTTCTGGCTATAATTTTTCTTGTTATAATAACTTTTTATTGCCGGTATAATTATTTAGATACATTAATTTTTTTTTATTTCGTTGCATTTTGTTTTATTTCGGTGATTTCAGAGTCGTAAGTCCCGAATTTCTGGGTTAATGAAATTGATGCGGTATAATTGGTTTTTCAATTATGTTTTTTTATAATAATATTGCCGCCCGGATTCTCGAAAAACCAGCAGCAAATTTATCGTTTGGATATTCGTGAAATATTCAGAGAAAAAAAAACAAAAAAAAATTGAACATCGCCTCGCCCGAGTGAGAGTCGCTCCAACGTCCTCAACACGCTCGCCGAGAACCGAGGGAGCAGGAGCAGGTCGCTATTTTTAATTACAAGGCAATCAAAGGTCAAAACAACGTTTCAAGTGCGGCATCGTTCTATTTTCGTTCTCGTCATATTATTTCTCATGCGTCTTTGCAGTCGTTCTGTGTTATAAAATTATTTATATTTATTTTCGATCCGCGGCGTTTCGATCTTCAATGAAAAAAAAAAAAAATCTAAAAAGAGGCTCTCGGCGTACGAGGCGCCATATTCTCGTCATATTATTTCTCACGCGTCTTTGCAGTCGTTCTGTGTTATAAAATTATTTATATTTATTTTCGATCCGCGGCGTTTCGATCTTCAATGAAAAAAAAAAAAAAAAATCTAAAAAGAGGCTCGCGGCGTACGAGGCGCCATATTCTCGTCATATTATTTCTCATGCGTCTTTGCAGTCGTTCTGTGTTATAAAATTATTTATATTTATTTTCGATCCGCGGCGTTTCGATCTTCAATGAAAAAAAAAAGAATCTAAAAAGAGGCTCGCGGCGTACGAGGCGCCATATTCTCGTCATATTATTTCTCATGCGTCTTTGCAGTCGTTCTGTGTTATAAAATTATTTATATTTATTTTCGATCCGCGGAGTTTCGATCTACAATGAAAAAAAAAAAAAATCTAAAAAGAGGCTCGCGGCGTACGAGGCGCCATATTCTCGTCATATTATTTCTCATGCGTCTTTGCAGTCGTTCTGTGTTATAAAATTATTTATTTATTTTCGATCCGCGGCGTTTCGATCTTCAATGAAAAAAAAAAAAAAAAATCTAAAAAGAGGCTCGCGGCGTACGATCAGGCGCCAAATGAATGGTTCGTCGAAACGGCCCCGGGATGACCTATATTTTAATTTCGACAGTCCCCACTTCCGCGATATATCCGGGTGTGCGAAACGAGGAGGGGGGGGGGAGTGGGGGAAATCATAACCGGCGCGTCAAGAGGGGCGAAGAGGGCGGGGGTGAGGGAAGGGGGGCAGGAGGGGGGCAGGGGGGGCCAACAGGCGCTTGGTTACGCGTGCGAATGCTCTCAGCACCTTCGGCTGACATTGCCCCGTTGCCTATATATCAGCCCGCGAGCCGTTACCACGGGCGGCGCGGGCAACACACATCGCCCGGCTGAAACATGAATGCGTCCTGTATCATGATTCATGAGAGCGCACGAACGAGTGTCAATGAATCGTAATGCGAACGGGCGGCTCGGTAATTAAATGCAAGGACGTGGGGCCCACCGGGAGGATAGCGCTGTGTCTTCGGGCGGACCTATCACGACGAACGACGCCGACCCGCGCCGTGTATTATATCCTCGGCACGTGAAAACATAACGCCGTGACCGTTACATGATCGTCGATGCGCATCAATGATTCAAAAAAAAAAAAAAAAAAAAAAAGAAGAAGATACAAAGTAACGATTCGCCGAAGAGGTCAAATCGCGCGAGTCGAAGCCAGATATACAAATATGGGACATTCCACCGAGTTTCCACCTGGCCAACTTGGTCTGACCCTTGACCCTTCCGACCGCAGTGTTTATTTATATATGATCTGCGGCATAACTCTACAAAATAATTGTTTTTTAATAATTTTATTATTATTATTATTATTATTAAAAGCATTTTTTAAAATTATTATTATTATTATGATTACTAAAAGCAATTTTTTAAAATTATTTTATTATTATTATTATTATTAAAAGCATTTTTTTTAATTATTTTATTATTATTATTAAAAGCATTTTTTTTTAATTATTATTATTATTATTATTATTATTATTATTATTATTATTATTATTATTTTACTATTTTTTTTACAAATTTTATGAAAGACGTAATTTCAAAAATCTGAAAACGTCCCGATAGACGTTTTGTAGAAAATGAAAATGTTTGGTAACCGAGTCGATTCCTTCTAATTCTTTTCGGGTTTTTTAGAACAATACAAGAAATATAGAAAAGAGGGTTTTTCGTCTACCGCGCTTTTCGTCTATGTATACAACAAAATTGTAATATAGAGCGTTACGCGTGTATAAAAAAAACTATACTTATATATACATATATATGTGTATCCATTAGTGCCTCGTGCAGGAATCATTTTTCGCACGCTCATCATTCACCGTATTATTGAGTCGCGTATATATACAACGACGGATCCGCGGGTCTCGCGTAGCAAAACACGGTACGACTCTGCGTCGTCGATGTAAACGCACGTGCGCGCGCGCGCGAGAGCCCGAGATACAAGTGCCAATAGGCAATCCCCTCTGTTGTTGCAGAGTTTACGTCCGACGAGCGCAACGCGTTGCCGTTTCCGACGGTCGCGCTCGCGCTCGATAATTACCGGGACGGGTTAATGAGCGCGACTGAGATGCGACGGGGGGGGGGGGGCGCAACGAAGGAGGAGGAGGGGGGGGGGGGGAGCCTGGTGCGAATGAATTATTTATGGGTAGAGACGACGGCGATGCGGCCAGGACTGCGTCGCTCGTTGACTCTCCTCGGCGGTTTTTAGCGAAGCCAGAGGGAAGAAGGGGGGAGGAGTGTCGCTAATTGCGGTAGCTGCACCGAGAACTCGAGTGCACGAGAAGTGCACATGGATGACGTTGAAGTTTGCATCGTTGCAATGCAACGAATTCAAAACAACAAAATATTAATTTAATAAAAATTCAAATAATTCACCCCCATTGGGTTGTGAAATAATATTTTTTGTCATGCTCTTATTCGTTATAATATAATTTTTTATAGCCGGTATAATCATTGGGGTTCATTAATAATTTATTTTTAATTTCGTTGCATTGCAACGATGCAAACTTCAACTTCATGCACATGGTTGCTGTGTATATATTGAGCGCCGCGCACGTCTGTCTGTCGGACGTGGCGCGCGCGGATCGACTGAGCCATCACGAAAATATATCGCTACCGCTTTTATGTGCGAGGCTACACGCGAGAGACGCGGAAAGTAAACGTCCGAGTTGCTGAACCCTTCGGGCTCTCGGAATACTCGGAAGCCGCGGAAGGGGCGGCTCTGAACGGGTCGACTCAGGTCAAAATCTTCGGTGGATATTTGCCGATGTATTTCCGTTATAACGACCTTCTCTTCGTTTTCTCTTATTCCTGGAATTGGATTTAACGGAAATATATGAGTGCATGAAAATTGCCATTGATCGATCATCTTTGTTGAAATCTTGACAAATTGTCAGTTATTTTAGATTAGTTGATACGAGAAAATTTGTAAGAGCAATTTGAAAATATTTACTATTATTATTATTATTGTTATTATAGTACGAATTAATATTGTACAAATCTTAACAAATTGTCATTTATTTTAGGTTAACTAATACGAGAGAAATTCTGTAAGACCAATTTGAAAATATTTATTATTATTATTATTATTATTATTATTTTGAAAAGAATTTAAATGCCGCAATCCTGCGCAATGTAGAATTAATGTTTTTTTTTTTCTTCGAATTTACGTAACCTGACCTACGAGTGACCCCCGAGACCGCGTGAAAATCGTAAGACTCGGTTGTGTAATTATAATAATCCGTGTAAATATCCTCGCCGCGCGTAAATCTCAGCCTTTAAAGGGTCATAAAAAATCCACGTGAACGCAACGCGTCGCAGACTGTGGTCAGGAATTGGGACGCGGAGGACGAGGAGCGGGAGACACCAGCGGCTCGAGCGGCGCGGTTACAATCGGCGATAAAGAAAGAGAGAAAGAGAGAGAGAGACGCGACGACGGACGTCGGCGTCACAGGCGACACGCAGGAATTCGACCCGGCGCTCAACCTTGAGGCGCGCGGGGTGCTGCCCGGATTGCGCCGTATATATCATACGCATCGTATATATATACACACCTACACCAAACGGGCGCCCCGAACGCCGCGAGAGGAGCACCGCTTTTCGAGTGCCGAGAGAGACGCACTCGGCTCGTTCGGCTCCCTTCGCCGCCTTCTTCGATACCCGCATTCCCCGATGTGTAACTTGTAACGGGCGAGTTCGAGAGATGCTGCGAAATGTGCGAATGAATTATTTATAGAGAGACAGAGAGAAAGAGAGAGAGAGGGAAGGAATGAGGAGGGCGGGGGAAGGTCGGAAGGGAGAGCGATCGGTCAGTTGAGGGAGTGGAGGGGAGGGGGAGGCGGAAGGTGACACTGCGCGAGGATCAGCCTCGGGGATCCGATGCCAAACCGCCTGCTGACCGTCGTCGCTCAACGTGGGAAACCAAATAGATTTTCTAAAAGAGGATTATTCGTATGACATTGAAGTTAGCATCGTTGGAATGCAACGAAATTCAGAAAAAAATTAATTGTAATTATTCCAAATGATGAAAAAAGAAACCGTGCCCTTCGTCATTTGGGTGATTTAGAAATAGAATTTTTTTTTTTCTTTTGAATTTCGTTGCATTCCAACGATGCAAACTTCAACATCGTTTATTCGCGCACTTCCCCCACGGAAAAGAAATATACACGGAAATGTATCTGACATATAGAACTTTTCGGACGATAATACGATAAAAATACATTTTGATTATATTTTGGATGTATCTCAGATATATTTTTCGCTCGCGTATATTTCGTATGCAATAAAATATATCCGACATATAGAAGTTTTCGTACAAAATATATCTTGTATATCTTATACAATAATTTTGTTGTATAAGTTGCTTTATTGTATAATTTATCTTATACAACAATTTATAGCATATATTTTGTTTCCATATGGGTTTGCTCGCTACTCGTGGTCAAAGCCTCAGCTCGCCGAGGCCGGCAAACCTCAGCGTTCGTGGAAAAACGAGAAACTCGTGAAAAGGAGGAAAGAAAAAAAGAATAAAAATACACACACACCCAACGACGACGGTTGAGAGAAACGCGAGCTGTCCGTCGCATCTTTTGTATATCTTATACAATAATTTTATTGTATAAGTTGCATTATTGTATAATTTATCTTATACAACAATTTATAGCATATATTTTGTTTCCATATGGGTTTGCTCGCTGCTCGTGGTCAAAGCCTCAGCTCACCGAGGCCGGCAAACCTCAGCATTCGTGGAAAAACGAGAAACTCGTGAAAAGGAGGAAAGAAAAAAAAATAATATAAATACACACACACACACACACATAACGACAGTTGAGAGAAACGCGAGCTGTCCGTCGCTTTGTTTGCATGCTCATGCGGAATCGTGCCCAGCACATTGTAGTACGTTGCTTTGATATCGAATAAAGAAATGAGTCACAGGCGCTGCCTGGATTCGCCGGCCTTAAGAGCGCAGAAGGAGACAGCATTTTTTTTCTTTCCCCCCCGCTTTGTTTTCCTTTATTTCTCCACACGCGTGGAATTCAAGACCGAGAGATCGTCGCGATTCTCGCGCGGCGTTTGTTTCTCCGGCGCAGCCAGAGGTCGTGGGCTGTCAGTCGCGCGGGCCGACCTGGCCGCCGCCGGGACACTGCGGTGCGGAGGTCAATTGCGCGTGACGCGCGCCACGGGAAAACCGCGCGGCGATCGACGCTTTGAAACGAGCGCTCGAAAGGAGAGAACGCGAGGGGGAGCGAGCGAAAAGAGAAGAAGAAAAAAAAAAAAAAAAACGAGCACACGGGAATCTCGTAATTCGAGGAAATATTCGAGAGGTCGACGGTGCGGCGTTCGCGCACCGCTGGCCGGGAAACGGTAACCGGGAGTAGCCGTGGTCTCGTCGTAGTCCTCGGCCGCGTCACGCCGCACGCCACACGGGGAGCAGCCGCGCCGCTCGGCTGTTTCTGCTGCTCGCCGCTCATTCTCTCTCTCTCTCACGTACCAAGTACAGTGGACTCTCCGATAAGTTAAGGTCGCGGGACCGAAAGCCGATTAGGTCGGTACTTGTCTCGCACGAAACTACACTGAGAAAAATAATTGGTAAGACCAGCCGAATGTGCGTTTGCGGGCAGCGAAATAAATATTTTGTTCAGTGAACGAAATGATAGTTATTGTGAATTTAAAAAAAAATGGATTCAACTAAGCGTTGGTTCGTTCAACCAAATATAATGTCCAATTAACCAAATATTTATTTCGCCGCCCGCAAACGCACATTCGGTTGGTCTTACCAATTATTTTTCTCAGTGTAGCTGCCGCGTTACCTCTCTGTCACAATGCGTTCGACCGCGGGTAATGTGACGTGGAAAGGGTAAAATTCGCTTCCCCGCCAGCGGGTAGAATGAGCTCGGAAAAGGGTCGATCTTAACTCACCCGAGCGTTAATCCTTAACTTATCGGAGCGCCTTAACTTTTCGGAACTTAACTTATCGGAGAGTCCACTGTACACCGCGTGTACTATAGTTAGAAGGCCAGTTGTGTGTATGGGAGTGGAATATAGTATCGCGTGTAGTACAAGAAACGTACAGTGCACGTAGTAGTAGCGGCGGCAGCAGCAGCAGCAGCAGCGGCAGCGGCGACAACGGCAGATCGGAAGGTTGTGGGCGCGGGTGGAGGGGGAAGGAGGAGCACAGCAGACAAGCAGACAGACAGAAGACACGCACGCACAGCGTAGAAAAGAAATGAGAGAGAGAGAAAGAGAGAGAAAGAGAGAGACTGGCGGCGCAGGCGGCCGCTCACTGCGGTAGAGCGACAGACAGCGTGAATGAATAGAGGCAGCAGCAGCGACGTCGATGACACGGGATTTGACAATCCGCGGTCGAGTTCTCGCCGTCGCCCCCGAGTCCCTTGCACTCGCTTCGTGAGATCATCACGAGAGTGCGACCGACCGACCGTCGAGCCCCCCGCGCGATAAACCACCGATATATCGTTCTGCGGGACTCGGCGACGAGGCATTTTGCGAGAAACGTGGAGGCTCGAGGAGGCAATATTACCTTGAGAATGTGGGAGACACACCGGTGGACGAGCGAGAACGAACGAGAGAGAGAGAGAGAGAGGGAGGGTGGGAGGGAGGGAGGGGAGGGCGACGGCAGAGGCTGCAAAGGGAGAGGAGAGGCAAGACTGGCGAGACGGAGAGACGGTGAGAGAGAAGGAACGAGGGAGAGGCAGCGAGAAGACGGTGGCTGCCCCGCGGCTAGCAACCGAAAAGGCAAAAGTCTCTCGATCTCGGGAGCCGCTCCACAGTCCAGAAGCTCTCGCGCGCAGGTATCGCGAACTGGTTTTTCGGGAGGTCCTTCTCGGCTTAGCCCGTGTGCGACTCGCCGTCTCTCGTTCCTCCTCCCGTTCCTCCGTGGCCCTCGCGGGGATTTCTTTATCGCTTGGCCTCGCTCCCTCTCTCTCACAATCTCTTTCTCTCTCTCTCTCTCTCTCTCTCTCTCTCTCTCTCTCTCTCTCTCTCTCTCTCTCTCTCTCTCTCTCTCTCTCTCTCTCTCTCTCTCTCTCTCTCTCTCTCTCTCGCTCGGTTCTCTTTTTCTTTATCTCTCTCTCTCGTTCTCACGCATACTTGGGCTCCGCGAAATCTTCGTGGATGGTTCGCGAGGCGAAAATACCTCGAGACGCGGCGGCGAAAAGAATCACGAAACGAGTGACTGGTGGGCTCGGTGCGTAGTACGCGAGACGGCGGGCGAGGTTTCGCCGCCCGAAGGCGGGTTGATTCACGGTTCAATCGAGCGAGAGACTTACCCAGAGTTCGGTACCCCAGCTCATGTTTGCGGCCGGGCTAAACCAGGCACCCAGATATATTGTTGTGTTTTCCTTCTCCCTCGCGCGTTAAACTCCGTCTATATACCCCAACACTTCACTTCACACGTACCAACGTCGGCGACGTAGCTCGCGCACTTGCTGCTAAACTCTCACCGCCCGTCTCGCGGTACGCCGAAAAACGCATGAAGAAAAAAATATGTGGAATCACACGCGTCAGGATAGCCGCGGAACATCAGCCGAGAAGCACACCTACAACATGTCCGCCCGTAACCACTGACTGGCCGGACCCGACTGCGGGGAAACCGTCGGCAGTACCGCCCGGAATTCTCGGGTGGCGCCTGCAAACAGCGGAACGCGGCGGCGCTGCTCGGCGAGAGAGACAGAGGGGAGACCGACCGCAGCGACGTGGAAAGTACTCGAGAATTCCGAGACGCTGCGAGGCGATTAATTCGACGATTCGATGAAATACAAAACGTCGATACGCTTGAGACACGAAACTCTTGTGAGATTTACACGATATCGAGTGTAGTTTGCGACTCGTGTGAAGCTCGGCGTGAAATTTCTTCGATGTCGCGTCTCGAGGATTCAAATCTTCGCGCCACGAGGATTTGGCTAATAAGAAGACCGCGTGATAAGCGACCGACAGCCAGCGCTCGCGATTTTGTATTTTCGCACTGCCGGCGTGTTCCCGGTGCGCGCGTGCGAAAACAGTGCGCGAAGCGAGACGCAGGAGAAAAAACACACAAGAATTTGCAAAGGAGAGACAGAGGGGAGACGAACAAAGCGACGTGGAAAATACTCGAGAATTCCGAGACTCTACTCGTCGATTAATTCGCCGATTTACTGACAAAAAAAAAAGTTACTCTTCACATACGAACCGCTGTAAGTTTTTTTTTTACATTAAACGGGACAAGCCCTTGAAAAACAACAAATATAGATGGCAGAGTAACAAACCTGGTAATAAAAAATCGAATAACAATATACAAATACTACAAAAGAAAAGAATAACACTAAACTGACTCAAGTTGCGCAATATAACGTTTTGTACGATATCACGTGTAGTTTGCAACCCGTACGAAGCTCAGCGTAAAATTTCCTCGATGTCGCGTCTCGAGGATTCAAATCTTCGCGCCACGAGCGTTCGGCCAATAAGAAGACCGCGTGATAAAAGCGACACCGACAGCCAGCGCTCGCGATTTTGTATTTTCGCACTGCCGGCGTGTTCCCGGTGTGCGCGCGTGCGAAAACAGTGTGCGAAGCGAGGCGCAGGCGAAAAAACACGAGAGAATTCGCAAGGGACAGTAGCACCATGGCGCCCGTTGATAACTCTCCGGCGAGTAATATGGCTGGCTTCGAACTGGTGTGCTCGTTGAAGTCCAACGACACGATACCGGTGCACAAGTACAAGTCCACCAACACGGGGATCAATGTTTTCATCGCCGAGGTCGACGGCCCGGTGGTCGGCGGTTACTTCTGTCTCGGTACGTCTTCGCGCACTTTTCTAACCTATCCCGATGACGTGACAGTACGAAATTTCGATCCCCCCGCTTTTTTCGCCTCCTCGTCGACCGGCGTCTCCAATTTTCGTTTCGCGCATTTTCTAACGCATCCCGATGACGTGCAGTACGAAATTTCGAGCCCCCCGCTTTTTTCGCCTCCTCGTCGACCGGCGTCTCCAATTTTCGTTTCGCGCATTTTCTAACGCATCCCGATGACGTGACAGTACGAAATTTCGAGCCCCTCGCTTTTTTCGCCTCCTCGTCGACCGGCGTCTCCAATTTTCGTTTCGCGCATTTTCTAACGCATCCCGATGACGTGACAGTACGAAATTTCGAGCCCCCCGCTTTTTTCGCCTCCTCGTCGACCGGCGTCTCCAATTTTCGCTTCGCGCATTTTCTAACGCATCCCGATGACGTGACTACGAAATTTCGAGCACCCCGATTTTTTCGCCCACTCGTCAACTAGCGTCTCTAATTTTCGGTTTGTTCCTTCTGAAAAAAAATAGCAACCGAAGCCTTCGATGACGATGGCTTGCCTCACACCCTCGAGCATCTCATCTTCCTCGGCAGCGAAGACTATCCTTATAAAGGAGTCTTGGATCTCGTTGGCAATAGGTGTCTCGCTTCGGGAACAAACGCGTGGACGGACAAAGATCATACGGTGTACACGATGACCACCGTTGGTAGCGAAGGGTTTCTGTCGCTTATGCCAATTTATTTGGAGCACATTCTGTATCCTACTCTGACGGTACGTTTGAAGCAAATTTTTCTATAATTTTTTATCATGATACGGTTTATTTGTGATTAATTATCAGCCATAATTTAAAATCTGCATTGAGATATCTTTTTGTTGTTGTGTATGGCAGGATTCGGCGTACTTGACTGAGGTGCATCACATATCAGGTGAGGGCGAAGATGCTGGTGTCGTCTACTGCGAAATGCAGAACAAGGAGAACAACGGAGAGTATCTGGCGTACAATGAATTGCTCAGAGCTATTTATCCTGGAAAATGTGGATACAAATCTACAACTGGAGGTAAAGCGGAATAATCGTTATTAAATATACATATAAATGTTACTTGCATTATTGGCTATTTCATTCATAGGCAATGGAAATTCAAGGCAATATGTTATTCTGTGTATTTAGAATTCATTTCATTGTATTACTAATTTTCTGTTAAAAGTTCTTCAATTAACTAAAAAAAAAACTGTGTTGCAGGTGCCCTCAAAAACCTACGAGAGAGTACGAATAACGAGAAAGTGAAGGCTTACCACAAGGAATTCTACAGGCCAGAAAATTTGACCATCATCATCACGGGACAAGTGAAACACACCGATGTATTCAAAGCTCTGAAGCCTCTGGAGGACAAAATTGTTTCCAAAGTAAATGACATTCTTATATCTCCTTCAGTATCATTTTATTGTATTTTCGAAAAAATACAACAAAAAGAAACAAAAATAATTTGTGTATCAACAATAGTGTCGCCATTTTTACCATTTTCGCAGGGAAATCGAGGTCCGTTCACCCGCCCTTGGCAAAGTCCGGTACCCCCATTAACCGAGAGCGTAGTTCGCGACGTGCTTTATCCGTGCGACGACGAGGACAACGGTTTGGTTTACGTCGGTTGGCGCGGACCTTCGGCGGTCACCGAAATCTACGACCTCACAGCGTGCGCCTTGTTCCTCAAGTATCTCACCGACAATTCCGTCAGTCCGGTTCAGAAGGAATTCGTGGAGATCGCCGATCCTTACGCGAGCGACGTGTCCTACTCGCTCTCGGAAAATTCCATCTCCATTCTCTATCTCATGTTCGGTGGTGTTCCGATTCAGAAGATTCCCTTGATAAAGGATCATCTGGTCAAGGTACTCAAGAGCATTCACGAGAGTGGCATCGACATGAAGAGAATGAGGACTGTGATCAACCGTCATCTGCTCGAGACGCTCGGTAATCTCGAGAACATGCCGCAAGACGCGGTTGCTTTCATGCTAATCGGTGACGTACTTTACGGCAACACGAAACAAGATGTGAGTGCTGTTTCATTAATCTCTTCACATTTTTTATATTTTTTTATGTATTATTTTTGTATATATTTTATTTTTTATATATTATTTTTATTATATATATTTTACCTATATATTTTTTGTTAGGGGAGTTTGAAGTGTTTACGCTGATTTTTTTCTATTCATTGAATATAAAACAAAATATCCTTCGGGATGGGAATTATCATGTGTGTTATATAGCTTATATTATTTAAAGGGGCACTCGTGCCTAAGACGAGTGACTCTGCGATATTTCTGTGAATAACTCTAATATTAACACTTTTCTTACGCTTTGCGAATTTTCCTCCTCGTCTTCGGCCGGAGCAGTTGGAGCAGAGACTCAATCAAATCGAGGATTTCAAGAAGCTGATGGAAGAGCCCGAATCCTACTGGCTGAATATCCTGAAACGTTATCACATCGACGCGCCTCACGTCGTCATGAACGGCATTCCGAGCTGCGCGAAGCAGAAAGAGCTCACCGAGATCGAGAAAAAACGCGTCGCCAAGCAGATCGAGGATCTCGGCAAGGAAGGTCTGGAGCGGAAAGAACGCGAACTCCAGAAAGCGATAGCGCTGAATGAGGTACGAGCCGCGAATGTATCTGCGATACGGCCGGCTCTTTGGTCATTCGATTTTACGCTCCCTTTCGATTTTTAGGTTCCAATACCGGCCGAGATATTGAGCTCCGTGCCGATACCCGGCACCGACACCATCAATTTCCATCACATCAAGAGCTACACGACCGAGACGTCCGAACAGCATCCGCGATTCGACGTCACGAAACTCCCACTCTACACCTACCTCGAGCACGTCAACACGAACTTTGTTTACGTACGTCCGCTGTTGTTTTGAATTGTTTAAGGTAGTTCTAGCGTCTAGTGTCCATTTCGCATAAATTCGAGAAAAATGAGACAATTGCAAACACATCTCGATGGTCAAAAAAATTGAAAAAAATCGTGCATATTAAAGGTACCGAAAAGATTAATTTTGGGTAATAATAATTCTGAAATGTTATTAACAAAGTAATGAAAAAAATAATTGGTTAGCAAATATTTCAATAACTCAATTTTTTTTTATGAAAATTATTCCTTCGTTTTTCTGAATACGTATGAATTTTTTCCGATTTTTAAGTATTATTTAAAATTTTTGTTTTTTTTATATGGAGAATATGTACAAATTTTAAAGTGTTTGCAATTCTCCCTCATTTTTCTCGAATTTATACGAAATCAATACAAGGCGCTAGAACTACCTTAAAATAGCTGAACATCAAAATTAAGAAAATTTTAATCGTGTTTACATTTTAGATGTTTGTGATACTGGACACAGCGGCGATCGACAGAGAATCGAGACCCTATCTTCCGATCCTCTTGGAAGCGATAACAGAGTCTCCGATCGAGCGAAACGGCAAGCTCGTTCCGTACGAGGAGGTCGTTGCGGAACTCGAGGAAGACACGATAGCCGCGAGCACAGCAATCGGAGTTCACAGAACTTCGCGGTTCGCCTGCGGTTCCTACAGCCACAGCGCGAATTTGATGCTGCAGGTAAGAACGCCAATTACAGAGACAACGATATTTAGTACACAGTCCCACGAATGCAAGCGAACGTTAATACTTATTTATCTGTTTAGTTGGAATTGTCGAAATACGCCAAGGGAATCCAGTGGATTCAGGAACTTCTCTACGACACGAAGTTCACCATCGATCGGCTGAAAATCATTGGAGCTAAGATGATCAACGACGTCGCTCAATTCAAGAAGAAGGGGCATAAAATAACCGGCGATTTGATGAAAGGACTATTATACAACAAAGGTGAGGCTGATTATTTTTCTTAATATGCATTCAAAGAAACAAACGCGTATAAATGCCTCAATAAACCGATTATTCGTTTCCGCGAATGCAGACAGCAATCATTTTACGTCGAGCTTGCTGCGGCAACACAAGTTCCTCACGAAAATGATGGAACGCTTGAACACGGAGGCGGGACAGAAGGAAGTATTGCTGGAGATGGAGGCGGTCAGAAGAATCCTGACGGCATCGAAGACGATGGTTCTGTCTATGGCTGCGAACGTCGACAAACTGACGGCCCAGGTGGGAGACGTGCACGGCCCGTGGAAGATGCTGCGATCGGTGGAAAATGAGGAGAAAAATAGGCAAGCGAGACTCCAAAACCAATTAATTTTTCGTAGAATTGGAAACCTTACTATAAATCTACCGTTTGTCGTCCCACGCAGGCTTCACGTGACGCACGATTGGGAACTGATGAATCCACGAGAGGAGATACCGATCCAAGGATGCGTCATGGGTCTCGGATGCATCGACTCGGCTTACTTCTCGCAGTGCACGAGCTGCATCACCGATTACGAGGATCCGGATTTGGCGCCGTTGCTCGTTTGCCTGCAATATCTCACGCAGCTCGAGGTTCATGATTTTTATTTTTTCTTGCGATTTTCATTTATTTATTTTATTTAAAAAAAAATTATTTTAATTTTGTATTTATTTTGTATTTATATTTATTTATTTATTTATTTCAAATTTTATTATTAATTAAATATTAATTAACTAAATTAAATATGAATTAACACGAATTCTTTTTAATTCGAAATTCTCTCGCTTAAAAATAGGGACCGATGTGGAAGCAGATTCGAGGACAAGGTCTGTCCTACGATTTCAACATTTTCGCCAAGCCCAACGAGGGACTCTTGTACTTGACTTTCTACGGGGCGACGAATCTCGTTGGCGCTTACAAGGAGGCCAAGGCCATTGTCGTCAGTATTTCTACCTCCTCACGTTTTCCTTTTCAACCATCGGTTTTTAATGCGATGATTTTTTATTTGTTCGCAGGAAAGTCATGTGAACGAAAATAAGTGGGAGCGACTTCTGTACGAGTCCGCCAAGGCGTCGCTGATCTTCAAGATTATCGACAAAGAGAAAAGTGTCGGCGATATGGTCGCTCAGTCCCTGCTGTCGTACTTCAAGAACGTGTCGCACGATTACAATCATCAGATGGTGCAGCGAGTTTACGGCGTTGCCATTGAAGATTTGAGCCGCGTCGCCACGAAGTATCTCAAGGGACTCTTCGACCCGAAGCAATGCCAAACCACACTCGTTTGTCATCCAATGAAAGCTCCGGAAATCGCGGAGGCCTTGAAACAGTAAGTTTTTTTTGTTTCCGCAATTTTAATCAAGTTACGGTTTATTCATCATCGCTTAACGTCGTAATGTGTTTTAACACAAAAAAATAAAAAAATAAAAATAAAAAATAAATACAAATTTTTAAAATAAAAAATTTCTCTCAACAGATTCAATCACGATTTGAAAGTCTTCACCGCCCTGGAGAAGTGTTACTTGAGCGATTGGTGATTCCAGGAAGCCGGCAATTATATTGAGTATAAAAAGCAACGACTGTGCGACTATCGAAGTGTAATTCGTATGTCATAACGTTTGTATTTTTCCACGCTTGCGTTTATTTTCTACCAATAATAGCGTACTATGTCAATGAGCTCTGTGGTCTTTCGTTTTATCCTTACATGCTGCGTTATATCCGTACTTAAAGGTGATCAGATTATATCTGTCTATACTGCGAAAAATCGTCCTAAAATACGCTAAAGAGCATGATTAGTGTAACAACCGAAAACAAAACTAGTGCATTATTTACAAAACATTTAAGAACATTCCTAAAAGTGTCAGGAGACAACTCTGAACTTTGACCTTCCACGTGCAATTGAACCAGTAATTTATTGCTGAGTTTCGCGTCAGTCGTGTCAACAGAAGAGCGATCGATTTCGAAGCTTGTATCATCGGTACGATCGCTTCCGACTAATCCCGATGTAACACATTCAATAATGCAACAGTTCAACAGTTTTGTCGACAAATATCGAACCGTTCTGCAGTCGAGCGCGAAACGCTCAACAAAAAAGTTGCGCGAAATTCACAGTTTGCGTTCCAGTGCGAAAAATCCAGTGCGGATTCAGAGTACAACATAAACTCGTACCTCATCTCTAAAATTGCATAATCTGTACACTTTTTAACGTCGTAAGTTTAATGTATATTTTTAACGATTAATCGATATCTATTAACACCCCAGCAACTATTTATGTACAACTTGTTGCTAGGTTGTTATATTGAGTCATTCATGCTCATTGAAGCTTTTTCACTCTCACAGCAAGCACAGAACTTGGGCAAGTTGTGGCGCTAGTTATAATGGAAAAGGGACCAGATTTCGAACTCGTTTGTTCACTCAAATTTAACGATACTATACCGATCCATAAGTATAAATCAACGAATACTGGTCTCAATGTCTACTTTGCGGAAGTCGATGGACCACTCGTTCGTGGCTCTATTAGTGTCGGTGAGAGTTGAATGTTTTAATTTCACGTACCGCGAAACCATAAGAAATAAATCGACAATCCTTACGTTTGGAACGAAAATTTGTCTCTGTATAATAAAAAAAGCTACGGAGGCCTTCGACGACGACGGTTTAGCCCACACCTTGGAGCATCTGGTGTGTCAAGGCAGTGAAAAATATCCTTGGAAAGGAGTCTTGGATCGCATGGCCGTAGGATGTTTGTCTGCGGGGACAGAAGCTCAGACTAACGTCGATCATACCCTCTTTAAAATTACGACAGCCGGCGCAGAGGGATTTTGTACTATACTGCCTATCTACCTGGAAAATATATTGTATCCCACTCTAACGGTAAGTGCGAGCCGATCTTCATAGAGTTGAATTATCGCGTGCTGGGATTGTCCTTCGCGTGTCTCTTTATATCGATTGTCTCGTAACTTTCACTATTGATCACCATGTTAGATCAATTATTGTGTAGTCCTCACTTATGTTGAAGGTGCAGCAAAAAGCAGAGAAAGTTACATTTCATGGATTTATAAAATATTTAACAAATATTGCTAATAAGTTATAATCATCCAACATTTTTTTATTTCAATCTGTAAACAAAAGGAATCAGCGTACTTGACGGAAGTTCATCATGTAACTGAAGAGGGAGAGGACGGCGGTGTAATATACGCGGAAATGCAAGCCCGAGAGAATACTGAAGTAGAACTTTGCTACTATGAATTGATGAGAGCTCTTTATCCTGGAAAGTGTGGCTATAAAGCGAACCTCGGAGGTAAATTAAAACCCATGCCTTAAGGCGATCTGGCGACGAGATCTAATGAGTAAAAGAGCGAGATGGAACTAATGGAAGAACACCCAGATTGTGCCTCAGAGCAAAGAACAGATTGTTGTCGAATTTTTTTTCTATATCATTTTTGAAAATAGCCCCTTGTATACAATATACAATAATAGTAAAAAAAGGGGTTGAAACCTGTGTTTTTTGGAGTAGAATATGCAACTTGACAACGATGGTATAGGTCGAAAATCGCTGTTTACAAAAAAAAAACTGCAATACTCGACGTTTGTATTTCAGGTCTACTGAAGAATCTGCGCGAGAGAACTAATAACGCGAGAGTGAGAAATTTTCACAAGGAGTTCTACGTACCGGAAAATTTGACTATCGTTATCACAGGACGAGTGGATCACACGGATCTTTTCGAAGCCCTACGACCTTTGGAGGAGAAGATCGTTTTAAAAGTACATAAACTGCTAATAAATAATTTCGTTGAAATAATAATAATAATAATCATCATCATCATGATAATAATGATAATAATGATAATGGTTATGATAATAATGATAATAATGATAATGGTTATGATAATGATAATGATAATAATAATGATAATGATAATGATAATGATAATGATAATGATAATGATAATGATAATGATAATGATAATGATAATGATAATGATAATGATAATGATAATGATAATGATAATGATAATGATAATGATAATGATAATGATAATGATAATGATAATGATAATGATAATGATAATGATAATGATAATGATAATAATAATGATAATGATAACGATGATGATAATGATATATCATGGTAATCGTAGTTCACCTAAAAAATAATCTGGAATTCGATTGAAATGAAATATTGTCAATTCGGTAGGGAGATCGAGGCCCGTTTCGGCGTTTTTGGCAAACCCCAGTGCCACCTTTGACCGAAAGTGTCATTCGAGAGCTATATTTTCCAAGCACCGACGAGGACCACGGTTTGGTCTACGTAGGATGGCGCGGACCGTCCGTGAACGAGCTCTACGACTCCATCGGATGCGAGCTGCTCTTGGAGTATCTGAGCAATCATTCCGTCAGCGCTCTTCAAAGCGAATTTTGCGACACTGACGATCCTTACGCGAGTTTCGTGGAGACATTCACGTGCGACAATTCGGAAACCGCTCTGTGCATCGCGTTTGGCGCTGCGAGGGTGGAGAAAATTCCGTTGATTCGCGACAATCTGCTGAAGGTTCTCCGGGAAACCTACGAAGGTGGCATCGACACCGAGCGAATGAGGAACGTTATTCACAGACTTTTGCTGAAAATGTCTATGCGACTGGAATCCGTGGCAGCGAATGCAATTTCAGGATCCATCATAATACATGCGCTATACGGAAACGACACTGAAGATGTGAGAACGGATTAGAATTTTTTTTAATGAATACCTTGACTTTTTATTATTATATATATAAAATATTATATATATAAATAAATTATTATTTATATATATTATATAATTTTATATATATAATTATTTATATATATAAAATATTATATATATAAATAATAAAACGTGAGAAAAAATTCGAATTTTTTTTTAATGAATACTTTGACTTTTTATTATTTATATATATAAAATATTATCATCTCTCAATTGCATAGCTGAAGCAGCGTTTGAATCCACTGAAGGACGTTCTGAAACTTGCCGAGGAAACGGAGTCTTACTGGCTGAAGATTTTCAAGCGCTACCTAATCGATTCACCTATGGTGCTCGTGAAAGGTCTGCCGAGTCGCGAGAAGCAAGATGAGTTGGCCGAGCTCGAGAGGAACCGAATAGCCGAGCGAATTGAGAAACTCGGCAAGGAAGGTCTGGAGCAGAAAGGTCGTGATCTACAGGAAGCTGTGGCGGTAAACGCGGTACGAGAGTTGACTGTTATTTTTTTTTTTTTTTATTCGAATAATATTCTTCATATCAATTTTACGTTTATTTTTAGACTCCAATACCTGATGAGGTACTGAAATCAATACCGATTCCCGGTATCAATGAGATTAACTTTCATCGTGTTAAAAGCTACACGACGGACACATTCGAGCAGCATCCGCTATTCGATGCAACGAAATTGCCGCTTTATACCTATCTGGATGACTACAATACGAATTTCATACATGTAATTTTATATACGGACTAGGCTAATCACACGCGCGTGATTGAAAAACTTTTCGCCAAAATCGAACCCAATTTTTTTTTCTTTTCAAAATATCGACTTTTAACCTATACCATTGTTCTCAAGTCGCATATTCTACCCCCGAAAACACTGGTTATTAACCTTTTTTAATCGATTTTGAAAAAAATATTTTTTTTGCGACTTTTTTTGTCAGAAATCGCAGATCCGGCTCCGGACCGAAAACCGCCAAAATCAACCACAATTTTTTTTCTTTTCAAAATATCGTCTTTTAACCTATACCATTGTTCTCAAGTCGCATATTCTACCCCCGAAAACACTGGTTATTAACCTTTTTTAATCGATTTTGAAAAAAATATTTTTTTGGCGACGAAATTTTTTTTTTTCTGTCAAAAATCGTAGAACCGGCCCTGGACCGAAAATCGCCAAAATCGACCCCAATTTTTTTTCTTTTGAAAATATCGACTTGTAACCTATACCATTGTTCTCAAGTCGCATATGCTACCCCTAAAAACACTGGTTATTAACCTTTTTTAATCGATTTTGAAAAAAATATTTTTTTGGCGACGAAATTTTTTTTTTTCTGTCAAAAATCGTAGAACCGGCCCCGGACCGAAAATCGCCAAAATCGACCCCAATTTTTTTTCTTTTGAAAATATCGACTTGTAACCTATACCATTGTTCTCAAGTCGCATATTCTACCCCTGAAAACACTGGTTATTAACCTTTTTTAATCGATTTTGAAAAAAATATTTTTTTGGCGACAAAATTTTTTTTTTTTTCTGTCAAAAATCGTAGAACCGGCCCCGGACCGAAAATCGCCAAAATCGACCCCAATTTTTTTTCTTTTGAAAATATCGACTTGTAACCTATACCATTGTTCTCAAGTCGCATATGCTACCCCTAAAAACACTGGTTATTAACCTTTTTTAATCGATTTTGAAAAAAATATTTTTTTGGCGACGAAATTTTTTTTTTTTCTGTCAAAAATCGTAGAACCGGCCCCGGACCGAAAATCGCCAAAATCGACCCCAATTTTTTTTCTTTTGAAAATATCGACTTGTAACCTATACCATTGTTCTCAAGTCGCATATTCTACCCCTGAAAACACTGGTTATTAACCTTTTTTAATCGATTTTGAAAAAAATATTTTTTTGGCGACGAAATTTTTTTTTTTTTCTGTAAAAAATCGTAGAACCGGCCCCGGACCGAAAATCGCCAAAATCGACCCCAATTTTTTTTCTTTTGAAAATATCGACTTGTAACCTATACCATTGTTCTCAAGTCGCATATTCTACCCCTGAAAACACTGGTTATTAACCTTTTTTAATCGATTTTGAAAAAAATATTTTTTTGGCGACGAAATTTTTTTTTTTTTTTTTTTTCAAAAATCGTAGAACCGGCCCCGGACCGAAAATCGCCAAAATCGACCCCAATTTTTTTTCTTTTGAAAATATCGACTTGTAACCTATACCATTGTTCTCAAGTCGCATATGCTACCCCTAAAAACACTGGTTATTAACCTTTTTTAATCGATTTTGAAAAAAATATTTTTTTGGCGACGAAATTTTTTTTTTTTCTGTAAAAAATCGTAGAACCGGCCCCGGACCGAAAATCGCCAAAATCGACCCCAATTTTTTTTCTTTTGAAAATATCGACTTGTAACCTATACCATTGTTCTCAAGTCGCATATTCTACCCCTGAAAACACTGGTTATTAACCTTTTTTAATCGATTTTGAAAAAAATATTTTTTTGGCAACTTTTTTCTGTCAAAAATCAAATATTTACACAACTTTTCTACTTGGAGGCTCGAGATAAGCCTAATTTCGATTGTACCTAATATTGTTATGTTTGTATACTTTAGCTGACTATTGTAATGGACACATCGCCGATTGATAGAGAAGCGAGACCATATCTTCCTCTACTTCTGGAGGCTCTAACAGAGTCTCCTGTCGAGAGAAATGGCACTCTCGTTCCGTACGAAGAGATTGTCGATGAACTGGGAAAGGACACGATATCCTACAGTGCTGACACATGGCATTGTCACAGCGCATGTTTGAGGCTAGAGGTATAAAATTCTTCTATCTATCTTCTTCCATCCTCCTAGCTTTATGCATTACTCCAAGTGCCATAAAAATAATATTCGCATAATAATATGAAGCCGAGAAAAACGGCCCATTAATTAACTATTCATTGTCTGCAATTATCATTACTGTAATTTCAGCTCGAATTATCGAAATATGACAAAGGAGCAAAGTGGATCAAAGAGCTCCTCTACGACACCAAGTTGACCGTCGATAGGCTGAAGACAATAGCAGCCAAAATGATAAATGCGATTTCTCCATTGAAGACAGACGGAAGCTACGTACTTAACGAGTTAATGGAGGGTCTGAGATACAATAAGGGTCATCATCGCCACTTGTTCCTATTATTTTAACGACAAAACTGGGAAATTCCGAGTGTTGACGCTAATTAATTGTCGCCAATTCGCAGACAGCGATAATTTCACCTCAAGCCTCCTGCGACAGCAGAAGTTCTTAACGAAGATGATGGAACGTTTGACATCGGAAGAAGGTGAAAATGCGGTACTGACGGAGCTCGAGGCGGTCAGACGGATTCTGACGGCGAGGAAAAATATCGTCTTGTCCATGTCAGTCAGCATCGACAAATTGACGGAATCTGTGGATGACGTTTACGCTCCGTGGAAGATACTGGAGACTCCTGAACCAGAGGATAAAAATGAGCACGTCAACCGCACCGAAATAATTGATTAAAAGGGACCTGCGGAGCAACATTTAAAATTATGTTTGCATTTTTTTTTTTTGCAGATTTCACGTTACTCACGATTGGAAACTGTTGAATCGACGAGAGGACATCCCGATCCAAGGATGCGTTATGGGACTTGGTTGCGTGGAGTCTGCTTATCTCTCGCAGTGCACGAGTTGTCTCGTTGGTTTCGGCCACCCGGATTTTCCTTCTATGTTTCTCTGTGTCCAATACTTCACACAGACGGAGGTTTGGGAATAACCGGAGCGTTGTACTCCTTATAAATTCCTGTGGTTCTGAAAAAGTCTTGTAGAATTTTTCAGAACCACAAGAACAGGAAGACCAGGAAAAACTGGTAACCATTATTAAAAAAAAAAAAACAGGAACTCAACAATTTTTTTAACAGTAGCAATAATCTCATTATAAATTCCTTTGGTTCTGAAAAAGCCTTGTATACTTTTGCAGAGCCACGAAAACAGAAAAACCAGAGAAAACTGCCAACCATTATTTTTTAAAAAACAGGAACTCAACGATTTTTTTAACAGCAGTAATAAATATACTTTTTTTTAGTAACCTCGTTTTGCGCTCCAAAATTCAGGGTGCCCTGTGGAAACGGATACTCGGACAGGGTTTGGCTTACGGCGTCAGTATGACGGTCGATCCCGAAGCCGGACTTTTGAACCTGAAGCTGAATAAAGCCACGAACATTGTTGCCGCCTACAAGGAAGTTAAGTCCATTGTGGTAAGCTGTTTTTTTTATACTACCCCTCCATCATTATTATTCGTACATCCGCTTCGAAATCTCGCATTGTTTCTCATTCCGCGCACTCGTTTATTCATAGGAAGCTCACCTCAATGAGAATAATTGGGATTGTCTCTTGTTCGAGTCGGCGAAGTCGGCGCTGACTTTCGGAATAATCGACAACGAGAGCGCGGTGGGCGACCTGGTGAATCACGCATTTTCGGCCAATTTCAAGAACGTCCCGCACGACTACAACAGCCGACTCATAAGACTCGTGAATGCAGTTTCGATCGACGACTTGAATCGCGTTGCAATTAAGTATCTGAAGAACTTATTTGATCCCGAGAAATGCACCACGACGGTGGTTTGTCATTCCGCGAAGGCTGATGGAATTGCGGAGGCTTTCAAACTGTGAGATATTCTACGTTCTGTAATTTAATTTGAATTGATTCAAATACTCGAACTGCATGAGATATTTTAATTTCTGTAATTAAATTTTAATTGATTCAAATATTTAAACTGCATGAGATATTCTAATTTCTATAATTTAGTTTGAATTGTTTCAAATATTTAAACTGCATGGGATATTTTAATATCTGTAATTTAGTTTGAGTTGACTTAAATATTCAAATTGTATGAGATATTCTAATTTCTATAATTTAATTTGAATTTATTAAAATATTCAAACTGCATGAGATATTCTAATTTCTGTAATTCAATTTGAATTGATTAAAATATTCAAACTGCATGAGATATTCTAATATCTATAATTCAATTTGAATTGATTTAAATATTCAAACTGCATGAGATATTCTAGTTTCTGTAATTCAATTTGAATTGATACAAATATTCCAACTGCATGAAATATTCTAATTTCTGTAATTCAGTTTGAACTGACTCAAATATTTAAATTGTATGAGATATTCTAATTGATATAACTCAATTTAAATTGCTCAAGCATTCAAACAGAGAGATACTTAAATTTCTGTAATTTCATTGAATTTGATTCTAATATTATTCCTGCCGTTCGCCTGACTCATGCGTCTCGTTCTCGTATTTTCGTCGACAGCTTGAATCACGATCTTCAAGTCTTCACCTCTCTGGAAGACAGCTACCTCAACGACTGCTGATTTTCCCGAGCCGAGTATCCGCGACAAAAAAAAAAAAAAATCCCGCAGATTGCGCGATAATCGGACCACAATCGAACCACATGTTTGTGAATTTTTCCACGCACACCTGTAAATTTGTCGCGAATAATAGCTTGTATTACCCAAGTCAATAGCCCGTGTAATTTCATTCCAACGTTTCGCCGTTCGTCCGTCTTTACATCATTAAAAACGGCAGCTAGGAAATTACCTTGGCAATAAAATGCAAAATACGCAGAAAACCGGCATTAGACTAACGACCAGGAAAAAAGATATTAAAAGAAAAGAAGAAAGAGAACGAGACCGAAAAACATCTGCCTGGCGTGTCAAAATATCTCGGACCAAACTGACAGGAAGACGACTCGACTCGAAATGACGAAATTAAATTAAACCCCACGTGAACGTTGAAAAAAAAATAATGCAAAGTGTCGAAATGAGCGATATTCACGGCAGCAACAATAAATCCTTGGCCAGGAATTTCGGTGACGCAATGCAGAGCTACAACTCCGAACTCGTGAAATGTCCGTAACATATTCCCCCCCCACCCCTCGTTATATCGATAGCTTATATTACGAAAGCTCCAGGCGGTGCAATTCGCCGGTTTCGCAAGATGGAACGCGGGGAGTATTTGAATATATTTCTAGCGCGAAATACCGTAACACGTAACGTGCGCCACAAGGTATCGAGGAGCTGAAGCTGACGAGGGCGAAGATCCACGAGGAGATCGAGGCCGAGGAGCAGGAGCGCATCGTGCTTCAGCGGGAGGTCGAGAGGATGTCCTACAAGATCAACCAGCTGAGCGAGGGACTCGCGAAAAAGGCGGCAATACGAAACGACTACGACCGCACGATACAGGAGTCCGAATCGGCGTGCACCAAGGTCAGTCAGTATCGGTAATTATACCGACGAAACTTCGATCCCAATCGCGGCTCGCGGGACTCACATCACTTGTGTGCATATTTTTTTCTTCTCGATGGTCGTAAAGATCCTCGAGAGCTCGCAGCTTCTGCTCACCATGGTCAAGCGAGAAGCCGCTGATCTTGTTGATACTCTGCAATCCACCGAAAGGACTGAGACTGATTGAGGGCACGGTGAAAAAAAAAAAAAAAAAAAAAAATGAATGTAAAATAATGTAAAAAAATTAAAGGAAGACACACGAAAAAAACCAAAAAAAATTGGGCCAGCTAATTATTCCGACCGACTGAGGGCACGGTGAGAAAAAATAAATAAGAAATGAATGTAAAAGAATGTAAAAAATTAAAGGGAGACACACGAAAAAATATATATTTGGGCCAGCTAATCATTCATATTCACATTGCTGTACCGCAGTTTTTCCTCTGCAATCCACCGAAGAGACTAAGACCGACTGAGGGCGTGGTAAAAAAATAATGTATGTAAAATAATGTAAAAAATTAAAGGAAGACACACGGAAAAAAGTTTGCTTGTGCCAGCTAATTATTCACATTTCTGTACCTCAGTTTTTTGCGGTTAGTTGCAGCAATTTATGCATTTTTTTGCCGAAGCCACTTTGAATGGTTGTGGTAACTATTCACGATTTGTTCTACATAACCTAAAAACGAGATTATTAAGGTACCCAGTTGTGCCGTTCGAGGCGCCATTCGCGTTAAGAGGCAGTGACACCCACTTCGAAATTTTGAAAGTTATTTTCTCCCGAAATACTCGACAGATAGAGCTCAGATTTTGATAGAATGTGCGGAAGTATGGCAAAATTGGGCTGATCTTCTGGCTTCTCGATTCTCAAAGCCGTTTGTTCAGGAGAACCAATAATCCATTGGTTATGCCAACTAATTTCTAGGTTAAGTCAGCTGATTTTTCTTCCACGATACCCAACGAGAAACTGGTCGATCTGTTTTTTTTTCTCGACTTCAGAGCGACGCTACAATCGGCCTAGGCGGCGTGATATTACGAAATCGGGAATTCGAGTCGGTAAATAAAGTTTAGCGCGTGAAAAAAGAAGCAAAAACACGGCGTTGCGGTTGCGAGCTGCGAAAACCGGAATATATAGGCGGCCGGTCGCAGCCACGAGCGTTCAACTCGTCGAGTTGTTGGCCCTGATGTTCCCCGGGCGTGGAGATCGTACCGCACTGCTGGCCCGTTTCGTACTACGGCGATTTTATGGCACGCTCGCGGCCCGCACTCACGCAGTCGATACTCGTTGCGATACACGGCGCACGCCGTGTACGCCCGACGTTTTTCCACGCAAGACGTCCGACGTCTCCGCGATGCGGTCAGTTATTTTTCCAGTCGCGTACGCGCTCCAACGGCCGACGCACAGATGCCAGACTTTTTCTCCCCAGCTATCTACGGTCTCGCACTCGACCTCGTCTCATCGGCGGCGCGCTGGATGCTGCTCGGACGAAGAGCGACCGCCACACGCGAAGCGCGCGAGGCTGCGTTGCAGGTGCTGGAGAACCAAAATTCTGGAAATTATGTCGGGGATTATAGCGATTCGCATGATTTTTGGAATTATTTTTACCACGACTTTGGTAATAATTGCGAGAATATAATAGTGTTCACATTTTTTTGTTCAATATTCACTCCATATAGTTTTTCGAATATTGAATCCAAAAATTACGTCGAGGTTTATAGCGATCCGCATAATTTTTGGAGCTTTTTTTACCGCGACTTTGGTAATTATTACGAGAATGTAACAATTATCATATTTTTCGTTCAATATTCACTCCATGTAGTTTTAATCTGACATTCAGTTTTGTTTCATTTTACCCGGCAATTAATTTAAAAAATAATTGACTATGAATTAAAAAAAAAAATTGACAATGAATTAAAAAAAATAAAAGACCCAGAATACCGGCGTAAAAAAAAATTTTACGCCGGTATTCTGGGTCTCCTTAAAAATTCTTCACTCGCTCTGAAGTTTATGCCGAATCATTTGAATGCCGGCTGCTTGGGAGAGAAACATTGGTAAGTGGTATGTCTTCGCAGGGAAATGAGAATAAACCGGAAAAAAAGAGAAAAAATCTCGACAGAAATGATATCTGCATCGGTGATTAACACGAAACGTGTAATTTCGATCTCCATTTTTACCACAACTTCAGTAATAACAGTGAGAATGTAACCTTGGCAGTGCCTTCGACGTGGTATTCGTTCGGAGCAGTTTTTACCTGCCGGTGAGTTCTTTTTCTCATTTTACTAGCGAATATCAGATACGACGGTGGACGTAAAAACGATTGCTGCCCATTTTCCGACGTGCCGTACAATTTGACACAGATATTCGGAATCTACTTTCAAATTCTTTACTCGCAGAGAAATTTACGTTGCATTATTTGTATATCGCATTATTTGTATATAGCATTATTTGTATATCGCATTATTTGTATATAGCATTATTTGTATATCGCATTATTTGTATATAGCATTATTTGTATGTCGCATTATTTGTATTAAAATGTCTACTTTAATTACAGCAATTTTGTTTTATCGTTAATAAATCATGACTGCAATATTTTTTCAGTATCTTCAGTAAATATTGACGCGCAACATAAGTATAGTCGGACGATTTTAAGTTTCCCCCGAATTTTAAGTTTCTTTTTAGTTCACATGTGGTCCGCATTTAATTCAACTCTTTGTCGACGTTCCTCCGTGGGCCAAAAATCATCCTGCAGCCGGCGACGTATTAACGATTCTCCCGCGTTACTATGTATTCACCGTGTCGCCTGGAGGAGTGAGAATTTTAAGAATCGTCTAACTTGTGTTTATCTGTTACACTCTTAGGATTGCGAGAACGCGCTTCGCCTTGACCCGTCCGATCCGCCGATTGCCAGTCACCGTGTAGCAAACGTAGTAGCGTGCACACATTAAGCATTCGCGCGCCGCACATGTATCGATCAGATGTCTTCAATCGCATCAGTTACAACGTTCTCATTTGCTTATTGATTTATCACAAACCCGAGAAAGGTCGGTGGGTAATAAACAATTTTTTTTTTTTTTTTTGGAGCTCTCAAGTTTTTCCGCGCGTCAGCGACGATCGAAAACTCTTCCTCCCAGTATTTATTCTCGGGTGCGCGAAGATCGATTCGGAACCGTCAGCGCTCGTTCGTTATTCCGCATCTCATGAATAAATTATACAATTTTCATGAATACAACAGACTTTCGACTCTCGATTTAATTGTCGCGTACCTGGCGGTCCGCTCGACGTCAGTCGAACGAGACGAGCTGCGGACTGGATGACTCGATTTTTTTAATCGTTTCGCCGGCCGAGGTATTTTCCGAGCTCGATCGAATTCTCAATGGCTTTCCGATGACACGTGAAAATGTAAATCGCGTGAAACACGGCGCGACCGATACTCGCGGGTTTTCTAGGTCCCCCCGGCTCTATTATTAATCCACGAGCGATCTAGTTTTCGGACACGTGGCAACGGCACACGTTGGTATCGTGGAAAACTCGAGCGCGAGCGACGAGACTGCAGCTCGAGAACGAGCATCCCGTTAACGCACTTAACAGCACGTAACGAGGCCTGGGCCGCTGGGGTCCTAGAGAAAATTGCATCCTAGATAACGCCGCAATTTCTCGTGTGCCTCCCGCTCCAGGAGGGAAGAGCGGATATACGTTTTCTAATTTCGTTTCCTCGCGGTAATCACGCGACCGAATGCCCGACCTGCGCAGTTGCTGAGGCATCGCTGAGTCGAGCCGCTCTTCTTACTCTTCTTTTTCAAAAGTTTCTTTTTCCGTCCAGTGAATGAAATATCCTGGGCTTCTCGCTGCATCCTCGTGTCGTTTCGTGTCTCGACGCGAAAATCCTCCGGGATTCCGATGAATGGATATTAGGGTGTGTCAAAAAAATAAAATGATTTAATTTGTATATTTCTTTACTGCAAAAGTATGATTTTTTATTTGAGATTTGTTGCAATAAAAGACCTCGATTGAGGCACCTCTAAATATAATTTGCCAGCGAATTCTTTTGACACAATTAATTGTTAGGTCAACATCTCGAGCTTAAGCCATGAAGACCAAAAAACAGTGCGACAGTACGCAGATAGAAACGAAAATTAAGAGAAAATAAATATAATGAAAAATTGAGCATTTTTTTTCTTCTCAATTTCCGTTTCCATCTGCGAACTATCGCACTTTCTTTTGGCGTTCATGACTTAAGCTCGAGAGCTTGACCTAACAATCAATTGTGTCAAAGGAATTCGCTGACAAATAATATTTAATAATATTTATTTTTAATCGAGGTCTTTTATTGCAACAAATCTGAAATAAAAAAACATTAAAAAATGTAGACGCATTTTCGGTATAGGACGTGCATATTGAGGTCAGAACACAAATGTCTGCAGTAAAAAAATATAAAAATTAAATAATTATGTATTTTTTTGACACACCCTAATGGATATACGTTTTCTAATTTCGTTTCCTCGCGATAATTTTCGTTTCCACGCGACCGAGTGTCCCACCTGCGCAGTTACTGCGACATCGGAGAGTCAAGCAGCTCTTCTTACTCTTCTTTTTAAAAAGTTTCTTTTTCCTTCCAGTGAAAGAAACATCCTCGGCTTCTCGCTGCATCCTCGTGTCGTCTCGCATCTCGACGAGGAAATCCTCCAGAATTCCGACGAATGGCACACGACGAATCCACGGCGTCTCACGCGAGATTCCGAAGCCCCTGAGTCGCTGAGTCGCGAAACGAGAGCGCATCTTCCATCTCCACGTCCGGCGCTGCACTCAATGGGACGTCTCGTGGCGGCAGCCCGCTGAAATAAATGCGAACGTTAAGAAGAATAGAATACACGGGGGGGCATCGCGAAAAATTCAGGGTGGGAGCGAGAGAGAGAGGAAGCCAAGACGGCGGGTTGAGGTAGCCCGAAGCGAGCGGCCGACTCGGCGCCGCGCTTTAGTCCCGAGCGAGACCCTTTCCTGGCAGTACGCCGACCGGTTGCTTCGCGCGCCGTCGCGATTATTTCGCCGCATTATTTATAACTCGTCCCGCGAACAAAACGCGATGTAACAGTGATTTTACGTAGAGAGGGAAAAGAAAGTATTGAAAAAAAAACAAAAAAAAAACGAAGAACCAACTAGCCTTGATTTTGACACAATTTTACAAACGACCGGGGAGTTTAGTGCACTTGAATACAGTTGGCTGCAGCCCTGAAAAATCGAACTTGACCTCCGGACAAAGTTGCCCGTGACCCTGGATATTCAAAATCGCGATTACCATATGTTAAATTATTTTTTTTCTTCAATATCGCTGTTTATAAAATAAATAAATAAAATACTCCAAAACGAGAAGACTAAAAACGGCGGCTTCGTCGTGTCGTTAATAATGTCGGACGCTCTGGCCAAAGGTGGCACCAATAACATCACCAACGGAAATGGTGTACCGGATAAAGTGGTTGTCGTTAAAGATCGGGTGAGTGAAAAATATAATACACGCTGCCTTCCCTCTGGTCACGCTGGACGTTCGCACTGGCGAATGTTGTGGAAACATTCGACGTGAAATCGCTGAGGGCTGACCCGAGTTATTGCTTGGGAAATATTGAGTGCACCGTGGAGCAACGAGGCAGAGCAAAGCTTCGCCTCGTACGGTTGCTAGCGACACGCGGTGAAAGCGCCCGGTGAGATTAGATCTCAAATCGCTCAGGTGCATTTGCCGCGTCGTGCACTTGCGCTCTACTGCTCGCTGCTGTTGCTGCTGCTGCTGCTGCTGCTGCTGGGCGCCCGTATGATCCAGCGCACTGCATTAGTTGGTCAGTGGGTCGATGACTCGCTTCCATTTGTCTTCCTGCGTTCCTCCGTTTCCTTCGGCGTCCCGGACGATAATTAATCATCAGTCGTCAGTCCCTCGATCATCGATCCTCCTGCAAAATGTTTCAATGGTTTTAACGTCCATGGATTTTAACGTAGCGCACGGCTTATGTGAATTATTTTTCAATGTGCGCTATCGGAAGCCGAGAAATAATCGAGTTACTCTGTAACTCGGGATCACTGGTTGTTCAACGTTTGTGAGTGCAATTCCAGTTTGGTATTTTAGGAGACTCTAAAAATTGACCGAGTTTTTTTTTTTATATAAGTTTTGGGTCAGTTTCGTTTCAAGATTTCAGTTTTCAATGATTTTGACGTCCATGGATTTTAACGTAACGCACGGCTTATGGGAATTATTTTTCAACTGCGCTATCGGAAGCCGAGAAATATTCGAGTTACTCTGTAACTCGGGATCACTGGTTGTTCAACGTTTGTGAGTGCAATTCCAGTTTGGTATTTTAGGAGACCCTAAAAATTGACCGAGTTTTTTTTTTAATATAAGTTTTGGGTCAGTTTCGTTCCAAGCTTTCAGTTTTCAACGATTTTAACGTCCATGGATTTTAACGTAACGCACAGCTTATGTGAAGTATTTTTCGAGTGCGCTATCGGAAGCCGAGAAATATTCGAGTTACTCTGTATTATCAGTAACCCCGGGCGCATTCAGCGTTCGCCAGTGTAATTCTAGTTTGGCATTTTATGAGACGCTAAAAATTGACCGAGTTTTTTTTTTTAATATAAGTGTTGGGTCAGTTTTCAATGATTTTAACGTCCTCGAATTTTAACGTAATGCACAGCTTATGTGAAGTATTTTTCAAGAGCGCAATCTGAAGCCGAGAAATATTTGAGGGCGCAATCTGAAGCCGAGAAATATTCTGTATTATCGGTAAACCCGGCCGCGTTCAACGTTTGCGAGTGCAATTCCAGTTTGGTATTTTAAGAGACCCTAAAAATTGACCGAGTTTTTTTTTAATATCAGTTTTGGGTCAGTTTCGTTCCAAGCTTTCAGTTTTTGGTGAGTCGGCTGCATTACCAGGATTTACCGGTGCTTTAATACCGGTGGAATAAAAATTAATTAGCGCCCGACGGCTCGGCGGATGCGCGAGTGAGGGTTGACGTTCCAAGGTGACGTTTCCGATGCGGAGTTCTCGAGTCATTCTCGGCTTACAATTTCGCTGACGGGAAATACGCTGCGACCTGTTTACGAAGGAAAAGGCAGAGATTAATTAAAAATTGTTAACAAGCTCGTTTGTAATATTAAGGAGGTTTGGACAGGCCATGTCTGATTATTTAATACCGAAATTGAAACCGCTTGGTGTCGCAGACAAACTGCGACTCCTCGCGGAGACTTTAAACAACCGATCGACGTTACAAAGCCGCGTTTCGAACTTGCAAACATGTTTATTTAACGGTGAAATGATAATTTATGGAAATATCGTAAGAGACACCGGAGGAAGAGTAAAACTCGTTTGGTAACTCGCGATGTGACTCGGTCGGTACAGACTGCTGAATGTGTATTCGAATTTCGAAAACATTTTTGCGCCAACGACTATATTAATTGACGATAAAAAAGCTGCATTTTTTAAAGCGACCGCGATTGATATGGATCAGAATAATAATTATATAAAAAACTTCAGTCGACAATTTCGTAACAGCACAACAATAATGTTATGAAAATAAATAAAATCATATATAAAAATATGCCCGGTGTGCACGAAAAAATATCAAAGAAATAATGTTTTTCAACTTCCAATAAAATCACATATAAAAATAGAGTAAAATGCTGCTCAGCATGCACGAAAAAATATTAAAAAATAATGTTTTACAACTTCCAATAAAATCATATATAAAAATAAAGTAAAATGCTGCTCAGTATGCACGAAAAAATATTAAAAAATAATGTTTTACAACTTCCAATAAAATCATATATAAAAATAAAGTAAAATGCTGCTCAGTATGGACGAAAAAATATAAAAAATAATGTTTTACAACTTTCAATAAAATCATATAAAAAAACAGAGTAACATGCTGCCCAGTATGCACGAAAATATACAAAAAATTATATTTTACAACTGCCAATAAAATCATATATAAAAATAGAATAAGATTGCTGCCCAATATGGACGAAAAAATGGCAAAAAAATCATGTTTTACAGTTTTCAAGCGCAAATTGACAGGCGCAAAGTGTCGCAACGTGAATTTATAGCTTATCAACAGCAGGAAGCTCCTCGTGCAGCCCGAAGGGGTAGCCTCGCGAGGGTTGCCTCGCGTCGAGCTTCGCGGCACATCCGCACGTTGGCGGGATGACCGCGATATATTGATTGACCACTTGTGTTACTCGAGAGAGTAGAATAGTACTACGAGGGTGGATCGCGCGTGTCTCCGTCGCGACCGCGTGGAGCGAACGACAGACGCGAGAAAAATATTTTCAACGACTCTCGAGCATTCGCGAGCGATCGATCGTTTTATAGTTTGCGACACGACCGTGTCGACCGCGTTTCGTGTGGTGCGAGGCGGTTCGTACGATTCACCCTTAAGCTAAGTGAGACGTCGCGATCCCACGTTGAGTTCACCTCCCGCCCGGGTTGCCACCTGTTTCGGCTCGTCCTGGCGAACAATTTTCACTCCAGCTCCGGTCGTACGACACACATCGAATAATTGATTGATCGAGCCGGCTGCGGCCGCGAAGTCATCACGGGGCTCAGACGCGTCGCACGGAAATGCATCTTATTAGCGCTCGAGGCTACTCGACGTGTCATCCCGCTTGACGTAGTAAGTACGACGTGTAGTTGATCACCTGGAAACATAAGGAAAAACCAGTTAGAGGGCAATTAAAAAAAAAATTATAAAATCACATTTATACGAATTGCAGTCATATCACATTTTTTAAATATTATAATTTTTACCGGGTACATAGAAAAATAATAACGGGCTGACAACAAAAGTTTCGCTCTGGCAGCTCAAAATTTGCTGTGATAGCTAAACATTTTAAGGAGAAACCAGTTAGAAGACAATTAAAAAAATCATTATAAAATCACATTTATGCGAATTGCAGTCATATCACATTTTTTTAAGTATTATCATTTTTATCGGGTATGGAGAATCCAGCTGCTTTTTAATGCTGTCATATCACATTTTTTAAGTATTATCATTTTTATCGGGTATGGAGAGTCCAGCAGCTTTTTAATGCCGTCTTTGACAACGGAAGCAGAGGCTAGGGACGGTAATAAAACATGTTAGCAAAGCGATCGAAGAAGAGCATTGACTTGTCGTTACCGTATAGTTGAATAAATTGCTCGCGTTTTCTGGCCAATGAATAATCCCGAGATGGAACATCTGATGTGTCAGAATAAATTTTATCGATAATTTATAAAACGGAGTAAATTTATTCAAATAATAATTTGACTAATAATTTAATAACTTATTCAAATAGTGATTTGACTAATAATTTAATAATTTATAAAAATAGTGATTTGACTAATAATTTAATAATTTATTCAAACAATAATTTGACTAATAATTTATTCAAATACAAAACGGAGTAAATTTTATAAAAAATTTATAAAACAGAAAATATTGGGGTAAACGTAACACAAACCTGTTAGAGGGCAATTAAAAAAAAAGTAATTATAAAATCACATCTATGCGAATTGCAGTCATATCACATTTTTTTAACTATCATAATTTAAGCCGCAGTTGATCACCTAGGAGTAAACATAAGAAAAAACCTGTTAGTCGGGCAATTAAAAAAGAACATAAAATTACATCACGGCGCGAGTTGTCGTCTAATCACCTTTTTTTTTACAATCATAATCTTCATCGCGTGTGTGAAGTGTCGAGGACTGCTCGCCGTTTTTCAATGCCATCGTCGACGACGACGAAAGCCGACGGATGCGAATAGTAATAATGTTTTATTACCATTTGCGGAGTTATCAGAGAGGATCGTTGACTCGTCATTCAGGCGCAGTTGAATAAAAAATCGAATGCGTCGACGAATATAATCACGAATAAATATACAACGTCAAAATCGATCGAGATAAATCCCACAAAGATTTAAGAGAAAGAAAAAAAATTAAGATTTAGGAGAAATTTGCGTCGATCGCGACTGACTAAAGTAAAAAATGAGACAGTCGAGCCGGCATTTATTTGCCTCCGCGTTTTAGCGGGTGCAAATTGCGGGCGCTGAGTGCGCGCGGGGATTTCGTAACGGGCACCGGCTGCAGCGGCTGAGTGGCAATGCTTGTACTTTCTCCTTGCGAAAAGTTAACGTCCGGACGTCAGACTTGTCGCGCGTGCGAACTACGGTAACTGTAGTGGCCTCTCCATCTCTCAGCCACGGAGGCTGACGACCTACTCTCACGACCGCCTCTCACGAATAGCGCGTAACGCGCGGAAACATTACGGGCTCTATTTGACTCGATATAAACTAAGCCGACAACGGTCGTTAGCGCGAATTAGTGTCGCGATATTAATTACAGAAAAAAATTACACCGACTTATATTTTCCATTGGATGGCTTAGTAGTACCCTGATTTTTTTTTTTTTTTTTCAATTGAAAAAATATTATCTTCGTGATTAAATGAAGTAATATATAAGCTAAGTATGAGAGATACCATTTTTATTGTTAGTGCAAAGGTCAACGTATTCTTACTGCATATGCGAATGAATATATTTATGAATCTCTAGTAGTTTTATTAGAAAAAATAAAACTGGTAGTAGTACTTTAAATAATATAACTATACTATATATAGTACTATAAATAATAAAACTCTAGTAGTTTTATTATGAAAAAATAAAACTACTAGAGTCGTTAACGAAAAATTAGTGTCGCGATATTAATTACAGAAAAAAATTACCGACTTATATTTTCTACTGGATGGCGTAGAATCTCCCCTGATTTTCAGGTTTTTTTTTTCAATTGAAAAAATATTATTTTCGTGATTAAATGAAGTAATATATAAGCTAAGTAACTGAAATAACATTTTTATTGTTATTGTAAAGCTCAACGTATTCTTACTGCATATGTCAATGAATATATTTATAAATCTCTAGTAGTTTTATTATTTTTTTAAAAACATTATTTCTGGTACTTATGATTTAAATTTGGCAAATATCTCGACCGGTTTTGAGACCGAAGAGGCTGATATTGGAGCAGGACGAAAACGAGTTCCCGCTGCGTGTCCGGTAAATTACAACCAATTTTCCTCGTCGACGACCTTTGGTCGCCGATGACGGAAAAGAGTTGTTAGAAATGCTCACGGACAAAAACCCAAGACGTCAGTTGTGGCGTATAATGCTCAGAAGATGTTTTTTTTCTCAATGGTAACAGAAACTATATTTCTGCTTATTGAAAAATAACACATGTTTCTTTCGTCCGCACGTCAAAGTAATGAGCACAGGTGACGTTCTCGTTTTTTTTTTTTAACAAACTATCATAGTTGAACGCGCGTCTGTTTGTAAATTCAAAGTAATGAAAAGTCTGTTTTAAATTTGTAAAGTAGAACACTTCAATTATTGAGCTAATATCTGATCCCAGCAATCATAAGTGTCACACTCAATTAATAAGAATACCTTATAATATTAATGAGATTCCGGCACTGACGTCCACTTAAATGACTGTTCATAAACGCGACAATGGACGGAAAAGAATTATGCTAAACGCGTTACGTCACTCGCCGGAAATAAGATCGAGCAGAATTTCGCTTTTCGTGATGGCAGCAAAGCCAAAGGAATTTAAGGACTAAAACGTAAGACCAGCTTCTGCCCTTTGTACATAACAGAGGGCGAAAATTGTGTGACTACGATCAAAGTACTTGCGATTTGTCACGAGCTGGTGAGAGAAAACTAAGTATCGATCCAGTGTATCTCACTGGTCACCAGGATAAGCGATCCATAATTGATTGCTGACCAGGATAAGCGATCCATAAGTGGTTAGTCACTGAGCATCCGTTACAATATTAACGCGACTACACGTGGCGTATAGTTCAACAGCCTTACATATTCATAAACCGATGAATGGCATTCTATTTCAATCGATCTGCATTTACATAAAAGTATTTTCCGATATCGTAACAAAAAATCCATAACTAATACAGTAAACATAAATACAGAAATATTATCGTCAGTCGTACAATTTATACAATAATTTCTAATAATTGTCTAACGTTGCGGGGTACAACCAGCAACGTGTTTCTGTCAATTCATAGTTTTTTCTTTTTCCGTAAAAACGCATTTTACATAGTCGATCGACGAATGCCGGAAGCGTATTCATTCAAGCGACAGGTTAACGGCTCGCCCGACCGAAGCCACTGGCATCAATTATAAAAACGCTCGGCCTTCAAAAACTGGAAACGATATCCCATTTTGAATACCCACTTAACGATAGACCAGACGCTCGAGTATCGCGAACGGCGGATCGTGTAAAAAAAATGCTTTGCAAATGAGATACCAGCGTAATCATAGACGGCAGTCGCGGTGAAGTCCACCCAGCTTGTAACGTAGCCGAGGTAATTGCCGATTGCAAAAAAACGAGACATTGTATGTTGCATAGTACGGCGACGCATCGGAGTGGCATCTGAATACACGCATTAAGGAGGCTCACGTGCTCGTTAAGTTGTCTATAAACAGCGAGAGATAATCAGTTCGTTTGTCGATCATCTTGGCGCGACTTTTTTTTCGAACAAAAACGCTGTGACGCAGAATTTCCGATAAACAGATGAGAATGTGATATATATCCGAAGGCGTTTGATGGATAGCCTTTAATCTCTCGATTGGCGGCTTCGGAGCTGTAAAAACGACGCGGATAATAATTTCAATTTCTCGAGTCATTGTCACGTTGCTTTTCTCCATAAAATTATGAAATAACATAATCATCTGTTGGTGGTGTATTTTTTTTAACGTTCTTTGTACTTTGACTATATAACGAATAATTCAAGTACAAGGTACCCATTTTCTATTTTACTCAGATTCAGTTCTGAGTAGTCTTTCGCTTAAAAATATTTTTAAGAGTATTTGATAACAAACAACAATAACAAAAGCCGGATTTTATTATTATTAAAATAATAATAATAATGTTCGTATATTATTATTCTTATTTTAATAATAATAATAATAATATGTTCGCATATTATTATTATTATTATTATTATTATTTTAATAATAATAATAATATCCGAACATTATTATTATTATTTTTTAATTAAACTAAATTTTTTTAAATTTTAATGTAAGCGTTAAGAAATGTTCAAAAATTAAATAAAATTAAAGTACCACAACAGTGTTTAAAAACAATGTCCTTTAAAAAAAACGATTCCTCCGTTTCTCCGCGTAATTCAACGAAGACAAAAAGTTCGTCTAGGCGCGAGACGGAAAGCCACCTTAAGAAACCGCAGCAGTGTTTACACTATACAATCCGAGTTTCCGAGCGTAGCGCCTACAGACAGCCAAAGTACAGTGTTGCGGTGTGAAACTCGTCGGCGACTGAGCGAGTCTGTTCAGTGTGCGTGAGGCTGGTGTGCATAACGCGCGGCGTTCCCGCTGTGCGTGCGGCGATGTATCGGTGGTGACGCTGGTTGTGTGTGTCTGTGTTGCAGGACGTGGAGCGGGGCGAGGAAAAGGGGAGGCGCGGAGGAAATCGTGGCTCGTCGACGGGAGACTCGGGGTCGGAACTCGAGAATCAAGAGGGGACGGAGAGCAGCGGCGGCGTCGGCGGCGCGATACCTGGGCCCGCACCACGTGGACGGGGACGCTGGCGGGCAGTCGCTCGCACGCTACGAAGCCTGCTCATGGCGATCTTCGCACTCGGGGTCCTCGCGGCCCTCCTCGCGCTCGTCTGGATCTTCATGGGGCCGATATTCGTGCTGCAGCTCGGCCTCGTCGCCGTCGTCGCGTACTTCGTCGCCGGCGGACGTCTCAGGTGGTTCTACGTCGCCCTCAGGACTGCCCCACGGGATATCCGGTATGTGTGTCTTTGTCTCTCTCTCTCTCTGCGTGTCGACGATAATGGGTAGTTTTGAAAGGGGGGAGGGAGAAACCCTCTCGCGAACGGGCAGCGACAACGCGATTCGACTTTGCTTGTAGGACAAACCCGGATGAACTAACGGTAACTGCGCGCGCGTATAGCGCGCGGCTCTGACATCCGCGCGCGCCATCATTAGCGTTTGCGGCGCATTTAACAAGCCCATGGGACAGAGCGGCCTCTCTTATCGCGCGGGACCCTAAGTAGTTGTCGCTTCGCTGTTTTTTTTTTCGTTGGCGACTGAATGTAGCTGTAAAGCCGCGTCGCGTTGTGTGTAGGATAATAAGTAGAGTTAGAATTTCGTGGCAGAGACGAAAATGAACGAACGTGCTGTAAATAAGAGTAGTGGGAGCTTCTCGGTCGTGAGTCGTGAGGAGTCTCGTGAGGAGGCATATAGATTTTTTTTTATACTTAGCGTCGAGACGCTTTTTTAATACTTGGCATCGAGACGCTTTTTTAATACTTGACATCGAGACGCTTTTTTAACACTTGGCGTTGACCCTAGCAGTTCGAACAACCGAATTTCAACCGTACTTCCAACCGGGTTGATCTGAGACGCAAAACTAACCATAATTCTTGTCAATCCGACCCAAAAACCATCCAACCTTTCAAAAGCTCGGTTGGTTTTTCGGTCCGACCGTTGACAAGAATTACGGTTGGTTTTGTGTCTCATTCCGACCGGGTTGGAAATACGGTTATTCTTTCGTTTTTTCAGTTGTTTTCACGGTTGTTCGATCTGCTAGGGGAGTCTCGTGAGGAGGTATATAGATTTTTTTATAATACTTGGCGTCGAGACACTTTTTTAATGCTTGGCGTCGAGACGCTTTTTTAATGCTTGACGTCGAGACGCTTTTTTAATACTTGGTGTCGACAAGCTTTTTTAATACTCAGCGTCTCTTGATATACGTCGAATTCGAATCATAACCTGCGGTATCCAACGTGCGGTACACATTGGATACCGTGGTGTGGTACTCGGTGCGCGAGCACCCGGGAGAAAGTCCCGAATGAAAGTTGCGGAAAGTTCGCTCCTATCGTTTGCCCGTGATTTTTGCGCGCCGCCTGTGCAACACTGTCTAACACTCGCGCGCGTACCTGTTGTGCACCGGCGGTTAGAACCGAGCGCCACGATCGTGTCCCGCACACAGCGCGCGAAATGCGAGATCGCGCGGGCAGCAACCGTGTTATATACGTATACTTTGACCCGATTAGAAATGACCTACTCGGAGATCCGCGGTTCGATGTGTACGCGCGTAAACGTGATGTTGAAGTTTGCATCGTTGGAATGCAACGAAATAAAAAATAAAAAAATCATTCTAATTAATCCAAATGATGAAATTAGGTATAAAAAGCGATTGCATCAATTTGTTCCTATGATGATTTTTATACCTAATTTCATGATTTAGGTTAATTAGAATTAATTTTTTTCTCTGAATTTCGTTGCATTCCAACGATGCAAACTTCAACATGATGCGTAAACCGCCGCAGAGTCGTTTCGACTCTGTTGCCGTCCGTCGATTCGTCGCGGTTTGAACGCATTTTTATCCCGCCTGTACTTAGCACAGCGTGTCGGCAGCAGCCGGATGGAAAATAGAAAACGCGACGCGGCGTTTGATGACGCTCGACGCTGATTCGACGAGCCGCGCGACGAGTCATCGGTCACACGAATCGACTCAACGCGATTACTCGATGACCCCGTCGCGTCCCTTTCGCGCGATTTACCTTCCTGTGTGTGTGGCAATCGTTGGGCGATAAATCGTGCGGCGCTCGCGACGCCGCCGGTTGAGACTTTGCGGAAGCGCCCGGTAAATCCGCGGCGTCGCTTATGCAGAAATAAAATTTTATATATTTTGGAAAGATGTTTGTTTCTTTGTCTGTTTGTCTGTCCCAGCGATATTAATTGAAGTCGGCCCTAAATAATAAAGCCTTGCCGCCCTTAATTCAAGTTTGTCGTACAATTTGATATTTTTATTTATGTTAACGAGAATGTTCGTTCGAGAGAAAATTCTCAATTTTTCGCAGAATTTTAAATCCAGAACCCCGAAAATCGCAAAAATTGCAAGAGTACCCCTTTGAAAAATTTGCTATTTTTGAGGATCCGACTTTAAAATTCTGTGAAATATTCAGAAATCAAGATATCGCGTTCGGCCTTGCGGCATTCTCTTCGTTGCAGAATTTTCTTTCGAACGAAGAAAGAAAATCTAGGTTTGATCCATCGAAAAACAAGTAACCTCAATTTTAGCGAATTGTTGATATAAAAAAAAATGAAAAATCATTTTTCGCGTCTTTCTCAGCGAATTTTTTTTTTTTTTTTCGGGCAAAAAACCGTGCTTTTCGGAATCAGCGGAAAATTTTCCATCAGATACGTTATTCAAACTTTACGAAATCGAAAGAAAAAAATTTCCTCGATTTCATAAAGTTTGAACGTTAATTTTACATTAATTTCCTTAACGATCTAATTTTCATTCGAGCATGTTGCGAGCCACTACAACCCGCTAGTAACACATATACCGTGGAAAAACTCGGCGACTGTTTCGTTTGACCTGCGCAAAACGTGTCGCGCGATTGCGAAAATAAAAAAACGCCACAACTAGCGTGAATTCGATCGCAAACGTCATTCCGCTCGTCGTTAGTGCGCGCGATAACGTGCGTAGCACGTACGAGCGTACGAGCGGATAACATTGCATAAGTGGCTATTCATCGGGCCGCTCAGCGCACGTGTGAAAGAATTTCTTTCTTCTTCGTTCTTTTTTTTTTTTTCTTTTTCTTCTTTTGTCTCCTGGTTATTTAATCGTTCACGTTTATTGTTTCAGGGCCGTCATCGGTTACATTAGGCTGCTGTGGATGATCCGGGGCCACGAGAAGAAAAATCGTAGCGTGGCCGACGTGTTTCGGCAGTACGTGACTCGTCATCCCAACAAGCCATGCTTCATCTACGAGGATCAGGAGTGGTCGTTTCAAGATGTATGTACGCACGTATGTTGCACTCGCGAACGCGCTGCAAACGAGGCTGTAAATACCGCTCGAACGACTGATTAAAGATGCGTCGAGGCACCGGCCGAGCGCGCCTCTGTACTCGCGCGGCAAACATTATTATTATACGCGCAAATATTGAATCTCCGCTAGGCGTGAATTCCGTCTGGCGATTGCGCTTTTACACTCGTCGAACGAATATTTTTTTCCATTTTTTTCTCTATTTATTTTCCCAGTATACACGACGGAAAGTCGTTGGTTGGCATTGCTGAGCTAAACAATTGTTCGCTTCTGTTTAAAGGTGGAGGACTTCAGCAACAAAGTGGCGACGGTTTTCAAGAGCCACGGTTATCGAAGAGGCGACACGGTCGCTCTGCTTATGGAAAACAAGCCGGAGTACGTGGGAATCTGGCTCGGCCTCAGCAAACTCGGAGTCGTCATACCGCTGATCAACACGAATTTGCGAAAGACGTCGTTACTTCACAGCATCAATGTCGCCAATTGCGACGCACTTATCTTCGGGAGCGAGTTGTCCGAAGGTACGCGCTGGCCTTTGTGAAATTCCTGCACGGAAAAAAAATATCATTTATTGAATAAAATCATGGAATGCGGGCTGCCAAAAACAATGTTTTTAAATTAACTCCAGTTATAGTTGTCACAATTCGATTTAACATTGAAACAATAAAATATTCTTTTGCCTATTTTGGAGTTATCGTTCCAATATCATACGAAATTGTAGGAACTGGAAGTGACATTGATTTGACTACACTTGTTTTTGGCAGCCCGCAATCCACGGTTTTATTGAATCAATGATTTTTTTTTTTTTTTTTTCGTGTGTCGCGACAAACTTTTTTTTTTGCTAATAATAGTGGGATGACGAGTTAACTTCCTAACCCTTTGGACTTTGGTCTGATGAAGTTCAGACGCAGAGCGAACGAAACTCGCACGTGGTTTACGTTAAAAATACAGTGATTCGTGATTTCTCAAGCGCGTTTCGTGGACACGGCCGAATGGTAATTCGTTCTTTTCTTTTTCAGCCATCAAGGACGTGGCTTCGTCATTGAACGCCAAGCTGGCTCTGTACAAATTCGGAAACGAGCCCGAGACGAATTCATCGGGCCTGAAGGAAAAAGATCTAACGGTGATGCTGGCGGAGGCTCCGTCGGTGCCGCCGGTTATACAGGAGAAAGGATGTTACTCTGACAAAGTGCTGTACATCTACACGAGCGGAACGACCGGTTTGCCCAAGGCTGCGGTCATCACGAACTCCAGGTGATTCTTATTACCGAAGCGTTGCGCGTAATTTGGCTGCAAATATGGGGAATCGTGCGGTACGAATACGCCTACGACTGGATTGAACGAAAATAACTGACTGTGCAATTGACGCGAGCTGCGAATTCTCATCTCACGGCATTAATTGCTGGCTAGGCAATTCAGAAGCGTGAAGCGGCCTGGTGGGAACTTCACTGTCGTAGAGAAGGTCGCGAGTCGCGCGATTAAAGCGAAATGTCGTTAGAGATGAACGTCGTGACGCAAGAACTGATCGGAGTTTCGATTACGAATGTATGACCGATGCGCGATTGACAGGGAGATAAAGATACAGCCGAAATTGATATAAATTCGAGGGCGGGAAGCGCTCGGCCGTGCGAAATCCTCGTTTATTGTTTTAAAAATCGTTTAAACATTTTTAAACAAATAGCTTTTTTAGTAAAAAGAAACGTTAAAAATAACTTTTAACAAAATAAATACTTTTAAATAAATTTTTAACGGCTTTAAAGTTAAATAACTTTTTTTTTGTAAAAAAAAATCATTTGTACTTTTTACTTTAGTACTTTTTTTAGTAAAAAAAAAAGTTATTTGATTTTTGAGCAAATATATCGATTTTTGGAACATTTAAAAAAAATTTTTTGAATCCAACATTCGGTTGTGAGTGTAATATGACACATCCTCAAAACTGCATCATATTCCAACTCTACTGTATCGTAATAACAGCGCGCGAGGAGCCTCCGGCTTTTAGTATCAGGCTCACAATGTGGAGCGCTCGTCAAGTGTTTCAGTTATAACACCGCAGAGTTGTAACACGATACAGTTGTAGTGCACCGATGTTCCGTTATAGTCTTCGCGTGATAGACGTTTAACGCGCTACGCATATTTTCCAAGATTAATTGATAACAAGATCTTTGGGCCGATACATTTTTTTTTTTTTTTTTTTTTTTTTTTTTTTTTTTTTTTTTTTCATTGATATACATTTGCCGAAAGAATTATGTCTTTATAATCGCGAATTATTGTTATTTCAGATACATGTTCATCGCCAGCGCGATCCACTTCTTAGCCGGATTCCGCAGCTCCGACAGATTTTACACCCCGCTTCCCTTGTACCACACTGCAGGCGGCATAATGTCCGTAGGTCAATCGTTGCTTCACGGCGCGACGACGATAATTAGGAAAAAATTCTCAGCCAGCGCGTACTTCAGCGATTGCATCAAGTACAACTGCACGGTGAGAACAGTGAAAAAAAAAATTCAATGGATCGTTGATACTATAATTTGATAGGTCAACCCGCTTGTGTTTAATTACGCAATCAGTATAACAGTTGTCATTAATATCATCGTCGTTTTTCCGTCAGGTGGCTCAATACATAGGAGAAATGTGCCGGTACATTCTGGCTGTGCCGCAAAAGCCGGAACACACGCAGCACAATATCCGGCTTATCTTTGGAAACGGTCTGAGACCGCAAATTTGGAAGGAATTCGTCGAGCGTTTCAAGATTCCTCAGGTGGCCGAGTTTTACGGCGCAACGGAAGGAAACGCAAACATCGGTTCGTCACCTTTTTCTTCGCATTCTTGACGCGTGACTTTGTCTTCCTTGAGCCGAGTATTTAACAATTTTTTTTTTATTTATTCTCAGTGAACGTTGACAACACTATGGGAGCGATCGGCTTCATATCGCGAATCATACCCGCGATATATCCGATATCTATAATAAAAGTCGACGCCGAGGGAGAACCCATCAGAAATTCCAAGGGACTCTGTCAGATCTGTGGACCGAGTGAGTGTTTCAAAGTATCTCGACTCCTCTTTTTTCTGCCAGCGAAAAAAAGATCCTTTTTGAACAAAAAATCTCTTCGTTTTTCAGACGAACCCGGTGTGTTCATTGGAAAAATTATTCCCAACAATCCGTCGCGAGCGTTCCTCGGATACGTCGACGAGAAAGCGTCGAAGAGCAAAGTGGTCCATGATGTATTCACCAAGGGCGATTCGGCATTTTTGTCAGGTGAGCCGCGCGGCACTCGATGCTCTAGATTTTCACCGTTAACGTTGATTTAATTAGTTGTAAGTTTTGTATTTTATTTTTATTTTTGTGTGATATTCTTTTCTGCTTTGTATTTTTCTTGTTTGCATTTTTCTTGTAAACAAATATATACACATATATATGTTGATTTCGATGGACACAAACGTAACACCAAAATTTCAGGCGACATTCTCGTGGCCGACGAGTTTGGCAATCTCTTCTTCAAAGACAGAACCGGCGATACGTTCAGATGGAAGGGAGAAAACGTATCAACGTCGGAGGTCGAGGCGGTTGTGAGCAATCTCGTGAATTACCGGGATTGCGTCGTTTACGGTGTCGAGGTGCGTAAAAAAATCTACTTACGACTGACGCGGGACGACCAATTTAATCGCCGAATTGCTTTCCGCTTTCAAACAGATCCGCGGCGCGGAGGGACGAGCGGGAATGGCGGCAATCTACGACGAGGACGGTAGCCTCGACATAAATCGACTGGGCTCGATGATAAAGGAACAGCTGCCGGTTTACGCGAGGCCGATGTTCGTGCGAACTCTAACGAAAATCGACATGACGGGGACGTTCAAGCTAAAGAAGAAGGATCTACAAGAAGAGGGCTACGACATCAAGAGAATCAAAGACAAAGTTTATTATCTCGACCAAAAGACCGGTTATCAGTTGTTAACGCCGGAGGTTTACGATCAGATACAGGCGGGCAAAGTTCGATTCTGAGCTCGCTGCAAAAATTGACTCAAGCAATTGATATCCACCCGAGCGATGAAAGTTTTGCGAGGTATATAATTAATTTAACGACTGAGAGAAGACGACGCGTTGTCCCGAAAAATTTCGGTCCACGCGAGAAATCAGCCTCGGCCCAAGGCCGCCGTCCGCGATTTTCGCTCGCCGAGAATCTCGCGCTCGGCTAAGAATTTAACTATATATTTTTCTATGGCACAATCAACGGATTAGAAGGGATGCAGGTTTCTTTGTAAATAATAAGTTACACAATCTACCTGTATAAGGAGACGAGGCCGGGCCGGCTGTCCGCGGGTGCAGCGAATTACATACGATAGATCTCGTGAGGCTGTCTGCATCGCCGGGAACGCGTGCGACTATAGCTGAGACTCGAGCGCGCGGGCGGCGCGCGCGTTTTTTTCCTAACGCTGCTACGGAATTAATATCCGCGACCGATACAAGTAATTAGCTGCTACGCGCCGCGTAGCCAGCGCGTTCATCTTTCACTACCATTCAACGGACGAACATTGTTATTTGTTAATGTTTTTTGCTAGAATAAAACTTTTACTATTTTCTAACTCGGCGTTGTTAATTACTTTGCGGTTAATCGCGTGCGACGTGGATGCAACGTTTTTTTTTAAATTCGTTTATTTTAAGCAGGTAATTAATTACAAAAATGTTAAGCAGGTAATTAATTACAACAATTTTAAGCAGGTAATTAATTACAAAAGTTTTAAGCAGGTAATTAATTACAAACATTTTAAGCAGGTAATTAATTACAAACATTTTAAGCAGGTAATTAATTACAAACATTTTAAGCAGGTAATTAATTACAAACATTTTAAGCAGGTAATGAATTACAAACATTTTAAGCAGGTAATTAATTACAAACATTTTAAGCGGGTAATTAATTACAAACCTTTTAAGCGGGTAATTAATTACAAACCTTTTAAGCGGGTAATTAATTACAAACATTTTAAGCAGGTAATTAATTACAAAAATGTAGCTCGAAACATAAAAAGGAAAACCCAATGAGCGTGTGGATGCAACGTGTGACATCCAATGCAGCTAATCGAAGGATCAAAGGCTATCGAATTCGAGTATAACGAAAAAGGAAACAGGATTATATCGGCCCTCGGACTAAATCGCTGCAACATTCATTAACGAGTAAAACAATTTCATATCGGCCTCCGGATAACTTGAAACAATTACGCGCTGTAAAAAGCACGAGAATCTCCTTTTTCCGATTACATTGAGGCTGCACCGAAAAACAAAGCCTGAAGATGATTCAGACGTCGGTGAATGTCGACTCTTCATTCCTCGTTTGCGGCTCAAAGTGCAATTAACATATTTATCACGACCGTCCAGACCAGACTAAATAACATCGCGAAAGATATAAATTTCGAATTATCTTCGACCACGTGAGGCGCATCAGCGCTGAGCACGTTGCACCGGCCGCCCGGCTCGTGCTGAGCAGCCGAGAAACAAGCGGCCGCGACAATGGAAGCCTCCCCTCCCCTTCTATTCCCGTCCAGCGGTTCCTACGGGCGGCAAGGAACGGCGAAGCCACCGCGCCGCGATGCAACCGCGTTTCGCCATGGCGATTCTATTTATATCTCAGTTTCGTCCGTAGCCTCAGCGTCGGATCACCGGAAAACCTTCCGCTCGTACGTGAATTTCGCACACCAGTTTTTAATACATATAGTCATCAAGCAAATCTGTAAGAAACACATTAACGCGAATTTCGTACTCTCGTAGCCCGTGTCTCGCGATTGTGAATTCGTTCCTCGTTCCTCGCGGCGGACAATAGATTTTTCATGGCGCTCGTCACGCTCTGCCGCGTAACGATGTTGAAGTTTGCATCGTTGGAGTGCAACGAAATTCGGAAAAAAAATTAATTCTAATTAGGGTAGAAGTACCATTTGTGGCCACTGTACCGTTTGTCGACATTTTCACTGTAATTAATTTGAAATATTTGTTTTTCCATATTTCAATGCTGATACCTCGAAAGTATTCATACAAATTGATAAGATTGTCAAGCTCATTTTTGTTTTATTTAACAACATGAACAATTAAATCCTTTTAAACTTGGTGGCCACAATTGGACCAAAGATGGCCAAAAACGGTACTTCTGCCCTAATCCAAATGATGAAATTAGGTACAAAAAGTCATTATAATGATTGGTTGATATGACTTTTTATACCCAATTTTATTATTTGGGTTAATTACAATTAATTTTTTTTTTCGGATTTCCTTCCGTTCCAACGATGCAAAGTTCAACATCATGTCGCGTATTCTCTCTCGTGTTACCCACGCCAACGCGCGTCTCTGCCACGAGAGAGAGACAATCAACTGCAGAGTAATGGAATAACAAACGCGACTCGGTTTGCGGCCAAAGATAACGTCGTCACGTGTCCCGCTAATCGGCTGGATGTCGCGCGATTTCGTTTTGATAACGTTACGCATGTCTCGAGGAGTTAATTTATGTTAAGCGGCTGTGGTCGAGCGTCGCGCGAGTGGTGAAAAGTGCAATGTTACCGTGAGTACAAAAACAACGCTCTGCCGCATCGATATTTACTGATTTCGCGTCGGCAAGGTTAGGAGTCCGCGTTTTTTTTTCGCCATGAGCGATGAGGCGCCGAGTGCAACCCACGTGGTCGCCGCGGGCGGTTTTCCATCCAGCTCCCGCGTTGTGTTCGCACGAGTTTCGAGAGAAGCTCTGGCGGCGACTGATCGGACTTTTAGCCCTTCGTGGTCACAATTCTCACACCAATCACGGTGGTCACTCTGGGTCGATTTCGCCCGGAGTATCTTTGACCGCGTATTGCGACCAAACTACCGGCTTGAAAAATATAAAAAAATTACAGAATATTCTTTAAACTTTGTAGATAATTTACAAAAAAAGAAAATTTCCAATATTACATTGCAACATATTTAAACAAATTAATGAACGTGAAAGATCGAAAAAAGACGTTTTTTCACTAAAAAAAATCGTAACTCCGTAAATAAAAGATCGATTTAACTCAAATTTTAACCTGATACTCTCTAAATATAGCACTTTTGATAAAAAAATTATTATCCTATTTACAAAAAAATGTACAAAAAAAGAAATTTTCCAATATTAAATTGCAACATACACTCAGCAAAAAAATTAAGGGAGCAGTTAAATTTTACCGTTTTTTCACTGATTTTTGAAGCGCTGTAAGTTTGTGAAAAATGGTCGAATCGTAATAAAACAAAATGCGTTTTAAAGCTTCATATCTCTAGTTTGAAAATCAATGCAGTCTTTTTTTTTTTAAGCAACACGCTCGGCATGAACCTAAGGAATAGCGGGAAGGAAATTTTCTCAAATTTTTTGTCGTTTTCAAAGTCGTCCACGGGCACAAAAAAAAAATTTCTGGCTTTGTCAATACTGGGGTCCTTTAGCCTGGTTCTTCAGCTTCAAAATGGTGTTTTGTTCATCTCTGTACGACCATTTGTCGCTGAGATATGGGCATTTAAAGGAAAAAGGAGCTTTTTTCGTAGATCATCAATATCTCATGAACTAATGATCGCACAGCGAGCTAAAGGTAGGTTTTGTAAACTGGAAGAAATGCTCTAAAAGTACCTTCTGGTATTTTAGAGATTTTATTTTTTTATGTAACCTTAATATTGATTTGAAAAAGACCAAAAAAATGGACTTTTTCCCCGTTTTGGAAAATCCACGTCAACTTGGCAGATATTGCGATAATGACTCATGTTTTTAGGATTTTTTTTAGTTCAATTCATGCCCAACGACCCCCCAAGATTAAAAAATTTATGTGCTGAACCGTTGTTTTTTCCCGAAGCGTCAGTTTTATCAAAAATTAAAGGAACACTTATTGTTCCTTAAATGGCATTTAATGATGACTAAAATTAAAAAAAAACTTTTCCGTTATTTTTCTCACGGTTTCGCAATAACTACTCTTTTAATCTTTGAAAAAGAGAAAAATTAAAAATTTTGAATTTTTTTGCTTAAAAAACGGTATTTTTCTCACAATTTCTTATGAACAATCTTTGAAATGAAAAACAAAAAAAAAAACAAAAATGCCTACGAACTTTTTTTTTTCAGAAAAATTCAAAATTTTTAATTTTTCTCTTTTTCAAAGATTAAAAGAGTAATTATTGCGAAACCGTGAGAAAAACGACGGAAAAGTTTTTTTTTTATTTTAGTCATCATTAAATGACATTTAAGGAACAATAAGTGTTCCTTTAATTTTTGATAAAAGTTTGACGCTTCGGGAAAAAACAACGGTTCAGCACATAAATTTTTTAATCTTGGGGGGTCGTTGGGCATGTATTGAACTAAAAAAAATCCTAAAAACATGAGTCATTATCGCAATATCTGCCAAGTTGACGTGGATTTTCCAAAACGGGGAAAAAGTCCATTTTTTTGGTCTTTTTCAAATCAATATTAAGGTTACATAAAAAAATAAAATCTCTAAAGTACCAGAAGGTACTTTTAGAGCATTTCTTCCAGTTTACAAAACCTACCTTTAGCTCGCTGTGCGATCATTAGTTCATGAGATATTGATGATCTACGAAAAAAGCTCCTTTTTCCTTTAAATGCCCATATCTCAGCGACAAATGGTCGTACAGAGATGAACAAAACACCATTTTGAAGCTGAAGAACCAGGCTAAAGGACCCTAGTATTGACAAAGCCAGAAAAAAAATTTTTGTGCCCGTGGACGACTTTGAAAACGACAAAAAATTTGAGATAATTTCCTTCCCGCTATTCCTTAGGTTCATGCCGAGCGTGTTGCTTAAAAAAAAAAAGACTGCATTGATTTTCAACCTAGAGATATGAAGCTTTAAAACGCATTTTGTTTTATTACGATTCGATCATTTTTCACAAACTTACAGCGCTTCAAAAATCAGTGAAAAAACGGTAAAATTTAACTGCTCCCTTAATTTTTTTGCTGAGTGTATTTTAAAAAATTAATGAACGTGAAAGATCGAAAAAAAGACGTTTTTTCACAACAAAAAAATCATAACTCCGTAAATAAAAGATCGATTAAACTCAAATTTTAACCTGATACTCTCTAAATATAGTACTTTTGATTTAAAAAAAAAATTATCCCAGTGCCCGCCACAGAAAAGGTATTTCGTTTTCGCGCCGAAAGATCGACCTCGGGTCGAATCGACCCAGAGTGACCACGAAGGGTTAAATCCTTCGGACCCTCCGACGAGCCTAATTTCGCCGGCCGCGACCGTGATTTCACGCAACATTCTCCGCCGATTAAAACGCGCACGCAGAAGCTTCGCGCGAATGACGAATCGAAGGAAAGATACGCGACGCGCGAATATTGCACCTTGTACTTGACACCCTCCTTCCAATTTCATTGTATAGACTTCGCGTCCGAACATTTTTTTTTTATTATTTATTACCGATATTTTCCGCTTTCGCGGTGACGGCCAGCGGAACATGCAACTCGGGCGAAACGAAGCGTGACCGCGAAAGAGAGAGAGAGAGAGAGAGGGACAGAGTTGAATTTATTTCGTGCCCTGGGGACTGCGTTCTCTAAGCCACAAAAAATACAAACAGCCATCGCATCATGACAAAATCGGCCTTACACTTACAAAAATACAAAAATAAAATAAAACAAAGGTCGCAAGCGGTAACAAAAAATAAACATAATCCAGAAATAAGAAGAGAAAAGTCACATAGAATAAAAAATAAAAATCAAGAAACTGAAGATCGTACAAAAAAAATAAAAAAGAAAAAATAAAGATAGTACAGAAAAATAAAAATAAGTATAGTACAAGAAAATAAAAAATAAAGATAGTATAGAAAAATAAAAATAAGTATAATACAAGAAAATAAAAAATAAAGATAGTATAGAAAAACAAAAATAAATACAGTACAAGAAAACAAAAAATAAAGATAGTGCAGAAAAATAAAAAATAAAAAATAAAGATAGTATAGAAAAACAAAAATAAATACAGTACAAGAAAATAAAAAATAAACATAGTACAGAAAAATAAAAATGCTTATAGCACAAGAAACTAAAAAATAAAGATAGTACAAAACATAAAATCAGCAGTACACAGAAATAAAAATCAGAGAGAGAGAGAGAGAGAGAGAGAGAGAGCGAGGGAGAGAGGGACAGAAATTTGCGCTGTGTTTGCGCGAGGACGTCTGTCGGCTGACGCTCGCCGGGCGCGCCGGAGATAGGCCAGCGGAAAGCGCTAGAGGGGAAACGCGAGTTCGTCCGCGAAAGAGGGGATGAAAATGCGGCTGGGCGCCTGGAGCGCGCACATTGCCCACGACGATATTTCCCTCCAAGCGCGCCACCGGGATCCTCGAGGAACGCGAGCGGCGCGGCTGCCGTACGACTCGCAGACACCGCGTAGTGTTGACTCGGACGTCGTCGTCGTCGTACGTGCTCTCCGGGCAGCTGCACTCGCCGCATTAATTACACGGCTACTAAATAGCGCTTTTACTGGGCGGTGTGCGATTAAATCTCACTCACCGCTGACTTATAACGAGTAAGTCCGCTGGTTCAATACAGTTTTTCGCTTGCGTGCATATAATACAATAAATATTCCCGCGGGGCTCGTAAAATATTTTCCGTTAAAACCGCGTGTCGCGACTTCCGCGTACACGGCGTCTAATATTACGAGCGGCGCGCGGCTCGTCGATGCGTACGATGAATACTAAAATAATTATACCGGCCTCGTGTACCGACCGCGTAATAATCATAGATGTTCAGAGAGACTGCGCAGCTCGCGATCGGACGCGCTAGCATGAATAGTGATGCCCCGTTCGAGCCGCGAAGGGACTGTAAATTCGTAAACGCGACGTCCGGTCGTCGTTAATACTTCGGGATTCGCGAACGGGACTCGGAACGGGTGAACGACTCTCGAGGACTCTTTCGGCGCTTATTACGGCTATAATTGCCGGTGTGCACGAAGACTGGCGGCGCCTCCTCCTCGAGGCTGCCGCGAGCGAATAATCGTCGCTGCTGTAATCACAGCACCGTGTCGCGGTTGCTCGTTTCGCTCGGTGAATTTCCACTGCCGCGGAAAATCTCGGGTGAAACACCGCGAGGCGCGTCTTGCATCGGCGAATGATAATGCGCGTGATAACATTAGCATTCCCCGCGATCGATAGGATTCCCGACGCCGCACATAATTCCGCGTGACGTCGAGCGCCGTGGCGTCGCGAAAAAAATAAAAATAAAAAAAAATAAAGGCCGCGATCTTATCGAGAGAAAAATAATAATAATAATATTAAAGGCCGCGATCTTATCGAGACTTCGGGAAAATTACGGCAAAAATTGCGTGGCGGGGGATATATCGACGGTTACACCGCGCGTGACTCGTGCAACCGACGTGATAACCGGTTCGTTACATACAACAATTGTTTCTCGACGCTTACTATATACTACAAAACAAAAGAGGAAAAATCGCCGCGGCGCGATAACGCAGCGGTCAACCCCTGGCATAACTGACCACCGACCAAACCACTATCGTGACCACCGCACGATGTTGAAGTTTGCATCGTTGGAATGCAACGAAATTCAGAAGAAAAAAGATTAATTCTATTTAAATGAAAATTAGAATTAGATTAAAGTAGGTATAAAAAGTCATCATACCAACTAATTGCTGTGATGACAATATGTACCTGATTTCATCACTTGGGTTAATGAGAAAGAATTTTTCTTTTCTCAATTTCATTGCATATTCCAACGATGCAAACTTCAATATCGTGATTTGGTAGGAGGTTCGCTAAGGATTATCGTCGCTTTTTCCGAAATAATCACTGCGGTGAAAATCACCGTGTAAAACGTTAGTAAATTTCATCGTTGCCGGACTTGCGACCGCGACGAGAGCCACCGGTGTCTCGAAAAGTCATCGTACAAACTAATTGCTATGATGACAATATGTACCTGATTTCATCACTTGGGTTAACGAGAAAGAATTTTTCATTTCTCAATTTCATTGCATATTCCAATGATACAAACTTCAATATCGTGATTTGGTAGGAGGTTCGCTAAGGATTATCGTCGCTTTTTCGAAAATAACCACAGCGGTAAAAAATCACCGTGTAAAACGTTAGTGAATTTCATCGTGGCCGGACTTGCTAGGCGACCGCGGCGAGAGCCACCGGTGTCTCGAGGATTTCTCGTGTACGACCGAGCGTGTCGCGCGCGCCGTGGCGACGAACAGCAGGCGATGTGGAAGGAGAGCAGCGCTGGCTGCGCGCCGCTGGCACGAGCGAATTATAACGAGAAACGTATAGCGCGACGACGAGCGTGCGGGGAAAAAAACGGCCGTTCGCGCATGCACGCAGGGGTTGAACGCGGCGCAACCCTTCGCGCGGACCGGGGGCAATTTTCCTTCGCTCTCTCGCGCGCCCACCGACTGACTCACTGCTGCTTTGCGGGGGGGAGCCACGCGTGCTGCGCAAGCGCCGATCGTTAAGTGCCGCACACGCACGTATCACACGGAGACACGGGGCTTTTGCGTAGGTGCGACGGAGACGGAGGTGTAAATGCCACCCATCGCTCCTCTCTCCCCCTCTCCCCCCGCCCCGTGTGTTGCCGCTGTCGCGTACGCTCGTGGCAGACGGTCGAAGACCGAGCGATAGCTGACAGAGCCCGAGAATAGGCGGCAGGCAGTGGCGTCGTGGAGCGCTAGGTGAGTGGAGGAGAGAGAGAGAGTGAGAGAGAGAGCGGGCTAGAGGGCGCGCGAGAGACGGAGAAGCGGCAGCGGGTGAGGAATAGAGAAAGGAGGGAGAGAGATGGAGAAAAGAGCGAGAGAGACGGAGGAGCGGGAAAGAGGTGGAGAAAAGAGCGAGAGAGACGGAGGAGCGGGAAAGAGGTGGAGAAAAGAGCGAGAGAGACGGAGGAGCGGGGAAGAGATAGAGAAAAGAGCGAGAGAGAGAGAGAGAGAGAGAGAGAGAGAGAGAGACAGAGCGAAAGGGTGAGCGAGAAAGAGATAGAGAAAAGAGCGAGAGAGAAAGACAAAGCGACAGGGTGAGCGAGACAGAGATAGAGAAAAGAGCGAGAGAGAAAGACAAAGCGACAGGGTGAGCGAGACAGAGATAGAGAAAACAACGAGAGAGAGAGAGAGAGAGACAAAGCGACAGGGTAAGCGAGACAGAGATAGAGAAAACAACGAGAGAGAGAGAGAGACAGACAAAGCGACAGGGTGAGCGAGAAAGAGATAGAGAAAAGAGCGAGAGAAAAAGGCAAAGCGACAGGGTAAGCGGGAAAGAGATAGAGAAAAGAGCGAGAGAGAGAGAGAGACAGAGCGACAGGGTGAGCGGGAAAGAGACAGAGAAACGGAGAAGCGAGAAAGAGGTAGAGAGAGAAAGACAAAGCGACAGGGTGAGCGGGAAAGAGATAGAGAAAAGAGCGAGAGAGAAAGACAAAGCGACAGGGTGAGCGAGAAAGAGATAGAGAAGAGAGCGAGAGAGACAGAGAAACGAGCGAGAGAGAAAGACAGAGCGACAGGGTGAGCGAGAAAGAGATAGAGAAAAGAGCGCAAGAGACAGAGAAACGAGCGACAGAGAAAGACAGAGCGACAGGGTGAGCGAGAAAGAGACAGAGAAAAGAGCGAGAGAGACAGAGAACCGAGCGAGCGAGAGAGAGAGACAGAGCGAGAGGGTGAGGGACGAAAGCCACGACCTCGGGGGTCGCGCGAGCGGCGGCAAGACGGGCAGGGAGTAGAGGCGGGCGAGCGAGGCAGCGACGAGCGAGCGGAGGCTTCCCTCCGCGATTCCGTGTGCGCGACTCGCACCTGGCGCGACCTCAGCCACCGAAGCTCTCTCTCACCACCATTATAACGACGTGTGTGCTTTTCAGAACGTGGTGCCCCGGTTAGGAATGGACGTCAGATTCGTCTACCTCGTTGTGGCGTTAGCCGTTCTTATGGCAGCCGGCGTCGGGAGCCGCATCGGGTCCTTCACGAGGATCGCCCAGATCACCCTCGCCGCACTACTGCTTCCCATAATATGCCGATACCACCGGAGGCTCTACGTCATCCTCAAAACGCTACCCCGTGATATCAGGTAAGCCGCTGTGTACGTCATTCGCGTTATCTATATATATATTATATATATATATATATATTCATATTAACTTGTGCGTCTATGTTTTTGTGTATATTTAATTTATATATATGTGTGTGGTGTGTGTACGCATCTTTTTTATTTATTTTTTTTACGGTGTGCCGACTACGATGTATATAAAGTTAAATTCGCGTTGCCGGGTATCGCGAAAATAAAAATCCCTCAAGTCTCCCCCAGTGACCATTGACGTTTGGCGCACGAGGAACCTCGGTCGCTAATGCATTTACGGGTTCGCCGTTTCGTCGAGGCAACTAAATCGATCGAATGCGCGCCGCCTGTGCTCTTTCGTACGTCTGTGTCGGTTGTATATACGCGCCGCGTTTTTCTGAATTATGCATTACGGCCAATTGCGATTCTCGTGTTCGGCGTTTCCGTGAAATTCACACGGAAATAGAATCGTCTTTCCGCCGAACGGGAGGGGGTGATTTGTTTTTTTTTTTGGCTTTTGTTTCTGTTCTTTTTTATTTTACGCAGCTGAACGTAGCGCGGGACGAAGGAGGAAACACGAATTAGCTGGACGGAAATCGCGCGGTCGTTGGATGAAGAAAAGAAAAAAAAAAAAATACGAGCTCGTGGACGCGGCTGGCAACAAGAGGAGTTCGGTTGTGCGATGCGGTTGGCGGTGCCGGAACGACGTTCGCCCGCTGCGCGTAGGACACGAGAATCGATAGCTCGATGCCGATGGGAAACAGTGCCGCGAGGGGCAATCGCAAAACTTGAGGAAAAAAAAAAATGTATATATATCGGCCAATAACGGTGGGACACACGGATCGTGATTTCGTGTGACACAAGTCGATAGGACGGGGAGCGCGAACTCTGACCTCCCGTCACACGTTAATCGCCGACGAAGCACGGATGCTGGACTTTGGCACCGGACGGAGGATTTATTTATGTGTTAGAAAAAGAGGAAGAAAAAGAAATGATTCACGCAATGCAGAATCGCGGATGATACGTCAATTGAGCGAAGCGTCGAGGTTTAAGAAAAACCAAGTATTTTTAGAGTTGCCAGGAAATGTAAATTCATATTTCAGCACATTCTGAAAGCTTTTTTCATTGTCGCGTGATAAATAAGTAATGACGTGTCGAGAACGCGAGGCGCACGAGACTCGGAAGCTCGGGTTTTGTTTTCTCTGTTCTGACGACGTGAAACGTGCCTCATGCAGCATAGAAAGGATTTTATTTTTCGAGCGAGATATATTCAATTTAGACGAGATACATTCAAATCAGATGTTTCTTCTTTGGGAAAACAATTTTTTATCCCGCGAAACTGATGAATTAATATGAAGCGATAGACAAACATTTTAATACAGATTTGTATTCCAAACGTTCATTAAATTCTAAATACATAATTTAGTAGAACGGCTCAAAAAGCTTCTCTGATTATCTAGTGATGAATAAATAATGCACGACAGAATCATACGCAAACCGCACGGCACTCGTTAAGCTTTTATTTTTTCGTGATACGTGTAGCGTGTCTACGCATCAAAACGGATGAGCACACATGGTCGTTTTTAGTGTACATTTCTAGAGATAATATTTATTCAATGAAATTATCGCTGGTCAACCAACCGCATCTCTTTTTCGAGTACATCAATCCTACAATCGCGGTTTAATCGGTGCTATTCTCGCTCAATCATGCTGTACGCTCGGCCGGTGACCGACGTTACGATACAAACACGAAGACCTCGAACCCCCGACGTTTATCGACTCACCGTATCGTCCTTCCTCCGAGTTTCGTAAATCAGCCGCCCAGCTAGTTTAAAAATACATCGATCACGATCCCTCAGCCTTTGTCGGGGGGGTGACAACTGAAACTCAGGCTTTCCATGTGTGGACTCCCAAGTTCTGGATAACGTGGCGAAACTTCGGGCCTTGCGGAGTTTGTTGGGCGCGCGCGGCGTCGACGACTCGCGTCCTTGGCGTGAATATTTTAAACTCACCTGGCGCGATTCGCAATGAACGAGAAATTCCGTCGCCACGAGCGAAAACTCCTCTTTCATCGTGTATAGAGCCGGCATTTTCGACGCGACACACAACGCGCGAAAGTAGGGCTGTAAGATGTCGATTATTCGGATCGATTTTTCGCCACGAGCTCGCGGCTTTCTCTCGCCGAGAGTTTCCGCAAAGATAATCCCAAAGGTGAGGGTCCTCGCCGAGAGACCTAGGAGAGGAGATCTCAGAGCTGAATGGGCGACGAGTGAGAGGGATGGAGGCCACCGGGTCTGGGTAAAGGTCGACCGAGATGGATATCCCATTTTACCGCGAACTTTGACCGGTACGCGCGGACGGGGAAATCAACCGCGAGCATATGATAATTACCTCCCGGATCTTTTCATCAGGGCTCGTATTGCAACGTCGTACATATAAAAAAAAAACGCACGAGCCGAGCGTGTAGGGTCGTGTGGCGCTTTGTACTATTATAGCTCGTCGTCAAACGAGCGCATGATCGATAAAACGAATTAATCATTCATGCAAATTGTTAATGACTTTACTGTTACACCGGGGCGCCCCCCCCCCCCCCCCCCGACCGTCGCCTCCCGTTTGTCTTTCGCCTATTGATCGTGTTTACTCAATGTTCAGGTTTCTCTACCGGTATGTCAACGCCGATCGGGAGACGAAGCAATTCGCGAGAAGCAACACGACTGTTATGAAGCTATTTCGGGAGAGGGCAAAGCTCTACCCAAACAAGCCGTGCTTTATCTTCGAGGGACGTATCTGGACGAACGCCGATGTGAGTATTTTCGCTATCTGTTGTGCATCGTTTTTCAAATTCTTATCATGTTTTGATGGTGCAAATTATATAACACTCGTGTGTGTCGTCCTCCGCGGTTTTATCGAGCTCGCTCAAAAATGATCCTCCTTGGGAATAAAAATTCCAGCGTTGATATTGGCATTTTTGCGCTTTGGAATTTGCGTTAGTCTTTATCGATGAAAAATGCATGAAACATTCCGTGACGCTTTTGCATTTTAGAAGAAGGCAAAACGCGCGCGGTCGCGGTCTAAGCGCGCGACGGAACCGCGCGTTCTCTTATCTTCGAGCTCGTTTACATAGCGAGCGCTATCGGCTATCAACCGGCAATTTTATTCCGCGCTTTATACGCAATAATACTCTCGTTGCAAAATAGATCGCACACTTTGGTTGAATCGGCGATCGTTCTTGTTTGACGTGTGCGTCTTTGTTTTTTTCTTCGCAGATGGACAAGTACAGCAACAGGATCGCCTCGGTGTTTCAGAAGGCCGGCTACGTCAAAGGCGACGCCGTTGCACTGATAATGCCGAACAAGCCGGAGTTCGTCGCGACGTGGCTCGGCCTCGGCAAACTTGGCGTCGTCACCGCCCTCGTGAACACCAACTTGCGATTGCAGCTTCTCACCCACTGTCTCACGATCGCCAAGGTCAAGGGTGTCATCTACGCAAGCGAATTGGCCTCTGGTGCGCGCTGGTTACTCTCTTCACGAATTTAAATTAATTAAGATTAAGCGTGACCGAAAAAAAAAAAAAAAAAAAATTCACGATAGGGCTAATGAGATACGCGAGTAATCGTCGAATGTGTTTATTACAGCCGTGGAGGAAATTCGAGAGTCGGTCGATGGGATCGAGTGGTACAAATCGGGCGCCGGCCTCAGCGACGCGCCGCAGGGCTCCAAGAATCTCGACAAACTTATGCACGAGAGCAGCGACGAGTATCCCGTCGTCGACGTCGAGCCCGGCTATAGGGACAACTTGCTGTACATCTACACGAGCGGCACGACCGGCCTCCCGAAAGCCGTCCTCATGCCGAACTCGAAGTTAGTCGCGCCGCTTTTTTCGCCGTTTTTACATGGGGAAAAAATATCGGTGATTCAGTAAAATCGTGGATTGCGGGCTGCCAAAGACAAGTCGAATCAATGTCACTTCGAGTTCCTATAATTTCGTATGATATTGAAACGATGACTCCAAAATAGGCAAAATAATTGTTACGAATCAAGCGATATTGTATATAAATATTACGCGAATATTATTATTCGGTCATAATATTCGGTAATATTCGGTTATTATTATTATTATTATTATTATTATTCGGTGAATATTTTACAACGCAGGAAAAATGGCCAGAACGTAACAATAATATTTTATTGGTTCAATGTTACATCGGATTGTGACAACGATAACTGGAGTTAATTTAAAAAGATTGATTTAGGCAGTCCGTAATTCACGGTTTTATCGAATCAATGATATTTTTTCCACGTATTGCTCTTTTGCGTTGTTGCGTGAAAATTATACGAGTCACACGCGCGCCACGTGTGGAATATGTTGCGTCAAAGTGCGAGGAAGTGCCGCTCACTTTCGACGCGCGATTCTCATGAATAGGCAAAACAGATGCTCCATATTTGACGGTCTCTCGTTCCGACTATCGACTGCTACGCCTATGAATGATTAAACGCAACGTCTCGGTTTCGCACGCAGCCTCCATAGAGATATACCCCCCTTGGGTTATGCAATAGTTTGGCCAGAGGATGCACAAGAGTATACGCGCTCCGGTACTCGACATAACGAGCGATCCGTAATCCTGTCAGGGAGGCCCCACAACTCTCGACGGGAATGAGATTAGTCAGGCGCACTGTATATTGTGACGGCTCGTGGTGGTTGTAGTAGTAACGATAGCGATAGTTAGAGAGGCCACTCACACTAACACTAAGTGCGCTCGAGTAAGAGAGAAATGCGGAGGCGCTGCTTCCTCGAATGCAAAAGATTTATTTTTTTTTTTTTTCATTTTATTTTTTTTATTTATTTTTTTTCTCGAAAATCAGTCTTCGTAGGGTAGAAGTACCGTTTTTGTCAACCTTTAGCCCAATTCTGGCCACCAAATTCAAAAGAATTCAATTGTTTATGTTGATAAATAAGAAAAAAAATGGGCTTAATAATCTTATCAATCTCTATGAATATTTTCGAAGTGTCGGCATTGGAGTACGGAAAAATAATTATCTGAAATGAACTACAGTGAAAATTGCCATAAATGGTACTTCTAATGTATTATAAAGTAGCGCCAATGGAGCGTCGGAATTTAAAGAAAAACTTTCTTTTTCACGTCTCCTGCCCCCAGAATATCGTACAAATCGACGCAGCTTCGTGTCGCAGGTTTCATCGTTTCGCCTGTGAATTGATATTAAAAATGAACTTTTCAGATATTTGTTGGTGATGACGGCGACGTATCACATGCTGGGACTGCGATCGGACAGCGACATTCTCTACAATCCGATACCTCTTTATCACATGGCGGGCGGTCTCGTGGGGACGGGTTGCGCGCTCGCGAAGGGAATACCGAGCGTCGTGAGGACGAAGTTCTCCGTCACTTCTTACTGGACCGATTGTATAAAGTACAATTGCACGGTGAGTGAAACGATCTCGACGAAGTTTCGGCGAACGTCGTTTCCACAGATTTAAGCTCACGATAAATTGAAAACTTGCAGTTGGCGCAATACATCGGCGAGATGTGTCGTTATCTGCTCTCGGCGCCGGAGCGTCCCGAGGACACGGCCCATTCGGTGAGACTGATGGTCGGCAACGGAATGAGGCCGCAGCTGTGGCAAGAGTTCGTCGATCGTTTCAACATCGAGCAGGTCACCGAGGTTTACGGTTCCAGCGAGGGAAACGCCAACATCGGTAAAACGAAAATTCGTCGATAAATCAACAGGATTCAGCGACAAAAACGTCGCTAACGCTTTTCCATCGAATTCCAGTGAACGTTGACAATCAAGTCGGCGCCGTGGGTTTCATTCCTTCGATACTGCCGAAGTCGCTTCATCCCGTCGCACTAATTCGCATCAATCCGGAGACGGGCGAACCGGTCAGAGGGCCCGATGGATTTTGCATACGATCTGAGATAAGTAAGTACGGCGAAGATGCGAATGAGAAGAGAAAAAAAAGGGATTGTGTCGGGTATATTTTGTTAATCGACTTTATTCGCTCAACTAGACGAGCCAGGAATGTTCATAGGCCTGATAAAGCAGGGCAACGCCTCGAGGGAATTCAACGGGTATCTAGACAGGGAAGCTTCGAGGAAAAAGACAATCGAGAACGTTTTCGTCAAGGGAGACAGAGCTTTTCTTTCGGGTACTTTTTTTTCGTACATCTTACATCTTACTGAGGCGGTTTGGTTTGTTTTTGTTTCGGCTCTTCTTTTAACACTTGTTGTTGCAGGCGATATGCTCGTTCAAGACGAATTGGGGTACTTCTATTTCAAAGATCGAACGGGTGACACGTTTAGGTGGAAAGGAGAGAACGTCGCGACCGCGGAGGTCGAGGGGGTGGTGAGCAACGTTGCTGGACACCGAAAAACTACCGTTTACGGAGTGCAGGTAATGCTAACATTTTTTATAAATAAACCTGATACTTAATTGTCAGTTAACAAATAAATAAATAAATAAGTTAATAAATAATAATAAATAAATAAATAAGTAATAATAAATAAATAAATAAATAAATAAATAAATAAATAAATAAATAAATAAGTAAATAAATAAGTAATAATTAATAAATAAGTTAACTAATTAATACGATCTTGTTGCGTCGAAGGTGCCGGGAGTGGAAGGTCGAGCCGGAATGGCAGCAATCGTCGATCCCGAATGTCTTCTGGACTTCAAGGCGCTCGCCGAGGGCTTGGACAGGGCTCTTCCATCCTACGCTAGGCCAATTTTCCTGAGAATCGTCAAGGAGCTCGAGATGACGAGCACGTTCAAGCTGAAGAAAATAAATCTTCAGCAGGAGGGCTTCGACCCCAACAAAATTCAAGACAAAGTGTACTTCAGATCGGGCAGCAAGGAGTACGTCGAGGTCACGCCGGAACTCTACGAGGAGATAATATCCGGCTCAGCGAAATTATAAATAGCCCAATTGAAAGTGGAGCGAGACAGAGTTTCGTCGCAATGGAATAACAAGAGAACAAAAAATACCAGAAATAATGATAAAACACGAATACGAAATTTTTTCCGATGCGCAATAACACGACCGATTCGTTCCATCGATTTATTCTGTTCCGGAATTGCGTATATTGCGCGTCAATTCGTAGTTTATTCGACTCGCGGTAAGAAGACAGGAGAGCAAAAGAAAAAGAACAAACAAAGCAAAACAAAAAAGCAAAGAACGTACCACAATGGAACAACAAACGAAATCAGAACCTTGAATTCGATGAACAAAGTGAACGAAAAATTAGAGAAGCTGCTGGCGAACATGACGCATTATTACCTATGTCGCGCGTCGTATTGCGCGTAGTCGCATGTTATAATAACTAGAGCCAGAGAAAAAAGAAAAAAGAAAACAAACTACTAGTTAGATCGTCGTCCGTGTCGACCGACGACGCTAGGACGAGGAAAGTGAAAAAAATCATACTATGCACAATTATCGCGGAAGCGACGCGAAGCTGATCTTAAAATGAAAAATTGAGAATCAGTGTGCGAGGTCAGCAAAACGATATTCTCCTTACCTCTCTGTCTCTGTCGATTGAACCTGGCTATCTTTGCGAGTAAACGACGAGTCGTCACACCTTTCAATAGCATTTTTTCCATAGGGTTTTGTTATACGTACGTACGATCTTGCGTGTAATGATGCTTGCGTATACCAAAGACAAAAAAAAGAAGAAAAAAAAACAAGTAGAAACATTCGAAGGAAGGGTCTAAAAAAGAAAACGGCCGAAAACGCGGGGCAGGGGGGGAGAGCTTCTTACCGCATCTCAGAGTTTGGACCAACTGCTGGCCGGGCTTAAATTATACGTTTTGATATTATGTACACCTCAACGAAAACGAGACACGCGACTAAACCGACATCCCCCCGCAAACTGTAGCAATTTAATTCTATACTCATTTTAAACGAATTATATGATTTACGATTTCGTTCATCCTAGTTTCCGTTGATGGACCCAGTTTTTCGAGAAGGCCAAAGACACGACCTACCCCGTTTTTCCAAGTGTATATAGATGTATCTGTGTATATGAATTTACGTTTGTTTGGCTAACGGAGGATGATGTATAAAATAGACCAAAAGGGAGAAAAGAAAAAGAAGAAAAAAAGGAAAATGAAGAAAAGAGAGAGAGGGAAAGCGTGTGTACAGGCAAGTCATATTGGCGGACGATCAATTCACGCGAGCTTCACGTTCTTGTCAAATGCCGAGAACAGCGTAATACTACTGCTCTACACAAGTGGCAAATTACTTAATGGCAATTGTACTTGAACTGCTCAAAAGATCTTTATACATACAATACATACTAAACAAAACAAAAAAAAAGAAAACACGACTCCACTAATATGATGTATAACACCTTATTATCTTAGACTGAGAGAACAATTTAGGTGAGCTTTATAAAATATACAGAAAGATCAAAAAATCTTGATAGGGCACGAAAAAAAAAACAAAAAAAAAATAGGCGAACGAGAAGCTCCGAGGCTTTTTGTTTTTACACTCTACCGATGACGGTGACGAGGCTGCGACATGAGTGCGCGTGCGGCAATGAGACCGAACACGTCGAATTTTGCCATCGCGATCCTTTTTGAAATCTCGAAAATTGCCCCATTGCCAATGCGCGCTCGGAACTCGCGTGTGCGTGTGTGTAATTCGTCGTTCTGTGCACCGTAGTACAATCGTCGAAAATGTGTGAGTAAACGCGAAAAATAAAAGAGAGAAAACATGAAAAAAAAAAAAAATGAAACAGAAACGTCTTGTGTCGTGTCGCGTGCCTTGTCCGTAGGCGGCCGTGATATCCGCGGCCGGACTTAATGCATGTTTATCGAACATCGTCCCTCAATTTTTAATATAAAACAACCAACAATAACAACAAGAAAAAAGCACCGGTAAACGTGAGAGCAATGTTGAAGGGGAAGCCAACACGAAGCGCTAATTAAGATGGACAAATTTCTCGAGATCTCGTACTTTATGGCGATACCAATAATAAATGGGTGTGTGTGAGTGTGCGCGTGTGCTAGTTTCGTCGGCTAGATGCAATGAAATGTGAATGAATTGTTCAAGATTTCGTTGGATGTAAATAAACACAGTTTCAACACATTTTTTTACGCCATACTGTTTTTAGCTATTATTATTATTATTATTATTATCATTATTATTATTAATATTATTATCGTTATCAGTATAATCTTAACGTCTTTACGGCATTTATCCTCAACAAATTTGTGAGCAAGTGATACGCTTAAAATACTGCATAAATTCGAATGTATCAGGTGCGAATCCTCCGTGCCACATTGTTCAATCGAATATCTACGTCTATTTTTTCGAGTTTAAAAAAAATTGATGCAAAACGAGAGCGCACAACGAGCGCGCCGTTGCCCGCGATTAAAAACGGGAGGATCCGCAAGCGATATCATCGACGTAGGCTCTAGAATTTTTCGTCGTCGAGATATGAGAGTCGCGATCGAGATTCGATAGTTTCACATAATTGCATGTAGTACTACAAACCCCGGTTTGTTAATTTTTTTTTTTTTTTTTTCAATAATTGTCCGAAGGGCGACGCGTTTGAAACTATCAGCTAGGCGGAATGGCCTTGGCGGTCTGCCCGATGCCCAGGTTCGGTCTAGTGCCGAACCACGACATCTTCCATTCCAAGGTCTCCTGAAGCAGTCTTTCCTCCTCTGGTGAAAAGTGCAGCAACGTCGCGACAGCCCGAGTCAAGTGTAAAGCCTGGGGGAAAATCATTTTCGTTAGAATACAAACACGTGAATTCGTATCTCTCGTAGTTGCTCGGATCAGAAAAAACCAGAGTCGTAAATCCTTAATTTTTATAAAAATAAAATTTATGGTGCGATTGGCTTTGTAATTATGTTTTTATAATAATAACGCGTAATGATTATAATGCGATATGTAAACTTTTAAATAGAGGCAAGAAATATTAATTTTTCTTATAAAATTTCACGGTAATCTTATTGAAAAAATGGAGAAATACAAATGATATGAAAAATTCGATTTTTCTTACGGCTACTCAAAAGTTCACACATAATTTTATAATCGCTACAGGTCACCGTTAAAATCGTAAGTGGGAAATAAACTGGTGTTTATACTTAATTCTCAAAGTAATAGGGATTTACAACACTGGAAGAAACGAACCTCGTATTCTCGGCTTGTTAGGAACTTGATGAGAACGTGCTTCAGATATTTAAAATTGACGTCGTCGTCCCGCGAATTCGAATTCTTGGCAGTGACTGTTTGGGACGAGCTGGGATTGAGAATCGCCGCCGAGGGTTCGGCGTCGCTGTCCAACGACGAGGAGGGAACTCGAAGCTCGCGTTGCAGGGTTTTCTTCATGTCGCCTAATCTCTGCTGCAAAACCTTGATTGTCTGGGAAGAAAATAGTAACAGGAACGACGACATGAGTGATGATTTTTTCAAAAATAACTCAGGGGCTATTATTGATGGTTTTTTCAAAAATAACTCAGGGGCTATTAGTGATGATTTTTTCAAAAATAACTCAGGGGCCATAAGTCATAATTTAAAAAAAATAACTCAGGGGCTATTAGTGATGATTTTTTTTTAAATAACTCAGAGGCCATAAGTCATAATTAAAAAAATAAAAAAATAAAAAAACCCAGGGGCCATAAGTCATCATTTTTTATAAAATAACTCAGAGGCCACAAGTGATGATTTTTTCAAAAATATTATTTCAGAAATCGATGCTTACTTTATTTTTGTCGTTGAGTTGCTCCTCCATTTCCGCGATACTAACTCGCAGCGCCTCTTCCGCTCCTTCCCTCGTTTTTCTGTCGCGATCAGCCTCCTCGAATTTCTCAAGTCGCTCTTTGGTTTCCTCGAAGCTCTTCGACGATCTCTCCATCTCAACTTTGCTACATCGCAGCGACTCCTCGAGACTCTCGATTCTATTCTGCAACTCGAAGTTCTCCGCCTGCTGCCGGCTCTTCTCCTGCTTCGCCAATTCGTAGTCCTGCGAAACCTGAGCGTTTCGCAAAAGCACCGAGTCCCTCTCGGCTCTCTCGCGCTCGAGCGACACCCGCAACGTCGCGCCGGCCTCCCTCTCGGTCTCCAGACTCTCTCGTAGTCGCGCTAATTCCAGATGCAACGACGCGTTGTTCGATCTCTCGCCGTCGCACGACAGACGCAGCTGCGCCAGCTCGGTCGTCGCGTCCGACAGTCTCGCCGTCGAGTCCCGCAATTCGGTCTTCAGCTCCTCGATCTCCTTCGACGATGACTCCTGGCAAAGCAGCGGGAAGAAAAATCACACGTTAGCCGAGAAAAATCCATGGTAACCGTCGATTAATAGTAGAAACACGAAAAGTTGAGGAGCATCGATAAAAAAACATAATTCGAGTCCTCTTTGATTTTTCACAACGGAGTCAACAACCCCGCTCAGCGTTTAAAAAATGTTGTGCCAAGTGCCCGTCGCAGTGTGGTATGTATCTCGCCATTATTTTTTCAAGTTGCGTCCATGGAAAAAACCTTGCGTCAAGTAAAAGCAGTTAGTCCGCACCTACGTAAACGCATGAACGTCGTACTTACACGTGGCATACAAACTCGTGACTTAAATAATAAACGCAGTCCCTTCTAGATACTCTAGAAACGCACTAAACTACTTCGTATAACATTGCGCTCGTGTGTGTTCGTGTTTATGTGTTTGTGTGTCGTGTAAAAAAGCTGCAAAAAAAGGAACGGGATGTACAGATATGGGTTCGTTTTTAAAATTAAGCGAAAAAATGAATTGCAAGATAAGTTTTCGTAGGTTTTTTTTTTCTCTCGCGCCCTCGCTCTCTCGCTCTCTTTATTGCCGTAAATCAAAATTTACATACGATTACGAATGTAGAGTAATACATAGGTAAAAACATTATTTTTCTACTGGCAATACTTACTTACCATGTACTATAGAAGAAAACACGTCACAAATGATAGATATATTTGTATATATATTTATGTATAAATATACATGTATTTCTTTCCGAGTTTACGAAAGAACCGCGTAAGCGAGCTGCGGATTAAGTAGTGAATAGTCGGTTCTCCACGAGTACCAAAGATACAGCGACACGACTGCCATGCTCGAACGTTATTAATTGCGCTAACACAGAGGAACAAAAATAAGAGAAACGAGAGAAGATAAATCGAATCTTTGCGAGATTCGTCGGGCTATAACGTTATACGAAAAAAATCGTGCTTCAAGCAAAAATTAATAAGCGGTGGTCCGTCTCATGCTCCTCTACGAGTCCACAGAAAACCACGAACATCGCGGTGAGAATAGTGAATAGTTACTTATGCATGAGAAAAAAACAACAAAAATGCAGTTAATTCGAAAGTATTAGATCATCGATTGAAGAAAAGTAATTTGATCGCGGTCAGCCTGGTGCGCCGTCAACGTCCGCGCAACGAGGATCCCGGGTAGCCACTGGGTGAGACAAAATCGACTCGCTAACATCCTCGGGCGGTTAGATCGAAATGATATCGTATATCGAGAAAAAACGGGGGATGTTGGTGTCATGCATCAGCGGGTAGAGCATGAGCATTAGTCGATTAGAGATCGCGGTAACTCACAATTTGCCGTTTAAACTCTTCGACCTCATCATCGACGCTGGCCCGGAGCTCTTTAAGTTCCGTGGCCATCTCGTCGATGTCCTCGGCCATGCGCAAAAGCTTCGCGTCTTTCGTCGCCATAACAACATTGTTCACCTCAATATCGGCCTCGAGCTGTTTGATCTTCTGCTTGAGCTTCTCCCGCTCCTCCTCGACGCGTCTCCTCTCGAGACCCTCCTCGCCCGCCTGTCGGCTCAGCCGGCCCACCTGGGTCTCCAGGCTCGATATCTTGCCCGACCAGCTCGTCTTTATGTCCGAGAGATGCAGATGCGCCTCCTCCAATTTACGCTCCAGGAGCGTCCGCTCCCTCATCAGATCCGCTATTCTCTCGTCGATGCTCGACTGGTCGTTCGACTCCAGCGCCACCCGCTGCTCGAGCACGAAGACCTTCACCATCAGATGACGCACTTGCTCCTTCGTCTGCGCGAGCTCCCCCGAAAGCTGGGCCCGCTCCCTCTGCGTCGCGTGACGAAGCGTCTCCATCTCGTCCTGAAATCATCGAAACTCTGCATACACGTGAATCTAGATCGGCTGGTCTGTCGTATTTTTTTTTACGGCAACGTTCGTTAAATTCCAACAAGCCTTTGCGTTTTGGATTAGGACAGTGAAACAGAGGCAAAGTTCCCGAAGCCCGCGCGCTCGGCTCATCCGTCACCCCTCCGTCAATAATGCGTCACAATGCTCACAATTATCGTGGAAGAGAAAGAGAAAAAAAAAAAGAAAGACACATAAAGGAGCAGCGTAAACCCGTCACCATAGCTAAGCGTTTCAAGCGCATGAAGTGTTCTTTATGACGTGGATAGTAATCAACGAATAAGAGACGAACGGCCACTCATGGAAAAAAAGTTTTTTTAAAGTATATTCAAAAGTATATTTTTGAGTATAATAAATATACTTTTTACGAAAAATTAGTTATGTCGAATATACTTTTGGATGTACTTAAAAAAATATATTTTATGGCACATATACCTCAAATATACTTTCCATGTATTCAGCATGTATTTGTGAAAAATATATTTTTCACTATACTTTTTTTCCGTGGGGGAAAAACGAACAGGTGATACAGTTGAGAGTGAAAATGACGAAAAGATGAAAAAGCGATGTAGCGTACATTGTGCCGAACGTGACGATTTGTCTCGACGACAAGTCGTTAGCATAGGCGATTTAATGAGAGGGAGGAGTTGATGAGAGATCGATCGAACGAGTGCGAGAACTGTGCTTGCCAAAGGCCCACCCCACCTGGGAACAAGCGCCGAGTATTTTGTTTTTTTCTTTTTTTTTTTTCAACGATAGAGCTAGCAAAGTAGCGGCTAAGCTTTTTTTTCAAACGTACCTCTAGCCTCATGACAGCAGCGTAGCGTGGACAAATTAGCCGGCAAGTAGATACCGTCTAATTCGCGCTCTGATGTCTCGTGTGGCAATTTTTGTTTTGCTCTTAATCTTCATGCGTGTCGTTTTGTCCCTCAACTGGCTTGTGTCTGTGTGTGTATTTGTGTGTGCGGAACTTTATATCACATTTTAGGAACTTTGATCTATTCACTAAATAATAACAAAAAAATTATATATGTAAATAGTTGCGAGTTGTACGCGAACGAAATGCGACGAGTAACTTTGTGACGAATAACTTTTCCCCGTCTGTACGTTGCGCAAGGAAAAGCTCGCTATGAATTGGATCTTCGTTGTTGCTGCCTCGTCCGTTTTTCGCCTATCGTAATAGCCTCGTCGCACGAGGGTTTTCGACGTGACCGCGCTAGATTTTTTCGGTGTGGAACGCGCGGGTTTTTGTACCGCGCGGTGAGTAAACTCGCGAAGCTTAAATGGTATATACGAACCGCGAGGTTCATGCGAGAAAATTCCGTGGCGTGTCAGTCAGTAACAACAGAATGCGTAATAATAATTTTGTTTCTTTTTTCTTTACTGGCAAATGGCGACAACATAACACAAAGCGATATGACAAAGGAATCAGCGATTAAAATAGTAACAAAGCCCACCGCAAGGGTGGACGAAATCCTTGGCGTGAGCAGTGTCAAGCGTGCACTTTAACGTGACGTTGAAGTTTGCATCATTGCAATGCAACAAAATTAAACAACGAAATATTAATTCCATAAAAATTCAAATAATTCATGAAATAATATTTTCAATTAAATATGAAATATTTTCAATCAAATATGAAATATTTTCAATTAAATATGAAATATTTTCAATTAAATATGAAATATTTTCAATTAAATATGAAATATTTTCAATTAAATAATATTTTTTTACATACTCTTCGTCGTTATAATAACTTTTTATAGCCGGTATTAATCACTTGGTTTCATTAATATTTTTCGCTTTCAATTTCGTTGCAACGATGCAAACTTCAACGTCATATTTTAACTCAGAGTGGGAAAACGAATTGGAACTCGGAATATCGATGCAGGCGGATGGGTAAAAAGCGAAAGGAGCAGCGTATTACGTTGCTACTGTGACTGCGATACACTGGGCTTCGAGGCCCCATGAATCCAACAGCACCGAACGCATCACATCTACGTGTTAAAAGATAAAATAAAAAACCAACACGACGCTGTATCGCATCAGGCACAAACGGAAGGAAAACCTGGTAAACCTGTTTCTCAAGTAATTCAAACAGACCGACGAGTATACGCGACTGATGCGGATACAATAGTAAAGAAATTACGGAATAACGTACGTGGCGAGATAATCGGCCAGAGAGTAACTTTTAACATACGCATCGCCGGAGCTTCGCGTCGTCGCCTTTTTACTCACCTGAACGTTAATTAATTCGTCTTCGTAACGTCTGAGCCGCGAGACTTCGGCCTTAAGACTGTCGACCTCGGCCATGGCTGTCTTCAAGTGATGAGATTTCTCGTCCACTTCCTGTTCCTTGGCCAACAACTGCGATATCGTAAATAGTTAATACACATCGCTCGCCGATCGTTCTCAGCTGGAAACGCTATAAAATGCCTCACGAGGTGTTTGATCTTGGCCATCTCTTGAGTTTGAAACCCTTCCAGCTGCTCGGCGTCCTCTTGAAAGGTGTAGAGCTTCTTTTTGTACTCTGAAAGACACGTGAATGGATAATCCGGGGAACCAGATGTGGCATGCGAAATGATGAGACTACGTTAATCTCGTTACATAATACAATATCATAACAACGGAGACTCAAAGTCCATTGAAGTTTTTGATTCAAACACTCATTCTACATATTCTGTTGGCTATGAGAGACACTTTTGGGGGCAAAAATGGTTCTAAGTTACCCTGATTAAAAGATTCAATTAGAACCAGTAAAATGGATAAAAATCTGATTAAAACCTGTTTAAACCGATTATTTTTCTATTAGAATTTTGTCCATTTCAACGGTTTCTACAAGAGTCAATGAGAATTACTAAACAGGGTAAACGATTGGATTGGCTACGAGAGACACTTTTGGATCCAAAAGTGGTTCTCAGTTACCCTGGTCAAAAGATCCGATTTGAACCAATAAACAGACAGAAACCTGTTTAAACCGATTACTTTTCAATCAGAATTTTGTCCATTTCAACGGTTTCTACGAGAGCCAATCGAAATTACTAAACAAGATAAACAATACATGCAAAGATTGGCCTAAAACGAGACGCACAGAACGCTACGCACCTTCGGCATTTCTCAGCGCGAGTTCCAGCGACCGTTTGGAGTTCTCCGCTCGCTCTTTCTCCTCCTCCGCTTTGGCCTTATCCTTCTCCTGTTTCTCCATCGCCTTCTTCCACTCCTTCTCCTTCTCCATCAGTCTCACCCTCCATTCCTCGTCCTTCTTCTCAAACTTCTTCAGCAACTCCGCTTCCTTCTTCGCCAATCGCTTGCGCCACTCGTCCTCCCGATTCTCCAGCCGCTTGAGATCCTTGGCCGAGAGTTGAGTGCCGTCGCTGAGTTTCAGCTCGAAACTGTTCTCTCTCTTCAGCGGCAGAGGCGACGAGGGCGACGCCGCATTATCTTCCCTCGAGTCGTCCAACGAAATCTGCGATCCACCAACACTGCTCGTCGAGCCTATCTGCAACGGTCATCGACGAACAATAAAAATGCGCAATAAAAACCCCGCATTACAAAAATATAAATCAGGCGCATCGCAAAAAAAAATAAAATGCATTTTCGTCACTCACCTGAAACGGTTGTTTTGAGTTTATGCCGCGCACAGTGCCGGCATTTCGCACGACCGTGGAGACGTCGCTCCCGATCTCGTCGCGTATCTTGTTCTTCAGACTGGCGAACATCGCGCTGGGATATCCCTGACGTAGCTGCTAGAGGGATGACAGCTCTCGCGCTCCCACCTGTCAACGTCAACGGGCCGCGCGACGAGTGGACGAGTAGAGAAAAAAAAAAAAAAATCGACGGTACACACGACGGGTTATCAAAGAGGGACCTCGCGATTAATCAAAACGTCGAGCGCGCCCGTCATTTTGCGCTGGCTCGTTGGCCGATTACCGAAGAAAAAAAATATATATACGCGTAAAATCAACAAAAGTTCCACGGGTAAATAGAACGCGACCCGTGTGGCCGAAGTGGCAGCTATAATCAGTATGTACCAACCGCTCGACCAGCCACATGCCACCAGCTGCCCGATGAATAGTGCATGAGCTGTCCTTCCTATCGCGCTACGACGCTCCGCGGGTGTCGCGACTATTCGGCTCTCCCCTCACTCGCGCGAAACAGGCGCACGAAAGCTGGGAAAATGAGATAGCAGCATTCGCTTGCAGCGGGAAACGTGACCCCCTCCCCCCTGGTTACCTTAAGGCGAAGCGAAACCACCTTGAGTGCGAGAGAGATAGAATATAATTTTCGGAACAACAATACACGGAAACTAGACACATGTCTGGAGAAATAAAAGTTTTACGTCATGCAGAATTGAATGAGGAATGATGTGAAAGTTTTCTTTTTTTCGGAAACGTTAAGCATCGTTGGAATAATTGTTTACAGTTTTTATTACCGACTGAGTAGGTGTCACCTCACCTTAAGGCGAAGCGAAACCACCTTGAGTGCGAGAGAGATAGAATATAATTTTCGGAACAACAATACACGGAAACTAGACACATGCCTGGAGAAATAAAAGTTTTACGTCATGCAGAATTGAATGAGGAATGATGTGAAAGTTTTCTTTTTTTCGGAAACGTTAAGCATCGTTGGAATAATTGTTTACTGTTTTTGTTACCGACTTACTAGTTGTCACCTCGCCTTAAGGGAATGTGAAACCTACTCAGTCGGTAACAAGAACTGTAATCAATCGTATGGAGATACCGAAAATATTCTGAGACAAAGAAAAACATCAACGGAAGCGCATTTTAATTCTCCGTCCGATGATACTTTGTTTTCATCCACAATAAGAATAGTTTTGAAATGCTGTTAATTCCAAAATTGCGTCTATCTCTCTCGCACTCACGTATCACGTGGTACATGTTTAACATGCCCTTAAGAGGCAGTGATACTCACTTCGAAATTTTGAAAGTTATTTTCTCCCGAAATACGTGGCAGATAGAGCTCAGAGTTTTATAGAATGTGCGGAAGTATGGCAGAATTGGAATGATCTTCTGGCTCCTCGATTCTCAAAGCGGGTTGTTCAGGAGAATCGAACAAAAAAGGTGCGAGAGAGACAGCCCTATAGGCGTTTAGCATTGAACGAAGAACTTCCGAGCGAATTATCACTGCCTCTTTACGCCTCGCGCGCACCGCGTACCTCGAATCGCTCACGTTTATCACAAACGTACCTCAAATCGCTCACGTTTATCACGAAATTCGTGAAGCCCAGTATCATCAGCGCCCACATAGCGGCGTACACCGACTGATAAGTCAATAGATTCATGAGGCTCAGCAGTATCATTCCGAGAATTATTTTCACCGCCGTTTCGAGGGACTGTCGAATGATTTTTTTCATCGAGTGATCACAATCATTTCTCGATGTCATCGCACTCCGCGGCACCGCGTTTTATTCCTGCTGTTTGCGTGTCCACCGTGTTGACAATTTTGAACGACCGAGTTTTCTCAAAAATTTTGCGCCCAAATGTCGTTTCACATCGAGAGAATTGGTTATTCAAAAGTCCGCGTGACTCGCGCGTGTTTTTTCACGCGTCAAAGTTGCCGGCACTGCGCGCGCAGCCAGCGCCACTCTGGTGGACGAATCGCGAACGAGGCTTTCAAAAGTTTTGACGGTTTGGCTCGCGATGGTGGAATTGTTGTTCGCGTAAAGTGGAGAGATTTTTCTGGAGCCGGTGAATTGTTTAATGGTGACACGGCGACACAACAGTGCCGATAGCGGTTCAACATGATCAGGGAATATCCGGACGACACCACCGCGACGATAGACTTCTTCGATCTGTGAGTGGCTTTCGTTCAATATCGTGCTCGAGCGTTATTCACGCTACGCTAATACGACAGCGACGCGTCTTCGCCTTTGTGGCGGGTGACGTTCTTATCGGTGCACGCGTGCTGTGTCAGTTTGTTTGATAAGACACACACAATGATTTAGGCCCTTTTAGCGAAGGTTATGCCAGTTACGGATACTTTATATATTAGCACAGTACCGGTATTACAGTTAATACCGGCATATTTGTCTCTAAATCAGATTCACTGGTGGATCGAGCCTGAATTCTGAATTTTTTTTTTTTATAATATTTTTTTTATGAGGAAACGAATAAATGAAGACGACTGCGGTTTTTTTCTACTTGTTACTTACGTTTGAAAGTAAACAATGGATTTTTTTTTTAGAAAATTGTCGGCGTCCCAGGTCCTCAAACACGATCATCCAAAATAAATGGCTACCACTCTCCTGACCACTGTAATTATGCGAATGACCCGAAATTGTGCATACATACTCGAGAAACATGTCTTCATGGAATGACGGAGGATTTTTTTCGATTATTGCAAAATTAAGAAAATGGCGGCGTTTAAAAGATTCTTCCCCTATGTTTTTCGTATAAAAACATTAATAAAAAATCGAAAAATTAAGTTATCGAAAAAAACCTCCGTCATTCCATGAAGACATGTTTCCCGAGTATGTATGCACAATTTCAGGCCGATCGCATAATTACAGTGGTCAGGAGAGTGGTAGCCATTTATTTTGAATGATCGTGTTTGAGGACCTGGGACGCCGAAAATGTTTAACTTAAAAAATTCCATTGCATACTATAAAACGTAAATAAAAATTAGAAAAAAACCTCAGTCGTCTATCATTATTCGTTTTCCCACAAAAAAATAAAATGAAAAAACAGGGCTACATCCGCACGAGAGGCGCGAGCGAGGGGGGGGGGGGGGTCTGACGTAGGTACACAAAATTAGTCCTAAAGATACATTGTAAAAAATATAAATTATTCAAAGTACGTCAAACCCCTATTTTCACACCTTATAAAGTAAAATGTTGCAAAATACACAACAGAAAAGTTTTTCCGCGTTCGTATCGTAATGTATCGTAATATATGCCGTAACGAATGGCAAACATCAGAACTTCCACATGTGTTCGTAAATATATATTGAGCGTACGCACCTGTTGGTGGTGTGAAAGAATTCTTAGGTCTTATAAACAAGTCTTTCGGACAGCAACGCGATGTTCGCAAAAATCCTGCGAACTCGCTGAGCGCTGCCGAGTAATAAGCGCATTAACGAAATAACAGGCGTCGGAGAAAAACAGCTCATAATGTCTTCGGGTGTTCTCAGTGTTTAGCATATTTTTCGCTCGCCTTACATCGAAAATTAATCAAACGCTCGTGGCACCGACGACGCATATCTACTCTCCCCGCGAGGGTTAGCCGGGTCATGCCGATTGTCGGCGGCTCGCGGCCAGTGTTCGTCAACAATGCTGATTCATATTCCATACGCTTATTCGGTTATTGTCCGGTGTTACGTTTTCGCGAAGCGAACCGATGAGCAATACACGACGAACGTATTTTCTTATTGCCGACTCACTCGGTACACAAAAATCTACATTCTTCTATTTATGACTACGTGTTACCCGCATATCGAATCTTTCTGTATCCTTTTTGCGATAACCCATTTACTATTTAAAAACAATAAATCGATAAAAAAAATTGTTTTTTTTATTTCTGACGTTTATTCGCTTCAGTCGCGATTTGCCTCCTGTTCCCAACTTTTCAGCCTACCCTCATTCAATCATCTCCAACTCCCTCAGCAATTAAATTTTTTAAATCAATTAAAAAATCAATTTTAATTTTTTTAAATGAATTTAAAAAAATGGCACCAAATTAAAAATTAATTTGGTGCTATTAATTTGCAATTAATGCAAAATAATGAATTTGCAATTATTTTGGTGTGATTAATGTGGTGCACCAAAATAAAATTAATTTGGTGCAATTAACATCTGCCCCAAAAATTCCGCGCGACTTCTAATCTCACTACAAAAAATTCCTAAATTCATTTACGACCCCACCGGACAAGAATCAAAAGCGCGAATTTCCCAAAACTCCCGAGACGTCAATATTATCGTAAGCATATATTTTTCTCCCAACTATTGCGTCAGTCGTTCGCAATTCTATTAATACCCAATTTGCCAAAACATCGTAAAAATTCTCGCATCCCCGCAGCGAAGCTCGCGGGCAAAATACGCGATAACTCAGCCGACTATCCCAGTGTACCCACCAATCCGAGTGTACCTAATTACGTGCATCAACCCACCATACAATTGAAAAACCACATGTGCCCGTGGCGCGGGCCGCGGTTGAGCGTCACTGCTACCCCCGGATGGTCGATGCAGTGCGCGAGGTTTACACGCCGCACACACTCGCGCCGCCCGTTCGCAGGACCGCGCAGTGCAAGCTGAGAAAACCCCTCCTCATCATTGACGCTTTTTCGCTTTCGTGCGGAGCGCCGCCCGCTCGTCTCTCTCTCTCTCTCTCTTTCTCCGTCGTTCGTCTCTCTCTCTCCGTCGTTCTTCTCTCTCTCTCTTTCTCTCTCTCTTATTTTTGTATTGATTCATTTTTTATTTTATCCTCGCCCTCATCTAATTTTTGTATTTTTTCTGCGGCTTTGTTTGTCTTTATTATTAGTTGTAGATTAGTTATAGTTAGTTTTAAGGATTATTAGTTGCAGGGTAGCTATAGTTAGTTTTAAGGTTTTTTTCTTCTGTAATCGCTGCTTTCCTTTTTTTTGTGTTACATTGGATGTAAGTACTGGTTGATTGCACGGTGCGCTTAGGGGATCTCGATCCCAGTGCACGAAATAAACTTCTCTCTCTCTCTCTCTCTCGTCGTCGGTCATCTCCCCCCCTCGCGCCATGTGCCTCGTTCATCCCCCGGAGCAGCCGCGGGAGAGCAGCGCACGAGAGCGACGCGCTTCGGAAAACACACACAAGCTCGAAGCTCGAAACGCGAGAGAGCCCCTCCACGACCCGAGTGAGCCCCCTCGCTCCATCCTCCATCGCTCGCGCGGCTCATCGCGCGATACGACCGACCTTCCTCGCCTCAGTCGGGGTTCAGCACTTCTCAGAGCGCAGTTCGCGTCACGCGTGTCGTCGCCTTTTCTCTCGCGCGCGCGGCTGCGACCGTTACGAGTATACGAGAACAACGGGACGAAGAGTGGGAGAGAGAGAGAGAGAGAGAGAGAGAAAGAGGGAGTAACGGTTTTTTTTTTTTCGCGTTTCCAACGTGCGCGCGTCGTTATCGCGTCGACCCGATGCGCGCGTAGCTTTTGTGCCAACACCGGACAACAGCGTGTTTACATCGGTGTATCTCAGCATGTTCGCGCGCGTCTCGGAGGCGAGCGCGGGGCTCTGATGCGCGATGGGACACGCAGGGGTGTCGGTCAGGAAGCGCATTTTCATCGCCACGAGGATGATTTACAAGAAGGACCGGAAGTGGGCCAAAAAGTGATTCGCCGGGCGGAGACGAGCGGCGACTTATCCGTTGCTTCCCCCTCAACGTTGTGCCATATCGTTGATCACTGAACGAGACTCTTGTTTTTTTTTTTTTTTTGCGTGACGAAGATCTGGACACCGCAGGACTTTTTTTTTCGCGTGACTTCGTCACGCGCGTCGCCCGGGACTTTGAGGTGACGCCGACGAACCGCGAGTGACGTGATTCTTTTGGACGGTTTTACGGCCGCGACGGACGTCGGTTGGGATTTCATCGAAAGACTAGTTTGGGCGAGATTGTTTTTTGTATAAGAAAAAAAAAATCGAATACATATATCAAATCCTCACGAATAAACAAGACTGCCACTTGATAAACGCCAAACTACGTGCCAAAGACTTTGAGTACAAGGTTCATCCAGTATTACAAATATATATATATATTATATATATATTATTATTATTATTATATATTATATAGAGTCTATGATATTCAAGCTGATAACCAGCTGCTCTGTTATATCGTTATACAGTTGTTGAATTTTTAACGAAAATATCGACAATACATTGTTGATTATATATATATATCTATATATATATCTATATATCAAGGCACGAGATTTCGCTCGTTGAGCGTCGCGTGTGGAGAGAGGCTCAAGCGCATTGACGGTTAAGTGACTTTGAGGCGGTGCGGAGGGCGAAGTGAGAGTGGAATTGCACGATTAAAGAGACACGATATATATATAAACACACAGACAAACGGGTGTATAATGAAAACGTTGTTTGGAGGATACGGGTATTCGTATCCAGGGCCGAGCAGTCCCTCATCCCCAACGAGGACCAGTGTTTGGGGCAGCGCGTATAGTCCCTTTCGAAAGTAAGTCGTGTGCTTTCTTTACCACGTTTCTAATCGTCGCATTGCGGCAATGTCGAAGGTTATGAACGATTATATATATTTTGAGAGATATTAATGAGTATATTAATTATTTATGGTGCTTTGGATGTTTAGAAAAAATTTCTTAGCAAAAAAAGAAATAGGGGAGGTTTGGAAGAATACGATACGTTTGGTGCGATAGACGATAATCCAAATTATTTACGGCATTCTGGATGTTTAGAAAAAATTTCTTAGCAAAAAAAAAAATAGGGGAGGTTTGGACCAATACGATACGTTTGGTGCTATAGACGATGATTCAAATTATTTAGGTAATTCTGGCTCTTTACAAACAATTGCTTAGCAAAAAATAAAAATAGGGGAGATTTGGACCAATACGATACGTTTGGTGCGATAGACGATAATCCTGCTTTTTGGGTGTTTTGTATTGGGGTGTCGAGCTGCGATGCGAAACGCTCGAATGTTATGATTTTCTTAGGAGGTTTTGATAAACAGAAAATTGCATAATGGATTAAATAGGACACGCGTGCCGGTAAAAACTTGGCGCTACGAAATTATGTTGAAAAATGATATCTATCGGAGTAAAATGAATGGACAAATTTTTGTACATTAATTATACTGTCGATTATATTGTTGATTATAGTCAACGTAAACAAAAAATGTATAACCTCATTTAAATTACTTTTGGGCTGATCGACGCGATTTAGCGACAATTGAAATAGCTTCAGAATTGTACCCGGAAAAAAGGTAAAAATAAAAAATTAGTGCCCCAATACGGGTATTAAAAAAATAAAAAAATAAAAAATAGTAAATTAAAAAAATTAATTAAAAATGAGGCTAAATAAAAAATGAGTGCCCCAATACGGGTATTAGGGCACTAATTTTATATTTTTTCCCGACGCGTCGTAAAACCGTTCGGACCTCATGTTTTGAGTAAAAAAACAAGAAATATACGCTAATGCCACCTTTGTAGGAAATGTCTGTGATGCTTGAACTTTGAGTTTTTAAAAATTTGTATTCTAACGGCTTTTTTTCTTCGGGATTTTAAGTGAGTTATTTATTGTCACACGTTGTATTATATATTGCACCTAGTGACTTGATTACCGGCTCCGCTGAGCCTCCCCCTATTGTCACCGGCGTAAGGGACCATCTGTGGTACACGATGCCCCGTGTGGAAAACACGTTCCCGGAGAATTGAGCCAATTGTGCGCGATGCCCGTGTTTTGTCGCTCTTGTTGGTCGGGCTGATGCGGCTAACGAGCGAAGCGTCAATTGAGGAAGCTTTGCATATTAGCACGTTCTCGTTTCAACGACGCTACCGCGATATTTCGAGCGCGAAATGTGCGCCCGACGAGACCGCACGGTTTGCTGTTATTTACGTTTCAAGTCCACCCTGTATTTATTGGCTACGCCGATCGATCGTCGCAGGGTTGACGAATTTATAATTAAAAAAAAAAAATGTCTCGAGCGCAAGACAGAAGTGACGGCGAAATTGAGAAATGGATGATGACTGATCGTTGATACGGAAATTATTGAGCAGAATGGTCCAGGGAACAGGGATGTGGAGGGGTCTGATATGGGAGGGGAGATTGAATCTCCCGACGCCAGACTAAACATTATACAACGGGAACGTGAGGACAAATGTGTAATAAACCTGGCCCGAAGAATGCGAGCAACATGTAACGAGACCTTAAATTAATACAATTAGTATTATATCGAGCGACTGAACCCTCAGGGACATTTTTACGCAGATGAGATAAATGCAAATAATCGAAATGCAGAAGATTTCGTCGCGTAAAATATTTGTTGAGTATATTTTTTATGTTTGTTTTGCATGTATTTATACGTATGAAAATCACGTATATATAACAATTTTTTGCGTTTTTCTCGACGAATTTTAAATTTTTTGGAATCAGCGCGAAATTTCCCCTTGGGTAGGATTTTAAAACTCTACGAATCGACAAAAAAAAATCGCAAAAAACGCAAGGGGTACAAAAAAAAGGGGCGAAAAAAATTGTCGATTTCATAAAGTTTGAAGACTCTATCCGATGCGAATGTTCTGCTGATTCTAAAAAGCAGTTGTTTCTCCGAAAAAACGAAAATTCGACGAGAAAAACGCGAAAAACGTTTTCTCACTTTTTTTTCGAAATTTCTTCACTGGAAAAAAATTGGGGTTACTTTTGTTTTGATCGATCAGACCTGGATTTTTCCTTCCTTCGTTGGAGAGAAAACTATAACGAAAAAAACGCCGCAAGGCTTAACACGATATCTTGATTTCTGAATTTTTCCCAGAACTGTAAAGCCAGAAACCAAAAACCGCAAAAAAAAAAAAACACAAAGGTTACCCTTTCAAAATTTAGTCTCTCACTCATAATCGCGTATATTTTTCTGTTCCCATCATTTCGCTACAATAACCAGTCTATCGACAACCACAATACTCATCGCTCCTCGACAGACTAATTATTGGTTTTTCTTTTTCAAGCTCCACACGGAAAAAAAAATTTGGTTGTGCCAACTAATCATTCACATTGCTGTATCTCAATTTTTTGCGATTAGTTGCAGCAACTGTCTCATCTATTGCCGAAACCATTTCGAATGGTTGTGGTAACTATTCACGATTTGTTCTACATAACCTAAAAACGATATTATTAAAGTTACGATTGTGCCGCTCAAGGCGCGAGTCGCATCTGTACATAACCTAAAGACGATATTATTAAAGCTTTAATTGTGCCGTTTGTAAAGCGATTCGCGTTAATTTGTCATAAGGATAGTACAAGTAGTGCAATTCTATTTCGAGAAGCAATGACACGGTTGATATGGACAAGTAACCGGAACTTGTGCTCCTGCCTACTCGAATAGTTGTATCAACCATTCGTTTGGTTACCGCAACTAACAGGACATCTACCAACGAAACTTGATTCGTGCAACCAATTCCTTTTGGTTGACACAACGAAACTGAGTTGCAGGAAAATCAGAATAATCGAATGGTTGCGCCGACTGATTTCTTGGTTGTGCCAACTGATTATTTTTTTCCGTGCACGAGATTCAGGGTCGGAGATTGCGCGGCGCGGCTCGCGCGTTGGAAAATCGAACACGCAGCACGAGGAGGAATTGGTCCACGCGGAGAGGGCTGGCCCGGCGAGGGAGACCGCGCAACCGACCTCCCAACAGTATTGATCACCGCGGGCTCTCGTCTTTTGTCGCGGCTGAGAGGCGAAAACCAACACGGCCGTGCACCGCAATTTATATCCCCGCACGAGGCGACCTCGCGAAGAGAAGAATTGCACATTTTGTCGTGGCAGCCGCACAAAGTGCGTCGATTGAACGAGATGAACGACGAGGCGAGGCGCGCGCGCGCGGCGAGTGCTATGAACTCTCGTCGCGGGCACAGAAGCGCAGACGAGCCTCACGCCCACGCGAATTAACTTTAACTTGGCGCGGCGTTGCCTCGTATAAACGACACACACAGGAGGAGGGAAAACTGGACGGAGATAGACGCGGCGATTTCCGCGTGCATTCCATCGGCTGCCTTTCCCTGGATATCCTACGGATTCATTGTGATCTTCGGAGGCCCCGAAGGCCCCCCCCGCTGTTAGTGTTTGAAATGCTATTTCGGTGCGGCGCGAACAAACCGCACGAGAGAGCCTCGCGCCTCTGTGTACGCCCAACACGCGAACTTTGAACAGCCGCAACGTGTGCCAAACGCTACAGCGCGCGTTTTTTTTTTATTATTCCCTTGCGCCACCACCTTGGCGCCTAATGGCAGAGCAGCGGCTTCGAATGGAAGTCCCGAGCGCGCTGGGCACGAAGATTCCCAACAAGCGCGACGATCGGAATGAGCCTCGATCATCCCTCTCGTCCTGGACCTTTTGCCGCCACGACGATCTATGACGAAGACAAAAATCGCGGACCCTGGCGCGAGTGACTCGTGAGTCGTGGCACAGCGGGGCGAAAGATTCGCCAGACACTTAACCGAAATAAGCCGCCAGGGTGACCCGCGCGCACCATCGGACCACACAAATGCGGGCTTGCTCGCTATTTTCGTCATTCGCGTATCGTAAAAAGAATAATCGAAAACCTGAGACGTGAGCTCAGCTCGGTTACAGTCGCTTTTTTAATGCGGTTCTCGTTACTCGCGACTCGGCAATTCGTTTTGCTTTAATATTGCTCTCTCTTTCTCTGTGTTGGGAACGAGTTCAAAGGCTCGTCGACACGAAGGGAGAGATGGAGAGAAAGAGAGAAGGACACAATTGGTGCAATGTGGATCGAGGACAACGCACAAGATAACGACTTTAATTAAAATCAATGTGACGTTACTTGCGTTTTGCCGTTTCTCAGGGCTCTGATTTCTATCTGCCTTCCCTGGCTGTTTGACGACCGAGTTCAAGAGGCTCGAAGGGCCAGCGGGAAACGAGGAGGACTGAGCAATGAGGAAGACTCCAGAGCGACGTTAACGCGGAAGATAACAAGTTTTATTAAAATGAATTTAACGAGCGAAATAAGAGGGAGGGATTAACGCGCTGACGCGCGCTCTAACAACAATAAACTATTCGCACGCCGAGCGGGTACGCATAGAGTAGGTCCGGACAAATAGACGCTTCGGGGTCTGAGTCTGAGGATGCAATAAAGTGACTCATCAGTGGTGGTGATGAGTCGGGCCGCTGTTGTGTACGTGCGCGTGAAAACCGTGCTTATCGACGTGGTACTTGACGGTCCTGACGTTGCCACCGGGTTCGTGAATCGTGTACTCGCCGGTCACGTGTTTACCTGGAAATATTGGGGAAAATATTGACCGTACAAAGCTGCGAATATATATTTCGTTTTTGTAATGAGAGGCGAATGGAATACCATCGATGACTCTGAAGTTTGCATCGTTGCAATGCAATGAAATTAAAAACAACAAAATATTAATTCCATAAAAATTCAAATATTTCATCATTAGGGGGTGGAATAATATTTTTTTGTCACGCTCTTAGTGGTTAGAATAATTTTTATAGCCGGTTTAATTATTCGGGTTCATTAATATTTTGGTGGATTCAATTTCGTTGCGTTGCAACGAAATTAAAAACGACAAAATATTAATTCCATAAAAATTCCAATATTTCACCACTGGGGGGTGAAATAATTTTTTTTTGTCACGCTTTTAGTCGTTATAATAACTTTTTGTAGCCGGTTTAATTATTTGGGTTCATTAATATGTTGTTGTTTTTAATTTCGTTGCATTTTCATTGCTTTTTCGATGCATTTCTTTCGTTTTTGTAATGTTGTTTTAATTTCGTTGCAATGCAACGATGCAAATTTGAACGTCATTACCATCGTGATGCTCGCTGTGGCCGTGCATGTCTTTGGTGTGCTCGTCGTGGACGCCGTAGGAAAACTTGTAGTGCGGCTCGGCCACGTAATCGTGGTGATGATGGCCATGCTTGTCCTTCCAAGTGATCTTCTGATGATGACCGTGCACCGGGCCGTGGTAGTGTTGGAACGAGTGAGCTTTGTGAGCTGTCGCCACTTCGGCCACCACCATCATAGCCAATAGCGTCGATAAGACGGTCACCGCGGTCTGTCGTCGGTGGCAATGAGAAAGAGGAATTTTTTCTTGAGTCGCAGTAAATAGCACACGAACAAACTACTTTTATATGTATATATATTTATTTTTTTATTCTTTTTGTTGCATTTTCGGTGCTGATTATTTGCAATTTTTTTCGTGAATTTTTGTACATGAATTTTTGCAATTATTACGACATTCCCACATGGAAATATTTATATGTAAAATATATATCGCCAAAAAATTCTATATGCAACATATATGATGTATATAAAAATATGTGCAGCATATATATTGCATATAAAAATATGTGCAACGTATATGTTGCATATAAAAAAATGTGCAACATATATATGCGACATATAAAATTTTTCGGCGACATATATTTCACATATAAATATTTCCATGTGGGTTGCCGGTACAAAACTGTACGAATAATGTGGTAAATGTGATTAGAATCGAAAAAAAAAATGTATTTGGAATTTTCTTCAGTGCATTCACGACTCGCACGTACCTTCGACGACATACTGTTATTACACGAAATTTCGCCGGCCCCGTTATGATCACGTCCAGTCGAGACGCCGGACTGATGGCATGTCGGAAAATCTCGTCGACTTATATAGGATCATTTCTTCGATCCAGCGAGCGTTCGGCTTCCGAATGGTATCCGATCTCTGCGCCGGTGATTTTGTGGCCGGTTATTCGCTAGGTTTAACACAGTCGGTTGACGAAAAAGCAAAAAAAAGCAAAGTCGTTCTTTATAGCGCTGAAGAAGAAAAGTACGATCGCGATCGACCAAGCGGAACTAAGAGTCACGAAACAATCCACGACCTGTCGCATCGACGTAGAAAGGAATTCGCGTTGACCCCCCTCGGGTTTATCGTCGGGCTACGAAATCGCGCCGGATGTGACCGCAAAATTATTAGTCAAGTGGTGCTGCCGCCGCGTACTACTGCATTTAGATGTTGCAGTACTTTGCCGAAACTGACTGCAACGCGCCGAAACCCCTCTCCAGTCCACCTACCGCCTCGCCGTACACACTAGTCGATTATTCATTTTGCTTTGCGACCCACGGAGTTCACGGAAATCTCCTGACTTGCGTCGCAGGCACGTAGGTCTATATTAAAGCTTACTGGAAGTCCCTACGTTTCCTCATTACTTTTATTATTTTGCATACTTAACTCGTCTTCGCGCTCCGAGTGATTAGCGAGACTCGGTGTGCTCGGACATTCTGGAAGATTTACGCACTAATTTGGGGGATGCGATGTTGGCTTAATAGGTCTATCAGTTCGTGGTAAAATATCTGCTCAATTCTATATATGGCAGCCTCAACAGGAACGCGAGACGATATAAGAGAATCAACTATTTTTTTTATTTTATGATATGTTCTTGATTTGACAAACAAAATGGGCAAAAGGTCGACATGTTTTCACGCTAGTTTTGTGTCTTTTAAAAAAATGTATTTTTTATTTTTGACACTATTACGTTTTAAACGTGCTCGATATTGAATTGCCAGATAAACCAGTACGATATTTAAACTTAGGGCCTCGATTTTTTTGTACCCCTGGAATTAAAGTTTCATTTATTGACTCAATTCTCTGTTTTCTGTTGCAGCACCACGACGCCAATGCCACACATCGCGATGGACGATACAACTATCATAGATGGTCAGTATGAAACCCTCGATACACTGTAAAAAAAAGGCTTCAAATTTAATGTACTTAGGCGAAATTCTCAAACTTCGTACTTGAAACTGTGATTCGAGTACTGAGTACTGAAAATTTCCAACTCTTCTATGATGTTGAAGTTTGCATCGTTGGAATGCAACGAAATTCACATAAAAAATTAATTGCAATTAATCCAAATGTTGAAAATAGGTATAAAAAGTCACCATAGCAACTAAGGGCACGACATTTTTTTTAATTTTTCGTGCCCTTCATCGTTTGGGTTAATCACACATTTTTTTCTGAATTTCGTTGCATTCCAACGATGCAAACTTCAACATCGTATTTTTTTGCGAAGTTAATTTTTTTTACAGTGTATATTCACAACATATAATCAGGAATAATCGAGGCGTGAAATACGAATAATCTAAAGACGAAACGGAAAAAAAACGTTCCATTGTCGTTCGTGTGGTCAGAAGGACACCGAAAACACAGCGCAATATCGAGATAATAGATTGTGTGTGCAGGACGGTTAGTTTAGGTTGGTTGATTATCGCAGCTCGCCGGATGCGACGAGTGTCACGCTCGTCGAGCATCGTAGACAACGAGCGGCCTCCCAGTCCATAACTAATATTAATAACTCGGCGATAAGTGCTCGGAGCTTTAGATATTTTCGTGGTCAGCCTCCCTTCAGCTTCTGCCGCGTTATCCAATCGCTGCGATCAAGATTAGAATCGTTCCTCGAACCCCATATGCAATATACGTATAAATATACACAATGTATACAATACACGTATATATAAACGTGTATTCGGCTGCACGTGGTGCGTGAGACTGTAAGATGCTCCAGAAGCTTACGTAGCGAATCTAATGTGCGACGGACGACTGACCCTTCGTCATTTCTTTGCCCACATCGGGTCTAACGTATCGCTATAATCGGGTATAATAATCGACACACCCTCGACGCTTCATTGCCCACATCCGATCGGCGCGATATTCTTTTTCATCGTCGGCACGCGCTGCATACGCTTCACGGTAGATAACGCGCAATACCCCGCAACAGACTCGCCCGAGTGGGAATTATAAATAGACTAGGTTTTACATAGTCGAGAGTCAACGTACGGGATTCAGCACCGAGAAAAAGTGCTTGACAATAAAAGTTATAAATAGAGGCATTGTAAATTGTAAATGGATGAGATTTTGCATAGTCGGGAGTCAACGCACGGGTTTTGGGCGATGCGAAAAACGATTGGTTGACGATAAAAGTGGCTATCGATGCTAGAATCATTTTCCATTGGGCATAGAAAATTTTTGCGCAGTAACGTAAACCATTTTTTTTGCCACAATTTATGTTTCATAACTTAATTAATAGTTATAATGAATATTCTATTAATAATAATAATAATAATAATAATAATAATTATTATTATTATTATTATTATTTTATAATAATTATATTAGAAGCCGGCACGTAACTATTATTATTATTATTATTAATTTAATTATTAGAATTATAATTTAATTATTCTATTATTCTATTTATATATTATTTAACTATAGTTAATTAATATTCGTAACTTAACGCTGCAGCTGAAAAAAATATTTTATCAGTTTCTTCGAGGTCCCGACGATAATTATCATCAAACGAGGCTGCTGCGTCCGATTAGAGGGTCCCAGATCCTCGTGAATCTCGATACTCCGACCTATCGGCGCGGCGCTCTTATCTGCGGCTATTGAGTTTCATAAGTGCTGGCGCAGCAGATGCACAGCTGCCGACCGGGCCGAGACGATGAGACGCCAAGAGCCTCTCGCGGCGGCGGCGGCAGCGGGTGCATCCGAGTCCATTTTCGACGCTCTCTCCTCTCCCTCTCGTTAGATTCTCAGAAATCGTACGTTCATTTCTGTCGCCCGACGAGCCCCTCTGTCTCTCGTTGCTCCTCGTCTCCTGCTCAAACCTCAGCCAACTCCCAGTTTCACTGTACACACCGCGTATACATATATTTAATACTATATTCCAAAATATATCCCGTGAAATTCTTACACCACGAGACACAAAATCCACGCGAACTTTTCGACTCAGTAACGTCACAAAAAAACAAAAAAAAAAATCCTGCAACAAATCGTGAACCCCTCGTTATTTTGTTCAGAAGCGTCGAGCGTATTTGTTAACAAAAATATTTATGATTGCAGAGCGTCGACGTCTCGGGGAGCAGACGGGAGAAAAAAAAGTTTACGTCGCGACATAAAATATTCTCCAAGCCGTATGACGCGGGGCGTGAAAGAAAACGCGGAGCGCGTCGCGTCGATGCAGTGAGGCAACGTGGTGGCGACGGGTGATAATGAAAGTGCGAATGGAGGGGATAAGAACGGGCGGAGACGGCGGAAAGCGGGACCGAGGCCGGGAGAGGAGAGCTCGGGGCCTAGGGGTGCGGAGGAGAGAACGAGAGGAGAGCCGGCTTACCGAAATAAAGACAGTTCGAACGAATGGTTCCGGCCTAAATGTGTCATCTATAAATACGTGGAGCTTGGGTCTCGACTCGCGACACGCTGAACGCTCGCGCGCGCGCTCGCTAGGCACTCGCGACGCGGCTCGACCGGTGCCTCGGCATTTGCCGAGGTGCTCGTCGTCTTCGTCGTCCCAGGACAAAAGGGACAAAATTTCGTCCAGTTCGACTGACCGATCCGTCACTGAGTCACGCGCTGCGGTCGAGTGGTCCAAGAAAAGCGTCAAGTGTCCTTCACCTCTCGCACGATGTTGAAGTTTGCAGCGTCGGAAGGCAGCGAAATTCAGAAAAAAAAATTGATTCCAGTTATTCCACCCTGAGAACACCAAAGGGTTCATTTGTGAGCATTTAGTACACTAAAGTCCATTAACTGGGTTTCCATTTTTGGGCTTATGATGGCCAGAAAAGCATTTCTTGTTGGGTCCTAATCTTAGTATTGAGCCTGCAAAAGTTGGACCGCCTATTCAAAAGCGTACTTTTTGATTCCTACATGAGACTTAAACCTTGACGTCCATCCGATGTCATCAGGGCCGAATGATGAAATTGCATATAAAAAATCATCACATGAACGAATTGATATGATAACTTTTTATACCTAATTTCATCATTTGAAATTACGTATAAAAAATCATGACTTTTATACCTAATGACTTTTTATACCTAATTTCATCATTTGAAATTACGTATAAAAAATCATCATGACTTTTATACCTAATGACTTTTTATACCTAATTTCATCATTTGAAATTACGTATAAAAAATCATCATATGAACTAATTGATATAATGACTTTTTATACCTAATTTCATCATTTGGGTTAATTATAATTAATTTTTTTTCTGAATTTCGTTGCATTCCCAGGATCCAAAATTCAACATCATCCTCTCGACGTCGAGAACGACTTCGACGCCCCGACGAATCCTCGCTCGAGACGACGACGACGTTGCGAGATTTCCTATCCTCGATTACGCACCAATTCGCGTGCAATAATCGCGAGGTTCAAGGATCGCCCGCGGGACAATTGCAGCAAATAGCCAATTGAAAGTGGCGCCTGGTACTTGCGAAACCCCGCGAGAAAATGATATATAGACAATAGAAGCTGTAATTTTAACCACAGGCCGCACGGATTTTGGCTCAGTTGTCGGCGGTGGCTCGAAGTTGACTCGCTCTGCGCTCCCCGGCTCGGAGCTGCTACTCGTTTTTTTCAATGACAATCACGCCCCGACCAAACGGGCGACTAACATGCGCGACGCGATTTTGTGTTACGGCGAATTCCCGAGCCTCGCGAAAAGCCCATCGTCTTCCGGGCTATGGGATGTGGTAGGTCAAGGCAATCGGACGCCGCGACCTCTACGAGCGATTCTGCGGGCATCGATCGAGCGGCAAGCAGCGAGCCCGACGTGGTCGAAGTGATGTTCGGTAGGATTTTTATTATTACTAACGTTTTCACGCATCGTGATCGACGGGTTTAATTAACCCGTAGGCGGGTTTCGAGTGTGGGAGCCGTGGAAAAGTTGATGCACGATATGACGGGCAAAAGGAAGGATTCGGAGTCGCGAAACGGTAATAGGTCGGCGTCGGTCAGATATATGCGCGCTGGCTGGCAGCGAGCCTGGTTCCCTGCCAAAGGGGTCTCTTGGCAGTTACGGCGCCGCGAAGGATCCACTCGTGGCCACTGTCGGTGCCACTGCGAAGTTGGCACGTGTCGCTATAGTTAGTTTTGTAGTAAAACTACGGGAACATCGTCTCCCTCTATTTTCACCGCCCGTACGCCGACGACGCGTAGCGCTGGTAGCGCTCGAAACTTTTCGACTATTTCGATTCTCGATTTGTGTCTGAAGCGATGTATGCGAATGTCGATGGGAGGAAAAAGGTGGATAAAGATGAAAGAACGTTATTAGGGCTGGTTTCACGAGGGCTGAAATTCTCGAGTCCGCTGGTGGTAATCGAAGGACAATTTTTAGTGCTGTCCAAAATTGCGATAACCGTACTATGTATAGCAAGAGAAAAAATAGTTACCAAGGCTGATCATTAAGACGATGGGATTTTGTTAACGCGAATATTTTTATGACTCACTTTGGCAGCTACAAATGCGAGAGCCACCTCCGCGAAATCTTGTTTCTAGTTTTGTAGTAAAACTACGGAAACATCGTCTCCCTCTATTTTCACCACCCGTACGTGAAGCGTAGCGCTGGTAGCGTTCGAAATTTTTCGACTATTTCGATTCTCGATTTGTGTCTGAAGCGATATATGCAAATGTCGATGGGAGGAAAAAGATGGATAAAAATAAAAGAACGTTATTAGGGCTGGTTTCACGAGGGCTGAAATTCACGAGTCGCCGGTTGCAATCGAAAGACAATTTTTCAATCGGTGCGCAAAGTCACGCGGAGATAATGACGGTGGGTTGGGGCCTCGAAAGTCACGTGATGTCTAGGTAGTTCGTGCTGTCCAAAATTGCGATAACCGCGCTATGTATAGTAAGAGAAAAAAATAGTTACCAAGGCTGACTCGTTTCGACGGTGGAATTTTGTTAATGCGAATATTTTTATGACTCACTTTGGCAGGTACAAACGAGAGAGACCCCTCCGCGAAATCGCCGACGGGCAGGGCCCTCGGAAATGCGCCTGGAATCGGAGGAGGCGGCATAACGTTGAAGGACTACGAGGACAAGATCGAGGCGCTGAAGAAGGAAAATTTCAATCTCAAGCTGCGGGTATATTTTTTGGAGGAACGCATGGGAATGACCGCCGCGGACGCCGTGACGAAAAGCATTGAGCTCAAGGTTTTTATTCCACCCTACAATACGTTGATCCCTTGACTCTTGGAAAAAATGCCGCGTGGTAACGAAATTTGTGTCGACTCTGTTATCAGGTCGAGAACGACACACTGAAGAAGGAGATCACCGAGAAGCAGAAACTTCTGAGTCAGGCAGCCAAAGCGTTCGAGCTGATCGAGCAACAGAAGGACGTGACGATGCGCAATCAAGTACAGTATCAGGAATCCCTGGAGACGGAGCGGAAAAGAATAGCGGAACTGGAAATGGGTAAAGCAATTGCATTTTTTTTTCGCTATCGCGCAGGGTTCATTACTTTGAGAATTAAAGTTTACACAACAGTTTATTTTGTAGTTGCGATTTTATAATTATGACCTGTACCGATTATACAATTATACGTGAACTTTTGAATAGCCGTAAGAAAAACCTCATTTTTAATTAAATATTGGGCGAAATCGTGAGAAAAATGGACAAGCACAGTCGTCCATTATTTTCGCAATGCATCAACAGTATTTCCCCATTTTTTCAATAAGATTACCACGAAGTTTTATGGGAAATTAATATTCCTTGCCTCTATTTAAAAGCTTACACATCGTATTACAATCATTGCCAGTTATTATGATAAAAACATAATTACAAAGCCAATCGTATCATCAGTTTTATTTCTATAAAAATGAAGGATTTACAACTCCGGACGTGGCGCTTAATTGTCTTCCCGTTATTGCAGAATTGAAGAACTACAAGGAAAAATTCAACGACACGTCGATGTACAGCCAAGAGATGCGTGGAATAACACCGGAAGCAGCCCAAGAAGCTCAAGAGCACAAGGAAAAGTTGCATCAAATGGAGGAAGTCGTCGCGTCCCTCGAAGCCGAGGTACACTCAGACATCAAACATACACAAATCGTATTTCAGGCTAACGCGGAGATTACGGAAAATCTGTTGAAAGAGGCGCGCGATGCGTGTTTGCCGACGATTGTGCGCTTCGCGCTTCTGTCGCGAGACGCGTTGGAGTTGTAAGCATAATCTCCTCGTTGAACCGCGGGCGGACGGACTGCGTCACGTTATTCTCAGTAATGTTTACGTAAGATAAACGAGGGTTCAAGGCTGATAAGTGAGGGAGATGGCGGGCCGTCGAAGCAGCGCGAATAGTGTCCGAGGATCTTCGAGGCGAAGCGGGAAAATCGATGAATACTTGTTTTTCTATTTTCGGAAAATCGATGAATACATGTTTTTCTATTTTTTTGCTTCGTTATTCAGGTGAAACAGGTAACGGCGAGTCTGGAGGAGGAACGAAGCTGGGCGCAGGAGTTGGAGATCGAGAGAGATCAGTTCCGCAATTGTTTGGAGGCGGAAACGAGGCTGCGGGAGAAAAAACGCGACGCGGAAATCGAGAGCCTGAGGGAGCGCGTCAAGGAGCTCGAGGACGAAGCCTTCGAGAGGGACAACGTCGTGCAGCAGCAGAAGAAAGAAATTGCTGAGAAAGAACGCGCGATTAAGGAGAAAACTCTGCTGCTCGAGGAGACGAATCGAACGTGCGAGGAAGTCAACGCGGTCGCGGAGAAGAGAAAAGCGCAAATCGCACAACTGCGAGCCTCCATCAAATCCCGAGACGACGCTCTCACGGATCTTAACAACAAACACCGAGCGCTACTCAACCAGGTTATTTATTAGAATTTTACGCTTTAACACGGAGGAAATGGTTTTGCTGTGCCAGCAAATCTTCTGTTAAAATAGTGACAACATTGCGTTACTAGGCTAATCACACGCGCTGGCGCGCGTGCCTGAAAAACTTGCCAAAATCGACATCAGAAATTTTTTCTTTTCAAAATATCGACTTTTAGACTATACCATCATTCTCAAGTCGCATATTCTACCCCTGAAAACACTGGTTATTAACTTTTTTTAATCGATTTTGAAAAAAATATTTTTTTGGCGACGAAATTTTTTTTTTTTTTTTTTGTCAGAAATCGTAGATCTGGCCCCGGACCGAAAATCGCCAAAATCGACCCCAATTTTTTTTCTTTTCGAAATATCGACTTTTAAACTATACCATCATTCTCAAGTCGCATATTCTACCCCTGAAAACACTGGTTATCAACCTTTTTTAATCGATTTTGAAAAAAATATTTTTTTGGCGACGAATTTTTTTTTTTTTGTCAGAAATCGTAGATCTGGCCCCGGACCGAAAATCGCCAAAATCGACCCCAATTTTTTTCTTTTCAAAATATCGACTTTTAAACTATACCATCATTCTCAAGTCGCATATTCTACCCCTGAAAACACTGGTTATTAACCTTTTTTTATCGATTTTGAAAAAAATATTTTTTTGGCGACGAAATTTTTTTTTTCTGTCAGAAATCGTAGATCCGGCCCCGGACCGAAAATCACCAAAATCGACCCCAATTTTTTTTCTTTTCAAAATATCGACTTTTAAACTATACCATCATTCTCAAGTCGCATATTCTACCCCTGAAAACACTGGTTATTAACCTTTTTTAATCGATTTTGAAAACAATATTTTTTTGGCGACGAAATTTTTTTTTTTCTGTCAAAAATCGTAGATCCGGCCCCGGACCGAAAATCACCAAAATCGACCCCAATTTTTTTTCTTTTCAAAATATCGACTTTTAAACTATACCATCATTCTCAAGTCGCATATTCTACTGTTAGGCTAACAATTTTGTTTTGCTCGGCTAACACATTTCTTTGCTAAACAAACAAATTTTTTTGCTCGGTTAACATATTTTTTTGCTAAACAAACAAATTTTTTTGCCAGTACAACAAAATTGGTTGCTAGGTCAGCAGACAACGAAATGTTGTCACTATTTTAACAAAAGATTTGCTGGCATAGCAAAACCGTTTTCTCCGTGAAAGCTAACGAAATGGCAAGATGACAAATTTGATTCTGACGAAGCGACTTCGTTTTGCTCCGCAGTTTGAGCAGAACTACACGAAACGCTTCTCGGCGCCGAACAGTCCACTCACCTCGACCTCCTGCGAGGGGTCGCGTTCCCCGAGACTCAGCCAAAAGTCTAGTTCAAGCCAGAGCCCGACGAAGAGCACGAAAAATCCGTTCGACTGGGACAGACCGTCGAGCTACACTTATCCCAGTCGGGAAACAAATTCGTCGGTGGAGAACACGGAAGCCAATGTCTTGAGCACGGTTTGTATTTTTTACATTACTTCACGATTCAAGCTTAAGCTTATGAATTTTTTCAGATTTTTAAGTTGATTTTGAATTTTGTATTTTTTATATGGAAAATAGGTGTGCAAAAAGACAAATTTCAAAGTCAATTAAAAAATCTGAAAAAATTCATATGTTTTCAGAAAAACGAAGGAATCATTTTCATTTAAAAAGAAATTTATCTCACCGGCAGATTTGTTAAACTATTTTTTTTTCATAGATTTATTAATAGCATTTTAGAATTATTATTATGCAAAATTTATATTTACAGTATCTTTAACGTGCATTAATTTTTTCCGATTTTTATAACATCGAGAAGTGTTTGCAATTCTCTCTCACTTTTCTTGAATTTATGCAAAATGAGCTGTAAGCGACCAAACTACCTTAACACATCTAAAATATATTTTTTTTAAATGTCATTTCATAACAATAATGAAACCAAACATTTTCATAGCAGGAAATCGAGGATCGCGATCGAGAGATGAAACGGCAGGAGGAAGCGAACAAGCAGTTGATCCTGAAGCTGTGCAACACGAAAAAGTCGGCCAAGGTTACGGAGGAGAAGCTGAAAGATCTGGAGAACGAGCACGTGAAGGCGCTGAAGATTATTCGGGAGCTGATGTCCCGGCAGCAGACCCTCGAGGACAGGCTGCTGCGAAAAGACAGCAAAATAACGGAATTGGAGACGGAGCTCGACAATTTGCAACGAGGGTCCGACGGCACGAGAGTCAAGCGAAGCAGTCAGAGCTCGTCGGCGCGGCGAAACCTCAGTAGCCAGATGACGAATCGTCCGGAACGCGACCAAACCGATCAGGTCAGTTCAAAAAGATTGACGCCACGTAATCGGCCCAATCAATCGCCGACCTAGCTTTGCCAACAGTTCCGCACTTTTTCCCGCATCGCTATTGACACAATTTTTATTTACCTGCGTTACCATTTTCCGTTGTAATTTGTATCACTCAAACAGTATTTTTGCTTTTATTATTGCTCGCTGCTCGCTTTTTTGCCTGTATTTTTTTTTTAATACAAAGAAACTAACAATTCTCGGCGTTCGACAATTCATTATTTCACCCGCCGTTCGATCCCACAAAAACGCCGCTTTGACGACTATTTTTTCACGGAATTTCGGAAAACAAATCCGCGCCTTTCGCTTGAGCTATTTCGTATTCGGATAAGCGTGTAATCCGACACTCCAGCCGTCTCGCTTTGGAAAACGTGCTTTAAGTTCGGCTGTCGATGATTTCGCGATAGTGTTGTGAAAATACCGCTGCCGAGAGCTCCGCGAGGCGATCGCGGCGCGCGCGATATATCGCCATGGCTGTTCGCGCGAGGAACCCATGGTCCACGTAAACTCGATGATCTAGAGGCGAAGAGACGCCTTCCTTGCGGGCTAATAATAGAAAACGACGCCTCGCGGCGCCTTGGATCCTACGAGCGGCGCGCTTGGCCGGTGCTCGAGCGAGAAAATTCATTTCAACGAGTTAGGTTCGACCGCGCGCTTCTCCGTTATCGTCGCGAGAACCCCCGGAGTTTCTCGTAAACGCGCGTATTGCCCGAAAAAAATGCCGAAAACGTGACATGATATCGATAATAAAACGGCGCAATTTCGCGCCCGTATCCGCGACTCTCGTCGTTATTTCGGTAAAACAACAGAGATAAGTCGCTCGCGTATCCCCGTTGACGGACGGTCAAGAGCGCGCGCGACGCTTTAATAATATTCGACGGTTCTATTGTCGTGATTTTATGCTCGAGACGAGTATCAGTGTTGTACAAAGCAGCGAAGAAAAATCATGTTGTCCTGCTTGTGCACGTCGATGCGAATGGAGGTAGGTAGACGCCGCAACGCTCCCTCGGCTTTCGCTTAATTGAGATTCATTAATCGACAGACCTCTCTTTTTCTCTTTCCATACATGACGTTGAAATTTGCGTCGTTGCGATGCTACGAAATTGAAAGAAAAAAATATTAACAAACCCAAATGATTGTAACGGCTACAAAAAGTTATTATAATGATGAAGAGTATGTAAAAAAATATTATTCCACCCCAAAAATATTATTATTATTATTATTTTTAAAATATTATTATTATTATTATTAAAATATTTTGTTGTCATTAAAAATATTATTTATTTTATTTTATTTTTCAATGAAATATTATTTTATTTTTGAACGGGGATGAATTATTTGAATTTTTTTGGATTTAATATTTTGTTGTTTAATTTCATCGCATTGCAACGATGCAAACTTCGTAATTTCCATACACTGTCGCATCATTTGCACGCACATCTGCTTTACGGCAAACACTCCGCCGCACGCTTGATAACGTTGGCCAATGCAATCCGAGCGCCGCTTTGGAATGATGTTAATCGAGGTATCGTTGCTCTCGAACGGGGTCTAAGCGGGTGGAATGCTTCTTTTAGGGACCCCCACTCGTGACACTTGTGACCCCGAGGTGTCGACCAAAGAAAACGAAACATTAAACCGACCGATCGGCGTCCTTATCCCATCGCCCCCGTCGCATGAACGCCACGTGCGACCGATAACGCCACGCATGCTAGCCCGATTTGTTTAGTATATAAATATTGTGTAATTGAATTTTTCGTGTTGAGTGAAATATTAATAAAAAAAGAGGAATACACCAGTTGTTCAATAACGGCGTTTCGATGGCTGCTTCGAGGGGCTCTCGAGGGTCGATATTCATTGGGCAATCGCGTTGTTTTTTCTGTTTGCGCAGCAACGGTTTGAGGATATGGAGTGCAAGATTAACGAGCTACGCGACCAGATCGAGAGTGTCAAGGCTGAGAAGAATCTTCTGGAGAGGCAGATACAGGCGGGTTCCGGGGTGAGTTATTTTTTCGGGATTAGAGGGGGGCGAGCGGCGTCGTTCCCGAACGCGGCGACGCGCACATTTGAAACTGCGAGAGTTGCATCTCGCGGTTTGAGGCTTTTCCCCGAGCGTCTCTCGCTCGGCGCGATTATAAATAGATTGACATAAAAGCTTCGCGCCACACGAGTGTTCGCGTATATTTGAATCGAGGCCGAGATGCTCCGCGCCACGCGGCGAAGTTTTCGCCGCGGGTCGCTGCAAGCGGGCTTGTTAATTTTAATCGGCTCTGAAAAACCGCCTCAAACGCCACGGGTTAATCGTAGCTATTTTATCGCGCGTCAGGTACTCGAGGAGCAGCTTCACGAGAAGGAGGAGAAGATCGGACTTCTCGAGACCGAGAAATCCTCGATGCAGCGGGAGTTGCGGGAAAAAATGGAGGAGTTCGATCGTCTCAAGGAGTCCTACGTTCTCGCGACCGAACGCATCGACAAATTCGAGCTCGACGACGTGGCGGGAGAACAGGAGAAACTCCGGGAGGAATTGATCCGCCGAAATATCGAGATAGACGAGAAAAATCGTAAGATCGAACAGCTGTCGAAGGATCTGCAGGTGAAGACGCAGAATCTTCAGAAATTAGTCAACACCGAGCTGTGGAGCAAGAACAAGGAGATCGCGAAGCTGCACAATCAGACGATGTCGGCGGCGAATCAGTCGCAGGACTCGAGTCGCGGCAACAGGTCGGAAACGACGCAGCTGGAGGAGCGCGCGACTTGTCAGCTGGGAGTTTTGTTGAAACAGCTCAACGACGTCGGCATCAAAGTCAGCTTCACGAGTCAAGTCGTGCAGCTGAATTACGTGAATGGCAACGAGGCGATAGACGTGAAAACCATGACGGAATACGTGCAGAAGCTCGTGAATCAGAAACGCGAGTTGGAGCGAGAGGTCGACTATCTCAGGTGGCTGAAACTCGTGGCGCAACCGGACGTCGCGACCACCCAGGAGTTGGAGCACTGTCCGTACTCGGAGAGCGACCGGGCGCAAAAGTACTGCGAGATGTTGCGAACGCACGTGAAAGATCTCTTTAAATTCATGAAGGAGATGCTGAAGAGCACTCACGATCCCGAGGGCGTCAATAGCATCAGCAGCGATCACAGAAACATCGTGCTCGACGTGCTTCTCAGCTCGAAAACGCTGTACGACGACTTCGTGAAGGCGCAGGACGGCCGTTTGCCCTGGGACGATGTGGTGGATGATGGGATAACCGCGAGACGAAGTCTGTCGACGGAACTGATGCCTCTGGATGGCAGCCGAAAGCCGGCGGCTTCCGAGGCGCAATCCGACTCCGAGGCCTTCTCCGAGCCAGATCGAAAAGTTTCGCTAGCCCGAATCGGGCTTCAGGAGACTCAGAAGAGTCACAAGTCGTCCAACAGACCGCGAGTCGTCTCCAAGTACTCGAAGACCTTCAGCGATTCCGAAGACTCCATCGACTACATACCTTATCACAAAACGAGCTATCAGACTGAGGTGAACGGTGAGGTTGACTGCGGTCAACAGATTCAACAGCTCATGGAGACGAACAGGCTGCTCACCGCGGAATTGTGCGCTCTGCGCGAGGAGATTCTGGCGAAGGTATCCTTGGACAATGTAAGAATCTACGTGCATTTGATGAACGTTGGGTTTGGTTTTATAAAGAGTTAGATTTGGTTTTATGAAGAGTTAGGTTTGGTTTTATGAAGAGTTAGGTTTGGTTTTAGAAAGAGATAGGTTTGGTTTTACAAAGAGTTAGGTTTTGTTTTATGAAGAGTTAGGTTTGCTTTTACAAAGAATTGGGTTTGGTTTTACAAAGAGTTAGGGTTGCTTTAACAAAGAGTTAGATTTGGTTTTACAAAAAGTTAAGTTTGGTTTTACAAAGAGTTAGGTTTGGTTTTACAATGAGTTAGGTTTAGTTTTACAAAGAGTTAGGTTTGGTTTTACAAAGAGTCAGGTTTGGTTTTACAAAGAGTCAGGTTTGGTTTTACTAAAAGTTAGGTTTGGTTTTACAAAGAGTTAGGTTTGGTTTTACAAAAAGTTAGGTTTGGTTTTACAAAGAGTTAGGTTTGGTTTTACAAAAAGTTAGGTTTGGTTTTACAAAGAGTTAGGTTTGGTTTCGAAAGAGTTTGGTTTTTGCAAAGTATCAACATTGGAATTTTTTTTTAATTCACAGGACATTGACGATAAATTAGAGCCGATTATCGCCAAGTTAGAAAAATCGCAGAAACTGCACGAACGGCTGCAAAGCGCGCTCGAGAGAAAAATGCACGACTGGAACGCGGCGAAGAGCGAGAGCAAGCACAACGGCATTCGCAAAGCGCAGCTGGAGAAGAAGATCAGCGACGTCGAGATCATGGCCGTCGAGATGGCGAAGCAGAAGAGCGAACTTCAGCATTACAAAGAGGACACGGAGAGGAAGGCGGCCGAGATGCTGATAACTCTGAACAGGGAAAACGAGGCGGTACGCGTTACTTTTATTTTTAACGTTGTAATCGATATATTCTCGCTCAATGCGAACCATGTTTTGGTTCCGCTACTGCACATTTCGATGTAATTTCAGCTGCGTTCGAGAATCAAGTTGCTGGAAGAGGAGAACGAAGTTACGAAATCGAGCGTATCGACGCTCTCGAAGGATCTCGATCAGCTGACTCTGTCGCACAGCCAGATTCTCGTGGAGAACACGAAACTGACGAACGACAAACTCAAACTCGAGCAAGAGGTGCGTAAGAGCGAGAGCAAATACGACATGACTGTGCGTTCACTCCAGGATAAATTCAACAAAGAGGTAATTATGGATTTTCTAATTACATTTTTTTTCTAAGAAATCCGAATGGTAATTCGGATTTTTTAATTAAAAAGAAAAATCATTCGTTTCTTATCGCGAGCTTTTTCCTCGACGCAGGTGACAGATCTGAATCAGATGAACGACTCGCATCGCGCGAGGCTCGAGGAGCTCGAGACGGCCAACAAGGAACTCCGAAGGCACGTGGTTGTCTGCGAGGCGAGCGATTCGGCGCCCAGCTCGAGCGGAGTGTCTTCCATTCCCGCCGATTCTAATCACAAACAAGCGTGCGACGATCTCATGCAGGAATATCACACGTACAACGTAAGTCGATTGACCGTTTGTCTGCACTAAGTACTATTTGTTTTTGCGCACGAGATGTGAGATCTCTCATTGATTTTTTCCCGTTTATGTTTCCAACTACATTTTGTAATTAATTACCTGCATAATGTAATTAATTAATTACATTTTGTACTTAATTTCCTGCATTCTGCAATTACTCAATTACAATTTTTAATTAATTTATCACGTTGTGTAATTAATTTATTACATTCGGTAAGTACTTACCTGCATTCGGTGATTAATTAATTGCATTTTGTAATTATTTGCCTTAATTACCTGCTTAAAGTAAACGAATTTATGAAAATACAAAAATGAGAATTGAGATGGTAACGCGATGATTGCAGGGCTCGCAGTATTGGCTGTCGATAAATTACCCGACGTCGACGGGGCGCAGCAAGTCGAGCTGCTCGCCGGATCTGGGCATCGAGAGCGACGCGGCGGTTTCGACAACGAGGCCGCTGCAGGATACTCTGAAGATCACGGAATCCATGACGAATCTACTGAGCGACGAGGACTACAACTCGAACACACACAGAGGGATGCGAGATTTGGATCGCGACAGTCCGCTTCATTTGGAAGGTCGCTTCTTACTCCTAAATTGCCGGAAAAATTGCGTGCGACGAGAACAAGGATTTTACTGGCGCTTATTTTTTTTACAGGTCTGGATGAGGTCGAAGCGCTGAAACAAGAGAACGAGGTACTAAAGAGACGATTGATGAAGACAAGACGAGCCCTCGAGGACACTTTTCAGCACCTCTCGGCGTCGAATAAAAACAAGAAGAACGTGGAGAAGGCGATAACGAAGCAACTGATGATGACGAAGAGTATTCTGAAGAAGACGAGAACGTACGAAGAGCCGTTCGATTGAGGCGACGAGCGAACATCCCGAAGCTGCGTTTCTTCGAGCGACGATAGGAGAAACGAAGGGGAAAAATATCGAACGTTCGGCGATTCGTGGACCGCGTTGTATCAGCACTAGATACGGTTTTTACTTACCCACTATCGCTATGTTACCTCGCGCGCGAAAAACGCTTTTTCGTTCATCGTACCGTCGACTTTTCTTCCACGTCGGAGCGTTTTTGTTTGTTTGTTGTCTGCACCCTTTTTACAATCGACGCGACTGACTGAAATATTAACCACACAAACGATCGTCGTTCTCGCGGATAAAACGAAACGCGGCTAAAGAAATCCATATTTTTTCACACACGAGCGAAGGATGAGATTTTTCGACGGAGCCAAAGAAAGGAGAAATCAGAGGAGTTGTAACTATTGTACATTGAAAATCTTGTATATACATATATATATATATTTACGTAAGGACCGCGAGAAGAAGTCGATTCTTCGTCGTTTTATAATTACTTTTTTTTTGCTATTTTTTTTTGTCGTCCCGTATTTAAGTCACTACTTATTAAATCGCGAAGGTTTCGCCTCGTGGAAACCTTGCCGAGTGAGGAAGTTGCGCACTTTTTCGGCCGCGAAATTGTGCTCTACCCGCGCACGCACAACGATCGAATTCGCGAGTGTGTGCGTAGCGTTAAAACAATACGACAGCTATAACGAAAATCGTGTCATCATCATCGCGTGAATCTGCACGACGGAGCATCTGTAAATAAATCAGGAGGAATAAAGTGCCATTGATACTTGCCACTCTCGACCTGATCGTTGATATTCCCTCCATCGTCGAACGTACGAGAAAATGGACAAAGAATATAACATCGTTCTTCGTCGTTTTATAATTAACTTTTTTTTGCTATTTTTTCGTCACGTATTTAAATCACTACTTATTAAATCGCGAAGGTTTCGCCTCGTGGTATCCTTGCCGAGTGAGGAAGTTGTGCACTTTTTCATGATCCTGAAGTTTGCATCGTTGGAATGCAAAGAAATTCAGAAAAAAATCCTATTCACCCAAATTATGAAATTAGAATTAATTTTTTTTTTATTAAAAAATTAGAAAAGAATTAAAACAGTCATAGCAACTAATTGCTATAATGACTTTTGATACCTAATTTCATTATTTGGGTTAATCAGAATGATTTTAATGAAATTAGATTCTTTTTTTAATTAAAAAAGAATTAAAACAGTCATAGCAACTAATTGCTATGATGACTTTTGATACCTAATTTCATTATTTGTGTTCATCAGAATGATTTTTTTCGTAGTGTTAAAACAATACGACAGCTACAACAAAATCGTATCATCGTCGCGTGAATCAGCACGACGGAGCATCTGTAAATAAATCAGGAGGAATAAAGTGCCATTCATACTTGCCACTCTCGACCTGATCGTTGATTCCCTCCGTCGTCGAGCGTACGAGAAAAAAAAAATCGACAAAAAAAATATAACATCGGTTATGATAAATTTTTATTATCACTTGATGACTAGATAATAATATAAAGATCCGTAATAATAACTGATTCATGTTGTTGGTGAATTCGCGAACGCGGCGAGTCACGTGTGCGCGCGCGAGTCTCTTCCATACGCGGGTACGGAGATCTGTCTCTGTGTGTAGTACGGATAATTACCGAGCGACGGACGCGCGCGTCGCTCTTTTAAAACTAAACGAACAAGTACGTCGATCGCGTACACTTGTCTCGCGTTTTCATTGCACTGTCAGCTACTCGTTGAATCGACGATAAGTACTTTCCAACCACCGAATTCCGTCGATCACCGGCGAGTCCCGCGTCTTCTTCTTCTTCTTTTTCCACGGAGAGAGTCGAATAGTTTCCACAGCCCGAAATAAAAAATCTCTACACAGTAGCTGATTTATTTTTCGGCCCCGTGAGACGGACGAATCGACTTATCTCTCGAAGTTTTTCGTTCCGGACAACTCGGATGACGACTCAAGCCTCGGTAATAACAATTTCCGGCCTGACGTTCGGTAAATTCGTGTCGTCGCTCTCGGCCCTCATCCTGATCGATCGAGCACTTCCGTTCTTCCATCCACAATCGTAATCAATACAATTATCGGCTCCCCCATCGGCGAATCGTGTTGGACAGAAAGACTCGACGCGAAAACGCGAGTAACACCGCAGCACCGCTTTTCACTGTACAACTATTCAATCGTGCTCTCGCTCAGAGACGTCGAGCGTTCGTTACTTCAAAATACACACTTGTTTTTATTTATCCTATAATTTGTTTATTATTAAACATTTGGCAAATGTGGCCTACGCGTTATTTAACTCAAGGTTTTGACTCAATGTAAAATCCTGAAAACACATTTTTGGCGATAGATTTCACACGAAAAATCGTAAAAAGCAAATGCAACGAGAAACGAGTAACGACGAAAGTAGAGATCGTTACTTTTCCTCGTTGCATTTACTTTTTATTATATTTTTTTCGTGAAATTTATTGCCAAAAATGTGTTTTAAGGATTTTTCATAAACTCGAAACATTGAGTTGAATAACTCCTAGGCCGCGTTTATTCAAAATGTAATAATAAACAAATTATAGGAAAAAGAGAAAAAAGTGTGTATTCAAAAGTAATGAACGCTCGACATCTCCGCCTCTCGTTTTATCACCGCGACGCGCTCATCGCCGAGTCGCTAATACGCGCAACCCGCAACATACAATATTATACAGGAGATACGATAAAATTCTTACGTCCGACTATTTACAATATTTCACTTCATACATATCTAGCCTCTGACACAAGTGCCGTTTACGACGACAATGATATCGCGGATTGTGCACGGAGATATTAATTAATAACGGTACTACAAGAATACAATTATCATCGGCGAATAAAATTACACACACGAGCGCCGCGTAAACGCGCGAGCGTTTTCTTCCTTCGAGGAAGAACGCGCTGTTTAAAAAAAAAAAAAACGAGAGAGCCCGTGCACGACGTCTCACCGCGACGCGACAACACTATCATCTAACGAATCATTGTTTCAAGTCTATTGATAACGGGAAACGAGGAACTTGTACATAAATATATATATCTATGTTTAACCGTAATATCGATGCGTATGGACTATGCTCGTACGAATTGTCTTCTTCTTCTTCTTCTTCTTCTTCTTCATCAATTTTTTACACCGCAGTGTGTTTTTTTACACTTACTCTCTGTACTGTTAAACAGAGTTTTTTTTTCTCTCACGCCGATAGCGCGTGGCAAGTGTAACGAAGAATTTTCGGAGGATGGGATGGAAATGTTTTTCTTTTCTTCCTTTCTTTTTTCTCTCAGCTGGGACGGTACAGTCGAGTACAGTCTTTAGAAACCAACGTCGGCCTCATTCACTCGCGATGTCCATTATCGTCGGTCCATCTCCAGGAGTCTTTCACGCTCGGCCGACGTGTCGTTCTACGTACGGTATTCGCATAAGGTATCTTTTTCTCTCTTTCTCTCTTTCTCTCTGTCTCTTTTATTTTACTTATGTGGCGGGTTATGTGGCGTAGTGCGGGTGGTGATGGGGATGCTGGGCGGGCTCGCCGAGCCACGAGTCCGGCGACGGAGGAAAATCCGGGTAACCGCCCGGCCCGACACCCGGCCCGCTTCCTCCGCCACTTCCGCCGCTCACCGCGCTCGGCCCGCCACCCGCGCTCGACTCGTTGCTGAGATCCGATCCTGGGCCCGCTACCATCCCGCCCGAGCCGCCTGATGGAGATAAAACACAATATTGTAAAATTTTGCCGCTGGTTTTCTAAATACGTCTCGCGACATTAATAATTTTCCTTTTTTTGATGTGAATATATTTTTTTACCATTTTCCGAAAATTTGTTAGGCTTCCTTAATCTCGTTTGTGAACATTTTTTGGCATCAGTATTACAATATCAGTATTACTAATATTGTAGTACTGAATAATAATAATAATAATAATAATAACAATAATATTGTATGTTGATTTTATCAACATTTCCATGATATCGCGAGCAACTGAAATTTCCTATCGAATCTCAATTTTCTCTAGGAATTTCTAGAGAAAAATACATGTTTGATCCGACATAATACTATAGTTTTGCTACACAGTATAATTCCCAGGAGAGACGTTTGTATTTTATAATTACGACAATGATAACAAATAATAGCTCAACTAATCAAATAAATAGTATCCACCCCCATGGAATTAAAGTATATTTGAAAATATATAAGAGATATAGAACTTTTGTCCGAAAAATATATAATAAATATATTTTTATCTATTTAAGATATATCTAAGATATATCTCATTGAAATATATCCAGTGGATATATAAAATATATATAGCGGATATAGAACTTTATATATAAGTCCAATGTATATAATTTTATATAATTCATATATCTTGTATATACATTTATTTCCATAGGGGCAATACCAATCGATATGATCGTCCCTCCTGCGAATTACATCAATATAGTTCAACGTATACAATTCCACTATATTTTTCTCTCAGTGAATCTATTAATGCCACATTCGCAAGATTGAAAAAAATCGCCTGTTACTCACCGAGTGTCGTGTAGACGGAGAGTCCGGTGTCCGGCGGATATGGAAATTGAGGTGGTAAGGATGGCGATCGCGAGGTCGACAGATAGGGAGGCGTCGCGGCTCCGAGATAACCGCGGCCTGGTCCACCGCCAGGGGGTCCCGAAAGGCCACCGGGCCCGCCGCCCCCGCCGGTGCCGGGTCCACCAGGACTCGTGCCCTCGCCGTCCAGTCCCATATTCACGACTGTGCCGTAACTGTCGTTACTCAGGTCTGCAAAGATAAAATAAATGCACGCGCGTTTTAATACACAGTGTGGCTTACTGACGTGCGGCGTTAAATTTAATACGGGGCTGCCTATGGCGCTTATGTTGTACGGCGGCGACGCAGCGTGACGAAGCCCCAGCCCCGCCTCGATCATCTGCCTCGATCGGTGGCCACGATAACGCCCTTATCCGGTAATTCTATATCGAGTTCCGTGTCTGCCGCGCGCTCCCAAATTTTCGACCCTCAGGCGCGATAATCTTTGGCTTTTAGACGGCAACAATAGCCCGGATGATATCAAAAGCCCGTATCAACCTTTTTTCGAGTTTAGAACGAGCTGCATGAATTTCGTCCCCCCATGAGTTTCTATCGCTACCCGCGTGAATATTAATGTTGACGGCTGAGTAGACGCGGAATTAGGGTAAATAGCTTAGTAACGAATTCGGAGATCTTCCTAATAATTTAAATGTCTAAAATGTCTGGTGGTTTTTTCGTTCCTTTTTTATTTTTTTTTTCAAGACGGATTTATGTATCATAAGCAGAAGCGAGAGTGCTGGATGAAAGATCGACGGGCCCGAATTTCATCCCCCCGTGAATTTCTATCGCCACCCGCGTGAATATTAATGTTACGTCGAATTAGGGTAAATAGCTAACGGATTCGAAGATCTTTCTATTAAATTAATATCTAGAATGTCTGATTGTTTTTTTTTTAAGACGGATTTAGGTATCACGATAAGTATAAGCGAGACTGACGGAAAAAAATTCTAAAAAGAGCGGCAGAAATGTCAGGGTATTTAGAAATTCTAATAACGCCTCCAGACAGTCGATCCGCGAATTATCCAGCAATTGTATCGAGTTTCAGCACTGCCCACATTTTCGACCCCAAGTCGCAATAATCTTTGGTTTTCAAGTTTACAACGATCTCCCCTTCATTCCTTCCCCCACGTATTTCCATTGCCACACCCCACGTGGAATATTAACGTTGACGCACGACCACCCGCGAAAACTCGGGTAAACAGCGTAGTAACGAATTCGGTAATCTTCCTAACAAAGTAGAGGCCGAGAGTGTCTGATGGTTTTTGTTCCTCTTTTTTTCGCGTTCGTTTGTATTTTTTTTTCTTCTTCCTCTTTTTTTTTTAAGGATTTATCGTATCACGGCAAGGAGAAGCGCGCGAGTGGCCGATAAAAGGTCGACGCGGGGAAAGCGAGTTCTCGGGGGCCGAGTGGCCGGACGGAAAGAGCGGCAGCAATCTTGGTGAAATCTCGGAGAGGCCGTGACTGCTGGCTGGCAGTTAGCCGAGCAATCTGCTGAATATTTGAAGAGTGTACGCAAGTGCGATGCCTCCACGTCGCTCTGGCGTACGTAGCGAGGATCCATGGAGGGTAAGAAGACGAGGGTGAGCTCTGCGCCTTCCACCCCCTCAGCCCCCTCATCCCCCTCTCACTCCTTCATCCCATTCTCCCCCCTTTTCGCCGTCGACCCATTGTTCGAATCTCGCCTGGCACTTGAAACGACCGCCTTCGGCCTACGCGAGACTTCAACCTCGCGACCGCCGCTCTCCCGTCTGGTGTCTGCCGAGAGGGCGACGCGCGCGCGGATTCGACGAAAAAGATGCAGGGTGGGATCGAATTACCGTGATGCCCGAACGAGGAATCCAGGTCGATCTTCAGCTCGTCCTTGTCGAGCAGCTTGTCGTGCCTCGGCGAGTGACCGCCCGAGCCGCTGCCCTTCATACTCCGGAAGTACTGCGACCATCGCGTTCTTCCCGCGTCCTTCTTCAGCCTCTTCTCCTTCGCCCTTCTGGAGGTTGGCGGTGAAAACGAGAAATGGGGTTTAGTGGGTAAAGGAAAATCATTTTTTGTTTTAAGGTAGCTTGAAATTTGTACATATTTTGCATATAAAGAAACATAAATTTGGAAGGGAAGTTAAAAATCGGAAAAAATTCATACGTGGTCAGAAAAACGGAGGAATCATTTCCTTAAAAAAAACTTGGGACATCGAAATATTTGTGAAACCATTTTTTTTTTTTTTTTTCATCAATTTGTTAATGAGATTTTAGAATTATAATTACGCGAAGTTAAGCTTTTTAGTACCTTTAATGGGCATGCATTTTTTCAGATTTTTATACCATCGACAGTAGTTTGCAATTCACTTTAACTTTTCGCGAATTTATGCGAAATGAATACCAGACGCTGGAGCTGCTTTCATTTAAACGCTGGGGTGAAAATATCGTGGCGCAAAAAATTATTGTCACCGTTACTTTAATTGTCGTTATTGTCGAAGTTACACGTCATCAATTATTCTCAAGGACAACAATGATTTATCTATACTCTAGTCTGTCTTTAGAAACGAAAAAAAAAAAATCGCGATCCAAGCGGCCTAAATTAAATTTCGCAGACACCAGATTGCTGAGAACTGTTTTTCAATACGAATTTTAGTTTTATTTTGTTTTCTTTTCTCACCTGTTTTGAAACCAAACTTGGACCACGCGCATGTCGAGCCCTGTGTCCTGCGAAAGCTGCTCCCGCACGTGCCTCGCGGGTTTCGGGCTGTTATTGTAAGCGAGCTTCAGGGTCTCCAGCTGCTTGGCGGTTATCGTCGTCCTCGGCCTCTTGTTCGGTGGTTCGCCGTCTATGCTTCCGCCGTCAGCCAATTCTGCAACGAATTCGTGAAAATGAGCGCCAATCGTTCCCACTTTTTTTTTGAGATTTTAATTTCGCAGCATATTTTGGAGGGACAAACCTTTCGCCTTGGCCTGCTCGTAGTCGGGTTTGCAGACGAGTTTCCGGTCCTCCATGAGGTAGAACTCGTCGCCGGTGTCGAGCTGCCGCGAGCACAGGGCGCACGAGAAACACGTGAGATGATAAACGAGCTCCTGGGCTCTTCTCACGACCTGCGAGGGCGCCAATCCCTGGCCGCAGCCCGCACATTTCGTCCCGAAACGCCTGCCACACCAACAACACACAACATTTGACATTACATTCACAAATAAAACCACCAGAGATGATCTTTCATTTGCGCTAATTTTTTTAAAGAGCCTCGGGACCCTCGGGAAATTTCGACTACCGAATAATATTTTCTGTTTTTTTGTTTTCTAATTTTATATTTGTATTTTCTAATTTTTCATTTTCTATTTTTTTATTTTCTAATTTTTCATTTGCTATTTTTTTATTTTCGAATTTTTTAATTTGTATTTTTCTTTTTTCGTAATTTTTATTTTGTATTAAAAAAAATAATAATCTATGAAAAATTAAATTGCCTATCATAGTCGAATTTTCTCAATGGACTCTCGAGGCTCTCGAAAGAATTTCTCGCGCTGCGCGTCGCGAGGGGCGGGAAAGTAAAATATGGCGTCGCGCGCGGGCATCGAGAGAACGAAGGGTGAATCTCGCGGGCGAGGCAATGCGAAAAGATGCCTAGTGCACGAATAGGTGTATCTTCCGAGCGACAATCAATACTCCCGCCGAAGGCGTGAGCTTCTTGAGAAACTTTTGTATGTGCTCGCGAGTGCGCGCTCGTGTTTCTTCGAGTCCCGTGATAGCCCCGTGAAGCACCCCTGCTTCGCACCCCCGCGCGAAAATCGCCGCACGGTTAAATTTGTATTTTTATCAATTCACAGTTTAGGCATAATTTTTTTTTTTTTTTTTTCAATGAGACGATTAATGGAACAGCGGAAATATTTGCAAGGACTAAAAATCGAAAGTTACTTTTTGGAGTAGCCAGGATCATAATTATTTTACTGTACAGTTAAGTCCATGTAAAAAAACTCAGCGTTCAAAATCGATATACGGAGTAAATGAAGAAATCAGTGTTGTTTACACAACAGTTTTTTTCTAGTTACGACTTTATAATGATGACCTGTAGCGATTATAAAATTATATGTGAACTTTTGAATAGCCGTAAGAAAAACCGAATTTTTCATTTCATTCTACATTTTTTTTTTATAAGATTGCCATGAAGTTATATGGGAAATAAATATTCCTTGTCTCTATTTAAGTTTACACGTCACATTATAAACATTACGAGTTATTATTATAAAAACATAATTTCAAAGCTAATTGTACCATTAATTTTCTTTCTATAAAAATGAGGGATTTACAGCTCTGGTAGAAATTGATGCTTACTTGAAAAAGTCGTCTTTGCAAAATACGTGACCGTTTCGCGCGAAACACTTGTTGGTCAGTCGGGTGCCGCAGTCTCGGCAGGTGAGGCATCTCGCGTGCCAGCATCGCTCCAGGACCCTCAGCACGTACCTGTCCAGAATCGCCTCCTGGCATCCTCCGCATTTCGGTATGGAGGCTGTTTTTTCGGCATAACAAAAAAAAGAACAATCAAATACAGTTTTGGCGTATGACTCGTTATTTTTGTTTCACTAAACGTTATTCAATTGAATTTTTATTCCCTGGATTGCAATCTTTAATCGGAAATATCAACTCGGTGAACGCATTTCGTAATGAATAATTAACGAGTCAAATATTTGTTAAATATTCGTACGAATGTAATATGAATTTAGTATATATAGGGTTTTTTTTATATACTTTTAGATACAGTCTAAAAGTACAATCAGAAAAACGCAGAGTCAGCTTTGATATACATATATATTTCCCTGAGGTGGATGTTTTTTATGGTTACCCCAAAAATAGGCAATGTAAACAGCAATCAAACTACGTCAGAAATAATTATTTCCATTAAAAACTCACTACATTCCGTATTGTACCGCATGAATTAATTATTTTGTCAGTGTAAATTCGCAATACAAACAAATTCAGTGTGAACCACGTTTATTTAATCCATCATATTTGTCACTACATAATTATAAAACTAAATTACAAAAACCTCCCAACGAAAAAGTCGCCCACATATTGCAAAAATATTTATCCCCCGTAGTTAAACAACAAAAAATTAACTCATAGACTAAACCACAGATTTCAATGAATCCCACAATTTTCGAGAAACATCAGCCGCTTCGCACACAACAATTTCAGCATTCGTTCTGTTTACACCAGTTGCAAAAAAAAGCAAAGTCGTCGTTCCTCTGCTTCGAATCCGTTACTCGCAATCGTCGTTTCGCAAAATCCCTTCGACTTACAGAGCAACACGTCAGGAATATTTCGCGGCAGTGTTATTTCCGCCAGGGGATGATCGGCGAGGGGATGAAAGGACCGCGACAACTGATTGTTGTTGCTGTTGCTGTTGTGATGTGACTCCGGGCTGCTCTGCGGCGGTGTGAGAACCTCGCTGCGACTTCTGTACATCATGCTCTTCATTGGCAGACCGACCTCGCAGCCCAACATCTCGATGCCGATCATGTCGAGCGCCGATCACGAACTTCGCTATCTCACAAATATCACCAGCATCTCCGCACTTTTTTTTTTGAAGTCCTCGAGTCACGTTCTATTTCTCACTAAATCCATCGACATTCGAACGTGAAGAGTAGCGGAAATTCACTGTCACCACTGCAACCCCAAAAATCGAGGGTCCTTAATTTTATTTATTCAATTGATTTAAAATCATTTGAATATTTTTTTCAATTTATTTAATATCTTTTTAATATTGTTTTCAACTTATTTAATATCGTTTTCATATTTTTTCAATCTATTTAATATCATTTTAATATTTTTTTCCATTTATTTTTGTATTGTATTTTAATATTTTTTTCCATTTATTTTTGTATTGTATTTTAATATTTTTTTCCATTTATTTTTGTATTGTATTTTAATATTTTTTCCATTTATTTTTGTATTGTATTTTAATATTTTTTTCCATTTATCTTTGTATTGTATTTTAATATTTTTTCCATTTATTTTTGTATCGTATCTTAATATTTTTTTAATTAATTTAATATAATTTTAATTTATTTAATATCACAGAGTTGGAGTAATTAAAAAAATATTAATTTTTTTGTCGATTGGAGCAGACGATGCAGTTTTGCGTCCCCGCTGTCAACGCGCACGAACTACGTATGACTCGGTGGTAGAGCGAGTCGCGTATAGGGGTGGGATTTGTTATCAAGTTGACAGGACGAGAGCACGCGCGCGACTGTCGGCTCACTGCGGTGATGCTCGTGCGCACGTGATCCTCGGGGGAGTCTCGGGCGTGGGGGGGTGCTCGCAGGGGTGAGTCTGGGTGTGGTCGGCAACCCTCTGCCACCCCCGCGAGGGTGACGATTGGTCGGCGGATCGACCGCCCCCAGTATGGCGCGGGAGTCTCGCCACGGGTTTTAGCCCCCTTCGTCCTACTACAACCTGCGAGTCACGAGCTCGAACCGAAGAAATTGTGTCTTTTGCCAAATACTCCCGATACTTCGGCGCGAAAAATCAATAATTTTCGTTTCCACCCCTTTCTCCAGAGTCTTCAGAAAAACGACGACCACGGTTTTTTAAATAAAATACACAGCAATTTTTTTCCATGTTTCGAATTATTTTTATTTACGATTTCATATTTATTTGTTTATTTGTGAAATTGATGGGGTGAATTTTATTTTTAAAAACACCCCTTTTTGTTTACCCCGGATTTTGGGAAATTTTCTTGGAAACCTCCGGTTAAGGGAAAAAATTAAAGGGCAGCGAAGACGTCGATAATTTGGGTGAAAAATCAGTAATTTCATTTTTTTCTTCGACGTTTTTCTTTTTTTTTCGATAGATAAATAATAATATAAATTTCTATCTACTGCAATTTATTTAATATTTTTAAATATAATTTTTGTTTGATATTATAGCATTTTTTTTAAGCTACGAGATGATTTTCGCAAAAGTGAGGGAAAAATTTAAAGTGTGTCAGTTTCTTCTTCAATTTTTCGTCTCAGGTTTTTAATATAATTTTATTTTCGGATACTGGCAAATTTTCCTTCCAACTACGAGTTTGGGTTCCGTAGTGGCGCGAGAGAAGAAATGAAAGTGTAGCAGGACAGAAAAAAGGACGTGTCTTGTAGCCGGTGTTGCAATAAGGGCGAAGATGACGAGGAAGACAGAAATGGTTTGGGGGGTCGAAAGCGACAGAGCGCCTCACGGCGTCGGTTGGGCGGAGAAAAGGAAACGAGACTGGAATTAAGAACGGTGGATACTGCTGGCTCAGCGAGGGAACGCCATTTTATAATCTTGCAGCATCCCCCGCGTACCATGCGAAAAGTACATGCGGACTGGGACTCGACGTTCTCGTATTCACTCCGTCTTGTTTCGCCGCTTCCACCGCCAATGAATTCCCACATGGCACAAATTCCTGGTGACAAAAAAGGCCACACACGATAGAGTAAAAAACTATGGGCTATCGTGTTTTTGTCTTTTCATTGTTTTTCTTTTATTTTCAGCATCTTTGATGTCATCTAACAATTTGAATGTCTCTTTTTTCTCTGTGAAAAGAATTTAGCAACTGTTAACAAATCTTTTGCTAAACATAGTGAAATAAATATTTATCGATTTTGACCAAATGTAACTTGAGTCAAGTCATATTTTGTTATCGTTACCAAACGATTCGTTTATTTGGTTCAATCGAAGCAGAGTTGTAAGTTCCAAATTTTTATGGAAATAAAATTGATGGTACAATTGGCTTTGTAATTATGTTTTTATAATAATAATTCGTAATAATTATAATGAGATGTGTAAACTTTTAAGTGAAAGAAAAAAATATTAATTTCCCATAAAACTTCATGACAATCTTATAGAAAAAATGAAGAAATACTTGTCTCACAATTTCTCTCACAATTTCACCTAAAATGTAATGAAAAATTCGTTTTTTTAAGGCTATTAAAAAGTTCACATATCATTTTATAATCGCTACAGGTAATTGTTATAAAATCGTAACTAGAAAATAAACTGTTCTGTAAAATTTAATTCTTAAAGTAATGAAGGCTTACAACACTAAATCGAAGCTTATTTGGCTCAACTTAAATTTGTTAACAAATAAATAAATATTTATGTTGCCATATAATTTATTTTGAGCAGACTAGGCAGAATCGCAGCAACTGCTGTGTTTGGTGCTCCGAACGGTGACGGAGGACAAGAAAGCGAGCCATAAGCGCGGCGGTAACGCTTGACTGAAAATTTGCCTAGCGATCTGGGTGATATATATATATAAAGCAATACATAACGCAGTTCGTGGGCCATAAAATTCCCGTTATTTCATCGGAACCCGGCATCTGCATGATTTCGAGGCTTTTTCGCGGGAGCCCGAAAGCGCAACGCAAAACGCGTCGCTTTTCTGTATGCAGCAGGCGTTATGGGGATCGGTTAACGCACCGTGAAGAAGCCCCGATTTTCCACCTGACGATCACGCGCGTGCGGCTATTTTGCTGCTGTCGCGCGACCGAGGGACCCTCATGTCGTCCGGGCGTCTGGCTCCCCGGTAGACGGACACGACAGATGGTCCGTCATTTTGCATATATAGGTGACACCTATATTAACAACTCACGTGGGGATCACTGAGTATCTCGTAGTCGATCTGTGGCTCAGTCACAATTAGAGGTTGACGAAATTCTATTTTTTTTACCGGATAAAAAAAACAGACTTTCCTCCGCGACTCCGCTAAAATAACCTCAATTCAACGTCGCCCGAATATTTAACAGTATTTTCTACATTTTCATATTTGATACAAAGTTGTACTTTCCGCTCTTGTAGCATAATGTACTATTTTTTTCCAGATGGTTTCAATGCCTAGAATCCCAAAAAAAAGCATTGCAGAAAACGCGAATGCGGCCAAAATATTTGCCGTTTCCCATATTCGGACTCAATTGTCAGTCTACCGAATATTTTATTTAATAATTTATTTATAATAAATGGGACAAGCCCTTGAAAACGATACAAAAAATAAGCAGGATAAAAATAGGGTATTTTGATAGTACAAATAAAAATAAAAGCTATTAAAAAAAAGAAATCTGAAAGGTTAACATTTTTTTTATAAAAAAAGAAAATGAAGATCTAGAATACACTAATTAGTTTGAATATGCAGAAAATATAATATTAACTTAAGGCTACTATTTCATTGACGTTAAAGAAATGTTTCATAGATTGAGATTTCAAAGTAATTTCCTTGAATCAAGGAAACTTTTTCTCTCTTTAATCAGTATTTGATAGGCCGAATAAAAATAAAATAGGAAAGCTGCAAAAAAAAATCCGAAAGGTCCACTATTTTTAAATAAAAAAATAAATAAAGATCTAGAATGAACCAATTAGGTTGAATACGCAAAAAACATAATATTAACTTAAAGCTACTATTTCATCGACGTCAAAAAAATGTTTCATAGGTTCAGATTTAAATAAAATTTCCTTGAATCAAGGAAACTTTTTCTCTCTTTTTCTCTGCGATGTGGGGTGTTTAGCGCATAAGGAGGTGAATAACCGGTCGGATGAAAAATGATGCACGAAGCGGCGATATAAATCAGTCAAGTTATAGGTGCAGTAGGTCGCTAAATGCATTGAAACGAGTTAAAAGGTGGGCGATCCGGGCCCATAGCCGGGCGTTTATGCGTATGGTATAATGGTGGGCCGCAGGCGCCAGCAAAGGGCTCTTGATATAAGCCAGGCTGAACTCCAAAGGGGGGCAATAACAGCGCGGTGCCCCCCCCCCCCCCCCTCTCGCCCTTCCCGGGCGACCCACATACATGCATAATAGCGGTAATAATCCGGCGACGATTCCGCGCACAGTAGCTAATACGAGTGACATTGGGTAACAGTTGGCGGGGGTTCAGCGCCGCAAAAGCCAAAAAGGTCCGCGTCGCACTTTGTGCCGGATACCCGAAAAGCCATGAATGTCAAACGCGGGGCAAGGTACTTAATAATATGCATAGAACCCGCCGTGGCCATTTCCATGTACCATTTCTTTGCCGTGATAAATGCGATTTCCCCGAATTGCGTGTGCAGATGTCCCACCCAAATCATGGATAGTGCAACACTCGAGTTTCATCCAGGGTAAAAAAAATCCCGTCCGTATATCATGTGCCCCGTGCGGCAGGTCGCCGTAACCCTTGACACGATGCTACCATTTTTTATGCGGCTCCAGAGAATTTTGCGTCGATAGAAGTGAAAATTAAAAAACGTAAAATATGCTCTATGTGCATTCTCGACTTTTATGGGGAAGCGGCGATAACCACATGGAAATATTTGTATGTAAAATATATGTCGCCAAAAAGTTTTATATGCACCATATATGCGACATATAGAATTTTTTGGTGACTTATACTTCACATATAAATATTTCCGTATGGATAGATATCAATGACGAAGAAATAATAAACGTGGTTAAAAAAAATAATTAAAAAAATAGCAGAGAAAGCTGATTTTTTTTATTATTTTTTGAATCGTGGTTTGTCGAATTAAGATTGGCAGAACCGAATAAAATGCGTAGGTCGAAGGTATATGAAAAAAGCGCGGGTGTGTCATACGATAAACTCGGCGCAGCAGAAACGACAGAAGCTTTTCTCGCTGCTGTTTTTTTTTTTTTGCAGAGCGAGAGGGCGAGATCCGCCATGAATACACCGGGAGTCGGGATGCGGGACGGAAATGCGCGGGGATAGCCCTTCGCGACTCTACCCAGCGCTAAATCCGCGTCAACACCCCCAGCACGCAGAGAGAGCTCACAATGCGAGTGCGAATACGACGACAGGTCCCACTGATTGTCGTGCCCCTCGCTCGGTCAACCCTCGGTCATCCACGTCCAGTCAACACCGACTATCAACTGTGACGTGCAGAAAAAAACGTCTTTACAAGAAAACAAGCACATTTTTTAATAATAATAATAATAATAACAATAATAACAATAATAATGATGATGATAATAATAAATATAAAAAATCGTGAATAATTGAAATAATTGTTTTCATTAATACCAATGTTATTTTTATATGACAATAAAAATAAATATAAAAAATCGTGAATAATTTTAATAATTGTTTTCATTAATACCAATGTTATTTTTATATGACAATAAAAATAAATATAAAAAATCGTGAATAATTTTAATAATTGTTTTCATTAATACCAATGTTATTTTTATATGACAATAAAAATAAATATAAAAAATCGTGAATAATTTTAATAATTGTTTTCATTAATACCAATGTTATTTTTATATGACAATAATAATAGTGAATATAACAAATCGTAAATAATTGAAGTTATTGACATCAATATTATCAAGATTATTTTTGTTTATCTTCTATAACGCCGACTTAAATAAAAACTTGTTGAATGTCTTTTTTTTTGTCCACATTTTCACAGCAAGTACGAGCGAAATATACACATTTGGACGCGCAAACGTCCGATTGGAATGTCGCGCACTCGAGGGCCGGCAAACTGGCGCGTCTGGTGTCACGAGGATAAATCCGACGTTGCGCCCACGGCCAATAACATTAATAAAAGCAATATCTTCCATTCAATAAAACGCCAACGAGGCGACGGTGGGTGTAGCGGTTCGGTTAGCGCGAGTGCGTTAAGGTTTTTCTTTCTTTTTTTTTTTTTCGCCTCCGCTCGCCGAGGGTTCAACGAGACGGAGAAAACATTTGGCTGGGCGCGCAGTGGAATATATGACGCGAGGTACGGGGGCCACGAAAAATCAAGTGGAAATTGTGCAAATAAGTATGAAATGTGGACAATGTGCCCGCGGAACTGACTAATACGCGAGCCCGGCTCGTCGGGTGCTTCGGGGGGCGAATATCAAACCCCCCCAGCCGAGGGGGACGACGCGCGGCCCCCTCGACAGCCACCGATCCATCCCCCCCTCCGCATCGCCGCCTTTCGCTCCTGTATTCATGGGGTCCACCAGCCACGCGGGTCTTTGTACTCCGTTCTATCCTGTAACCGCGCAGAAAGCACCGTATACGCTTATGCATATAGGTATCGCCACCGTAGCTCGCGCATTATCCACGTCTTTTCTTAGCTACGTCATCATTTTTTTTGCTATAAGTAGCGAAGCCACAATAGTATTTTTTTTTGTACGGAAAAGATCTGGAGCATATTTAGTTTCTTTTTTTTTTATAAAAGTACTTTGAAATAATTTGTGAGGTTCTTCAGTTTGAAAAAATTGCCAGTACAGTCGCTACGTTATTTGTGAGTTTCCTCAGCTATGTCTTCATTTTTTATTTTTGTAGTGCGAAAGAAATTTGGAGCAGAAATATTTTTTTTAATGTTCCAAAGTATTTTGAGAATTTGTGAGGTTTTGCAGAAAAAAATATACATATTATCAAATTTTTTTGCTATAAGTAGCGAAGCCTCAATACTATTTGTTTTTTTACGAAAAGGATCTGGAGCAGATATACTTTTTCTTAAATAAAAGTACTTTCAAAAAATTTGTGAGGTTCTTGAGTTTGAAAAAATTGCCAGCACAGTCGCTACGTTATCTGTGAATTTGCTCAGTTATGTCTTCATTTTTTATTTTTGTAGTGCGAAAGAAAATTGGAGCAGAAATATTTTTGGAAATGTTCCAAAGTATTTTCAGAATTTGTGAGATTTTGCAGAAAAAATATATATTGACATCGCGGTACAGCTGAAAATAAATTCTTGTATCAATTTGACGATTTTTTAATTAACGAAGAATAAAAAAATGACATTTATTTTGCCGACGAAAATTATACAAAAAAAAGCGATTTGTTGCAACGATCACAACCTCTTTTTTCGCGCAACTATATTCAGTGCAGAGTGCGAACGGATGACGGTACATCGAGACGGATGGTCGGATTATGCAGCGGAGCCGCCCACAGCGCGGGTCTCGTGTGTGCGAATTGAAAATGAGCGAGTGGCTGCTGACGAGTTACATGTCAACATATCGTCGATGAGCCCGCGCGGAGCCCCCATTTTATATCGCATAGGGTCGATCGCGCCGCTGGCCCATTAGCCGTTTTACTCGCAACAGCCGGACAGGAGGATCACCATATAGCCATCTCGCCTATCCGTCATTACGGTCGGTCGTTAGTCATCGTTATCATTCATGACGCAACGTTATTTTCGTAATTTTCGGTGCAGAGTCCGCTCGTCGGTGCCCCGATGGAAAATCTGCGGCAAGTCGGGCGCTGGTCAGGCCCTGATCAGGGCCATCGAGGCCCGATCAGTGCCCGACTTGGGCAGCGTATGGAACTCCACAGATTTTCCACCACGATGAGTCAAACGGGGCTCAGCACAAAGAAAAATATGAACGAAGTGATAACAACATTTTTGCTGCGGTAACTGAAAATTTTGCTGTGACACCTGAAATTTTTGCTGCGACAACAAAATAGTATATTATGTTACAAGTGCGTAAAATTTTACGCACCGTGTGGCTTACCATATTTTTAACGTAGTATGCGAAAAATTCCATTTTATGCACTGTGCGAAAAATTCCATTTTATGCACTGTACGAAAAATTCCTTTCTATGCACTGTGTGAAAAATTCCATTTTATGCACTGTACGAAAAATTCCATTTTATGCACTGTACGAAAAATTCCTTTCTATGCACTGTGTGAAAAATTCCTTTCTATACACTGTGCGAAAAATTCATTTTATTCACCGAAGGTAGTGCGTAAAATCGAATTTTGCGCATACCAGGGCAAAAAATTCGTTAATACAACAATCGATTAGTTATCACACCCTGATTACTTTTCTCCATGAGGCCTTGGCCGCAATGTCTGCAAGACGAATGGCTCGAGCGAGTTACACGATATACCATAACACTCTACTTTAGGTGCTTTATAGTGTGTGCAGCCGTGTTACACACTTGCACATCGCGAGCCGGGGCATTTAGCCAGTACATTAAGGAAATTGCGTGGACTCGGTTAAATAGCCACCCTGCCTCGGTCTGCCGCTCGAGGGTCCGACTCGACCCGAGTCCACGTCTCTCGTTGCGCACTGGATACACCGTGCCCGATAATCGTCGCTACACATTCTACAGCTGCATTTGTGTGCCAACGGATTAGTCGTCAATGACTGTGCGCGCTTGAATCGTCCGGGCAACCGAGGTGGACACGAGTGGAATTTCAAATGAAAAATAAATTAAAAGTAACGTCACGTTGAATAATGTTGACAATAATTTTGCGCAAAATAAATTAAAAGTAACGTCACGTTGAATAATGTTGACAATAATTTTGCGCAAAATAAATTAAAAGTAATGTCACGTTGAATAATGTTGACAATAATTTTGCACGAAATAAATTAATTATTTGCAACATAATCTTTGATTACATATTAATAATAATAAATACCAACTGAGTTATTAATTTAGGGCTTACTGATTAATATGGTTATTAAAAAAATCCAATAACCGTAATCATCAAGTAATCAAGTGAAATTTTCATCATTTGTCACGTAAGCTGTATTTAATATTCGCATTACTACACTTGCCATTAAATACTTGTAATTAAAATTGCTTTAATTGTTAAGAAAGCAAAATATTTATTTGCAAATATACGTCGTGTTCAATTAAATTATCCTCAGCCCTAAAGTCGAAGGGCCGAATCGAATAAGTCGTAACCGTGACGTGTGGATGCCGGGATGAAAGAAGACGGGATGGAGAGAGAAGTCGCAGGGAGACGAGATACGCGCAGCATCAGCGATAAACAGATATAAACGCTGAGAATTCTATGGCGCGGAGGGCATCTATATAGTGGAGAGTATTATACGTTCGTACGTATTTACGGTATAGTGCACTATATACACCGCGCCAGTGGGAGACAAGTAGGGTCAAGTGAACTAAAGCGAACTACTCGATGGGGGTGTTAAGGGGACAATATATGCCCGGCCCGTGGGGTGGAGAGGGATGGCTTTAATCTATTACCGCGCTGTGTCGCCAAGTGGCTTCTTGTTATACCCTCGTTTCGAGGATATAAGCACTCGCGCTTCTGCTTCTCGTGCCCGCTGCATTCCCTATGTACCCTTTGTACACGCACACGGTGACAAGTACCGCATATACATGTAACACGCGCACACGTTCCACGCTTCTCGTTTTGCGAATCCTCTAAAGTCCGTCTAAACGAAACAGTTGCTCGACCACTTTACTTCGTACTGCGTATCAGCGCCACTCGTGATACGTTTCAACCGATTGTTAAAACGTTATTACGGAGTGCGGTGAAAAGGGAAATGAAGAAAAAAATACAATGTTGATTCTTTTTTTTCATCGTTGATTTTAGAAGGTTTGGGTTTTTAGAGGGAAGTGGCCACTTATATGAACGACGAAGAAATAGTGAATCTATTTTTTTTTATTGAAAGAATAATAATATAAAAGACGAAATGTGGGTACTGGGAACATTATTTATGATGTTAACGTTATTTATAAGTGCACGGAAAAAAATGATTGAACGTTGATTTTTTTATGAATGACGAAGAAATAATGAATCTATTTTTTATCGAAAAAATAATAATATTAAAGAGGAAATGTGGATACTGGGAACATTATTTATAATGTCGAAACGTTATTTGAAAGTGCAGGGAAGAAAAAAGAAATTGGACGTTGATTTTTTAATGAATCACGATCCTTGATTTTTTAAAATAAAATTAATTGGAAAATCGCCGCAAGCTGTCCACCGGCGAGTCAAGTGACCCGGAGAGAGTCACGGGGTCTTGGATAGCCGAATGACTTCCGGCAGATCGGTGCTCGAGTCCCGCCGAGCCGGAAATCAGTGACTCGGACCCAGCGTGGCGCACGCGCGCGATTTATACAATTATGTTATTGTTTCTCGCACTCGAGCGAGCGCCAGCTGCGTCCCTCGTTGTGATTGACATGTCGACCGCTGCCACTGCGTCGCAGTCCACGTCAGATCCTTCTTCGACGTCTGTGGGGCGATTTTTCGACCATTGGCAACTTTGATTGCAATGATATTGAAATATTAAAAATTCACGAAAAATAACAATAATCGCATTTAATTATATTTCATTTCGTCAATCAAATCTACAGATTCGATCGCACAGTAATAAAAATGATCATTTTTATAATATTAATAATACGAATAACAATATTTATCGTTATTATAATATTAATAATATGAATAACAATAATTATTAGTATAATATTAATAATACGAATAACAATAATTATCATTATTATAATATTAATAATACCAATAACAATAATGATCATTATTATAATATTAATAATACCAATAACAATAATTATTATTATTATATAATATTAATTATACCAATAACAATAATTATCATTATGTGATACCGATTTTTTGACGTCCAATATTTTGACAAACAAATATGTTTCCGTAAAAACACGATCGACGATAACTTCAAAGATTTTCGAAGAGCCGATGGCTCTTATCAAACCGAGACCCCGCATTGTCCACGTGGCGTGCGGTATACAAATTTCCAAAAAAAAAAAAAAATCGCGATGACACGCGACGAGTGACACCGAGTCGACGCAGCTGGTGGAAACCCCGCGCGTACAGGATCCTGTAAAGGGATCTTCGGTCCGCCTCGTCAAAGGTTAACAGACACCCCGAAACCATACTCGCTTCCTTCGCCATCCCTTTCGTCCTCGCAGCAGCTTCCTTTCAACCCCCCCGCATCCACCCCGATATTTTAGCAGCGCGCCCACGACTTCAAGTGCAGCTTCGTACTGTTATTGCAAGTGTCGAGGGCCCAAACTGGCCATTCGCCTCCTCGAGCGATTCCGGGTGCCGCGTATAAAACACGAGTCGCTTGTTTGTGCGAGACACGGGTGACGTTCGAGGCTCCGGCAAATCGAGTTCTCACATTATATCAGCGGCAAATCCCTTCGGGGACGACGACGACGACGAGCGCGGCACCCGAGGTACATGGGGCACATTACACCCTGCGTGTACATCGCCGTGGTATATGCGGCTATTCGCGAGGGAGTTATGGGAACGTCGCTGGTGCACGGAGCGCAACTCGCAGCGCTCGCCAGGAGTATCGGATGTTACTCGGTAGCATATTGTGTCGCCACGGCCCATGGGGTTTTTCCGTGTGAGAAGTCGCTGGGACGGGCAGTCGAGGCGAGGACCTCGACTATGTACCACGCGTCCCTGCACCAGATCTGCCTGATGGGCCATATACGGCTGTGTGTGTTTATGTGCGAGTTTATGGATGTGTATTACGGTGGATACTTGCGATTCTGGCGACCCTTTCGTCACATATAGCGAGAGATAGGGGCGATCGAGACTGCGTATAGGGCAAGTGTTATGGGCCATTGTGACGGGGCGCGTTTTTCTTAAATTTAATTAAACTTGTTGGATTTTTTGTTATTATTATTATTATTATTATTATTTTTTTTTTCAAAATGTTTACTGAAACTATGAGTGTAATATGAATATTTGAATTGAATATTCAGAATTAAATGTGCTATATTTTAATTTCGATAAAATGGTACAAAAAATGTCATCGTTCTGGGGATTTACAAAAAGTTTTGTTTCCTACTGAGCGACGAATACAACAAGCGGTTCAGCGCTACGAGTGTATTGAAAATTGCAAACATAGTCGTTTTTTGCTTTTTTTCTTAAATTTTAAACGACGAGAGGTGGTACTGGATCATTTTAGCTAGAAAACTTTTTATTTGCATCAAATTTCGAGAATCCCGATAAGCAAAAAAATGTACAAATATTATAAAATATTATAAAAAATGTAATAATAAATATAAAAAAAATAAAACGGTGAAAAATAATCAGAAAGTGATGTCAAATCGATTGCTACATTAACGCTTTTTTTTTTTTTTGTCACAGCGAAATGTTTAGCTAACGCAGCTTTTTTTTTTTTTTTTTTTTTTAGCTACCGCGGCAAAATTGTTCTTGTCACTCTGTTAATATTCTTCTCTGTGGACTTCTGGTGCTCTGATAACACTAACGTCTGGTGGGAGCGTCGAGAGTATTCGAGGATGTGTATTCTGGTGGATACATTGAAAAGTGGCTGGTGCGGCGCGATTCTGGCTCCCCTTTCGCCACATACACGAAAAGAGAGAGTGAGAGAGATCGAGACTACGTGTGCGCAAGTGTTACGGGCCATTGTGTCGAGGCGCTTCGCTCGCTGGGCGCGTTTACGCTCCATCCCTGGAACAGCCACCCGCGACGTCACGAGGCGGCGCAGGCAGATCGAGCGTCGTCGGAAGTCGTTGCACACTTGCCGGGCTCTTACTCGATGGGACCCCTGGGTCGACTTGTCCGTAGTATTTTCGACGCTCGCCGAGACTCGCCAATTCCCATGCTGATGTTATACGCGCGCGCGTATAACATCAGCGTCAGGGAGGACAGGGTGTTTGGCCTCTGATGCGTTTGCTTCCTTCGGTTTATTCATTCACGAGCTCGTGGAAATATCTCGCCTAGTGAGTGCAAAGCTGCGGCCGCGCCACACTTGACTCTGAAAACCAAGCGTGTTGCAAAGGCAACACGCTTGGTTTTTAGAGTCAAAATGTAAATATTTTGCTGGTTCTTCTTCATGCTTCTCCTATATCTTTTACATTGTGACGAGTTTTTACATACTTTATGTTTTCACTTGGGAGAATTCGATTTTAATACTATTTTTATACTTTTTTTAAAACTGTTTTCATACACGGAGTGAAGGATCTGATACTTTTTACCATATTTCTAGTAAAAAGTATTGTAAATTTCCGGTAGAGGGGAGATATAACGCCATCTATCGAGAAGTACTAGAACGATGAGAATTTTTACCACGAAATATGGTAAAAAATATTATATATATGTTACAAATTCTTATAGTTCACGTACTGTTCGTCAGGTGGCGGCTATGGCTTTTCAATACCAGGCGCCTTGGTAATTTTTACTGCCGCGTACGGTAAATTTCATCAGATCCTTCTCTCCGTGTGCTTCTTTTTTGCGCTGGTAAGGCAGCTAGTGCGCTTCACACTATAGTCAATCAGTGCTAGGCGTGCTAGATCGGGGACGTTCTAGCACGCCTAGCGTGAAAACGTAAGGCGTTTTCACGAGGTTTTAAGGCGTTTTCAAGACGTTTCTTGCGACTGCGAGCCGAGGCATTTTGCTGAATTTTTAAAACCCGCGTTTTTACAGACTAAAAATTGCGATTCAAATGAAACCAGAGCTCGCGCTATGACACTAATCACAATAAACCAATTTTTTTTTTTTCGACACCTAAAAACCCGCGTTTTTAGAGACTAAACATTGCGGTGGAAAATTCGTGAAAAACAGAATTTCGCAGTTTCCACTCAGTGAGGACTTTTCAAATTAAAAAATCCCCGCTTTAAAGCGTCAAAATAACGTCGGTACGTCGATATCGACGAATGGATCACGGTTGATAACACGAGATCAGGGACACCCGAATACCGCCGTGAATCGCGTGTGGACAACTGTGACGAGTCTCGTGATACGTTCGGAGACCAACAGGAAAAAAAGTCGACGTGCGGCTCGCGCGAGCGAAAATGAGAGGTGAAGGCCGCGAGAGTCTGGCCCGATAGATATATTAAGTAGCACGCGAAGGGAGACCCCGGCGCGGAGGGCGAGCTGAGCGAGGGATTCTCGGGCGAACGTCGTCGGGGCAGGCACACCGGTGTTCCATACCGACCAGCCGCCGTCGCTGCCACGAGCCCAGGAATCTCCAGGGAAATCAGGGAGGAACAGCGCCAACGCTCGCCGAGTGTGCGTGCGTGGGACGTCTACGAGACTTGGGCACGTGTAGCGTAGTCGCCGCCGTCGCCGCTGTGCGGTAGTCAGGTCACCGGCCACCAGCCGACAAAACGCGGGTTTACCGCGCCGCGCGTTGATCAACGCGCATCTCTCCTCCCCCGCCGCGCCGTTGCCGCGCAGTTATATCACAACGCAGTCGAGCAACGATCGAGGGATGTTCGCAATTCAGGGTCGAACTTCAGGGTCTTCCTCGGGATGGGCACAACTCGAGTACGATTAATTTTCTTTTTTTTTTTAAATAAATATAGCTCAACACGAACGTGGAACGAGGATGTTTGATATTCGACACTCATCAAAAGGATAACTGTGGAAATTCGTTTGAAGTAATTTGAACAATTTGAAAAATGATGTAAGTCGTAGTAGTAGTAATAATAATAATATAAGGCGGTTTTTCGAGAGGGAAATGAATGACCCACGTGTTTCTCTGTAAACAAAGTTATTCGCTTTCTTTACTTATTTTCGTCTTACAAACGTCCGGATAATAATAATAATAGTTACATTATTTATATCCTTAACTGTAAACAAAGAAACGACACTTAAAGTTCACTCATCCCTCCGTTCACAGGGTATTATCCTTCTAATTTTCCTTCTGTACGTGTGCTCGCTTACGGAATCTTTTATTTCCTCCTACACGATCGTCACCCTACCTATTGGTGATTTAACAACGGCGCGCGCAGCCTGGGGAGCGCGGCGCATTCAAACATAGGAAAGCGCCCTGTACTTTTTTTACAATAATAATTATAATAATAATAATAATAATAATAATGGTAATGATAATAATAGAACTTATTATTATAATTTTTTTTATCGTGATAAAAAGTAGGGCGAATCTTTTATAGACTGTAAACGCTTTCGCTACGCCCGGTATTGAACGCCAATTGTATTTAACGTCGCCCATTAGCGTCCAATTGAATTGATGAGAAAACACAGTTGGGTCCCAAAACGAGCAAACGGAGCCAACGTGCGTCCGGTGAATAAGATTAGCGACGATCGCGAGGGTCACTCGCGCAGTTATCAACACGTGACTACGAAGGATTATACTCGATCGCCAGGACGAAATTGCGAACAAATCCCCGCGTCGAACTCGGAGTCACGTAAAAGTCTTACGAGCGTCCGCGTCGCCGTATACCAAGGACCATTGGGTTGTTCGTGAGACGACAGAAGAGTCGCGCCGAGTACAGAGCAATAAATATGCGTCAGGCCGAAAACTATCCGTGGGAATCAATAAAAATATCGCGAAGGCACGACAAGTCGACGGTAATTAAGGGGTCGAAACCGCCGGGCGTGCATCGCGTGTCTCCCGGGGGAGAGGCGGAAAGCGCGTTCGCGTACCTCGCGTACAGAGGACGAAATCCCGGATCGCTCCCCAGCGCCGCGAATATCCCTCGAGAGAATCTCCAGACCCTTAGTTTTTGGGACCCGGAGAGAGCAGCCGAGGAAGCATCGCACCGCGACGCGCGGCGTGCGAGCCACGTCTTCTCACCCCAATTTGGCGGGGAGAAACTCTGTGGTGATTATCGCCAGACTCGCGTGGTAACCGCGCGCTGGGTGAAATCTCCCATGGAGATAAAGTATATTTGGAAATATATAAGAGATATAGAACTTTTGGCCTAAATATATATAATTATTTCAATAATTATTACATATAATAATTATATATAATTCTTTAAATAATTATTACATATAATAATTATATATAATTCTTTAAATAATATATTTATTTATTTAATATATATCTCAGATATATCTCATTAAAATGTATCCGATGGATATATGAAATATATCATTCCCCATATAGAACTTTTGGCCGGTGAATAATTTTATATAATTTATATATCTTGAACATATTGTAACGACCAAGTGAATGAATAACACGTTTATTTGGTTTTGGGCAGATATTATTAATTACAACATCGGTTAAATATCTCGAGCAAAATGTCACACGTCTTTTCTCTTTGAATGTCTTGTTCAAGACTCTTCTGCTATGACGATCGATCGTGCCTCGTTCGGTGGTTCGTTCGTCTACTGTCAAACCTTTCTAATATCGTGTATCCCTACGAATAGTTATCTGCGTATCTGTAACAATACTTTATCTCCATAGGGAGTGCGCAGTCTGGAATTTGGTCCCAGACGTTCTTGGACGACTCCCAACTGAGGAGGCAACGACACTTTTGCGGAATTCATGTATCCCCGATTTCCACTACCGACAACAGCAGTCTGGTGAATTCTACAACTTTTTTTTCTATTTTTCTACCCCGTGCATCGACCCCTCTCGCGTTATCCGACACACATCGAGATGGATGATTGGGAAAATTTGCCAAAAGCCGCGTCGGGACCGGGGTGATCGTTATCGGCGATACTCGTGGCAAATTGAAATGCAATTGGGCCTCGAAAGTATTGGCGATCTCGTTTGGTCGACGATTAATCCTGAGAATTCAACGGGGATGCTTAATTGGAGCAACGAAATTATTGGTCACGTCGACGGATATTCGGGTCAGCGGATCTCGACGCGTGCGAAGGAGATGAGAGCGCGAATATTGGTGACGCGGGTGAAAATTTATTTGCCGGACGCGGTCGAAGGTTGTGGTTTAACTCATCAATCTCTTTCAGCTGGACTGCGACGAATGTCAGCATTTTTTCCATGACACTCGAGAGAATTGCAAAATTTGACACCTTTATGACTTTCTAATTTCTCCATCGAGAAATTGGCAGAGGTGTCGCATGTGGATGTCGACGTTATTATTAACGATTACGACTAATTGATAATCAATTCGACCATTGGCCAGACAATCAGTAGCTAATGGAAGGAATTACGTATTTTTCCATCTTTATATTTAATGATTTAAATATTAAGAATTTGTCTTTCTGCTATTCCCGCATAAATCACGTTTCGTTAGCTCGATTCATAACAGGCAGTTTTGTAAATTTTGTGTCGTACTTATTATTATTATTTTTTCTATATTATCAGGAATCATTTTCAGAATTGAATCAAGTCTGTCGTTTATTCGCGATTACATCGCCTACCGAGAACAGCGCGAATGAAGTAAAATTATGCGCTCAGTGTTTACGTAAAGTTAGTCGAATCGCCTAGAGTGTGCCATGGTCCCCGCTTGTGTGTATATAAGCCGACAGTGGGACGGAAGAGGTAGGAGTCGGCGCTCGCGATGGGTAATCAAGCGTAATGCCTTCGTGAGCTGTGCAAGCTGGCGTATTCCGTGCGTGTGTCCGCTCACGCGTCGGTATTAGTGACGTTAATGATGTCCCGAGAGAATAGTCCTCCACAGGTTCAGTTCAGCGAGTCGTAGACTCGCGAATACTCGCGCGTGTTGGCTATAACAGCGTTTTCACGTTTGCCGGCGGATTCACAAAACGAGAACGAAGCCAACGTTGGCCACCGTCGTGTCTGCAAAACCGTGCGATACACCTGGAATGAGAATAAAATAATCACTGACACCGGAAAAATATTTTTCCCATCGAGCACCGAACATTTTTATTTTTTAATTTTTATTTACTTACCACGATCTGGTAAAATGAAAGCTGTATTCTTTGGTCCAATCGTACCATGATTGATTTTTTGTATTCTGTTTTTTCTACGGAAAAATAAAATGAAATTGCGGAAGAATTCCGAAGATATTTAAAAAAAAATCGTCGGGTCGGTCTGAATTTCACGACACGTGACAAAACAAGCATGACCACGTTACGTGCGTTACATTCTCTTATCGCGCCGGGCAAATGTTTTACACCCCGTGTATATCTATACGTTGCCGAGTGGCAATAAATCATAAATTACCACTCATTATTATAATTACACGTGAGTGCCGGTGGCTTCGGTGCGGCGTCCACGCGTGTAGAGCGGGAGGCACGTTTTCATCCGATAAGAGCGAATCGATTCGGGCCTCCGAGCGTCCCGGCGCTTACTCGCACCTATCGTTTAAATGAATCAGACACGCAACAACCTCGTCGCACGTGTGTGTACTCGTTTTTCTTCTTCTTCGTTTTTTTTTCTCCTTTTTTCACCGGTGATAATATTATTACGAGAGAGCCGAGAGAGCACTGCGACGAAGTCAATTCTACATAAGTGCACAGCTCTATGAATATTTTATAATGTAACCAGCTGTGTTTGATAAATTACTCGTGGAGTGAAAACGGCGTGGGTGCTACACACTTTTTCTTCACTGGCTGTCTGTAATAATACCCACGCGCTTTCGCGCGCAAACGACCTGGAGCCGAGCTTTCAAGAAGATTTTCCGCTGAAAGCAAAAAATGTCCACGAGAATTTGACATTAGTTCCACAGTGAAGCACAACGTGACATTTCGTAAATTATTTTCGATAGAATAATTTTTATATCTTCGACCCTTTTCAACTATTGATTGCAGCTTCTTTGTGTACCCAAAGATTTAGAGAAATCAATTATGATTGGAATCTATTCGTAACACTATTCTAATAAATTAAAAAATTAATTTTTAAAAACTGCCCCACTCTCCCCTATTAATTTTTTTTTCAGATTGAAAAGAAAAGGTCAATATCCCCGATTTCAGAATTCATAGATCCGGTCATCGCTCCAAGAATGGCTTTCCTGACCTCTATGAAATTTGCATGGTTTACCAAGAGGGGCCACAATTTTTCTTCCCCAGAGTCGCTGTCAAGTTCAATACTTATTTCCATGTGTTCGAGAGTACGGAAGGCTGGTGCAGCTTTTGCCTGGGTCTCGTTTGTCGGATTCAAACTCCGCCAAAATGCGCTCCTTTGTGCCGAAGTCACTGGCTCACTGTTCGCTCGCCTTTCCTCGCTCGTTCTCGTTTCACTGACTCCCGTTCGCCCTGCTGGCTCGCTCGGCGAGTTTCCAATCAGCGGATGCGTGTACCTATTAACGACTGCCCGCGCTATTGTGCGTGGGTGTTGTGCTCTGTATACGACTTCTGCTCCTCTCTCGCTTTTCGCTGGGGTGTACGACGGCTCTATGGCTGGGGCTCGGCTCCAGCATATGTAGTATTATACAGCGGAGCGCGGAGTCGGGGCACCCGTGTCACCCGGTGATGCATGCAGGACAAGCAGAGTCGAACGAATTCACGTCACTTATGTCATGACCATCCGCTATCGCACTTTGTCGTAAATACACTTAATTACGCGCACTGAGACATTAGCTACGTGCCACACGTTTAATAAAAAATTGTATCCTTAAATTCTGTAAAAATAACAATTTTTTTAAAATAAATTTCTTTATATTAAAAAAATAAATTGTAAGAAATTACAATTCATTTTCTTATTTTTAAAAATTATTATTATTAGCCATTCGCGCCCTTTAGGGCATTAGAATATGTCATGTTTTACATACAGTTTTACATATATCGTACAGTGTACTCTGCTTTGGTTTGTAACATACTTCTTATGAATAATCTCATTCATTCCTCGCTCACAATTTCGTCATTTTCCACACCTTCGTTCATTAGACTTAGTTTTTCCACCTCTTTTTCATACTCTCGGCAATACGTTCACAAACTCTGTTTAATCTCGCCTTTCAACAGTCTATTCCACTCATTTTGTCCATTTCTACCTTCAAAAATCGTCTCCACCTCCCTCCTAATTCACTTTCTTTTTTAAATTCAAACTAATAGAAAAAAATGTCATCTAAGTCACTTTTTTCTTAGCGTCACGCTTATCATTCTTATGAATTTTTATTACGACTTTTCTTCCAATAGGACCGACAGACATTTTGTTTACAAAGATATAATTTAATGAAACAAAATTGAACTTTCAGAATTAAACTTGAATTTTTTTTTAGTCAATAAATTCAATTTTAGAATAAAATATGTCACTTCAGTGGTACAGTTTTTTATTCCAGGTATTTTCGCAAAATCCCCCCCCCCCCCCCCCCGCAATGTAATCTCAGTAATTTCTTTTCGTACATGACCATAATTTTTATTTATGTTAACTAATGACGACCATCCGGTGCAATTGGCGCGTCGACCACCGCAGTATCGCACAAAAAAATCGTAACACCGCGTGTCCGTGTCCAGTGGTGGGTGGTTCGGACGGCTCGTATACGGAACCGTCCGGAGCAGGAAGGACATGCGTGCGCGGAGGACGTGCACACGATGAACAATGGAGAGCGAGGGCTCCTCCCGTTGATTTTCCAGAACAGCCGAGAAAGTTAAATGCCAAGGCCGGGCGCCGCTATCTTCTCGATCGCGCATCTGCCGCGTATATATTTTCGGTGAATCACTCGGTTGCGGCTGCGGCGCGCGAGGCAGCACCGCGAGCGTAATAATTCCTCCCCGCGTTCGAGCAACCCCATTCCACGTTATGGCTTCCGTATAGTACTATTCGTGAGGCGGCTGTTTGCCGTTGGAGTATTAGACGTCTCTCTGTCTCTCTCTCTTGCTCGTGATACGCCCTCGACTCTCGCCGCATCACCTTGGCGCGGTATATCGGCCGCTGGCAATATAGACGTTCATTCGCAGCTACTCCGATAATTCATGAGGCTACTCCTGTTGAGGTCAATTACCGGGCCCGCGCCGTGAAATCCTCCGTCTCGATACAGTTTGCGCTGAAAATTCAGGGTGGAAGGCGCCGTAAAACAGTCAGCTTCACCTTCCCGCGTTGCCCACATAATTGGCCTTCCAAAAAGCACTTAGACGCAGATGGCCGTGATTGTTCACCGTGGTTTATATTTTTACGCGACTCCTATTCTATTTTTTTTTTTCGTTGAGAATACACTGAGAGAAAAAATCCGGTATTGGTGACTGCGAAGCGATAATTATTTTTTATAGGTGCAGTTAACTATTTTCCAAGGAACGGTCACTGTCACATATAGTCGTCATGGCTTTTAAATAACTGCCGTAATTACGAAACGCGATCTTGTTCAACATTTCACACATAATGAGCAGAGGAAATAGGATTAAACAGTTAAAACGAGTTGTTTAAATAGGATGAAGAATAATATCGGAGAATAAATATTCTGAAGAGGCCCCGACCAGAGGACGAAACGTAAAAACGAGGATTTTCTTTCATTGAGGCTGTCCGTCGCCGAAGCTGCGTCACCAGTAACTATAAAAATAGCTGCATGGTCGAAAAATTGATCGTCAGTTTACGAGGAGATCCAAGATTTAGTTGTGTGTATTTTTTTAAAATTCGTTTTCGTTCCTTGGCTAAACGTTTCTGATCTTCGTCTTCACATTGACCATGAATGTTTTTTTCGTCCAATACATTCGTGATAATCCTTTTTTTGCAGCGTCATAAATTTACCTGCGTAAAGGTTGTTTTTTTTTGCAGTTGGGATTTTCGAGACGATTTCGGACGAAGATGAGGAACGAGAGGGAGAGAGAAAACAGCGAGCAGTGCCGAGAGGCCCTGGGGAATGCGAACCGCAATGCGCCAGGGATCACATGTACTATCGGTCGCACGCCGGACAGCGCGGGGCTCCCCTCTGTACACACTCGTACACACCCAAACACGAGTCCTGTTTGCGGTACCTTTCACCGAGCCTGTTTGATCTTATTATTTGACTCGTCGAAATTTAAACACTCCTTCCCACCGCGCGAGCCTCCAGCCCGCGCGAATATTATTTGTAGTAGGCGCTTTCTCGACCGCGACCTGAGGGGGCGCACGTGAAATATTCAATCATGCCCGCCGCTTCGGAAGCCTCGCGCTCTCGTCCCTCGCAAAATATTCACCGCACGATCTCAATATTTCCATCGACACTCCGCAAACTGTAAGAATTAATAAAAACAATTATTAATCGTCGTGTAATTAAATAGATATAGATGTCAATGAAAAAATCAGAATATTATAAAAGTCAATTATTACGAATAAATATAGAAAAAAATACGTGAATACGGTAACGATGAGTCCATCCAGTGGTCCCCAGGGGGTGGATGAATTTATTTTAATATTCATAAAATAATTAAATTTTTAATTATTTTAAATATTTTAAATTAAATATTGTATTAATGTTAAAATTAATTTTAAAAAAATTATAATAATTTACACCCATTAGAGGTTGAAATAATTCTGTACCGTCATGCTCTTAGTCGTTACAATAACTTTTTACAGCCGGTATAATAATTTGTGTTCATTACCATTTTTTTGTATTTTTAATTCCGTGGCATCGCAACGATGCAAACTTCAGCATCATTATTCCCAGGCTGATTCACCGAGACACCGCGACGTCCACCATCGTCCAAAATTCCGTTCCGCGGGTCCACGCGGAATATCCCCGGCCCGAACGAGAGTCCGTAATCTGTAGCCTTAATTAACGAAGAACTTTCACGGGCTTCGGGGTACAATAACAAAGTACAGTCAAGTGAATGGCGGGATGATGCACGGGTCGATAATCTCTCTGCTAGAAAAGGGATCATCGGGGTGCGCGGAATCTTGGAGTGATCGAGCGAGACTCTCCGTGCGCTCGTCGCTCGATTCACGTACACATATAGAAGCTCGCGTGCCCGGAAATCTCTATAATGGAAAAACATATCGTCCCCTAATAGCCCTCATTGGCAATGCCCACTATAGCGTGTGTATAACATACATGTGTATACGGATGTTGTGTACGTGCGATAGGGATCGGGGGCCGCACGTCCTACGCGGCGTGGAGAGCGAAGCCGAGCCGAGTCACCCCTGTTTTCATTTCAATTTGGACCCCTCGGCTGGTGGCGAGGGCGAAACGCGCGCGCGGCAGCAGCAGCGGTGAGCGGTGATCGGTGAACCCCTACGGTGCCTGCGCGGCGACGTTAACTCTCGTCTGGCCAGATGGCCAACGGACTCGCGTATTCGTCTTGTTCTCCTGCCGGATACCCCACCCCATGGTACGGTGGATATCGCAGCGACTGGTGCCACATAGGATCACATCCAGCACCCCCCCCCCCCCCCTTCTTCACCACCCCCGGCGTATGTATGATCGAGCATGTCAATGTTTGCCTAGGCTCATACTCGGATGCGCGACCGCGCGCGCCTAACGTCCTTAACGAATCAGTTTATTTTTCGGGTTTACCTCGCGTTACCGAGTTAGCGGCTCTGGTTTCCTTCGACTCGACCCTCCGGCTGTTGAGCACGGGGTACAGGGAGAGTGAATTTTGTGGTGTATTGGAATCATTTTTGGGTCATTCTGGATAGGTGACAATTTTTTTTATCGTGCGACTATTTTTTTAGCTATATTCATATTAGTTCATTGATACTGAAACACTTAAAAAAATATAAAAAATAAAAATTACTGTAATTTTTGGGTCATTCTGGTTAGATGACCATTTTTTTGACCGTGCGACAATTTTTTTTTAGCTATATTCATATTAGCTCATTGATACTGAAACACTTAAAAAATATAAAAAATAAAAATTACTGTAACTATTAATTAGTTGAAGAGCAAAAAAATTTTGTTGATGTTTTATGAGTAGAAAAGTCGATGGAAATATTTGTCGTCAGAATAAAAATATTCTCGTGGGAATAAATTATCTTGTTTTATAAAATTTATAAATCTATCCAGTTGGAATATTCTGAAAATTGTTTTCGTGATATTTTAAGATAGGCACCGTGAAAAAAGCGAGAGTGATGATGAAAAGGTTTTGTTGTACCAAAACACTTTTGTAACTAAAATAACCAACAATACGCGAGGCGGGAGCTGCGTCGGTTCGTCCCATTGAATGGGATTTGTTTAGGTCGCGTGGCTGTTTGGCTCGCAGTAGGAAGAGTCGGCCGAGACCGACTCTCGCTGCATAGTCGAGCGACAAAAACGCGCTCAACGCTCGGGCCCACCGATTTCGTACGCTACGCTCTGTCGCCGGTACTTTGGCCCCTATTTTTCACCCACTCGATGCGCCCATTGACAATTCACTCGACTACGAGTGCTCGGCGCTAAAAGCATGGGCGGTTCTTTGGACGTCCGCTCGACGGTCTCATTTTGCTCGATACACATCCACGTGATCTGCATGAAGCTGAAAGACGTTTTCTTACTATCTCTTAGAATGATTAAATCGATTCTTGCTCCAAGATAAAAAAAAAATATTAAATTTGTCAAGCGTTGTCTCAAAATCATAGCAAAAAAATCTTCTAGATTCTTCATTAAAATCGTCCATATTTGCTCTTGACAAAAAAAAATCTCTTCGATCCGTATAAAGTCTATTAAAGTATATAAATTGAATTGAAGTAATTCAATTTTAATCACTAAATAATATTGTTTTACTTATTTTTTTTTTAATTTTAATAATAATGTAATAAAAAATGAGGTCTTCATTCGACTAATCAATAAAATAATTCTCTGTGCGTAATTCCTTTAGGATACACGCGAGCTATAAATAAATCTGACGAGGAGGAGCGTATGCAATGCGGAGAGGACACATCGTCGGTCGAACGAGGTGGTTACGGCGAACCAGCGAGGAATTTTGTGGCCCCATAGCGCTTCGTGAACTTGGCACTTTCATCCTCCATAAGTGATATATCGAGTGGAATAGGCAGAACAAGAAGGAGAGACGAATGAGACAAATGACCGGGTTCTCCTAGGTGGCTGCGCGGGGTGGTTCGCGCGTCCCTCAGGCCGAGAGCAGTGCGAACTCGCGGAGGAGGAAAATTGCGGGGAAGGAGGCCACGCGAGCCAGAGTTATGATCTTAATGGAATCCACGGGGCGACGGGAAGTTATCGGCTCCCACTGGTATTTAGCGCCGGCCACGAGCGCCGAAGAGAAATGGAAGGCGGTTAACTCGTTCAACCGCGATCTGACCATCTTTATCGAACAATCTGTATCCTCCATCCGACGTCGTTAGCGAGTTATCAACGAGCTATTGGCGAGAACCGCCTAGCGGGCTGTAACAGAAACGAAGTTGTAACCATTCCATTAGTTTCGTACTTAATTTGCTTATTTATGTATGCCGTAAATAATAAAAGATTCATCATTTTTGTTCGTTGCTAGGAAATATCCACAAAATTGAAAAAACAAGAAAAATAGACTTTTTAAAATGGATTGATTTGAAAATGCGACAAAAAGGTCATGGCTAACGGCTAATAGAAAAATTGAGGCCTGCAATTTTCTCCTCTGTCTCTTGTGTATATTTACAAGTTGCTAGGAAATATACACAAAAATCAAAAAACACAAGAAAAATATACTTTTTAAAATGGATTTGATTTGACATTACCTTGAATTTTTTGGTACTTTTGCATTAATTTTTTACGATAGCTACAAATGTTGTGTAAATCTAAATTTATATTAATGTTTTTAAAAATATACAAAAAGTTCAATACGGTGGATTATTCGAACAAATTCAATTCTGTGGGTATTATTTTTGGGATTATTCGAACAAATTCAATTCTTTGGGTATTATTTTTGGGATTATTCGAACAAATTCAATTCTTTGGGTATTATTTTTGGGATTACTCGAACAAATTCAATTCTTTGGGTATTATTTCCGATAAAAAAAATAAAGTTCGAAACTAATCGAATGGCGACAAAACTGCTCAGGAAGAGCCAAGTGCCAAAGTGAAGTTAAGGATGAAAAATTGTGGGCGATGCGGCGACCCAACGAAACCCGATGGCCGAGCATCCACCCGCTGTGTAGGTGCACGACGTCCGAAACACTGGAATGAACAATCCACTCATCAGCGGTCGCGTGACTGGCACGTGTCGCGGAGCGTGCGGGGACAACTGGTGCTCGAAAAGCTGGCGGCCGCACCATGTGGGACGACTCGCGTGGAGCGCAGCAAAGCGCAGCGACCGCTGACTCGTGGCGGCCCCGCAACCGCCCCGCGAGTCACGTGCTACAGCCGAATCCAAATTCTCGCTCGTGATCCGTCTCTTACACGGTGTTATGTGCGAGACATTAGTTTTTCATGGAGCAACAGCGGCGAGTTACAATAGCGCAAAATCCGGGGCGGATGGGCGTGGAGTGTAACGAAAATGAAAACAGCGGTTGATGTATTTTCAACGCTGCTTTCGAACGAACTTCGAGGCATCTCCGACGGTTCGAAACGACAACGAGCAGTGGGAATCTTTTAATCGGAAGGGATTCAACCAAATCTGGCTCTTGTGGACCGTTTTATGCATTTTAAATCAGCATAGGGTAGAAGTACCGTTTATGGCCACTGTGCCGTTTGTGGCCGTTTTCACTGTAATTTATTTCAAATAATTGTTTTTCTCTATTCCAATGCTGATACTTCGAAAGTATTCATACAGATTGACAAGATTATCAAGCCCATTTTTTATTTATTTTTTTTATTTAATAACATATTTATGTCATTAAATAAAAAAATAAAAAAGTAAAGTAAAGTAAAATAAAGTGAAAAAATAAAAAAGGTCTTAATTATTTAATTAAGACCTTTTGAATTTGGTGGCCACAATTGGACTAAAGGTGACCAAAAACGGTACTTGTACCTTAAGGCGATTTTTCGTCACTGCATATCGTTCGTCATGAAGTTCCGTTCTGTAAGAAGTACGAAGTTTGAATACATTTCGCTCCATGCAGCAAAAGCAAACGGAATATATTATAACCACCGTTAGTTTTTCGGTATCGACATTTCCAATCGCTTCGATATACTGGTACTCGTGACCCCAAACGACAACTTTGTATCAATGAAAGAAAGAGAAAGAAAAAAAACTGTACAAGACCTCCAAATTGCCCGCATACTCGAGCAGTCAAGCACCCAGAAAAGTCGTCTCCACAAAGCCGTCGTGGCGTCATCATTACCACAGCTCAAAAGCAAAACCCGCGAGGCACCGTCGACCACATCAAACGCGCGCATTGTCAGGCTCAAGAATGCGTGACCAGCTGTGGCAACAGTGGCGAACGCCGAGCCGCAAAGGCTGGACACACGCGGAACGCGTAGCCTTTTGCATATTTTTTTTCATACTCAAAGACCATGGCGCAGTTATGACGCCGGCACAAGCGAGGCTCTCGGGGAATCAAGAGGCCCGCGCGGATGATCCGTTCTCAAGTGGTGCTTAATCCCAGAGTGGTTAACCTCGTGAACAACGATCCGGGAGGTGGAACGGTGGGCTCCGAGGGTCGGCTCGAGTGTCGGTGGTGCGGCCAACGTGTGCACAGTGGACGAGGACCGGAGCTCTGCAACGGAATATCAAACCGCCGAAGCGTATTACCGATTAATTGTGCGTTTAGATGTGTATACACAAAATACAATATGATTATGCCGGGCAAACAAGATGTGGGCGGTGGAGGAGAGTCGCGTGGCATCAAAGTGAACACCGGTTTAATACAACGGCGAACCGCGGATACGCCTAGATCGACCCCAACTCACACTGAAATCGGATAAAGCTCGGAAACTGGCGGAGCGGAAACACACGGAGCAGAAGGAAAACATTCTCCCTTTGGCCGGGGTTCGACATTGTGTATGCAGACCAGTTCCCACGCAACACAGTCGCGCTGCAGCCAGAGCGATGCATAAACTGTTGTACAACAAAACTCTCGCACGCTTCTTTCGTCAACGTTTCAGATTACGGCTGGTGGGGGAGACCCCCCTACCACTCTGACGACGTAACGTGAAACCTGTGCCGCTGTTGGTCTTGTTTTCTTTTTTTTTTTTTTTTGTCGTAATAGTATTTCGCGTTGGGAACCCACACGAGCCCGATTGTTTGAGTGTTTTGTCGTCTCGAGAGTGGAACGAGGATTTTGATATCGTAATATCGAAGATCCGTCTCGGTAGCGCGGGCGTAATCGGCGATGGACTTTTCTCGAGGTCGCGACTGATTCTAGATGATGATTGACGAATTCGGAGCTGAGAGGGGATTTTGTTTGTGGGAATTATTTTAGTCCCCCCGCGCGGCTCTGAAGCTGTGATTTTTTTTAAACTTTGGTTTAAAATTAGTTTTAAACTTTAGTTGCGAATTTTGTAAACTTTAGTTGCAAATTTTGTAAACTTTTGTTGCAAATCATTCCGCGATGAGAAGTGTTTAATTTTTGCGAACATAGCAGTTAATAAATTTATGAATCAGAGATTTTGGCTTCGATATAGTGTAATAAATTGAGGTAAATTTGTGAATCAGGGATTTTGGCTTTGATACAGTCTAATAAATTGAGGTAAATTTATGAGTCAGGGATTTTGGCTTCGATATAGTCTAATAAATTGAGGTAAATTTATAAATCAAGGATTTTGGCTTCGATAGTCTAAAAAATTCAGGAGGCAACGCAACTTTTTAGTTTTCGTATAATTGAGTTACCGGTTTCACTTCATCCAAGTGCAATATATTCGAATAACAGCCTGCAGAATCTGCAATTTTTCCGATCGAGTCGTCCTTCTCCCGGTATAAAAATCTCGGGACATAATTGGCCTTCGCAATTATGGAAGAAAACAACACAAACTCGCGACTGTTTTGCCCGAGAGGTTTCCAGCGAAGCCAGAGATAAACAGTCTATCATGCGCAACTTCTTCAAAAATCACGAGAACAAAAATAGAAAAACGTGATACACACGTCTATTTCTATTAGACGAGCAGTCGGCCGTCTGAATCACGACCAGCAGACGAGACTGGTCGCGTATATCGATATTTCGTGCGTAATAATAAATCGCGAATAAAGCGAAGACACTGGCTGTCGTTTTATCGCCGATGTCGCCTTTCGACCGACCTTGCTCACCCTGAACCGGACGACGACTTTGCTACACACGCAAAGATCAATCCTCCGTATCGCTACTCGCTTTTTGTCCCCCCCGAACTTTGCAAAACTCTCAATGATTCACGCCTAGACGCCAGATTCTCGTTTGCAAGAATTTCCTAACGGTGCCTTCCTGTCGTTTTGATTCACCGATTGAAAATCTCGATTATCCCGCAGAGTTTCGATTAATCTCTCCAATCTCACCGATAACAGAACACGATTTAGCCACTGTCTGCGATACAACCGAACCCGTGGCTCACAGTCTCGAGTGGCAAAACTATCACGATCAAAGCCTTCAGCACGAGTCGCCAAATGTTTTTTTTTTTTCCTTCACCAGTCGCACGAGTATCTTTGATTCCAGTTTTTTAGTCCTTCGCGAGTGAAATATATATTTGACAAAAAAAAAAAAAAAAAAAAGATGGAAAAAAATGAAGGCTCATCGATCAAAAGCGCGCGGGAGTCTCGAGTGGCCTCCAAGAGAGATCACGATGAACTCTGTATCCCTCGAATCTTCACACGCTACGTAAAAAAAAAAAAAAAAAAAAACAACCGAGTAACGATAATACGATAATGGCCGAGGGCGCGTGGTGCGTGCACGGCGCGCTCCTCGTTTGTTATTCGATACGCGGAGCGACGCAGCGGCGACGGGCCGGGAATGCCCGGTCGCGTGCCCCAACATCCCTTCCCGCGCTCTCCCCATTCCCCCCCTCGGCACTTTGTGCCGCATACTTGTGCCCAACAGGTATTATTCAACGAAGCCAAAGAGAGACCAATGGCGAATTAATGGAGATCAAAGCTTAGCATTGACGGAATCGACGACTCGGCCGATCGCCCCGTTTACGTGCAAATTTCATCGCGTCCCACCGATAATTCAACGTACCGACTGTTTACGCCGAAAACGCCGCAAAATCACCGCCAATGGTCGCCGCGACGTGTGAGATTCGGTAACGAAGTCATTCGCTCCTCGCAAATTACCTGAAATAAATAAACAATGTGAGCGACACGAAAATACATAAATCACAATCGTTATTTGTAAATGATAAATAAATAATTATATTATTATTATTATTATTTTTTTATTTTTTTTTTTTTTTTTTTATTTTATTTTTTTTTTTTTTTTATTTTTTTTTTTTTTTATTTTTTTTTTTTTTATCGTGGCAAAATGTAGGGCAAATCTTTTATAGACTGTAAACGCTTTCGCTACGCCCGGTGTTAGGGATTGCCCCTTAACGCCAGGAGGAGCGTCCACGTTCATGTGTCGGACTCTCTTCTCGCGGAAACCGTTCGGAAACGGTTTCCGCGAGAAGCATACCGACTAAACCCCCCTCCCCCAGACAAAAACGGGACCGCTTTCGTCCAGTTGGGAGGAACCACTTCTGTCCGCGTTATCCTCCGCGTCTCCCCCTCAGCCAGGAACTACGTTAGTATTACTTCTAGCTAAGGGGGCCTGTCCGTGTGTCTTTCTGTAAGTCCGTTGTTGATGTTGTGCTCTTGTGTGTCACGTCAGGTCCGTCATGTCAGGCAGCCGTCGGTGTTCTTCCGTCGCAGTATCGTTTCTATGTATGTGGCGACGAGTTGCCACCAGTCTGTTCCGTGGAGCATCGCCTCCACGATGTTGTCGGGAGTGATACTTCCAACGGTCGTCTCTAGTCCATGTCTCAGGTCTGTCCATTGGTCGCATACGAAGAACGTGTGTTCCACGTCGTCCCGTTCGTGTCCACAGTACGTACAGTCCGGCGTCTGTACTTTGTCCATCCTGTAGAGGTACCGTCTGAAGTAACCGTGTCCCGTCAGGAACTGGGTGATGTAAAAGTTTACATCCCCAAACTCCCGACTCGTCCACGATTTCAGGTCTTTGATCAATCGTCTCGTCCAGTTGCTTGTTGTGTCTTCTGTCCAGCGTTGTTGCCACATCTGTATCGTCCTGTCTCTCTCCGCCTTTGCCGCGTCCTGCCGTCTTGTGTCCGCGCTCCTTCCATAGATCCTCTTGCGCTCGAATGCCAGAAGATCTATAGGAATCACGCCCGCTACAACCAAAACGGCCTGTGCAGAGACCGTCCGGTATGAGCAGGCGATCCTCAGCGCGCTCTGTCTCTGTACCGTTATCATTGCGTGGCAGTATTTTTTCGTCTTGAGGGCATCCGCCCAGATCTCCGCGCCGTAGAGAAGGATCGAGTGGGCCGTCGACATAAGTAGCCGGCGTTTCCCCGGTCTCGGTCCGTTTGTGTTTGCCATCAGGCGGCTCAAAGCTGTTACCCTTTCAGCCGCCTTCTGGGCCGTCTTCTGTATGTGAGGCCAGAAGGTCATCTTCGTATCTATGGTCACACCCAGATACTTGACTTCCCCCGTAGCCTCGATGTCCTCTGTCCCGACTTTCATCGGCAGTCGCGTCTGTATGCGTTTCCTCGTGAGGAACACGAGTTCCGTCTTTTCCGTTGCCAGTTGCAGTCCGTGCTCTGTCATCCATCGTCCAACCCGTCTCATCGTCTGGTTCAGTTTCAGCTGCGCCAGTTCTGGAGTCCGCTCAACGATCACCGCCGCGACGTCGTCGGCGTACGCGATGAGTGAGACGCCAAGCGGGAGCTCCAGCCTGAGCAGGCTGTCGTACACTCCATTCCAAAAGTCTGGTCCAAGTATGGATCCTTGGGCCACCCCTGCGGTGATCTGTTTGGTCACCTGTCCTGTTATTATTATTATTATTATTATTATTATTATTATTATTATTATTATTATTATTATTATTATTATGTGTAAATAATAAATAATAAACAATAAATAATTTAATTACCGACAAACCGATATATAAGTACCACAAATTTTGTTCGCCCGGTAAAAAAAAAAAAAAAAAAAAAAAAAAAAAAAAAAATTCACGAGTAAAAATGGATGTTTTTCCTTACCTATCGCTCCGTGCCGACCGCCACGAAAATACATAAATCTCATTCGTTATTTGCAAATAATAAATAATAAATAATTAAATATTATTATTATTATTATTTGTAAATAATGAATATTTTATTATTATTATTATTTGTAAATAATAAATAAATAAATTACCGGCAAACCCATGTTTACATACCACGAATTTTTTTTCATCCGGTGCAAAAAATAAAATCCACGTGTAAACTTTTCTTATTTCCTTACCTGTCGCTCCGTCCCAACCGCCGACGTTCGTCTCACTCCACGCTCCGCCTTCGCCTGGTTCGTCGCGCCAATTTCTCGCGTCGTTTCTGCAACAATCGGCGGGCTCCGGCAGTTCGAGGAACGCGGAACGATAACAACGATAACGAGTTGTTGGCGCGCTGCGGTCCAACTCTCGTCCCGCGTCTCTCTCTCTCTCTCTCTCTCTGCAGTTGGCGCGCTGGCCGAGACACGAAATTGCGTGTCCGTAGCTTCACCGTTCGGCTGTGCGGCGAGTGCATCGGGCGTACCGCGCCCAACCGTAGGACCGGCTCGCAGCTTTTTCCGAGCGAGACGCAAGCCGAGCGAGCGCTGCGATATACCGTATCGATTGCTGGGGGGAGGGGGAGGAGGGGGGTAGAGAAAAAGGGATGGAGACCGCGAGAACAGGCCCGAACGGTTATAGGCCAGGCCGAGAACACATTACATGATTAAACCAGGCCAACGAGCGGACTCCGCCGCGCTATACACACGAGGCGGCCGAGCACTCGGCGCGTCCTGTGTACGGCCTTGCAGCACTTACCTTATTAAAATATCCCGCGAGCGGCTTGACAAGTCCGAGCGAGAGAGGCGCCCCGAACGCTCTCGCGTCGTCGACGACGACGGCGCTCTCTCCCCCATCGCCACTCCCACTCTGGCCAACACTACACAATAACCCTCGCAGTACCTCCGACTCTCTCTCTCTGTGTGTGTGTTTTGTATTTTTCCCCCGAAGCAAATTCGAAGAAACGTCGAAATGCGTCATCGTTGGTTGTAGGCTAGGCCGAAAAATGCGTGGTTGTAAAAACGGAGACAAGGATCTTGGGAAATTGTCGAGTATCACGAGAACCTGAGGTGTTTCGCCTTTTGCAGCGAGGATTGGCGATGCGAGATCACTGGCGATAGCGACAATTGGCGGGACTGAAGGATTTTACGCTGGGAGCGGGAATACCGTGAATGTAGCGAAATGAGGCGAGGTTCTCGTGTTTGGCCGCAGGTGGCGCCACGGCGAATTTCATTGGCTGAGCGTTGCGGTTTTTTTTTAGGGTTATTTGGTGGCTTTTGCAAATCGATTTTTATGCGAAAAGATTCGGCGAAATGTACGTAGTTTTTGGATTGTATTGAATATAACGAAAAGGTGTTACAGATTGTTGATTTCGGGTTGATTGCAAGGGAAGATTGTTGCGCGTTTGACCTTCGAGGGAAGACAACGCGCGGTTTGTTGTGGGTTTTGTCGTAGCTTTCGAGGAATCGAAAAGAACGTAATGTGATGTATTCGAGATTATAAATATGCAGCATTTTTCGGTGGTTAATCTTAATATCTTTGCTTCTGAGTTTATTCCGATAAACACTGACTTTTTTCGTGTCTTGGAGGAAGCAGAAAATATCAACACAGAAGGTTATATATGTAACCCAACGAGGAATCATAGATTTCAGGGGGATCGAGAGCATATTAGGGACGAGAAGCAGTAAAAAAGAATCCTCGTCTCAGAATTGTTAACAAACAAAAAAAAACTCAACTGTTTTTCTATTTCAGAGACTAAAAAACGGCGGCTTTAATCCTAAGCTGGAAATTTATTGTATTTTTTATTTACATTAACAATTTTTCAGTGTAATTTTTTTTACGTAAATTATCTTTTGTTTTTTTTTCTCCTGATCGTTTATACAAGCAACAATTTAAATCGTCGTTTATCAGATAATCGTATTAAAATTATCGGTGACTTTAGCAGGGCTCGAGTCCCTAGGAACCTTCGAAGATCCATTCCGGTCGTATCCACCGACGTTTTATTGAGTGGCGTTAAAACGCAGAATTGTGGCCATTACGCGAGGTCTCCTTAGGACGTATATAAGTGTGGCAAGGAAGCGAGGAGAGGAAGGATGCAGCCGGGTAAGGTGAGTGGGTCGAGGAGGCGAAATTCCACCGGAGAATTCCAGGCTAGCGTGTTACCACGGGCGTTACACGGGATTTTATGTCCTCGCCCGCGTGAATATTCATCCGATAATTCGTGAGACTCGAGTGGTTATTAATTCGGTTAGAGGCGACTGGCGTCTACCGGCTCTCGTGTGCATAATTAAGGATGCTTTCGACCTTGCTCCACTCACCGAGATTGGTCGCGATGAATAAGTGACGGTTGTGCGGTTGAACGAGCTCGGCGCGCGGCGCCCGTGTCTCTCGACCCGCGCTATACGTACTTCTCGTTCCATACAAAACAACACCGCGCAATAAGGAAGTCGTCGAGTGTCGCTGCACTTGTCATGCAAATGGCCGGGTTAGCCGAGCCTACGTTTCCCCCCCCCCCCCTTCCGGATTTACGATTTCAACGGCATTTCCGGAAACGCTTCAACGCCGCCGGCTGTGCGCATGTAAACAGCGTCCGTGGAAAACGACGCGGACGATATCCCCTCTTAAAAAAGACATGGCGTAAATATCTCGAAATATATCGAAATCTTGAAGCCAGCTTTGCAAGCGTTCCGATTGGTCGGCGGCGGCTTCGATATAAAATCGATTCGGTGTCATGGCTGCCGCGGAGTCACGCGCGCGTTTTGAATGGCTGTATTGGCCACAAGAAAAGATTATATATATTATATATTTATTATATTATATTTATTAAATTTAATTTTTTCCCCTCTTACAAAAGACATGGCATAAATATCTCGAAATATATCGAAATCTTGAAGCCAGCTTTCAAGCGTTCCGATTGGCCGGCGCGGCTTCGATATAAAATCGATTCGGACTATCATGGCCGCTGCCATTTGCACGCGCATTTTGAATGGCTGTATTTGCCACAAGAAAAGATAAATGAAAAGCAAGGAGTGCGAGCGAAGCGAGCACGTTGTTGCTAGTCCTCTCTTAGAAAAAACATGGCACATCGAAGTCGAAATACTGAAGCCGCTTTTCGAGCGTTCCTATTGGTCGGCGGCGGCTTCGATATAAATCGATTCGGACTGTCATGGCCGCTGCAGTCACGCGCGCATTTTGAATGACCGTATTGGCCACAAGAAAATATAAACAAAAAGCAAGGAGTGCGAGCGAAGCGAGCACGTTGTTGCTAGTCCTCTCTTAGAAAAAACATGGCACATCGAAGTCGAAATATTGAAGCCGCTTTTCGAGCGCTCCTATTGGTCGGCGGTGGCTTCGATATAAAATCGATTCGGACTGTCATAGCCGCTGCAGTCACGCGCGCATTTTGAATGGCTGTATTGGCCACAAGAAAAGATAAATAAAAATCAAGGAGTGCGAGCGAAGCGAGCACGTTGTTGCTAGTCCTCTCTTAGAAAAAACATGGCACATCGAAGTCGAAATACTGAAGCCGCTTTTCGAGCGCTCCTATTGGTCGGCGGTGGCTTCGATATAAAATCGATTCGGACTGTCATGGCCGCTGCAGTCACGAGCGCGTTTTAATTAATAGCAGTATTGGTCGCAAGAAAAGATAAATGAAAAGCAAGGAGCGCGAGCGAAGAGAGCACGTTGTTGCTAGTAAACACAAACTCGAGGTATACGCGTGTCGTCCGCCATTTTCGGAACCCCGAACGCCTCGTGTTTATCGGGAGACTGACTCGAGTTACGTGTACTCGCTATACAGCCGGGCAGAGCCGTCGCAGAGAGGTGGAACACACACGCGTTTGTATCTTCCGATCGCAATGCGACTGACCTATATACGAAGGAGGATTCAATCTCAGTCTCGACCTCACTCAACGAGAGCGTTACGCAATGGATGGACGCCATATAACCTACAAAATACGTAAGTGTAAAAACAGAGTGGAGGTTTTGTTTCGTTCTCGGGCTTTTTTTTTGCGGTTGCACGGAAACGAAGTTGCGGAGTTGGCCACAACGGACATCGGGCGTTGCGAGATATAACAAGTCGATTTCGCTGCGCACTTTAGGGACACTTTCAGCCATGGAGATAAATGAAAAGCACGCGACTAGTATTGAAAGTGTCGCGAAACAAAATTACGAACAAATGCAATTTTTTCTCGCGTTTTTTTTTTCAACAGAAGGAAAACTGCCTGCCACATAGTTGGTAAAATACGTTGCTAAACATTGGAAGATAATATTGAAAGCATCGCGAAACAAAATTACGAAGAGACGTAATTTTTATGCGATTTTTTTTTTTTTCGTCAAGAGTAAAATTTCCTGCCACCTAGTTGCTAAAATACATTGCTAAAAATTGGAAGCTAATATTGAAAGTATCGCGAAACAAAATTACGAAGGGACGTAATTTTTTTGCGATTTTTTTTTTCCGTCAAAAGTAAAATTTCCTGCCGCCTATAGTTGCTAAAATACATTGTTAAAAATTGGAAGCTAATATTTAAAGTATCGCGAAACAAAATTACAAAGGGACGTAATTTTTTTGCGATTGTTTTTTTTTTTCATCAAGAATAAAACTACCTGCCACCTAGTTGCTAAAATGCATTGCTAAAAATTGGAAAATAACATTGAAAGTATCGCGAAACAAAATTACGAAGGGACGTAATTTTTTTGCGATTTTTTTTTTTTTTTTCTTTAAGAGTAAAAATTCCTGCCACCTAATTGCAAAAATAAATTGCTAAAAATTGTAAAAAATATTGTATTTTTTTCCTGTGCGTGGTAAATTCAGTGTGTTTCAGTCTCACCTTCGAGATTTTTGTTTCTAGCGAGAAGAGCGAGCAGCACGTCGGGATTGGGCGGCCCGTCGGCGAGGTCGCTCGGGTCGTGATGATGATGTCCAGGCGGCAGGCTCGCGGATCCCGCGAGGCTGGCGAGGCTGGCGGGATGTCCCCGGGGCGGCACGAGAAGCGAGCCCGAGTCGCCGGCACCGCCGGCCGGCGAGACGCCGGCCCCGGTGCCGCTCGCGACGGCGGCGGCGGCCGCGGCCGCCGCCGCAGCGAGATGCAGCGAGTTGAGGCCCGACGACGCGCTCGGGGGTGCCGAATGCACCGCGGCGGACATGGAGAGATCGACGCCGCCGAGGAGGACCGGACGACAGCCGCCGCCGCCGCCGCCGGACGACACCGCCGGGAGGATCCCTCCACCTCCCGGCAGTGGCGCGTACGGCAAATACAGCTCCAGTATAGCGGCTCGCGACTTTTGAAAAAATATACGTCTCTTTTTCGGTGGGTATCTCGCGCTCTAAGCGCTCACTGGCGATTTTCCTCAATACGCACCGGCTCACTCACCGCAATTTCACTCAGAGTTATCGAGTTTTTTTTATCGTCTCACTCAAAATTTAGTAAATTGAACTTTTTTTTGTTTATCGTCTCACTCAAAATTTAGTAAATTTACCTTTTTTTGTTTATCGTCTCACTCAAAATTTAGTAAATTTACCTTTTTTTTTCTTTATCGTCACTCAAAATTTAGACGATAAATTTAGTAAATTTATCGTCTCACACAAAGTTAAAAAATCACATAAAAAAAAAAATGTCTTAATCTTAATCCGCGGGAAATAAGCGATGAGTCCTCACTTTCTCTCTTGTATCTTTCGTGTGTCTCGCGTTTGCAATTAAGCCAAAAGCACACGTGTTTGTAAATAACGCCTCGAGTCCCTGTGTGCTGCTCGCTGTCAATCAACAATATTTCCCGCGCTTTTTCGTATCCACTCGACGGTCCCACTGCGTTTCTTTTCCCGTTTCAATTCTTGATTATTCACTATTTATTTAGTTCACTCAATCCACCAGTCAATTTTTCTTTTTCCTGCAATTAACCTCGCCCATCGTTATTTATTTTTTATTATTCCACTTTTCTCTCCCTCAGTCACCGGACACTCCGTGTCACCTTCAGCGCTGCGTTTCTATTCTTCACTATTCACTATTTTTCTTTCACTCAGTCCACCAGTCAATTTTTCTTTTTTCTGCAATTAACCTCGCACATCGTTTTTTTTATTTCTTATTATTCCACTTTTCTCTCTCAGTCACCGGACACTCCAGTCACCCTCAGCGCTGCGTTTCTATTCTTCACTATTCACTATTTTTCTTTCACTCAGTCCACTAGTCAATTTTTCTTTTTCCTGCAATTAACCTCACCCATCGTTTTTAAAATTTTTAATTATTCCACTTTTCTCTCCCTCAGTCACCGGACACTCCAGTCACCCTCAGCCCTGCCTTTCTATTCTTCACTATTCACTATCTTCAGTCCACTCAGTCCCCCAATCAATATTTCTTTTTCCTGCAATTAACCTCGCCCATCGTTTATTTATTTTTATCTCTAATTACTCCACTTTTCTCTCCCGCAGTCTCCGTGTCACCCTCAGCTCAGCCCCGAAGTCACCGCGTCCGAGTCTCAGATACCGATGAAAGGTGTCGAACCGCGTGTCACGGGGTACGTGATACGTCGCACGATGGGCGTCGGGGCTCGTCGTCGTCGTCGCCCGCCGACGGTGAAGCTCGTCGAGGATTCGTCGTCGCCGGCCCCCGAGATCAGCCCGCACGGCGTTTCCTCGCGATTCAGCAGCAGCAGCAGCAGCGCGCACCCTCACTGCACCAGCCGCCGTCACGCGCGACAGCATAACTCAACTTTCCCGCGAGCACTTTGCGTATTCCTCGAGCTGCGACGACGAAGATCCGCGGCTGTTGGCCATCGCCGCTTCTGCCGTCGCCGCCGCCGCGGGGAATCGAAGGAGACACACCGACCACCGATCCACTCGGGCAAGACCCACGAATTTTTTTCTCTCTCTCTCTCTCTCTCACCGTGCGGCTCCCGCGCTATAATACACGCGGCTAATCGTCTAGCGTGGAACTCGCGAGAGTCTATAGCGCGTCGCGGCCGCCGCTGCTTTACGCAGTTTCGGCGCTTATCGGAGTGGAGCCGGCGCTCGCCGTGGCGGCTTTATCTCGATCATAACCTTGGCTATGCGGAGCGCGAATGGCTGGCCCGCGGCTGAACGCCCGAGCGCTCCTCGAGAAAAAAAGAAGAAGAAAAAAAAAGGAAAGAAAAAAAAACAGAAGCGAGATGATCTCTCTGTCTCTGCGGCCGATTACGGCGGACGCCACTCGAAATATCGTGTCGGCCAACGCGGATGGCCCCGGCGACCTTAAACCCGGATTGTTTAGCTCGCTTCTCTCTCTCGCTTCCTCGCGCAGCTCTCCGCACTTTTCGCACGCACTCGCTTATCGCCGTTTAATTATCATTCGTGACCGCGACCGGGTGTCGGACAAAACGGGGGCCCCCTCATTCGTACGTAGCTCTCCACTCGCGGGCATCAGAGCGACGCTCGCCGCTCGTCCCGACTACTCTGAGCCTCGGATCCTCCGCGGGGCTCGCTGGGGACGTCGACGATGTTGGGTTCGGCCGCCGCGCGCGACGTCGCCGAACATCCGATCCTTTCGCGATTCGCGATCGATGAGTTTTTACACGCGTGACAATGTAAATTACGCCTGAACCGGGCGGCGACCGATGTAAATGTGCTCGTGATGCGAGGTCCGCCTGCGAGGCGGCCGAGGAAAAAGTGTCCGGGGGAACCCGAAGGGCGGAGGGCCTTCGTCGGCGTTTTCGTTCGGCGATCGCGGCCGTCGGCGCGCCTTTTGAGGCGAGCGAGTCCTTTGCGCTCAGGACGCGTCGCTCGGCGGGCGAGAGAGAAGCCCGCGGTTTGCCAGAATGCGCCGCTCCGCAGCCTCGTCGTGGACACCGGGCGAAAGAAACTCCGCGGCTGTAGTCGCGGATTCCACGACGCGGAGTCGTCGCGAAACGACCACGGGAATATCGGCGGGTTCTTGTTTCTTGTTTCTAGCTTAGGCACCTCGTAGGCTTCGCTTCCTCGAGATCCTCGCCGGTTCCTCGATGCCCGGGAGTTATTGTTATTATCTCTCTTAACGATGCGCGCTGCGCGAGAGCTGTTTGTTATTTACTCGTATTATAGTCCCAAGTCGATCAGCCTCGCGTTTACCGCGCTCCGGGATTTTTTGCGCACTTCACAACTTTTGTTAGTCGGATTGTCTTCATTTATTTGTTTTTTTTTACCGGGTTTAAATACACGTTAGATGCTTCAACGACAATTCGACACCTGGGTTAGAATTTAGCGACGGAACTGCGGTTACTTTAGCAGCGAATTTGAAACAATTTTTTTTTGTAATTTGCTGTGTGTTAGACGTTGGAAATTTTTTAAGTAGCTTTTTTTTCGATTTTAAACACAGCGTCGTAAAAGCTTCACCGACGATTCGACACCTTCTGGGTTAGAATTTAGCGACGAAACTGCAGCTACTTCAGCACCGAATTTGAAACAAAAATTGTTTATAATATGGAGACGCTGGAAACTTTTTGCGTAGCTTTTTTCGATTTTAAACACACCGTCGTCGACGCTTCACCGACAATTCGCCACCTTCTGGGTCAGAATTTAGCGACGAAACTGCGGCTACTTCAGCACCGAATTTGAAACAAAAATTGTTTATAATATGCAGACGTTGGAAACTTTTTGCGTAGCTTTTTTTCGATTTTAAACACTCGGTCGTCGCTTCACCGACAATTCGCCACCTTCTGGATTACAATTTAGCGACGAAATTACTGCTACTTCAGCACCAAATTCGAAACAATTTTTTTTGTAACATACAGTGTGTTTCACCTCGGAAACTTTCCGCGTAGCTTTTTTTTCCCGTCTCTCGGTAGATCGAAACAGGAGCAGCAAACGCGTTGTAGAAGCGAGAATTGAGGTGCGCGACGATTTCATTAGCGTGTAGACCGCGTTCGACTATGGCACCGGGTCCCGCTCGTGTCGGTGCTCGTCTCTCGCGACTCGGATCCGGAAGCGACGAGCGGCGACGGAGGAGGAATCGCGGTATACGCCGACTGTGCCACGGTGAGAGAGACGGATGGATAAGCGGAGAGAGAGAGAAGGCCGAGCCGGAGGTGCGTTCGGCTGGCGTGGGTGGCTGGGAGGCGGTGGGTTACGACGAGGAGAGGACACCGGGAACGAGGGAGAAACTCGTCGTCGTCGCGTGTACGGACGCGGATCGCGGGCCGATGTGGGAGTGCAGGGTGCGCCCCCTACTTGGGCTCGCTTCGGTTGTCTGCACCAACCGAACTCACGCTGTAGTCGGGGAGCGTGGAGCGCTTTACGGGGAAACACGGCCACCACCACCACCGCGACGCGGGGGTGGCGATGGTGGGGACCGAGGGGGTTGCGAGAGGATATCGCGCGCGGCACGCCTGCGCCGCACCCCCGTGCGCCTCCCGCGGAACTTACTCCGACGACCCCTCCGGCCCGGTTGCGCCACACGCGGACGTCGTCCACACGTCGCCGTTTTCCTCGACGAATGACCGCGGCTATGTTAATCGTAATTTATCACGATTTTCTTTTCGCTTTTTTTGGTCACGACCTTTTTTTTTAATGAATGACCACTTTTTTTATGGAAAAAGAGTTTTTTTTTATTTGGCTTGGGTGAAGTTGAAGGTCGTGATGTGATGATTTTGGGGGATTTTAATGGTGGGAAGGGGATTATTTTGTATGTTTTGCGAGAAATGAATAAAAATGTCACATTAGTAATTAGTAATGACAAATGTGAAATTAATAATTTGGTCACGACCTTTTTTTTAATGAATGAGCACTTTTTTTTAGGAAAGAAGTTTTTTTTTATTCGGTTTGGGTGAAGTTGAAGGTCGTGATGTGATTATTTTGGGGGATTTTAATGGTGGGAAAGGGATTATTTTGTATGTTTTGCGAGAAATTAATAAAAATGTCACATTAGTCATTAATAATCACAAATGTGAAATTAATAATTTGGTCACCTTTTTTTAATGAATGACCTTTTTTTTATGAAAGAAGTGTTTTTTTATTCGGCTTGGGTGAAGTTGAAGGTCGTGATGTGATGATTTTGGGAGATTTTAATGGTGGGAAGAGGATTTATTTTGTATATTTTGCCACTGGAGGGAGTTTGGTCGGGGTACTTGTTTGTTTGCTTGGCGGGAGAAATAGATGATAACATTTTTGTGGTATTGTATTTAGCGAATGTCCGTGAAATGCAGACGAAAAGTTAGCATTGCTATAATTCTATTTCGATATGATGAGCAAATTGTTGCTGTCTCTGGACAATATATTCGGATGCTATACAGCCTCTATTATTCTCGGTAGAGAATAATAATTATGTATCCTAGTTTTTGCGAAGTTATCCGAATTCTCTGATTTCAGTTAGCAGAATTTTCAATTATTTCTTCGATGAGCGAATATTTTATGATTTATATCAAAATTGTTATTAATTTCTCTCCAAAGCAAACGAGCCATTTTCACTTTCGTAGAATATAATCGCTACTCGTCTTTCGATATTTCCATCAACTCGCTAAAACCGAAAAATACTAAAAGCGACAAAAATTGCTTAAAAAAATCAACTCTTTATCAAATGACATCAACAGGTCAGCTCATATCGCATATCTCGTTCATTCTATATACACGTTATTGCATATAAAATAATTAATTTCCGTAATCACTAACGAATTTTTTTTTCCAGCCACCGACAAGAAACTACATTTTGCGGCCGTGTCGTGCATGAGACGATCAAGCTGGCATCCCTCAGTGATGGCGGCTACGGGGTGGTCGACGCCCCCGCCGCGACTTTCACCCTCGCTGCTCGCTTCTGGTCAGCGCGGTCATCGCTGTTCCAACGACTCCTGGTTCGTCCTCCCAACTCTGATAAAAAAAAAAAAAATAAAAAAAAATATAACTCCAATACGTCAATTCCAATGTTGCAGAAAGACGCTAAAACACCAAATCGAAAGGATACTTCGCGTATCACATACCAGCAGCGTAAATCTTCAAACCCGCGCATACGTTTCCAAAGCCGAGTATACATCGGACAATCGGACGAAGGACGAATTCGCGTCACGGATGCCCGACAGCCACACCACCGGCTCTGGCAAACCTCCGTCGCAAAGCCCCCCCATACAGCGCGGGAAGTGTGCGTCGCGGCGCTCATAGAGTGCGTTGCACTCAACGAAATTAAAGTGCGAGGGTTGCAGCAGCGCGTCTGTGTGGATCAGTTCGCGTCGTCGCGAGTCGCTCGTTGTGTCCCTCTCGGCATTAAACCTCGTCGGTATGAAACGATGAAGAAAAAAAAAAAAAAAAAAACAACAAGGTTCCTTTGCAGCCCGCTTCATATATTATTATCCTCTCTTGCAGGTGAAAATAGTCGGGCGATGCGCCGCGGGCGAATATAAGAAGCCCCCGAGGCGGACGACGAAGAGGAGGAGGCCGAATAATGAGGAAGAACAGAAGAAGAAGAAGAAGAAGAAGAAGCCAAACAGTTCGAAGATGTTTGCTCTGCCGGAGAAGAGATGCGCAAAGGAGTCGCGAGGATAGGAGCGGAGGAAAAAAAAAAAGTAATGCGGATGGCATTGATAGCGCGCGAGGGAGGAGGACGACGACGGGAAAGGCGAGGAGGACAGAGGTACGCGAGGAGGCAGGAGAGAGCGGGTCCGCTTGCCTCGATATCGAACGAGGGACTAGCCGCCGAGAGAGGCGGAGTCAGGGAAGCCCAGTTGCTATGGGAACGTGACACTCTCTTTCTCCCCCAACTGTGCGGTGCTTTACGGAGCTTTTCGAGCGCACGAGGTGCCGGGCCGAGCTTTCTCGCCGTAGCTTTGCCCCCCTTCGAAACCCTCCCGCCTAACCCCACCCGTTCGCAATATCCGCACGGAGAATTTGTGAAGACGAAAAAAAAACAAAAAATTCCACGCCGATTCTTACGTTCATCTTGCATCCCGAGAAGATATCACGTACGGAGGTTCGTGAGGCGCAGTTTCCATGCTTTTATCGATGCTGCACGAGGTTTCTTTGAAATTACGGGTTTAGTTGTAATAACGGATTTTACGGTAGCAGCTGAACGCAGATTCGGTTGTTTTGCTGTTTTGCGGGAGATTAAAGGCAGGGAATTGAGATTTTGTTTTTTGTTTTTATTTTTACTTTGTTGGCGATTTTTTCGCGTCGAAAATTCAGTGGGTAAAATTTTTCTGGTATTTATTAGTATTGTTGTCGGGTTATTCGTTCTCTGATTGGCTGTCGGGATGTCTACAACTCGTTGATAATCAACGAGATTTGGAGCTTTGTTAATGTTATTTCTAAATATATTTTTTATTATTATATTTGCAGAGAAAAAAAAAATCATTTTTCATGCGTTTTTCTCGTCGAGTTTTCTACTTTTGGGGCAAACGACGCTGATTTTCAGAATCAGCGGGTAATTTGCCATCGGAAAGGATTAAAAAAAAAAAACTTTCCGAAGAAAATTACCTCATCCGGGTTTCAAGAAAACAGCAGGAGCGACGAAGATGTTTGGTCGACTATTTGCACCGTTAAATATCTTTTAATCCTTGCGTTACACTTTTTTTTTTAAAGCAAACTTATAGTCGTAGTCGCTGTAGCTGCTATAGTCAACACAACGGACGAGAGAACGAAAGAGGGACGGAATGACATATGCAGAATGTAGCCACCTCCATATTTCACAGCGAGTTATATTCGCGAGAATTTACGACCTACGCTCTCGACTTTACTCCCTCGGCGAGGTGCGCGCTTTCATTCTTTATTTTGCTCTCTCGGCAGTCCGATGCAGCGGACCAGCCGCTGTCAGGGTGTGCATTTCCCTGGACAGCATCATGCCCTTTCACCCCCATTTTTTCTGTTTTTTCAACCTTCCTCCATTTACATTTTTTTTTTTTTTCACCTATAGTCTGCTTTACTGTATTTTATTATTCTAATGTATTTCGGCGATGAATACATCTCCGGGATAAATGAATGTTCAACGAGTCCGTATCGAGTCGGTGTCGAAAAAACAGGTGAAGACTTTCGGCAGTCTAATCGGTCTGCGCTACTCGAAGATAAAAGTAGTAGGTTGCGCACGGTCCTAACGCGATAAGTATTTGGCTTTGCTTCATTCAGCGCGGCGATAACAAATTCACCGTCACGTGCTACGTAACAGTAATCATTTTATGTATACATATATGGGTATCTTTTTATAATGTAGAAGTACCAGGAATTGAAGTGCATGCAAAGTGCACATAGTGAATAATTGACGAGAAATTCGAGCCGAAATCCGGTGAATTGTAGAGCGAGAATTAGGTCAAAGTGCGGAAATCTTGGGCGAACAATCGCGATTGGAGATGATGACAAAATCGTGGTAATTGAACTTTGAATTATTTAGCCTGCCATGAGTCAATTGGCTAATTATAAAAAACGTGCTTTGTACATAGAGATAAGGGACCTTTCGGTTCAACTGCGTCCGGTTAAATCGAGCTATCAAACTAATTTCTAATCAGCACTACTGTATTTCCGGTCACCTCAGATGTTTTCATCCGCTGATAGTTGTGACAGTCGAAAACACAAGAAATTTCGTTGCTTTGACGTTATATTTATTTGACGATAGATTTAGACGAACGATAATAAGTTGGTCGCATTTCCAGCTATTGAAAAGATTTTTAAGCTTGAATTTTACTTCGACAAATTAAATCGTCAGGAAACATAAAATCAATTTCTGCTGTGATTTTAATTTAATTATTCGGAACATAAATTACGTGTTTGATGTATAATATTACGATAATACCGCAAATTTATCATCAAACATATTTCGTAATTGTCAACGTTGCCTCGACGCGATGAAAAGTTTACAGCGTGTCGTTAATGAAAATCGCGCTAAACTACTTGTGCATCGAGTCATCAGCGTGTAATAAATATCATCGTTTGCCGTGGATGTTGGGGCCGTGAGGCTGACTGTCGGCTAACGCCGGAAACTTGGCGGTTCCTTATTCACCCTCGTTTCCCGCTCGTAACCGCCCTGTGATGTGCAAACTTTTCGAAAGCACCGCGTGGTTCAGAATTTTTAACCCCCGGCGTCGTAAAAGTTTAAGAAACGAGGGGGGCCAGGATTTCCCGAAATTGTTAATAATTCGCGGTCGCGTTGCAGTCGCTCGCGGTTCGGGGGCCTTCAGAGGGTGCGAAGACGGCTTAATTATTCGGGAACCACCGCAATTTTCGCCACCACGCGGCTCGTCGATCTCACCGATAATTCGCGAAACTTTTTGCTAAACCGTATAAATAGTAATTTTAATAGCAATTTTTTGCTAAACCGTATAAATAGTAATTTTAATAGCCATTTTTTGCTAAACCGTATAAATAGTAATTTTAATAGCAATTTTTTGCTAAACCGTATAAATAGTAATTTTAATAGAAATTTTTTGCTAAACCGTATAAATAGTAATTTTAATAGAAATTTTTTGCTTTTGTATAAATAGTACTCGGGCAATTTTCGCGATGACAATCGTATCGACTCCGGCGCAGCGATGCGAGTGATTAGAAAAGTGTGTCATTATTGAAATTGCCAATCTCGGTTGATCGCATTTTAATTCAATCATCGATTTTACACGTTTGAGTGGATTGATTCCATTGACGTTTTGCCGAGTAATTATTATGCTCCGAATATAGCTTTTTATTCGACGAACAAAAACTGATTTATTTATCGTGTATTTGCGGATGTGTCGACAAAGCCAATATTTTCTCACGCATATTACACCGTGAGTGGCGAGGAAATAACGAAATATATGTTACACGCGGGACATATCTAAAAATGGATACCCTTTGAGAAACACGAGTAAACCAATTACTTGGTTAAGCGGGCAAACCCCCATGAAATTCAATTGTCTTCGCCCCATGCGTTCTTGGGCTAACCACCCTACTAGTATTTCCTCGCCGTCCCACCCCTCGCGAAGACTTCTCGCTCGAGTGTACGAGAACGGCAGCGCCCTGCGCTATTAGGGTGTCAATTAAATTAGATCGCCTTCCGTGGTCCCCGCTGGACTGGGTCGGCCCGTAAAATGTCATTCCACCTTCGTTCCAGTTTATTCCTCTTGGTACGAATATTCTTCGTACCAATTAAGGAAACAGCGGGAGAAAATTTTACAAACACTCTTGTGAATAATTTTTAATACTTTTTTATCAATACACTTTTTAAATTTTGGTCCTTTTTTTGCAGTGAATTTGTGTAACTATGACTGATGGCCATCGCTGTCCTCGGAAGCGACGGTAAAAAAATCTTCAAAATCACATTGAGAGACTGTAAAAATTGTATTTTGAAAGACACAAATCCTCAAATCCACAAGACAAAATTTGGTCCTCTTGGTATGAATATTCTTCGTACCAATTATGGAAACAGCGGGAGAACATTTTACAAACATTCTTGTGAATAATTTTTAATACTTTTTTTTATCAATACACTTTTTAAATTTTGGGTCTTTTTTTGCAGTGAATTTGTGTAACTATGACTGATGGCCATGGCTGTCCTCGGAAGCGACGGTAAAAAAATGTTCAAAATCACATTGAGAGATTGTAAAAATTGTATTTTGTAAGACACAATTCTGTTCCAGGTCGTAACGTTCCAACACAGCCAGTCGCCGGATATATAGATAAGATTCACATCACCGATGGACGACAACTTTTCAGAAGGTGATATAAAAATTATAGAACTTAATTTTTTCACTATGAATTTTTTGTTAAGCCATTTTCATATTCAAATCTCAATGACTTAACCCTGACAATACCAAAGGGTCCATTTGTGAGCATTTAGTACACTAAAGTCCACTACCTTGGTTTCCATTTTTAGGCTTATGATGTCCAAAAAAACATTCGTTGTTGAGTGCTAATCTTACACTCTAAAAAAAAATCTATGTCGATTTTCATGTACAATTTTGGTAATCATTAATTTAATAATCATGTGTTGTAGTATTAAGTCACCAAATTACCAAATTTAATTGTAGTGTATTACATTTACGATGCAAACACATTAATTTCGTTTTCCTATACCGAGTACAAATTTCACACACGATTGTATAGGAAAAACGCAAACATTTTTTACAGTGTAGCATTGCTTCTACAAAATTTGACCGCCCATTCAAAAGCGTACTTTTAAAATCCTACATGAGACCTACACCTGACTTTCACCCGGTGTTATCAGGGTAAGATTTTCATCCGTAGAGACTATCATAAGTTACAGAACACAATATTGTTTTCCACACAGTCATCACATTGTCAAAACTGCGTGTACATTTAACTCTCTCTATATATAACAACTATGGTTCGTTTCTTCAGCATTGAATGGAAAAAAATAAAGCGCGGGTGGATGGAATGGCGCGAGTGGAACAAGGGGTAAAAGCGGTTCAGCGTGTAATCCAGACTGTATTGTCGTGCGTCTTTCATCAAGCGGAGAGTTGTTCGCCATGGTCTCAATATCAATGGATATCGGTGAGCGAGAGACAGAGAAAGAGAGGAGTGAAAAGAAAGAAAAAAAGAGAGAAAAAAAAACAAAGGGTGAAAGGTAGCGCGAGAACGTTTGACAAGATCAGCAGGAGACACGAAGCGGCAAGAACAAAAGAGATGTTGCGGGAGTACGCGTCGAGGGGCTCGACTTTCCTGATACACCGTTTCACGACATATGACCCAAGAGTTTTGCCTTCTCGTCGCCGCGACCCCTCTGGGTTATCTGCTCACGGTCGTCGCGCTCGTTGCTCGAAAGGCCGTAAGCCCCATGAATCGAAATGATCGCGGTGGTCTGGGCTCCGAGTCGCAGCGACTGATCCTCTGATCATTGCTAACGGTAATGGCGGATTACCAGGCATCATCCACCATCTGGCACTCTGACTTATTTCACTTTCACGGCGAAAACGATCCGATTTATCGTCCGAGTGTGCAGTGACCTTCCGGCTCCCTCTTGAGTGCATTTGGCATCTTCGGGGTCGTTAAACGTTTGAGAATAATTTTCAAACGTTTTTGCAATATCGGTGGTTTTATCGATCGAACGTATCAACGTTGTAAATACATTTTGAGAGACGTTTTCGCAGCAACAGAATTTCAACTGGTCGGCAAACTGCGAAAAGCAAAAAAAAATTGTAAAATATGGAATAAAAAGCAATTTTGGTTTTTGTTTTATAAACTCTGATCGAATGGGTTTTTTTTAAATATATGTTGCAAGTTTCAACTGGAATAAATATATTTAAATTGAATCGTACCTTTCTAAAAAGCCACATGAGCTGCATACATTTTTTTCCTCCGGTTAGTGTTAAATAAATAACAAAATAAAATAGTGTTAAATAAATAACCAATTATTTTTTAAAACGTGGTTCGTCAGATTTAAAACCCGATCTATGGTGAAACGAACATTTTACCGAACAAAAAAATTGTTGAATTTCCGTGACAAAAAGAGTCTGGTATTTAATACCAGAAAGTATCTTGTGTTTTAAAATTAAATAAATTAAGTATTAAAACGACTTTGCCGATAAAAAAGGGACAAAACCTTTTTTTAATTAAGTTTTTAATCAACGTTTAGTCTCCATCATGCATAAAAGATAATTTGTTTGTAGAAAAAGCGACCTTTTTAATGTTATTGTCGCTTCCACAAAAAACTAACGGCGACATATAAGTAAAAAAAAGTCTGTGGTTCAATGTCTGCATCGATAGGGTAAAGAGCTTAGGCAGCCTGACATTTATGGTCGAATATGCGGTGAGTCTTACGAGGGCATCGGCCCTCAGTCGAATGAAAAGGACTTAGGTCGCGCGGGATATACATTCAATTTGGCGATCGCCCAATTGGCACTATCGACTTCCACACTCGGCAAAGGGAGAGCCATACGCGCTTCTAGCATTTCACGGATTTACCGGAATATTTAGTGTGGGCTTATGGCTTTAACGTTTGGTGGGTGGCTGGACCGGGGGGAGCAGGTGCTCACCCATGACAACCGAGTGATTTATCCTCGTGCTCCACACCGCACGGTCTCCCCGCATCCAGCCTCACACGAGCTACGACATCGTCCCAACATTGTCACCCGTCCTCTCTGCAAAAATATTGAAAATTCCTCCAGCCCTACGTGTTTCACTCCCGATCGAGTTCGCTTCATATATATTTTCTCTATCAACGATAATTGCTCGAATGTAACGTTGTTTATTGATCAATCATTCCAGCTCGACGCACACGCGACTCGCGCCTCGTTCTTTTCTACACTCGCAGGAAGCAACGAAGCCTCTTGTGTAATCAACGTCATGCTGAGCTCGCGGCTCGTTTCAATCACGAGAACGTGGGCAGAGTCGAGCGGCTGCTTATCTACCACATGCTTACAGGCTCCACGTGTACGCAATCGTAAACTGTACAATCGACTTAAATTATCGAGTGTTGAAGAAAATATAATGTAATTTACTGTGAACTAATTATGTAATTGATGTAAATTAAGTGTGAATGAATAAATACGTGTGATGAGCGACGAAAAAAAAAAAAATCCTGAGGGGGCACCCGGGTTTGAACCGGGGACCTCTCGATCTGCAGTCGAATGCTCTACCACTGAGCTATACCCCCAGTTGAGATTCGACACGAATCCTCCTGTTCATGAATTACTCCGAGACGCCGAGAGAGTACGAAAATATACGCGGGTGCAGGTAAAAAAAAAAGATAAAGTGAGGGGGCACTCGGGTTTGAACCGGGGACCTCTCGATCTGCAGTCGAATGCTCTACCACTGAGCTATACCCCCAGTTGACGTTCCACGAGAAACGTCGCGCACATGTACCGAAAATGGCCGGTGGACGAAGATGAATTAAATACAGACATTTCGCAGATTCTTTTTGTCGAGAAAATTCAACAATTTTTTTTGTTCATAAAATCGATGATATGCAAAATTTTAATTTCGAGTTTTGCAAACAAGAATACGGTAAAAATGCCCGATTCAGCATAATTCACCATAATCGAAATGCTCGATTCACCATAATTTTAAAAAATGATTGTTTATTTATTTAACAATATTTTATTTGGTTATTTATTTAATACTAGCGAAAGGGGAAAAAATGTATACAGCTCACATGCACCGAAAATGGCCGGAGGACGAAGATGAATTAAACACAGACATTTCGCAGATTCTTTTTGTCGAGAAAATTCAACAATTTTTTTTGTTCATAAAATCGATGATATGCAAAATTTTAATTTCGAGTTTTGCAATCAAGAGTTCGGTAAAAATGCTCGATTCACCATAATTCACCATAATTGAAATGCTCGATTCACCATAATTTTTAAAAATGATTGTTTATTTATTTAACAATATTTTATTTGGTTATTTATTTAATACTAGCCAAAGGGGAAAAAATGTATACAGCTCACATGCACCGAAAATGGTCGGAGGACGAAGATGAATTAAACACAGATATTTCGCAACTTCTTTTGGTCAAGGAAATTCAACAATTTTTTTTGTTCATAAAATCGACGAAACGCAAGATTTTGATTTCGAGTTTTGCAAACAAGAATACGGTAAAAATGCCCGATTCAGCATAATTCACCATAATCGAAATGCTCGATTCACCATAATTTTAAAAAATGATTGTTTATTTATTTAACAATATTTTATTTGGTTATTTATTTAATACTAGTCAAAGGGGAAAAAATGTATACAGCTCATATCGCTTTTTAGATAGATACGATTTAATTTAGATATATTTATTTCCAGTCGAAAATTGCAACATTTATTTTTTTTAAACCCAATGGATCAGAGTTTATAGAACGAAAACCAAAATTGCTTTTTGACTAGGTGACTATTCAGAGCACTTTTTCCCTAATAAATAAATACATTGCTTTCCACTCCATTCCGCCCGCGTGTTCTGTCATCTGCCTCGTGAATAATCGTCACTTAGATCGATCGAAATATCGACTTTTAAAACTCCAAGTTTTATTGCGCCGGGTCGGGGCCGTCGTTATTCGTTCAATGGAAGCAATTTGCCGTTAGATAGGTGACAATGATTGTCGGGGATGCTTTCGAAACAAAACGAAAAAAAAAAAAAAAAAAACAAAGTGCCGAGACCAGTGTGTGTGTTGTCAGATACGCGCGTCAGTGGGTAAGGGCACAACACACAGCGAGTGCGCTGGGCGTTTCGGCCGACGACAGGTAGTGTAATATACTGCGGACCACCTAGTGGCTTCATGACTTTGCCATATGCCAGAGTCAGCGTGACTAAGGCCCACATGGCCGAGCTTCATATCCGCGCAGCACTCTCCACAACCCAGTGGGCACTATGACCCAGCCATCTCCGCTCAAAGCCTCCCCCTACGTACACTAACCGTGCGCTCATCCACAAACAACAACGGAAGGAAACTATTGATCACGAGAGAGGCACCGGGCAGGCATATACACCGCCGTCCGGAACTAGGACGATTGATTCTTTCCTACCTGCGCTGAGTCCTCGAAAAATCTTATACCGTCATCTAAATTCTTCGGTCCTCAGCTTAGGTGAACTGAAAATAAAAAAAAATTATTAAAGATTCAGGGTAAAAATGGATGATTAAAATAATTGCCGGAACTTACTTATCTTTGATCTTTGATTTTAGGACTGAAATTCAACGTTGCAATAGAAAATCAAAACTGACATAAATGTCTTCCATTTCATTGAGCTTTTTTAAACAGCATTTTTGTTAAATAGACACAAAGTTGATAAAATTCGTCTGAACGTAAGAAAATATGCAACTATAAATAAAAAATTGTTAAAGATTCAGGGTAAAAAAATTGATGATTAAAATAATTGCCGGAACTTACTTACCTGTAACCTTTGATTTTAGAAGTGAAACTCAACTTTGCAATAAAAAACCAAAATCGACATAAATGTCTTCCATTTCATTGACTTTGTTTAAACAATATTTTTGTTAAATAGACAGAAAGTTGATAAAATTCGTCTGAACGTGGAAAACATGCAAATGTAAATAAAAAAATCATTAAAGATTCAGGGTAAAAATGAATGATCAAAATAAGTGCTGAAACTTAGCATTGACCTTTGATTTTAGGACTGAAACTCAACGTCGCAATAGAAAACCAAAACCGACATAAATCTTTTGCATTTAATTGAGTTTTTTCAAACAACATTTTTTGTTAAATAGAGACAAAATTAATAAAATGCGTCTAAACGTAAAAACATGCAACTTTAAATTCGTACTGAGGATAAATTATTCATATTTCGCACCCATCAATACACAAATAAGTGAGAATGCACAGACACAAACTTTTCTGTTCTCGCTTGTAGCACAAAGCATTAAAATGTGTGTAAAAAGATGCAGCTTTGAATTTTTATTCTCTTGCCCGATAATTTATTCATTAACCTTACACATTGAACGCGATAAACTCTCTCGAGAGATACAAATGATAAACATGTAAGGGTGGACAGATGAAAACTTTTGGGGTCTCGGGTGTAGTTCAGCAGGGGCGAAGCGTCCGCCCCTCGCAGGAATCACCGTAAAGATCGTGCAATTAATCAATGTAAACGGAACACTACGGAGGATGCATGTGCGGCGAGAGAGCCCGGGGAAAAAGGGCGCTGCAGTTTTTATTGCGTCCAACACACTCGAGAGTCGCGCGGGTAACCCGCCTTCTGTCAATAAATAAATCTCGTTCCGCGCGGGGAGGATCGAAGACCCCCCGCTGATCGACGGGTATCCGCGCGCACCTCTCGAAACCGACACGTCGAGTGACTTCGGGGCTCAAGAAGCCGGAACAAATGTGTGTAGACAATTGGTTGTAACGTCGTAATTCAAAGGTTTCGCTCTTGTCGAAATGCCGGACGTGTTATATATTTTTTATTTCACTCGAGAAGATGAGAACGTCGTAAATCATGATGTTGAAATTTGCATCATTGGAATGCAACGAAATTTCGAAAAAATAATAATACTTGTTAACCCACATCATGAAATTAGGTACAAAAAATAATCAGAGCTACTAAATGCTATGGTGACTTTTTACACATCATTTCAGAAATTATAATTTCATAAATTATAAAAAAAATAAAAACATTAATTATTTTACACATAATTTCATTATTTGGGTTAATTAGAAATAATTGTTTTCTGAATTTCGTTGCATTCCAACGATGCAAACTTGTCGAAATGCCGGACGTGTTATATATTTTATATTTCACTCCAGAAGATGAGAACGTCGTAAATCATGATGTTGAAATTTGCATCATTGGAATGCAACGAAATTTCGAAAAAAAAAATTCTTGTTAACCCAAATCATGAAATTAGGTACAAAAAATAATCAGGGCAACTAATTGCTATGGTGACTTTTTACACATAATTTCAGAAATTATAATTTCATAAATTATAAAAACATAAAAACACTTAAATTATTTTACACATAATTTCATAATTTGGGTTAATTAGAAATAATTGTTTTCTGAATTTCGTTGCATTCCAACGATGCAAACTTCAACATCGTCGTAAATCGACGATTTTCCAAGCACGCGAGGACGAAGCCCTAATGAGTATTGATAAGCTCGACGACAAATTTTCCGATGGAAATCTCGTTAGACGCGCTGAAAATTCGATATCACCGCGCGCAGCGCTTGGAGCGTGTGACACGACATCCGGTCGCGGGAAGATCTCACCTATGCGAATAGCGGGAATTAATTTGATGAATTTTCAAATTGGCGTCCTAGCTGATGAATCGCATTAAACATTCAATCGAACCGAGGACGGCGAAGTCTCACGTATGCCGGCCGCCTCACTTCCGCCTTGATGTTATAGGTCGTGTTATGCGCTTCCAACTGTGTGACACGAATTGCGATGAAAGGTGCGGGCGTTCCATTCATCGGCGCGCCAAGTGACGTTGAGTTATTATTGTAATTGATTATATGGCAATTGAGAGATGAATTTAAGTACGATTATTAGAGACGAATTTAAGTACGATTATTAGAGACGAATTTATGTACGATTATTAGAGATGAATTTATGTACGATTATTAGAGACTATAGGAAGGATGAAGTCACTTTTATTTTTTGTGGAAATCTTTTCACCGTCATTTTTAGTTATCGCTTACTAATAAATTGATTGTATTGATTGTGTGGTGAAATGATTTACTTCATTTATTGTAGCTTTTGGTGTCTTTCATTTCGCCAGTTTTGAGGGATTCAGGAATGATATCAGCAAAGGGTCAAATGTGTCGCTGTATCTCAACCAAATGATTAAATATGTTGGCCGCTAAAGAATGACTGACACTAAATTATTTGAACTACATAATTCGTGAGCAGCTAAAATGTGTTCCAAAGTCAGAAACTGAGTTTCTCAAAATTTTCATTCTCCAAGTCCAGACGGATCAAGGATTGGACCACCCGCATCTTTTGCCTGTGATGCATTTTTTTTTTTCGTTTTTCCTCAGTCCATTGCCAGAAAAAGAATTACATTCTCCCATATATTCTTGCCAAAATACATACGCATAAAACTCACACGTAGGCTCATAATTACGTTTCCACGAACTAGGCGTACGAATTGGTGCAGATGCGTATAAGAAGCAACGATTGATGTATTCTATATTCACTATAGTTCAGTAGTATAAAAATTCTATATATCTATATATTCACTATATAGAATTTTTATAAAAATTCGATATAATGAATATAGAATCATTATACAGAATTTTAATAAAAATTCTATATGCTGAATATAGAATCGTAAATATAGAATTATATAGAATTTTATATAGAGTTTTATAGAATATTATATAGAATTTTAATAAAAATTCACAAACTAGAACTTCACAAACTATATATATAAAATTAAGAACATAAAAGGACCACCCGCATCTGCTCCAAAAAAAAAACTCCCTCGTTCCTCGGTCCACTACAAAAAAAAAACCGCACATCCTCCTACAGTCTTCCCAAAATACATATAAATAAAAGTCACACGTGCGCTCATAATCTCGCATCCACGTACCAGGCGTACGAATTGGTGCAAGTGCGTACACGGAGTATCGGGCGAGGGAGTGGCGGATTGCCGTGAGGTGGGAAGGGAGGGAGGTTGGCGTGGAGGTGAAGGGTAGGGGGGTGATGAGGAGGGGGAAGGGGGGCAAAAGGGTAGGGTGAGATAATATGTTGCACGCTGTGTGTTGTATAGATAGTTGAGATGGTGCGTAGAGCGTGCGGCGTTGGCGGCGGCGGCGATATCCGCGGGACGAGTGCGGGTGTAGGATCAATATAAGCGATGACACAGCGAGAGCTCATCTTTAAGCCACGCCCTGGGTCCGCGTCGCGGCCAACCCCGTCCCGGGATTCTCACTCTTCCGACCAATGAAAGCGTCCCATCGATTTTTCCTGTCCCGTTTTTTGTTCCCTCGCGAAAGTAAATTTCTCGGCTGCGAGCTGCCGGCGCTGCCCGCCGCTGCCGAGAGTCGCGCCCGTTTCCCGCGAGGACGAGACCCAAGCTCCTGCCGCCGCCGACGCCGCTGGTGCTGCTGGTGCTGCTGGTGCTGCCGGTGGATGAGAGCGCGCGCGGCGAACGCTCGTGCGAGCCATCAGCCGCGCACCGACATCAACGGCGAAGAAGGGGATGAATCGATGAGCAGGGCGGGAAGGACTTTCCCCGCTGGGGTAAACGAACCCCCCACCACACTTGTCGCGGTATATAGCGGTGGCTATGCGAAATATAGTGTGTATATATGTTTGTATATATATGTTTGTATATAGGGGAATGCGGGGCAAAATGGGACGCTTCGACATTTTTGGAAAATCGCGTATATAGGGGAATATGAGGCAAAATGAAAAAAAAAAAAAAAAATGTCAATCAACGTTTTGTGCGTTTTTTATAGGGAAATTATGTGAAAATTCAATTGAACTCTAAAGTATGGGAAAATTCATACCGTATTCAGAAAAACGAAGGAATCATTTTCATGAAAAAAAAATCTTGGGTCATCGACATATTTGTTAAAAAAAAAATTTCATCAATTTGTTAAGAACATTTTTGAATTATTATTATGCAAAATTAATATTTTCAGTACCTTTAATGTGCATGAATTTTTTCAGATTTTTATACCACCGAGAAGTGTTTGTTTTTTTCTCTCATATTCGTCGAATTTATGCGAAATGAATATCGGTCGCAAGGACTATCTTAAGTGCGTTCGCGTTCAGTGGACGCCTGATAGTAAAGTGGATAACAAATAAATAAATAAATAAATAAATAAATAAATAAATAAATATACAAATAAATAAATAAATAAATAAATGGGAAATCAATTTTCTCTATATTTTCAATGGTTCTGTTGAAATGTGTTCCAGAAACGTGATTTTTTAAAAATGTCGAAGAGTTCCATTTTGCCCCGATGTTCCATTTTGTCCCGCATTCCCCTATATAGTATATATTTATATATATGTATGTATACATGAGGTAGAAGCAGAAAAGCCAGAAGCCAGCGTGGCCCAACCGCCTCCCCCTCATCGACTGTCCTTTTTTCAATCGCGAAATCTACCATCGCACCGCACCCCACTGTGATGGTGCCTTGCGCCTTGTTCCCTCTCGTCTTCCTCACCCTTCCCGCCGCACGGAAACGCGCTTCTTCGTCGCGCCTCCTCCCGCACATTTCATTTGTCGCAAACCGCGTCTCCACCGTGCTGATGCCTTACGCGCCGAAGCCCCGCATCCGTGCCCGAAGATCTCGAGCGGCGCGCAGCTTCTCTCTATTCTTTTATCCGGTGCGGCTAACGAATCCGTTGACGTCTCTGTGCTTCTTGGCCAAAACGCGAAAATTCCTTCGACGCGTTTTTTGTCTAGATTTTTTTGAAATTTCGTTTCGATGGTCTTGGCGGAATTTAAATTTGAAGGATAATTTCTGTTGTTGTTGCAAATGGAGTAAATTTGAAGAGAAAAGAATTGAATTGGTTGCAAATATCGTTATGGAGAATATGGGATTCGTTTGGTGTCTCTGCAGTTGTTGGCCGAACACACAATTTCTTTTGACGAATGTAGACATTTTTTTATTACGCTTGGCTGAAGAAAAAAATTTCAGGGGTAAATAGATTGGTAAACTTTTGTTGATATAAGTGGAATAAATTTTGGAAAAAAAGAAACAAAAAAAAACATTGAAATTACTGAAAATATCGTCGTGAAGGATGAGATTCATTTAGAAGATGAAAAGTTGATTTTTTCATATTATTATATTATTTATATCAATTGTAAAAAAATTTCGTAGTGAAATCAATAAGAGGATTAAATTTACAGGAAAAAAATTAAACGAATGTTACTACGTGGAGGTTTCAGCTTAGATAAAAATATTAATCTACTAAATAAAATCCAAGATGTATTTGAGTAGCCGGTATTTTTGATTCGCTTTGAAAACAAATCGTTGAAGAAAAATCTTTTTTTTTTTAATTCCCAAACTTTCACTCAAAGCTTAAGCCGAGTGAGTTTAAAAAAAATCAAAGCACGTCGCGCGTCTCCCGATGGCGAAAGGATCGCCGCTCCCGACTTTGCGCGCAATCTGTAAGTTCGTTTGACAAAAGAGGCGACAAAGCGGAACGAGTTCATCAGCCAGGTTCTCAGGTTTCACGGTCGCGCCTCCCGCGATCCGTCGTCGCGGTCGCTATTTTCCCACCCGGAAATCAAGCAAATCGCGGCGAAGAGGAAAAAAACGAATTATAAAAAAAAAAGCGCGCGCGGAGTACGGCGAATCGATCGGTGCACGGGGGGGGGGGGGGGGGGGGGCACCGAGGAGGGAACACCGGAAAAGGAATGGCGGCCGCGTCGCGCCGCGCAATCCTCTCTCCATATCGTTCGAGTTACAACACCGCGCGATACTGCGTATTATACGCCGTTATAACCGATGCGGAGAACCCGCCGCGAGTTATCAAAGCCAATCTTCGCGTCAAAGAGAAAAGTTAATTTGCACACGCTCGAATTTCTCCGCTGGCAAAGTTTGCTCTCCGTGTTCGCTCCGCGTGAATCGTACGCTCGATGAATACGCAATGGGTTACGGTCCAAGTTCATCGACTATTCACACAGAGAATTTATGCGAGAAATTATATAGGCGAATCTCGCCGTGCGATTCGATAACTGCTGTGGACTCGACGAAATTATACGAAAACGCGGACGAGAAGAGATGAGGAAGACGGATACGAGTTTTGGGTATTTGGATTCGGGGAGATTGAACACTCGGGTTTTTGCTCCTATGGAAATAAAGTATATTCGAGATATATATGAATTATAAAAATATATATATCGGCCAAAAGTTTCATATCCGCTATATATATTTTATATAGCCACCGGATATATTTTATTGAGATATATCTGAGATATATTTTAAATAGATGAAAATATATTTATTATATATTTTTCGTCCTAAAGTTCTATATACGCTATATATATTTTATATATCGACCGGATATGTTTTAATGAGATATATCTGATATATATTTTAAATAGTTAGAAATATATTTATTACATATTTTAGATAAAAATATATTTATTATATATTTTAGATAAAAATGTATTATATATTTTAGGTAAAAATATATTTATTATATATTTTAGATAAAAATACATTTATTATATATTTTAGGTAAAAATATATTTCTTATATATTTTAGATAAAAATATATTTATTATATATTTTAGATAAAAATATACTTATTATACATTTTAGATAAAAATATATTTATTATATATTTTAAATAAAAATATATTTATTATATATTTTTCGGCCAAAAGTTCTATATCTCTTGTATATTTTTAAATATACTTTGTTTCCATGGGGGTGAACATTCGTCGCGGGGTTGGAGGAACCGCGAGGGAAAAAAAGTTCTCGACGCTTTTTTTTTCTCTTTTCTTGCACAGACAGCGTGTTGTATGGTAACCGGTAACCATTACACGTGTAAGGAATCGTTGCTGATGTTGTATCGATTGCAAAGGCCTTGGACGGCACAGCTAGACCACAATACTTCCTATCCTTTCACCATCAGTTTTATGACAATTAATGTACGTGCTCCAACATGCCTGTAATTGTCGGGTACTTCGCCCATAGCGCACACGAGTCGCCGCGGTACGTCTTCTTTTATTTTCATTTGCCCGTTCCACTCGGCTTATCCAACGCGGTGCCTCGGACTTCGTGTTGCTTATTTCCCCAGACGTTCTGGCAGCGTTCGATATCTGATTGTGGAAATGTCGCATTAAAATCAGTACGATTTTTCTTACACGTGGAGTTCGACAGTGAATTTTTGTTTTCTGAGTGTCAAGTGAACATTCGATATTCAATGTTCTATTTATTTTGCTTTGAACTTTCTACGCTGCAACGCAAAATTTAGTGATGAGGTCAATAGCTCAAGGAAACCGACTTAATGACAAAAATGATTTGCACTTCACGTGCCAATTCAAAAGAAAATTTACACATGATGTGAAAATTTAACAAAAATTTACACTTCATATATATGTAAATTTCGAAAAAATTTACACTTCACGTGTAAATTTCGTGTATACATTAACATTATTTAAGCTCACATTTTGCGCGAATATTATTGAAAGAAAGTGGAATTTCTTCGCCTTTTCCCAGCACGAGCGCAGAGAACATTGTTGAGAAAAAATACGACCCCGGTGGCAATATCCTGTGGTCGAGGGAAGCTGTAATCTGTTCAATTAATACCAACAGGCCGCGGTCATAAAAGTACCTGACACGAACGCGGAACAGTTCCAATTTTCTCCAACATCCCCCTGCGCGCACGTGAATTACCGATTTATGCTCTGCCGACGCAGCGTTCAGCGCGTTGTAGGCATCCAGGCATCGTCGAGACACACGAC